>CM019148.1:115560096-116203097 GCA_009733165.1 Naja naja | reverse complement strand
GTCAATGAATAAGTTTAAATATATGGTTCACTATTCTGGGAACAATTGTGTATCAGTTCATTTGCCTATCAGTAATTTTTCATCCCACCTTTCCACTAAAGCGGAAGATGCGTTCATAGCATGACCTCCTCTAATTTTCACAACAATCTTGTGATGTTGAATGGACTATGAAATAGTGACTGGCACAATGTCACCCAGTTATTCATATTTTAAGTTAGGTAGTCCTACTAAAAGCAAAAAAAAAAAAGAGAGAGAGACAAAGACAAAATATAGAAGGAACCTTCTCTATTTTAAAAGACTTCTTCAATTTGCTTTGTGGTGGTACAATTCTCAACAGGAAGTCCCTGCAGAGACTCACTTTTACAATCGCTGCCAAACAAAAATATTCTTGCTTTAAACAACAGAAACTCAAGGCTCAAGAGAATTCCATATAACTCAAGGTTTTAGGTACAAGCACGGCATAATAAACGTTTGACTGACCTGGTTCCAATTGTACAATTTAGAACATGCCCTGAGATGCTGCACAGAAACCTGACATTCACTCACATTTGTATTTTCCAATGGTCAATGGATATTTGCTATATTCTATTTCATTTTATATATAATGCTGGGAGCAATTTTTTCCTACTTAAAATGGCAATTTTATAAAATGAATATGTCCATTGATCTTCTTTCCCCTTTTCTCTGCCTGAGAAAAGGAATGTGTAGCCTAAGATCTTTCCTTTCCCTCCATTTTAAAAGAAAAATCACTGTCAAAAGGTCACAAAAGAACAATATTAACATTTTCCCTCTGTGCAGAGTCAATTTTTGACACTGCCAATGTTCTCATCAAAGAAGACACTGTGGGAAAAGAAATACATCAGGATATACAAGCAAAAACTGTAGTGAAAGTGAAGCTGTCCCAAATGAAGACATTTCTATAGTGTTTGGATCCTCCATGACTTTTAAATTTCTTTTCATCATAAGCATGAAACTTACACCATTATTTAGAGGCACCTTCCTTTGGTAGCTGAAGAGATGAGAAAAAGGAAGGGGCCATTCCCATGACAGATTACCTTCATTTCCATAAACTTAAATTCAGCTTTGTCGAATATCCTTCCCTGTAGGAAAAACAGCAGGTGTCAAACACACTAGCAAAGAACAAGTCCCATTAGCTGGTGACCTTTCTCTT
This sequence comes from Naja naja, assembly GCA_009733165.1. Lineage (NCBI taxonomy): Eukaryota > Metazoa > Chordata > Lepidosauria > Squamata > Elapidae > Naja > Naja naja. Next base: position 116,201,926 of record CM019148.1, on the reverse strand, counting down.
CCAAGATAGAATGGCACTGTTTTTCAATATTGCTGTAAGAGGTCATTAGCAGCTGCTGTGACAGATGTTGTCAGAACTTTACACTTACACTGGGACTTGCATAATGGGAGCTGAAGATCACGATCTGGCCTTGCTTTTCTGAAAGATTATCTTCCCAAGACATTATCAAAGTTGCACAAGATAGGGCTTTCTTTGATAAGCGTTGGAAGGGAATGTGTATAGTTGGTCCCCTTTGTGGCCAGTCTATCATTTTTGGGGTGACTTTTACTGTAAATTGTCTGGAGGACAGGGCCCAGCTCTGCTGAGTGAAAAGTTACAACTTACAACTTATATGAATTGTTCTAAATGCTGTTAAAACAAAGATTCTGCAATGCTGGAAAGCAGCAGAAAAATGTAAATATATGGGCTGTTATAGGAAAACATGGGAGATACTACAGCTCATAAAAGTAACTTATTTTGCTAGGGATATACACAACTTATATAATATAATGTGATAAACTTTTGGCAATATATATTTTACAATAGGATTTAACTATATACAATTCAGTGTAATATTAATGATAGTTGCCCTTTACACTATTGGTATCTATTCCTTCAATATACTCATACTGGTATTACTTTTATTTATTTATGGAAGAAAGAAAAATAACAAGGAAAAAGATACTAATGGCAATACTTTAAAATATTTTTCTTAGAAATTAGAAAAGAGTAAGAGTTGTTTGTGCTTTGTTTTAAATAATGTTTATTGAGAATTTTACTTGAATTTTACACACACACACACAGAGAAATAAAAAGAAAAAGTGCATGAAACAATACAGTTAGAAGGAAGAGAAGATAATTAAAGAAGTGACTTTCAACCTTCATTAGAGCAGTTAGAATCAAAATGATTATCCCTCCTCCCTGTTAAACACAACCACCAATTCTTTGTCCACTAATTCAACAGTTTTTATATTGTCCAGTCTAAAAATAATTATTTTAGCTATTTCCATTTTCAGCAAAATATTCAGCAACAGTGTTTGTTATTTTAATCTTTTGCTGTGGGTACATCAATATACCTCCATTTTACACATGTAATATAATTTTGCTTCTCAATGAAATTATACCCTCTTTTATGAATTTATCTATCACAAATATATTCTTTTGGAGTAGACCAAAAATCCTGTCAGAGCTGCTTGAATAGAATAATAATAAATACATATATATAAAAATTGCTTTCTGAACATGAAAAGCCTGGCTGGATTTTATACTCTCCTTGTTTGACATTTATGTCATCAGGACTGCTTGAATTTAATAATAATAAAAATAATGACTTTCTGATCATGTGAAGCCTGGCTGGATTTTATATTCTCCTGTTCCACATTGATGTCATCCAGACTTCAGAATGACCTCAACCTGATGATAAGCAGTTATTTTTATTTCTTGGCTAGTTTAACTTCCCTGCAAAATGTGTGGAAAGAACAGTAATTATTCTGACACAGGACTAATTCTCTTCTTAAGCGTGAACGTCAAGGGACAGTATTCTGTGTGGCATTTTATAGAACTGCATCTGTGCCCAACGGATACTTGCCAACAAGCATAGCTGAAGAGTTTCATGCCTCTCAGAAATGAAAAGGACTTTAACAAGCAAAACATGAGAAATGTAGTCAGGGCTGGCAGGAAAGCTCCATGCGTTGTAAAGCTGGAGTTTGCAAGCACCAAGCAATTGTCTTCAGTGAGCAAACTGGGCTTACATCAACCACAATAGGCTTATCAGGTGCATTTTAACAGTGATGCTTCCAAACCACATTAACTGGGGTTTTTCAGGTTGATATGTTGCACTCTGACAGATCATGTCAAGTTGTGTCAACTGGCAATTTATAAAAGGGTATTTTTCCCCTCTAAATTTGCAGTTGCTGAGAAGTGCTATTCGGAAAGAAATTTCTATAAAAAAAAACAAATACAAAACCATCTATATAGAAACACTTCAAAATTTGCACTACTTGTATTTTCCCCATTATAGCTAGAAATGCAGAGTGTCCATGATAAGTTTATATATATTGAACATACTGCTTGATGTCCTTTATTTGCCTAGAGTGTATATTGTTTATATCCTGGAAAGATACAATTAATCATAAATACTATGAAAATAAATTCCAACTCCTGTTCTCTTCAGAGTGAAAAAAATCCTCTTATCCCAAAAATGGTTCTTTTGAAACTGATGTCAAATCTGACATTTCCACTTTTTCTTGACGGTCTTCATGAGCTTTGTTTCCCACTACCATCTATCTTCATTGTCTTTATGTGAGGCAATTATTGTATAAGAAAGAAAGAAAGAAAGAAAGAAAGAAAGAAAGAAAGAAAGAAAGAAAGAAAGAAAGAAAGAAAGAATACACACAGGCACCTACGCATAAGTATCCTTAGTGAACATGATGACTCGTTTTAAGTCTCCATGCTGAACTGATGATTCATTCCATAGGACTCTTCATTTTGGAAGATGGATGCAAGCATAGTTAAAGGTGCCATAAAGGTTGCATTTAAATTCAATATCTCCCCACTCCCTCCCTCTCCCTCCTCTCTATTTCTCCATCTATGTGTATACATAAAATCTTGATTTTCTCCTGAATGTTCACCATGCACCTTATTGATATTTGTTTACTTTTCAGGATCAGTCAATAATGTAACAGCTACTGTGTGTGTAGTTCTGCCTTACTATCAAACTTAAAACCAGCCAGCAAAGTGCCCCAGCCATGAACCTGCTGTTTTTCAGAGGAAGGAAATAAGAGGCAACCATCATCCATACTGGTGATAATTCAAAGTATAATAATACCAAATAAAAAAAAATAAGCAGCCCAATCCTTTTATGTTTTAAGGAAGCTTGAGAAAGATCAAATACTTTTATGTAAATACAACTTTGTCCAGGCTTAGCAATATCAATGTAGTCATTTATGTTTAAATGATTTTGTGAATAAAACTACAGGAGATGGATTAACCCAGAAGGGCTATGTACAATTGTGGAAAAGCTGTGGATTAACAAATGCAAATTATCTGCAAAATAAGGAAAGCAGATGCTGAGTGTAGATTTGCCATATTGTGAGTTGATAGATGAGGGAGAACCCAGGATACCCAATTTTCATATAACAAATGGCATTTAAAAATATTTTCAACATATAGAAAATGTTAAAATCTTCTTGTCTAAACCATGAAAATTAGATTTAAAAAACAAATGAAATCGAACTTAGTAATTGAAAAGGCCAATTAAAAAAAAACTGGCTTACATTTAAATTTGTCTTGGTGAAATAATAGATGAATATGGATATGTTCATAACACGTTTAGTGTAAGGTGCTGAATAAAATTGAATGAATGAATTTCTTGTATTTGCAATAAACAAAAGAAAAATAAGTAGTCATTTATTTTATACATTTATAATTTGCATTTTCTTCTCTAGAAATTCAAGGTGATATGCTTATTTTGTCCTCAGAATCCTAAGTCCATATGTTTCATAGGCATCTATGGGTGCAGACAGTAAAAAATCAACAGAACAATGATGGCCATGCAATCAACTCATGTTGATAATCATCTATAAAGCCCTTCATGGCTTAGGTCCGGGTATTTGCAAGAGCACCTGCTGCCAGCAACGGCTTCCCATCTTCCTGTGCACTCCCACAGACAGGGTCTCCTCAGGGTGCCATCAGCCAGACAATGTTGGCTGGTGACCCCAGGGGAGAGCCTTTTCTGTGGGTGCCCCCTTTGGAACCAACTACCCCTGGAGCTCGGTTGGCTCCTGACCTTTGATCCTTCCATCACGACCTGAAGACATGGCTTTTTGATCAGCCAACCTGGACTGAAGGTTTTTTAAATTGTTTTAAATTGTTTGTGGGTTTTAATGTTTTAATGTGAGTATTGGGGTTTCTTATTTAATAGCTTTTTAATTTTGTATTCTTGTGTTTATTGCTGTAAGCTGCCCTAAGTCCTTTGGGAGATAGGGTGGCACAGAAATCCTTTTATTAAATTAAATTAAATTAAATTAAATTAAATTAAATTAAATTAAATTAAATTAAACCCCAATGTCTGACATTGGAAAGTCATGATTGCCATAATAACTTTTGATCCTTCCTCTTGTGAATGCTGCTCATGGATTTGATAGTGTTTGAACCCAAATATCCAGTCAGCTTCCTTAGCTAAAAATGAACTGCTCTTGTATAGTTATGTGTAGACAACATTTTGTCTGAAATAGTATAAGGTTTCCTGCCTAAGCAGGGAGGTGGATGATAAGAACTTCAAGGTCCTTTCTAACTCTGTTATTCTGTTAAATTCTGTTTCTTCCCATGTTACTCTATCCTTTTGAGGGGGAATAGACATGAGTACAGAGCACTGTTGTCCCCGTTTCACTTTTCATGGATGGCTGCTGTGTAGCTACAGTGGTAAATTTTGTTCATAGAGGTTGGTTATCCCTGGAATTGAGGATACTGGAAAATCAAAGACCTCATTCAGTGGGATGATTCTTATGGTTACAAAAGCAAGAATAAGTTTTGCTTAAAACTGAAAGAAAGATACAGTCCTGACAATGTCTATCAGCAAACTTAAATTTTGAGAATACATAGTAATGACGAAACTATATATTTACACAATGAAAATTTAACTAAATTTAAGCAAGAATGGTTCTCATAGATACAGTGCATCAAGTGAAATGGTAAATATAACCACTTATAGTCTGAGTTTTAAGAGGGCCTGAACGCCAACAAATTAGCAAATGATTTTTGACTCCTAGTAACCACATAGGCATATTTTCTTTATGATATCCTTATCCCAATTGTTCAAGTTTCCGAGTGGTGTACTTATATATACTTTATATACTATATAGTAATGATACAATTAACTTACAATCAAAACCATTAACATGAAACCAATACTTTGATGTGAATTGCAGTCATTCTTTTTAATGTTACATTTAACTTTGGATGAAAAACCACCAGATTATTGTAACTTTTAGTATTAATATCCTAAACTGTAATTAATATTGATCCATTTGTTTCCTCAATTTTCAATACTTTAAACTACCTAAATAAATTGAATAAGAATAATCTCCAATCATATCATATTAAATCACTGCATTGAAATAGTGCCTGGTATGCAGTTTTTAAAAATGTTATATTTAACTTTGGATGAAAAAACACCAGATTATTTTAACCTTTTAATATTAATATCCTAAACTGTAATTAATATTGATCCATTTATTTCTTCAATTTTCAATACTTTAAACTATTTAAATAAATAGAATAAGAATAATCTCTAATCATATCATATTAAGTCACTGCATTGAAACAGTGCCTGGTATGCAAATATAATAAAAAGGAAGCAAGTAGGAAAAAAATCAGTGGATGATTCTGAGGACAGAGAGTCTCATTATTGCAGGGTCCATACAAGGGGTGAATGGGATTAATTTGCTTATGAAACAAGACTCCGTGTTCTAAGCTTGCTAACTTGGTAGTAAGAAGTTTTGAACTCAATGGAGCTTATGACAGAATAAGAACATGCACATCTTCTGAATGGTCTCTATTGATCTCTTTCCTTTTTAAAAAAGCTCAGCATGGCAGAAGTCCCTCTCAGGCACACTGTAGCAGTAGCTCATACTTGAACAAATGTAAAATGGAACTTCAGAGAGGGTATGTAAGGTTAGATCTGTGCATTAACTGTAAAATCATATGTGCATCGTGAAGTATGTATGTATGCCTAAAAGGAAGAAAGAGAAATAGGAAGGTTTCCTGGGAGGCTTGCATGTATATTTGTAGAGAAGATCAAGGTGTTTTAAAATTAGGTGTCTTAGTTTAAAACTAACTAAAACTTATTTTGTTAATCAACAGTAATTGCATTTTTGTCTTGGGCCTGCACTCTTTTAGAGTGTTTGTGCATGTGCATGCATATACAGGGAAAAGGAGAGAGAGAAATGTATACATGCATACACACATACTACATATTTGCCCACCAACAAAGTGTGCTGTTGCTGAGGTGATGATGTATGTGTGTGGTTCTTGGAAGGGATAAGGGAAGAATATTATGATTGTATGCCAATTGGTATTGTCAGGAAGATCAGTCAAGGCATGGAAGTTATCCCATCAAGCAGGCACCTATTGGGTAACAGCAGTATAGCATGATGTTGATTTTAGAAGATTATTTTAATAGCAATGACATTTTCTACTGCATGGGATAAGGCCTCCTGCCTCTTGTATTGTACAAAACAAAGGACAGAAAGTATAAAATCAGCAATATAATGAACTGCTATATAATGAACTACTGAGTTAGGATGATTGTCAACATGCTGTTGAGGAAAATAAATTGGTCAAGTCCAAGTTTAGTGGGAATAGAAAGCCAACCAATTCCGACAATGAGATCCTGAGAACATATCCACCATTTTCAAGGATAACATCAAGAATCATGTTGAAGTAATGACCCCATTGATAGAAAACTAAGGAATTGTGAAATGAACATAAAGTCAATAAAGATGAATATGAAAAGACACTGCCACAGCTCAAGAAACAAAAAGAAAGCAAACTGTAAATCAGAGCAAAATAGAAATGGTTAAGAACAAGAGAGAAGCCAAGGTCAAGAAAAACAAAGATTTCAGGATGGAATTTCAGGAAGAGTTTCATATATATGTTAGCAGATATAAGTAGTAGCCATCTGCAACATCACCAATGATGGAAACAGACATGGAAAAATAAGAAGAGCTATGCCAGCAAATCTGGAGAATAACACAGTGGCCAATAGATTGGAAGAAATTAATATACTTATCAATAGCAAAGAAAAGAGACTGAAGAGAGAGTGCAAACTATCATACATTATTCTTAATTTCACATGCAAACAAAATATTGCTTTGGATCATCCAATGCAGATTAGATTAGAGCCCTACAGGAAAAAGAAAGGCCAGATGTTCAAATTGGCTTTATAAAAGCTAAAAACTTGAAGCTTTATTGCTGATTCATGTTGGAGAAAGTCAGTGAGTACCAAAAAGTCAGTATGTGCTTCATTGATTATAGAAAGGCCTTTGATTTGGTCAGTCATGTCAAGCTGTGAATGTTCTTAAAAATCAAAATTCCAAAGGCAGAATTGTCCTCATGTGAAACTTACTGTACATACTTCTCAAGAAGCCACAGTATGGACAGATTATGGCTAAACAGACGGGTCCAGGTTAGCATAGGATAAGGATGTTTCTCCTCTTATTTATTCAACTTATATGCTGAATATTTATTAAGAAAACTGGATTGCAGAAAGAGTAGTACATTTTTTTAAATTGGAGGAAAAACTCCAGTAATCTGAATGCTGCAGAGGATACTACTCTGGTAGCTGAATGTGAAAATGACCTGCAAACTTTAATAGAAAGTCAAGGAACAGAGTGAAAAAATTTGACTAAGGTTAAATATAAAGAAAATCAACATTATGACAATTAGTACAGCATCAGGCCTTGGAAATGACAGTAAAGATATTGAGATGGTAGATACCTTTTGCCTTTTAGGAATAACTATCAAGCATCAAGTAAAGTATCATAGATTAGCCCTTGGTAGCATAACTATAAAGGCCTTGGAAAAGATTTGTGTTATGTATGTAGGTTTAAATGTTATTGGTTTATTTGAATTGGTCTTGTAAAATGTCAAATGGTATTGGTTTAAATAGTCGGGAAGAAACCCTGCACTCCCATTGGCTAGCAGCTTCGGCTGCCGGCTATAAACAGCAGTAGTTACCGGACGGGTCCATTCGAGCTGTTGTCATTAATAAAGTCTTTTGCTGGAATTCCTCGCGTCTGACTCTTCATGCAAACTTAACACTGGCGGCGAGGATGGGATTTCCCTGAAGAAGACGACGCGACGAACAAGCAACTGGCGAGATGGCTGCGCTGAACACCCCAGCACCGTTCGATCCGGCGACGGAAGACTGGGAATCGTATGCAGACCGGTTCCACATGTTCCTGGAAGGGAACGATCTCGCCGGCATCCCGAGAGCGGAAGAGGCGGTCTTTCTCACACACTGCGGTCCGGCAGTCTTCAAAATGGCGGCGTTGGCGAGCAGCAGAATTGAAGGTAATAGAATGGCCGAATTAGAAAGACTTTTAAGAGCCCATTACGCCCACAAGTATCGTGCCTCATTAAGAACACGAATTTTACCGTCGGGATCAAGGGATAGCGAGAGTGTTAATGACTTCGTGGCAAGCTTAAGGGACATTGGGGTGCTTGTGACTTTACCAACGTAGAAGAGGCCATGCGTGATCGGTTTGTTTTGGGCCTTAAAGATAAGATCTTACAAAGCAAACTGTTAATGAAACCAAAAATCACGCTTAAAGAGGCTATTGAAGAGGCTGTTTCAGCAGAAGCCACCAAGTCCTCAGCTGCGGCCATGAAAAGATTAACAAGGCCTCGAGCCAGGCCTCAAGCCATTCTGATGGGGAAAAATCCTCAACAACTCATTGCAAACAAATAGACTCTGATTCGGATAGCAGTGAGGAAGAAGAGGGATTTTAAGCTCAGAATGGAGAAGAAAAGACTCTGAGAAAAACAGGCAAGGATCCGTTTGCAGAGGCTGTGGGGGCCACCCGCACTGAATGCAAGTTCTTTGACTCCATTTGCCTACGTTGTGAGAAACGGGCCACATAGCCAGAGTCTGCAAATCATCCAGAACTCCACCATTCAGGAAGAAATTTCCTGAGGAAGATTTTAAGCCCAACAATTTAATTGGAAAAATGGGGCGAAATCCAAAAGCAAATGGCAAGAGTGAAACTCACCAAACAATATCCATTGGTCAGTCTTCACATTTAAATAGCAGAAAAGTACATGTGAAGGTGTTTATTGAAGGGAGACCGTGCCACATGGAAGTGGACTCAGGCTCTTATTTATCTATGGTGTCATGGGACACTATACACAGACTCTTTCCAAGAATTCAGAAAAACATTTCCAGAAGCAAGCACTGACCCTCAAAGACTACCAAGGGAACAAGATTCCAGTAGTTGGGCGAGGAATTCAACGTGCAGTTTAAAGGCCACACCAAACGTTTGCCACTGACCATCGTGGACAAGGATCGCCCAAGTTTGCTGGGACTTGAGTGGTTCAAGCCACTTGGCATCGAGGTGACTGGCATCCATCACGTGAGCAGTTCTGACTGGGAAGAGTCCTTGAAGTCTGAGTTTCCAGAGGTCTTCAGCGAAGGACTGGGCAAGTATATGGGGACCCCTATTGCTTTCAGTTTAGACCCCAAGGTGCCCCAATTCGTTTAAAGCCCAGGAGGGTTCCATTTGCTTTAAAGGAAAAAATTGATGCACAATTAGATAAGCTCATCGCCCAAGGGGTTTTGGAACCTACTGACCACTCCAGATGGGAAACACCCATAGTCACACCAGTCAAGGCTGATGGGTCAGTGAGAATCTGTGGTGACTACAAGGGGACACTTAACCATGCGCTGCAGCAGAGCGCATACCCTGTACCTGTTGTGCATCATCTGCTCCATTCCCTTGGCAGGGGTACAGTATTTGCTAAACTGGACTTAGCTCAGGCATATCAACAATTAACAGTTGATGATGCCACTGCAGAGGCACAAACAATTGTGACTCATAGAGGTGCCTTCAAATGTAAAAGACTACAATTTGGAGTAAGCGTGGCACCTGGCATTTTTCAAAGTCTTATGGAAAGAATGTTGCAAGGACTGCCTGGGGTAGTGCCTTATTTTGATGATGTGTTAATCTCTGCTGAAAATGACACTCAGCTTCAAGAGAGACTCAGAGAAGTCCTTACCAGATTCAGAAAAGCAGGTTTGAAAGTCAAGGAAGACAAATGCACTCTCAAAACAGACAGAGTTGAATTCCTGGGGTACATGATTGATAAACAGGGCATCCACCCCACTGATGCCAAGGTTAAAGCGATCAAGGAAGCCCCTAAACCTCGTTGCAAGTCAGATCTGCAAGCCTTCCTTGGCCTTATTAACTTTTATCACATGTTTCTACCTCACAAAGCATCTATTGCTGAACCCTTACATCGTTTACTTGATAAGAAGGCTGCTTGGATCTGGGGGCGGAAGGAACAGTCAGCATTTAACAGTATTAAGAGACTAATCATGTCTGATGCTGTGTTGATTCAATTCTCTGAGAATTTACCTGTTGTTCTGACTTGTGATGCATCCCCTTTTGGAGTGGGAGGGGTTTTGAGCCATAGGCTTCCCAATGGCGGGAAGCCCCAATTGCATTCTACTCTCGCACGCTGTCCAAAGCAGAGAGGAACTACAGCCAATTGGACAAGGAGGCTTTAGCAGTTGTAGCAGCTGTTAAGAAATTTCATGAATATCTGTATGGCAGGTCATTCACCATTGTTACAGATCACAAACCTTTGCTTGGCATCGTGGCAGGAGACAAACCTACACCTATTATCCTGTCACCAAGAATGCTGAGGTGGACTGAATTTCTTGCAGCCTACTCCTACAAACTGATTCACAGGCCTGGCAAGGACATTGGACATGCTGATGCACTGAGTCGTTGCCCACTACCTTGCCACAAGGAAGACTGTGAACTTGAGACTCACACCTTTTTCCTGGAGACCGTTGCTAAGCTTCCAGTCCATGCTGCTGAGATTGCCAGAGAATCTGCCAAAGATGCTGTGTTGGCACCTGTTATGGGCTGGATTAAGAAAGGTTGGCCTCTTCAAGATCTACCTCACTTTGCTCAACCTTTCAAATCCAGGCAAACTGAATTATCTGTATAAGAGGATGTATTTTGTGGGGTAACAGGGTGGTTATTCCTGCAAAACTGCAAAGGAGGTTTGGAAATGTTACATGAGGGTCATCCTGGGATTGTAAGGATGAAAGGTTTGGCCAGGAGTTATGTATGGTGGCCAGGTATTGACAAAATGGTTGAAAACTGGGTTGCATCTTGTCCCAATTGCCAGGTAGTCAGGCCTGCCCCACCTCACGCCCCACACAGGAATGGGAATGTCCTAGGGCCCATGGTCTAGAATCCACATTGATTTTGCAGGTCCTACAAGAGGGCACACGTTTCTAGTAATTGTTGATGCATACTCCAAATGGCTAGAGGTTATTCTCATGACTTCTACTACTACTGAGGCTGTTATCAAGCAGCTCAAAAGCTCTTTGTAACCCATGGGTTACCAGATGTCCTTGTCTCTGACAATGGCCCTCAATTCACGTCTAACATTTTTGAATCCTTTCTAGCTCAACAGGGCATCAGACATGCCCTTACAGCCCCTGGGCACCCTTCGCCAACGGCCGGGCTGAACGTGATGGTGCTTTACCAAAAAAAGCTTCAGCAGTTGGGTCCTGGGGACATCTCTGAGAAGCTTGAAAAGCTTCTTAGTGTTCAGCACATCACTCCTAGCCCATCAACTAACTTGTCCCCAGCAGAGTTGTTAATGGGCAGGAAACTTAGGTCTTCCCTTGACCGACTTCATCCCACTTATGCACCCAATACACCACTGGATTCCACTTCCAAAGTTCGTTCTTTCAGTGTGGGAGATTCTGTCTATGCTAGGAACCTTACAGGTGAACCTTTGTGGATTCCTGCTGAAATAACTCACATCACTGGCCCTCTTTCTTACAGGGTTCAAACAGAGGATGGCCTCCTCTGGAGCAGGCACATTGACCAACTTAGATCCCGGTTCACTCAGGAACATCGCCCTGTCTCTCTCTAGGTCCCTCACCTGATGTCTCTTCTAGGGGGGAAGGGGAGGAACAGGAGGAATATCAACAAACAGGAATCAACCCCTTGTGTACGAGCCATTGCGGCAGGAACCATCCCGAACCCTGTCACAATGCCAAGATCCATCATTAGAAGTAGAGTCATTACGACAGGAACCATCCCGAACCCTGTCACAATGCCTAGATCCATCCTTAGAAGTGGAAGATTGTACATCACTACCAGATTTGGGTGTTGACATTGGAATGGAGATGGGTTGGGAGGAGAGACCAGATTCTAACAGTCTAACAGGGTCTTCTTTCACAGGAAGTCCTAACAGGGAAATGTCAGCAGACACATTTCCCTCTCACTGGGTGAGAACAATAAAGTTTCTGAACCACGAAGGTCTCAACGCACGTAAGAGCCCCACCTATTTAAGGGAATACATTAGATAGGTTGGGGTTTGGTATGGACTGAACCTAGTGGGGAGGGTGTTATGTATGTAGGTTTAAATGTTATTGGTTTATTTGAATTGGTCTTGTAAAATGTCAAATGGTATTGGTTTAAATAGTGCGGGAAGAAACCCTGCACTCCCATTGCTAGCAGCTACGCTGCGGCTATAAGAAGCAGTCCACCCGGACGGGTCCATTCGAGCTGTTGTCATTAATAAAGTCTTTTGCTGGAATTCCTCGCGTCTGACTCTTCATGCAAACTTAACAATTTTTATCTGCCATGATAGATTTATGCCTCCAGAGATCAGAATGGTATAGGCAATGATTTACCAGGTGATATTCTATGGAAGCAAAAGTTGGATTTCAAAGAAGCAGTGTAGAAAGAATACTGATGCTTTTGGAATGTTGAAGAAGACTCCTGAGAATACTGTGGACAACCAAGAAATTGTACTGATGAATCATCAAATAAACCAATCCAAAGTTCTTAGTCAAGGCACAAATGATCAATCTCAAATAATCATACTTTAGACACATTATGGAAACACCTTGCTATCCAAGGAAATTCACAATATTGTTAAATTTGGAAATAAAGAGAAGAAGTTGAGCAGGTAGATTCAATAAGAGTGATAGTAGTGCCCTGTTGGAACAACTAAAGGGCCATGTTGGAGACAGATCTTCTGAAAGAAATTCTATATATGCAATTGCTAAGAGCCAATACCAGTTTGATGGCACACTTCATATTTATATTTACAAACACACACACATACCTGTGGACAAAACGCAAGATTGTATACACAGAAGCATTTACTGGAGTGGTGAGTTTCCAAATTTGTTTCCAATGGAAATTACCAATCAATAGTGACATGAAAGAGAACCTGGGCAAAATACATTTTTCTTCATATTTATAAAATGTGGGGGTTTTTTGGAGGGGAATTTTTGGAACAGGTGGGATTATCTTAATTTTGGAGTTGTCTTTTTTTAGGATAAATTTTGTGCAATCTTACTAATAACCCAAATCACTGAAAGGTTGGCCCATTTGATTGATGCCGAGATACCATAAGCCATGTGTTCACGCCTTCAATCAGTTTCAACAACACAAATGCAATGATACAAAAGCCATCTTTACTTCTGTGCTACTGGAACAAGACAATGTTTTTATCATTTCTGATTCACTTCTAATCATGATTGTATATCAATCCCTTTGAGGCTTAATTGCTTGGGAGAATACCCACTAACTCTTTCTTCTATGAAAATTATACCAGGGAAAAGCATTTCAAATGAGTAATTTGCATAAATCTGCCAAGTGTTTTTTGGACATAGTTTGAAATTGCTCAAATGTTAATTTGTCCAAGAATATATGTAGTCCTCCTGTTTCTCAGCATAGGAAAACATATGTCACAGGTTTGTTTCTACTACTTAGGCTTGTGGAATTTAATATTTCAGAAGTCTTCTTTTAATTTCTACAAAGTAAAAGACTGTCTATTGATTAGAACCAGTTATTTAAATAGCAAGAGATCAAGAGACTTTACATTTAAATTCTAATCCAATAACTATGTTTTAGCCAAACTAATAATTTGATATCATATTTTCTTTCTTCAAGGTTATGTCCTTGTGTAAACTTAGAATTTTGTATTTGTAAATTATGCAGAACACCACATGCATCCACATGCATGGAATAGGTAGATAGATGATAGATAGATAGATAGATAGATAGATAGATAGATAGATAGATAGATAGATAGATGAGAGAGATAGGGGAGAGAGAGAGTGAGAGAGAAGAGGGAAAAAAGATAGATAGGTACAGAGATAATTATAGGTATCTTATATGGGAAGCCCTTCATTTCTCTAACTCTCAGACCAATGTTCCTCATTGAAAGTCTCCATAGGGATGGTTTGTTTCATTCAATAATGGTGTTTTCTGTGTAGATAAACATTGTGAAAACAAAACATTGTTTCTAAGGCAAAACTATTGCTTTACACAGAATCAGCCTATCACTTTATCAAATGTGATACAACTCCCACACAAAGGCATCTCATCAAGATAGTTTACCTTAGATCTCTTTAAAAAGTTCAATTTCTGTCACCAAGACAAATTTCTTGTGTGTCTAATCACATTTGGCCAATAAAGAATTCATTCATTCATTCATTCATTCATTCATTCATTCATTCATTCAAGCCCCATGCAACTGGATAAGACCTGGAAATTAAGAATTATGCAGATTTCAATAAGATTTCCTTAATCCCCAATCTGGGATGAAAACAGAATCTTGGAAATTTGTTAGCAATTCACCAGTCCCAGTTTATAGTGAGAAAAATAACGTACAATCTACCTGAAAGCTTTGAAAAGCTATTTCCCAGGTTTCACCCTATCTTTAGTTGTGTCACCATTTACAACTCACCCACTGCTCCAAAATCTGACAAATAAGGTTTTTGGCTGTTGTTGTTCTTTAAAGAAAAGCAACAATCTAAACCATTAAAACAAGCATAGCGAAATATGATTAAAGCTAAAGCTATATCATTAAATTATCATCAATAAAGTTAGATGATATGCTTATATAAACTTAAGGAAAAACTGCAAAAAGGCAATCCACAAAACTGCAGCAAAATCACAAATGTAAAAATGTCAGCTGGGTTTACATTAACTCAGGACAGGTGATATAGGACGTAGCTATACAACCAAGAATATTTCAAATATATTAAATATTGTTGAAAACAACAATAAAGAGCTTTAAGCATTAAATGACATTAAAGGCATGCATTATATCCACATGCATGTTTGAATACTTTATTTGGAATTCCTTCTGCAAAAAAATAAATAGATGAGAAGAATTTATCCATACTAGAGCACTCTAATACTGTATGGAATTACACGGATATTTGTCTTACAGTGATTGGTGGGACCATGCCAAAAACCTATATATTAAAAAAAAACTAAGTTTCAAATATTTTGGCTTTTAAATACCCGCTTCTAGCAACTCATTCACATTTCTGGCACCTTAATTTTGTAAACATTGTATTTAAGCAAAGAGCAGACACAGTTATATCTGAAAAAACCATGGTTATACAGTTATCAAACAGATTTTTCTACAGGAGACTGAATCTGGAAAGAAAAGATCTTTAAAAAGGGACCTTTATGTATGCAGAATCCTCAGTTTGTGATCTGATTATATAGATAATGTGAAGAGATGTAAGGGAAAGAAGAATAAAAGAATCTAAGCTGTAGTTATTCTAGTAGGTCCTTAAAAGATGGGATATCCTTGCATGGTTGTCCCCATGCGTCCCCTTACACGCCATGGATCCCAGTTGCCCCTTGGTATACTGAGGAGCTCCAGGAGATGAAACGTCGTTGAAGGGGCTTAGAGAGCAGGTGGAGGTCTACCCGTTCCCAATCTGATCGAGCCCAGCTAAGAGCCTATATTAGGACTTAACTGGTAGCTATGGGAGAGGTGAGAAGGTCTTATCTCTCCACTCTCATAGCATCCGTAGATAACCGCCCAGCCGCCCTGTTTTGGGTTACCCATTCCCTCCTTCGTTTGGAGGGGGGCCGGACCCACTGCAGGGTAGGGCTGAGGAGTTTGGTCGATATCTGTCGGATAAGATCATTCGCATTCGGGACGGGTTGCCCTCTGATTTGCAGTGATCTGAGGAATGAGATGCAGGTAGTCTGGCGACTGTTATCTGGGATGAGTTCAATCCTGTTTCTGAGGATGAAGTGGACAGGATTATGCGGTGGTTGAGTTCCACCACATGTTTGTTGGACCCGTGTCCCTCCTGGCTGACTTATGCTGCCAGGGAGGCCACCTGCGGTTGGCTCCAGGCAGTTGTCAACGCTTCATTGAGGGAGGGTGTTTTTCCCTCCGCCTTGAAGGAGGCGGTGGTGAGACCCCTCCTGAAGAAGCCTGCCCTGGACCCGACCGTGTTAGACAACTTTCGTCCAGTCTCCAACCTTCGTTTTTTGGTGAAGGTTGTTGAGAGTGTGGTGGCTCAGCAGGTTCTGCTCTTCCTGGATGAAGCGGACTACCTGGATCCGTATCAATCGGGCTTCTGACCCGGTTACAGCACGGAGACGGCATTGGTCGCACTGATGGATGATCTCTGGAGGGCCCGGGACAGGGGTTTTTCCTCTGTCCTGGTCCTATTGGACCTCTCAGCGGCTTTCGATACCATCGACCATGGTATCCTTTTGTGGCGCCTCTGGGGGTTGGGAGTGGGGGCACTGTTCTTCAGTGGTTCTCCTCCTACCTCTCGGGTGGTCACAACGGTGTTGTTGGTTAGGAAAGGGTGCTCTCTTGTGGGGTCCCTCAGGGATCGGTCCTCTCCCCTCTTTTATTTAACATCTACATGAAGCCACTGGGTGAGCTCATCTGTGGCTTTGGGGTGAGATTCCATCAGTACGTGGATGATATCCAGCTGTACATCTCCACCCCAAGCCAGATCAGCGATGCCCTCTCCCTGATGACCCGGTTTCTGGATGCGGTACGGATCTGGATGAGCGGGAACATGCTTCGTCTCAACCCAGCCAAGACTGAGTGGCTGTGCATATCGGCGTCTCGGCCCAGTCAGGATTGTCCATCTTTGGCCATAGGGGGAGAGGTGTTGCCTCCTGTGGATAGGGCACAGAATCTGGGGGTCCTCCTGGATGTACGGCTCTGGTTGGAGGAGCAGGTGGGGGCCGTTGCCAGGGGCGCCTTTGCCCACCTCCACCTTGTTCGACAGCTTCGCCCTTTTCTGGACCGGGACGCCCTGCGCACAGTCACTCATGCCCTTGTCACCTCTAGACTTGACTACTGCAACACTCTCTATTTAGGACTGCCCTTGCATACCATCCGGAGATTGCAGCTGGTGCAGAATCTGTGGTGGTGATGGGAGTTACCCCGTTCTCCCATGTTGCCTCCCTCCTGCGCGGCCTGCATTGGCTGCCGGTTGCGCTCCAGGTGAGATTCAAGGTTTTAGTTTTGACATACAAAGTCCTGCATGACATGGGTCCTCAATATTTAAGAGAGCGTCTTCTTCCGATATCAAATACCGGCCGCCCTGTGCGAGCTCAGAGCAAGGACTCCTCGGGGTCCCGTTGGCGGGTCAATGCCGACTGGCGATTCCCCGGCGACAAGCCTATTCTGTCACGGCCCCTGACCTCTGGAATCAACTGCCCTTGGGGCTCCGTCTGGCCCCTGACTTCCGCACCTTCCACCGTGAGCTAAAGACCTGGTTATTTGACCAACCCGGGCTGTGACCCCTCCTTGGGGGGAGGGATGGATTTTTTTAAAATGTTTTTTAAATGTTTATTATTCTATTGTTTTAATATTTGGGCTTGTATCTAGTTTAATGGTTTTTTAAGTATTTATTGTTCTGTATTTTAGTTGTGAGCCACCCCGAGTCTTCGGAGATGGGGCGGTATACAAGTTCAAATATAAATAAATAAATAAATATCCTGGTGATTTTTAAAAAAGTTATTAACAGGCTGCATTTTACAGGAGAAAGGTCCCAAAGCAAGCAAAGGGGGGGTGCTTCTTTTTATTTGTAAAATAATACATAATACAACAAATAATAATTTTATAGCCTTTCTTATTTGCAAAATCCCCATGGAAGCTGTCCCCTCCTGATGTCCTTTTTTTGCATTTAATTAAACTGTGGGAAACCAAGCAAGATGCAAACTGCTTCATTTACAGACACAGACATATATGCACACACCTTGAACTTCCATCCTTCCTTCTATCATGTTCTACATTGTTCTATTCTCACATAGCTACAAACTTTCTCCTGAAAGGGTTTGCATTATACATTTGACATAACTATCATATATAGTGAATGAATAGGCTGGAAAACAAGAGACAGACTATGCCCTAGAGTCTCTTGGTATATGTTCTGGCAGTATATTGTAGGATTTTCCACAAAATTTTCATAAACTTTTATGATTGGCTTTCATGTTTGATGCCACTGTATCAACATGATCTACACAACCCTGCCAATTAGTTTTGTGCATTGCTATGACAAAAGGGTTAACTGAGGTATTATTGTACTCAATAATTATTGAGTGATATTGAATGAAAGAGAATAATGTTGGAAGTGTCAAATTGGGTCTAAGACTATCTTACTGCTTAGTAATACAACACTCCTGCTGACAAAGATCAAACTTAGATTGAAGCCATTGTAAAAGATATCTAGAATGTAGCAGGATCAACTGATTTAGATTTCTAGCAACTCATGATTCTCTTTTGAGAAGATATATCCCAGTTATCACCTTGGCTGTTGAAATCATCAATTACAATTTTTTTCTTCGTTTTCACATAGCTGATTCCATGAAATCAAAGATCATACATGACTTGTAAAGCAGGCTGACTTGCTGTTGTTGTTAGTTACGAAGTCGTGTCCAACCCATCGCGACCCGATAGACAATATTCCTCCAGGCCTTCCTATCCTCCACTATCTTCCAGAGTCCATTTAAGCTCATGCCTACTGCTTCAGTGACTCCATTCAGACATCTCATTCTCTGTCATCCCCTTCCTCTATTGCCCTCAATCTTTCCCAGCATTAGAATCTTCTCCAGTGAGTCCTTCCTTCTCATTAGGTGGACAAAGTATTTGAGTTTCATCTTCAGGATCCGGCCTTCTAAAGAGCAGTCAGGGTTGATCTCCTCTAGGACTTACCGGTTTGATCACCTTGCAGTCCAAGGGACTTGCAAGAGTCTTCTCCAGCACCTTACTGACTTACATTTCTCTTATTTTTATATATATATCTTAGTATCACTATCAATTGCCACTGCAGTTGTCATAATGCATAAAATGTTTTTCATTAGAAAAGCCATGACATCTTTAATTTCATAACCTTATTTGGGGCAATTTATCAACTTGATTCTCTGCATTTCTTTTAAAATGAGAGTTTGATACTTTATATATTTTAGTAAATGAGGATTTATTGACAATTTTAGTAGTCTTTGATATATATTTTGATATGTAACTGTCACTGAAAGTTCCATAGATGATTCTTATCATACATAAAATATTTAAAGTTCACCTTTAGATTAACAGTGAACCTTAAATGGCATTAGAAGATTAGCAGTCAATAATCAAAGCATATTTCTTAGTAAAAACATGATATGACAGTTGATTTAGAATACGTGAAATTTGAAGAGCTTCTGGTCTGAATGAAATTTAACTGACCAAATAAAAACATGTTGGACGAGGGAACAAAAAATACTGAACCTCACCAAAATGATCGAACACAGTTTAAAAAAAACATCATATCACAAGTGTTGACTGACTGTCATATCACAATTGTCATATCACAATTGTAGTGTTGACTGACTGGTCAGTTGCAATCAGCATGGTTAATCATTGCATTTGGCTATGGAAATTATACAATCTGACAAAAGATTTCAAACTAATTATTGTCTGAATGCTCTACAAACTCACAGAAAATTGCTTCTTCCAGGTTGACCTTGGAAGCAAATGCAATATCAGCATTTTCAGCGGAAGATCTCCCCACAAGGAAGTGTGATGTCACCAGTCCTCTTTAACAGTGATATGAGTAATCCACTAATCCATCCATACACAAGAAGCTATTATGCTTTGATGATTTTGACATACTAGGCCAGGCTT
Source organism: Naja naja (assembly GCA_009733165.1). Classification (NCBI taxonomy): domain Eukaryota; kingdom Metazoa; phylum Chordata; class Lepidosauria; order Squamata; family Elapidae; genus Naja; species Naja naja. The sequence goes on along the minus strand of CM019148.1, from coordinate 116,182,237 downwards.
GGGAATATGTTCAGATTAAAACAGATTAAACATTAAAATAAACTGACTATTAAATCAGGTTCTTCTAGTTGTGCAACCAAGAAGCAAACCAGAATTTAAGCATTTATTTAATACCTTGTAATAATTTTGAATCAGATACTTCATTTAAAATACATACAGAGAAATTACTGCCACCAACCTTTAAAATACATTCAGGAGCAAGATTAGTGCCACCAACCTTTGAAATTTCCACTGGAGATGCAATCAGCAAATATTAAAAGCTTTTTTTTGGCTCTCTGTTACTCCAGTGCATGTCTGGTGTGGCAATATTTCATTCACACAAGAAAAAAAATGATTTGCTATTGAACAGCAGCTGCTGAATTATTACAGATAGTTTGAAGCCTGCTAAAACACGTAAACTGTATATTCCTGCCACAGTAACTGCTCCATATACCCAGAGAACTGTAACCAATTGATCTGAGAGAAAGCAATAGTTGGCAGATGCTAGACATTTTCAGTTCAACTATACCAATGAACAGAAATGGTTGAGATGAGCCAACATTTTTCTGATGGCAACAAAAGTATGAAATAGGAAAGCAATTTCTGTTAGAGAAGGATTATGGCAGATACAACTAAAAAGAACTTGCGGATGTTAGGTATCCACCTAGGTATAGATGCAGAATAATATCTGTCTGGTGGAGTAGAGTGGATATTGTATTTTGGAAAACCTTTATAACCAGATAATACAACCAAACTTCAAATGTGGATATTCTGTCACACCAGAGGCTAGTGACTATGTCAAGAGGCAGATGAAGTTCTATTTTGTTCTTCATCAAGGGCAAATTGCTACATTCCACAGGGTCTCCTAGAGGCTAACTCACAAGCAATGCACAACAGAGTAAAGGAATATGATGTGCTGAGTAGACATGATAAAAAGACTTATTTGACCCCTTAAAAAAATAATGTATAATCCCTGCCTCCAATCCACAGGAAATTCATTGAATTGTTATTCTTTGGGGAGTGGGGTGAGAGGAGTGGCAGGACTTGGAAGAGAGGCATTTTTAATTAAATTAAAGAGGAATGATAACAATGCAAAATAATATTTCAGAATAGAAATAATCCTGAAGATCCACATGTGACTAATCATTTTAAGATATAGGGTGTTTTTTAAAAAGAAATTTGATGATAAAAACTAAAATTAAAGAAATAAAATAAAACTTCAATGAGAAGGAAAAAGAAAAAGAAAAAAGAGAAGAAAAAGTTAGTAATATGATAAAGTAAAAGGAAATATGTAAGGAAGTTACTTCCAGACTTAATTGTTACAAGTATAATCACATTTAGTGATTCTTCACCCTCTCTAAGGTTACATTTATCTCTTCATCTCATATCCCATCCTTTATACACAAATCCATCATCCTAATTTGGCATCATCCTAACCACATCCTAACCCTATGAAAGAAAAAAGTCCACAAAGGGTTGTCCCGAAGTAACAACATATAGATGATAGATAGATAGATAGATAGATAGATAGATAGATAGATAGATAGATAGATATTAATCTTGATCAAGTAAACCAACTTTACGGTTCTTCCTTTTTTCCCTAACTGTCTCAGTTCATTTACATATTTGGTATAATACTTTATTTCTTTTTGTTTCTTCTTTATCCCATTACACCAAATTCTTCAAGACTTTAGCAAGCCTCTTTTGTAGAAATAGGGAAAAATATTCACTCTCTTGGTTTCCCATTTGCATTTCCCTTTTAAATTTTCTTTTATAGATCCAGAGAAACATTCTTTTCTAAAGCATTCTCTCCACCTGTCTACTGTAAATCCACTTTCAATACCATGTCTACCTTTATTTTACATCTAAATTTCTTCAATAAGATATTTTGGGCATAGTCTATCCATAGAAGCAGACATCATTACTGACATTGTTGATATTGTAACTATTATTTTCTAAATTCATCCTTCAAAAGCCTCCTTCAGTATTTTTAATGTTATAACATTCTGCATATGTTAAGGTATAAGATTTAATAGCTGCCAGATGCTGTACGGCTGATGCAATGTAAGGCTGAGACAATTGAAGATGAATCAGCATTGGTATTACTCTTTTAAGACGAAGAATGAGTTTCGTGTAGAGTTAAGAAGATTGATTGCTTGTCAGGTATTTGCCTACCACATATATTTCTGTATATGTCTTGTATATAAACCATTGTTAATGTCTAAGCCTCTGTGTGCTGTGTTTTGCTCCTGGGTTGTCTCACAATAGCAGTCACACTGCAAACACTCTGACAGCATATGTATATATATTATTGCTACCTAAAATCTTTAGTCCATTTAGTTTTTGAAATTGCTTATCTTTGTTAGTTTTATAAAACCAAATTATGCCAATGTGGGATGCAGAATATCCCTCAAAGTCCATATCCTTGATGCTCATTTTGATAAATTCAAGGAGTACATAGGTTCTTACTCAGAGAAGCAAGAGAAGGATATACTGGGCTTTTAATATCATTACCAAGGACAGTATAATGAGAACATGATGGATGACTATGTTTGGAGGGCTTCTTTGACAAAGCAATTTGCAGTATAGCTGCAAATCTAGAAAATTTACTCATTTCTGAACCCTTTGGAGTGGTTTTGACTGTCTTTGTGTATTTGCCATGCAAGTATATATTGTTCTTTCTCTAACTGCTTAAAAATATAAAATTTTGCCTGATATGTCTCTATAAATAGGAAACTTTTGTAGGGTATGGTCACAATATCCAAGTCAGTGATGACTACAGCCATTTGTGTATAGGCTTTAGATATAAGCAGTTGACATATAACATTTAGAAGCCAGGGTCATAAATTGTGTTACATAGTGTAATATTTGTAACACCATCAAACAGCATCTGCATATCCCAGGTCCTTGGGAAGGACTTGATAGATAGATAAAAATGAGAAGCCCAGGGTAAAATCTGGTTAATTATGCAACCAACCATAATAATAAAACTCAACAACCTGATGAAAGTAGTAGCATGCCATTGTAACACAAGAATTACCCCCATTTGAATGCATGTTGTGTTATCATACACATGTCCATAAAATACAAATCTTACAGTGCAATATTGCTTTCGATGAAAACAACCAAAGCTGTGGATGGCCATGCCTTCTTCCTATGCATTTGTTTGTTAATTTTTTCTTCCACATTTTCATTGAAGCCTTGGTGGTTCCTGGTGGCTTTTCATAAAAGTGCTAAACTAACCTATCCCTGCTTAGCTCTGAGCCCAGAAAAGTTCAGTATGGTGTTGTCATTTGCTGAGGCATATACAAATGAGGGCTGAACAAGTATTTTTCTATTTCTATTCTCAGAGGACTCTTTTTGCTCACTCATGTTCATTATTCTTTTTTCAGTTTTCATTCTATGGTTTAGGTCAAGTTAGATTTTTTTCCCCCATAATAAATAGATTCTTCCAATTTATTTATTTCTCTGCACACTGTCTCTCATCTTCTATTTTTATTAGTGTTGGCATTGCTCCATCTACTTTAAAGTCTGGTACAGAGGCTAGCAAACACTGTAGAAAATCATCCATTGAATGATTAGTCTTGTTTTGACTACAGAAGAAACTGGAATTACAAAGAAATGATGAAACAAAAAGGCACCCAATACAGAAAAAAATAGGTCTTTCATTTAAACATTTTGAAGGACATTGCATTAAAAATCATTTTAGTTGAGCACATTGATAATCTAGATGGTTGAAACTGATTTCAGGAACATAACAAACTTGGGAAGCTGTTTTATATTGAATAAGATGTTGTTCGTGAGACTCTCTGTCCCCCCCCCACAGATAAGTACTGGTACTCTGCCTCTTCTCTTCAGGCCCACATTTAACGGATTTGGAAGAGCTCAAATCTGGGAAAACTTGCTTCTCTTCTGTAAGCAAGTACTGGTACTCCAATTTAGTATCCAAATTACACAATTACCTAAAATCCTGGAGTTTGCTTTTGGGATACACTGGACAAAAAAAAACAAAAAAAAATTCCTCCCTCCCTTCAATCATAACCCGCTCAGCTTTTCCTCTTATATACAGAAGTCCCACACTCTGATGACCCCCTCCTTGCTTTTCCTGTCCTGATGGTCATGGCTCTGTAGAGCTAGCAACAGACAAGAGGGCGGCTAGAGGCCAAACAAAGAAATGAGATCCAGCTGCTGTCCAAGGGTGAAGCCACTCACACACACTCTCTTCCTCCTTCCCTAACAAAAGGTCCTGTGCTCTGGCAAAAAAACCCATGCTCTCCAGACTTTTGGCCTTTCTGCGGTTAGGAAATGCACAGAGGAAGCAAGATCCAATTGTGTTTGGGAGAAGGACCCTCTCACACACATGCAAGCATACACATATTTCCCATGCTTTAAATTTAGAATTTAGAGGTACTCACCTTCTTTCCAAGCAGCCTTTGAGCTCAACACTCAAAACCCCTTTAAAACCTTTGTTCCAAATGGCCAAGGTCCAGGAAAACTCACCCACAGACTCAATGGGTCTGTTTGCCAGCAAGGGAATCTTACCTGGGCCTGGTCCATTGGTTAGGTTAGCTTGGAGACCCATCTGCTTAGGTGCCAATTGTTGGAAGAAATATCCTTCTGGGTTCAATTCCAAGTGGGGAAAAAGACACTGGAAACATGGAGGCTGTTTGGAAGGTTTAATGGTGTACAGGACCACATGGTCTGGAGCTCCAGAGTAAAAAAGAAGGATGATCACATGCTTCAAGGTGAGAAGAGATTTAAAAAAAAAGGACTGATATGCTGAAAGTGCCTGGGTTTTATACCCTCTGTTGGGATTTGAATTTGAGCTTGTATTCTGATTGGTTGTCAGACTCCCAGGGGCAACTCTGTAGGCTGTCCTGAGTTCCAGGCTTGGTTGAGCCTTGTTGCATGATTATGCCCTTAAAAGAGCTTCTGCCAATTGCTATATCTTTCCCTGGAGATCCTTGTTATGTAAAGTATTCTGGCCCAGGCCTTAATGGCCACCCATTAACAAAGGTGGGGGTGAGATTAACAAAGGTGGGGGTGAGCTTCTGCTTCTGAGGTGAGTTTCTGTTTCTGAGTTTCTACTCTTTTTTAGAGAAAATATTCTGCCTTTTTAATATTTCCTAGGCTATTTCAATTTTCTAGGAGAGGTGTGGGTGCTAACTTCCTACAGTTCCATCAGTACTGCTGAAGTTAACTAATGAAAGCATCTTCAGTTCAGGTTGATTGGAATGTGATAAATCTGGACATAGTCCATGACTCAAAATGCTGAATTGCAGGACTCCAGAGAACCAATAGCAGCAACAATCACCAGGGAGGGTGAGATAGTAGCTTGCTATCATCTAATCATTATCCAGATTTTTGCACATCACATCTGGTTCCCTAGCTGAAATAAAATGGCTTATTGCATACCAATAACATAGTTGGTGAAAGATTAGGAGGGGACAAATGCTTAGACAAATACATTTGAAAAGCACCACCAAAGGCATTTATTTTTCTCTCTTCTGTAATTATGCTTGTTGTTACATTACAGTCCTGACTATCCTCTGTTATCAAATCTATACACACCCCTTTTATTTTTAAGTGAAACTGTTAAAAAGAAAGGAAAAAAATTCTTTTATACAAATGAAATCTATTCCTTCAAAAACTTATTGAGACGTGAACAGTTGTATAATATGGCATGACTGTACAACTGAATTATTCACATTTGCCAGTTTTTGTAACAGTAACCAAAACATAGGAAATTAAAAATAAATTAGCACGTAGTCTGAATTTCAGAACAATGCTTCAGTCAAGACTTTCAGCAATAAAAAGCTACTTTATCAATAAGTACATTTTAAAAGACCACCATATTCTTGATATAAAATAGAAACCTGGAGTTCTCTTCAAGAATCTAAACTTAAAAAGCTCCAGGCTGATTTGATTTTTTCAAAAGACATGTCTAATGAATAAGGATTAGTTGAAGAAAAAATAGACATCTGAACATTGCTTGACAACTTTAGTATATTTTATTAGGCAGAAGATGACATTCATGATCTAAGGGAAGAAGCAGAAAGTAGTCTTGCAAATGATATATTAGAATGTATTGGTATAGTTCAGTCTTCCATACCAAATATATTTAATTGATGTATTTGGAATCTTTCTGGGTATTATACTACTTAAACACTTTGCTTGGATCAAAGAAGGGTGAAACATCTTTCAAACCTACTTCATAGGGGTGGGGTGTCTTAGATTTTGTGGTTTTTAAGTTTGTATTAATCGGGACCGTTAATTTAATTCTTTTTTAAATATTTATTGTGCTTGTTTTATTGTAAGCCGCCCCGAGTCTTCGGAGATGGGGCGGCATATAAGTCCCATTAATAAATAAATAAATAAATAATATTCCAGATTCTCTGTGTACACCTTTAAAGAGTGTACATGGAGGCCCCATTGTTCATGTGTATAGAAAATGTTTTATGAGTTGACACTTGTTGGGAGAGGCAAAGGAGGTGAATTAAGGCAGAGGTGGGCTGCACTCTCATTGACAAGGGGTTCGCTGGTCATGAGTGCGCTCACGCACTCACTTTGCTTGCATGCCCTGCTTTGGGGCTGCAATGCAGTTTCAACTCAGGCAGCTCCGGTGAGTACAGCAGGACAGCACAGAACTCACCTGGGCAGCCTGGGCAGGGGAAAAGTTAGTTATTTAGGGAAAGCACAGCACAAGGGCAGGTGGGTGGGCCCAGCCAGAGATCACAGCAAGGGGTTTGCCCGAACTTCGCTGACCATCCAGCAGCCCACCACTGGATTAAGGTCCATAGGATTGCACTACCAGCCCTATGTCTTTTCTGTGTGGAGTAAGACATCACACCCACACCTAAAACTGGCAGAGCTTGCAGCATCGTGTTGTGACACCATTTTCACCAGAATGTCCAAAATAATGGGTTTGTATGGGTAACATTGTTCCCAAAAACTTTGTGGGCAGTTCTATGATCAGAAAAAGCTCCTATGTATGTGCCGCACAAGTGCCAAACCATTGCTGGTTTTCCAGTCAAACCTTAGAAGCAGAAGAAGACATGGCACCAAGGCAGTGCATAGAACCCTGCATTGCCTCCACATCTGAATGAGGCAAAGAATAATGCATGTCATCCCACTGAGGCAAGAATAGCTACCCTACACCAGCCTAAAGTTAACTGGCACACTGAGGACTATAAGTTTTTTTTTTAAATGAACATTTTTGATGATGACAAACAAGTAACTTGCAACGAGGGGAATGAAGAAGTCTTGACCCAACATTCGAGTGCCTTCTTTCTAAAGGAACAGTAGAATATGGAATGCTTTATGCCTTTACTGTATGCTTTTGTTTATGGAAGAAACAAACACAACATACAGTATATCATACAACTGACCAATCAGATTCAGAAAGGAAAAAAGAGACAGAAACGCAAACAAATGTTGGCTCTGCTGTGTCCTTTCATTTGTCAAAACAGATTGTGTTTGAAACACCATATGCTTGGAATGTTAAAGAAATAAGAGAAACAGCAGAAAATAAATATTACCCAATAGGGACACTGAGGTGTTTGATTTAAGAAAAAGACTATCTACATATCGACATAGCCAGACATACTCCGTTCATACCTCCATAATTTAAAATATACAAAGGGCACACAGTTGAGATCTTTGATTCCCCACCCGCCCCAGTAATTAGAGTGTCCCTGTTTTCATTCCTTGGTGTTCAGTATTTCAACACTGTGATTGTGTCTACTGAACTCAAATTTTTCAATCTCCAGCTAAGCCAGTACTGGATGCCATCACTAAAAGATGCACTGCTGTTTAAAAGGTTGATACCGGTAGCAATCAATGGAAATGTATAAATAATTCTTGCAAGGTGGCAAAACCTAGCTTAGTTTTATTAAATAATAATGTGCAATATTAATACATTAATACATATTAATACATTCTGTTGTGATAGTGAAGGAAAGACAATTCTATATCTGAAGCTTAAAACTTTATGGGGTTTTTAAAAATTGCATCAGCATGCACCATAGCTGCTTAGTGGCCTAATATTAAATCTGCAAGATTCAAAAAGATTTTCTGACAACCGGCAGCATCTATAGGATGAATAAGATCTGAAAGATGACAGGTTTCTTCCTTGGAGTGGGACCTAGGCTACAACCCGGCACCTGTCATCTTACAAATTTTTATTCTCTCCCAAAAGATACCAATGCCAACATGGTTGCCAAAAAGTAGAACATTAAAAACCATACTCAAATTGCATACAAAAATAGCCAAATCCCTTTTTTTAAAAGTTATACTTCTATAACATGCATATAAGAAGCTTTGTCATAAGTCAGTGTGCACTAAATCATGGATGCCTTCCATGATACTATGACAATTAATTAATTAAATCTTGCTTTTATAGAGGTGACTTTATATTAGGGTCATAAAAGAAACCTGTCAACATATTTATTTTCAAATCAAATGTTGCAATCCATCAAAGTAAATTGACAGCACAGAAGGTAGCAATGAATGGAAACCTCTGCTATTTATCATTCTTCATTAGAAGGATTTGCATACCATTTGGCATATTTGAGAGAATGATACCTAGAGCTTAGCATGCTGTTAATGAAGAACAATTATTTAAAAACAACCCAATGTATAACTTAATTGTTGGAACATAAAGTATATCTTCTAGAAAATTTCATAGCAAAGGGTGTTGATTGGGAGTGCCTATAGTGGAGTAAACAAAGAGCATTTATATACAAAATTACTTGTACTTATTTATTGAATTTACATCCTGCCTTTATTTTATACAATTCAAGGCATTATACATAACCATGTTTCCTCAGACAACAATCCTCAGATTGGCTTGAGAAAGAGGGATTGGCCCAAAGTCACTTCTATTCCTAAAGGAGGACTAGAACTTACAGTCTCCTGGTTTCTAGTCAACTACCATAACTATACTATTTTGTTTAAATTTTAAAATATTTTGTAGAAATCTGTAGAACATTTAGGAAAATTTCAGGGACAGATTCTTTCATAAAAATTAGTTTTGACACTTGTTGAACAGAATGGGATGAAAGAACACAGAGTTCCCCCCCCCAACTAGATATGAATTTTTATAGATAACAATATTTTAAATCACTGCACTTTTAAACATTATTTTATTACTCGCGTGTTATAATAACTTTGTTTTATTTCTATTAATCATTGGCTTCATTCCATGGTTTAAACACTATTATTTTTGTGGAGGAAAATGCTTTCTTTCACTCTTTTTTGAAGCACAGATGAAGAATTTTACATACCAACCAATGGACATTTTGCTCTCTTAAGGAAAAATGGTGGACTTTTCCCTGAATCAAACAAACCCTGAGAATATTATGTTCTAATTTATCTCCTCCTATTGATCCACAGAAATTAAGGAAGATTTTGCAGTCAGATAAAGCAGGTCGCAAGAAGAAACCTGTTGAAATTAAATTACCATGACAATAAAATCATCACAAAGGCTGCAGTATCAATACAGTACATTATTTCTTTTAGGTTCTGCTTCAGTATGGCTATTTTATAGTTATTTGTGGTATTGAACATATCACATGATCAGAAAACTTGAGGCAGAAACTTGTAGTATCGGCAATAAATTTAACACAGTTTAACTTTTAGCGCACTTCAGAAATTATGTCATAAATCATAATCTGAGCTATGGACAGAGAGAAAATAAAAAGGAAATATTTTCCTAAATCATATTCTACTTTTATCACCCAGTGTTTAAATTCACAGAAGAAAACAGCTAAATTTGTTGTATAAATAAGTAAAACATTAAATCACCTCCCCAATAATCATGTTCAAAGTATCTGTTGGTTTATAAGCAATTACCAAAAACCTTATTTCAAACTCTTCTTTGATTATTCTCTGAGCTAAACTTTGTAGCAGCAGGGTACCTCCAATCTAAGCCTCAAGCATCCTTAAAATTGCTATCATTCACTAAGCCAATGCAGTATCCTGATTACATGTTGGTCTATAACTGGGCTATGTCAAAATCAAATCCTCCTTTAGCCATAGATGCTCCTTAGGGACTTTGGAACCAGTTGCTTTCTTTCAGTCTCAACCTACTCCATAAGAAAAGGGAAAGGATATAAATGTAATATATTGATTAATAAATATGCAACAGAGACAGAAGGAACATTAGGAAAACAAATAGCAATTGGTCAATGAAAATAATAACACAAAACACACAGGTAGGCAATATTTTTAAGCATCAAACTGAAATGCCCGTAAACAGTGTGGCATTTTTGTCTTATCAAATACGATATGTATACGAATTGGCAGAAGTTAGAGTAATAGTACTTCTTTAATACCATCAAAGACCAAAAGCATCCAAGTAGCATATAGAAAATTTTAGAATTTTAGTAATGTTTTATAAAATTACTAAAAGTGTAAATGCTAGCAAATATTTATTCTAGTGATTCAAGTTCATATGAATTCTGCAAGCAATACAGCAGAAAATACAGGTATTTAGAAAGATTGAGATAGAAATAAACATTATAAAGGAAGCTATTAGGGCCAAGAAAGTATCATTTAAAATGATCTTTCATAAAACAGAAAGCAGCATAAACTCAACAGAAATGGAATGAGATGGTGAAAGAGGAAAAAAAGAAAGAGCTTGTTGAAAAAGATTCTTCAAGTATGTTCAAAGCAGGAAGCCAGTGAAGGAGGCTATTGGTTCCTTGGATGAGGAAGTTCAAGATGTACTAAGATGTACACGAAAAGGGAATTGCAGCGTAGCTGAAAAAATCCTTTGTTCCATCTTCACAAAATTGGAGAAAATCCCTAAGACTGTCCTTCCTGTACCTAGGAAGGGAATCAGATGAACTGAGTCATGTAGTGTGAGAAGAGAAGAAAGTACACTTAAACAACAACAAATCACAAGGTCTTGATGGCATTCAGAAAAAGTTATTAAAGAGCTTAAAGCTGAGATTGTGGGCTTTCTACATAAAATATGCAACCCATCTCTAACTGTGGCCTCTGTGGTAGAGGACTGCAAGGTGGCCAGTAACTCCAAGTCTTAAGAATATCTCATGGTGAGACCCATTAACTTAACATCTGTCCTGGGTAAGATAGTGGAAACTATTATTAAAGATAAATATTTCCAAACATTTAGAGATACAGATCTTGCTGAAAGAGACCTAAAGTGGCTTCACTAAGGAAAGGTCCCATTGATTAATCCAGGTTTTTTTTTAAAAGGTTAATAAGCCTTCAAACTTCACTTAGTCAAAACTCAAAGTTAATAGCATTTCTTGTGAATACCAATAATAATTCAGCTCTTGCCCAACAGATTCTTTCCATCTGGTAGGAAACTTGTCAGTTAAAATTAAGAAACTAATCCAGAAGGGGTGCAAAATATAATTTTAGCTGGTAATTTAGAATGTTAATCCACAGCAAAATATCACCTTTAATTACACCAGTATCTTGGGGAAAGACCACATTTGGCATTTACCAAGACAAAAAAGCACAAGCATAACATCTGCAAAAAATCCATTTAAACCCTAGATAGCAGCAAATATTTAACATTTTCTGTATCTCTTTTCTGTTTAGTGGTTTTGTCTTGATTTTTGAACTTTGTTTCTGGTCCAGTGTAAAGAAGAAAAGACTATAAGTTGAATGCTACATACATAACTGTAAAATGTTGCTACCCAATTTAAGGATAAACTTCTAAATCTATGCTATCCCTTTAAATTAATGTGCATTACTCTTGCCATGGCCAGTTCTAATAGCATTGTCCTAAGTACCAGAGCACTTTGGTGGAATGCAACTTAATTGTCTAAGAAAGATTTGCCATGCTATGTCCAAACGTAATTGTTATAACTTTAATTCATTTCAGAAGGTTTATATGAATGCCATACATGTGTGTGCATGTGTGTATGTGCATGTGTGCGCGTGCATTAGGACCCAACCATTCAACTCTCAGCTACCTATTATAGGTATAATGATTGATTTTATTCTCTAATATTTTTGTATACATAGAACATATCCTATTTTAGTTAGTTGTTCACTTCCATAACAGAAATAATATGGAAATACATGGAAAGCAATTGGCTGGAAACACATCCACATTACTGGAACAATGCTTCCTAACTGGATCCACATATGCTTTGATTATATGAGAAAAAAATTTCAATAGGGACATATGTTCAGATAACTATTGAAGTAAATATGTTTTTGCATTGCCATTGTACAAAGGTGTGAAGTTTTAATATAGGCACACATCTAATGCAACTATTGTAGTCTAACACCGAATTATGTGTAGTGGCATGAATTATAAGATACTTCCTGGAATGCTAAGCTGGTGTAATGCAAATCTTTGGAGACCAAGAAGTTAGCAATAGGGCCATGCCATGCTGTTGTGCATGAACACATTAGCATACATGCCCAGCTATTCTGACATGGCTGCTTTAAAAAGAGATTAATTCCATTCCCTGGAGTTAGCAGGAGATTCAGGGAATAATAACTGCAAAATGGAGTGTACAAGACATGAAAGTGTAGGATGGATTTTTTCTTCTTTAAAAAAAGTGATGGCCAGACGACAGATGACAAGTTTCATTGGGGAACATAGAAAGTCAATTTAGCTGTGAAAAGTCAATGATAGTTCACACTGTTTTGGTAAAGAGTTGAGGTTGCAAATAAGCCAAGATCTGCTTCAAAATTTAAGATTTGGAGGTAGTAAGATTCAGTTTGTATTCAGGCTTTGCGATTCAAAGACAATAAGATTTGATTTGGACTTATTCAAGAGTTAATCTGATAAAAGCTTCTGCTGCAGGCTATAATAAGGAAGCAGCAAACCACTTACAGCTTTTTCATTTTTTAACAGGGAAGTAAACCCTTTAGAGGACAAAAATGAGAATGAAACTGGTAGCAGTTTTTTGGAACAATTTTATTAAAAACCAAGAGCTACAGTTTACTTCATCAGCTGCATGGACTGATGAAATGAGCTGTAGTTCACAAAAACTTATTTCTTTTAATAACATTGCATAGTCTGAAAAAGTTGTATCAAAATCATTCTGATGTTTGGCTATCATAGACTACCAATTCTCTTACAAATTTTAGATGACATAGATAACCAAATTTCACCTGGTTAGTTTCAAGGGTTTGTATTTTTGAAATAAGCTTATATGTTTATTATTCCAATTTATGTAGCCAACCATATATTCTCTATGTACATCTTTTGAAGTAGAGGTGACAGGATAGAGAAAAGGGCAAAATATAGCCTGTATAGGAGTTATGATAAACTATTTTTCCCCCAAAAAATGACAACATGGCAGCTTGCTTTTTTGAGTGAGCAATCTTGTTGATATAGTTTCTTGGAAGTTTAGCCTCTTCCTGGAATGAATCATTCCATCTGGCTTAAGCACAGTTGTTATTTTTTTAGAACACTCTGAGAAATGTATTATAAATTTGGTATTATTACTGGCTATTGTATATAATATCTTTTACACAAACAAGTAATTCATTTCATATACTACAGTCTGGCAGCACAACATTATGTCAAATTCAAACATACACCAAAGAAAACTCTACAGTAAACAAGATATAAACAAGCCAAAATGAAAATACAAAAGGATTTCAAAGCCTTAACAATAGAGAAAGGCTGAGCACAGACACGAAGAGGGACTATACTACTGGTCAGACAAATAAATTAAGAGTTAACGGCTAAGGGAATAGGAATTTAGAGAAAGATAGAAGATCACATGTAATAATGTCCAACAAGATAGTCGTGGTAGTAGTAGTAGTAGTAGTAACAATAACAATAACAATAATAATAAAGTCCTAAACACTTGGGAAGTGTTCAACTAGTGATTTGTGATACGAAACCCAACATAGTTATCTCGTTTGTTGTGTACACTGTCATTTTTGTGTATAAAATAATAATATAATCACAAAGCTGATTCATTTTCCTGGTAATCTGCTTGAGCATATAGTGCTCTCACCATGGTGTCAGGACTGAAGTTAGCGTCTGCTCCATTCTTGACTGTGGTTTCTTTAATAAAAATGCCAAGTTGTTATTAAGATACTGTTTTGCTTTGCTACCCAAGGAGTTCTCAGTACTGTTTTGCCACTGTTCCAGCTTGTTTTGGTGCTTGAAGAATTGTTTAAAGTAAGTAAGTATTTTGCACAATCACAGGGAAGGAGAAGAAAAGAACAGCAATCTGTTCTGGATACAAGCGTGCTCCTACTCCATTTCCCCATTCCCATCACAGTTTCAGAGCAGGTGGAGATTAAGAATTTGCTATCATATTGCTATGAGTCCCTCTCATCTGTAAGGAGCAATAATTTATTTTCAAGTAATAAATATGAACCAGTAGAACACCTTGAATTGGTATGGGATGGAGGACATTCCTGTACCTCACTTTTAGTCAAGAGGATGATGTCCCTTCTTGGGAGCCATGGGATACCACAAATCCCCCAGCCCTTGTTAGGTCTTAACTATAGCAGTTGGGAACCAGACCTACTGTTCCTATGATTAAACAATGTCTTCTACCTGCCAATATTGTGTCCTCTATTTTTAAAGAAAGGGTGGCAATAATGTTTCAAATCCTTTTAATTTCTGCTTTAAGGGCAGAATGAAAAGGTTTTAGGAGTTCCACTGGGAGTGGGGGGAAACATTACTGGGTTGAAATGAAAGTCAGTGGCATAATCACACTGCAAAAAGACAATATATTTGGATTTGAGACCTGGAACAATGGTGGCGGCTGTTGCATTGATAGCTGCTGAACTGATTGTTGGAGGGTGTGCTGTGGACCGCTGGAGAGGCTGCTGAGTCATTGGAGGGGCTGTCGGATGGCCCGCTGGAGTCTGCCGGAGCTGCTGCACATTTTAGCGTGGTTGCAGCATGGTGGAGATGGCGTGGCAATGATGGCGGCATCAACGGCGTTGTTGCTGTTGGTGCTATTGGCTGGGGATATTTGAAGATCTGCCGGGGAGGATGCTCGGGCTATCGGTTTTATTGGGTCCCGGTACCTCCCTGGCCTTTCTCCCTAGCCTGGATGTGACGATCGCGGTGGATGTTATTCTTCGGCTTTTCTCCTCCTTGGAGGGCCTGGAGGATGCAAGCAGAGATGACTGACTGGTGGAGACATAGGGCCCTTAGTGGCCATCTACCATGTCTGGACCATCTTTCCTCCCCCTCGGATGCCTCAGTTCGCTTCTTGGGGGCTGCATGGTGTGGTGGGAGCACTCCATGCATGGCCATTAACACTGGGGTGAGAGAGCAGTGGTGTTTGGCCCCCTCATCTGGGGCTAGCCTATGGACTGTCTTCCTCTGTGGGAGAGAGGGGACTGGACCATGTTTGAGATCATGGGACTTACTCCCTGGCAGGCAGTGGGAGTGCCACCTGGGTTGAGAGGTCCTCGCTGTTTGCTGGCCCTAGAACTGATTGACCATCGGCGACCTGAACTTCCTGGACTTGATCTCTCCCTAGCAATGACCACTATTGGATACACCTACTCTTCCCTTGAGCTGTGGGCACTCAGGGGTGTTCCCCTGTCCCTGAGATGGCCTGCCATATTGTCAAAGCCCCTCCTTGATGACGGATCTTTTATTCCTGAGAGGGGGCATAGCATGACCATGGGTTTTAAATTACGCTTAATTCGGAAGGGGAGGTTTTTAAAATTTTTAATTGGCTGTCTTAAGGGGTTAGGGAGGGGGTGGAGGGGTCTTCCTGCAGCCCGGTGCATGGGGGGCAGGGGTTGGGGGCCGGCGGGGCCCCGGGGTGTGAGGTGGGGACTGCGATTCCCAGGGTGGTTGGGATTGGCAGGAGACGTCAAGGCATAGGGCCATATCATGTGCCGGGAGCGCGTACCCGCCATCTCTGTGTGGTGGCGCGCTCCAACCCTATGGCCTCCTCCCTAGGGGGCATCAGAACCGGGACCCCTGGACTTAGGTTGGTGTATTTTAATGCCAGGTCCATGGCTAATAAGTCCTCCCTCCTCCACGAGATCATTGAGGAGAAGGCCGCGGACCTGGCTTGTATCACCGAAACCTGGTTGGGCCCGGAGGGAAGTGTCCCTCTGGTTGATCTGTGCCCTCCAGGTTTCCGGGTTCTGCACTGGCCATGGGCCCAGGGAAGGGGTGGTGGGGTGGCTGTGGTTATTCAGGAGACCCTGTTTGCAAGAGAGGTCATGGTTCCAGAGATAGGCGGGAGTGAGACCCTCCTCTTGAGGTGGGGGCCTAATGGTTGGGGGGCTTGCTGCTCGCATACCTTTCCCCCAGCTGTGTGACAGCGGCCCTGCCTGGGCTTCTCAATCTCCTCTCGGGGGTGGCAGTGGAGTTCCCGGGCTTATGGTCCTGGGGGACTTCAATCTGCCTTCCCTGGGGGGAGCGTCGGGCTTGGCCCAGGAATTCATGGCTTCTATGGAAGCCATGGGCCTGACCCAACTGATTCAAGGCCCGACTCATGAGGGGGGAAATACTCTTGACCTAGTTTTTGTCTCTGAACAGTGGCGTAGTGACAGAGGGCAAGCCACTTTTACAGCGTTGCCCGTTCCATGGTCTGATCACTATCTCCTACGGCTGGTCTTCCAACAGGCTGCCCCCCACTGCTGGGATGAGGAGCCATTTATTTATTTATTTATTTATTTATTTATTTATTTATTTATTCGACTTGTATGCCGCCCTACTCCCTAAGGACTCAGGGTGGCGAACATTAAAACAGGACAAATTTACAATAAAAAGACAATTAAATAAATAAACAAGCCGAATGCAATTAAAAAGTTAAGAAGGTTAAAAACCTCAAACCCCCCCCCCCGGGTCATTCCAGGCCAGCCTGTTGAAACAACCAAGTCTTTAGGTCTTGGCAGAAGGAGCGGAGGTCAGGGGCCAAACGGAGATCCACGGGGAGCTGATTCCAGAGGGCAGGTGCTCCCACGGAGAAGGCTCTAGCCCTGGGAACCGCCAGCCGACAATGCCTGACTGACGGTATCCCAAGGAGGCCTCTCCTATGAGAGCGAACAGGGTGATCGGAAAGTGATGCTGGCAGGAGGTGTTCCCACAAGTACCCTGGACCCAAGCCATTTAGGGCTTTATAAGTTGTTACTAACACCTTGAAGGCAACCTGAGAGGCAACCGGCAACCAATGCAAGCCGCGCAGGAGGGGTGTAACATGGGAGTATTGGGATACCCCCATCACAGCCTGTGCAGCCGCATTCTGCACCATCTGCAACCTCCGGGTCATCCGCAAGGGGAGCCCCATGTAAAGAGCATTGCAGTAGTCGATTCTAGAGGTGACGAGCGCATGAGTAACCGTTCAAAGGGCATCTCGGTCCAAATAAGGGCAGAGCTGGCGAACCAGCCGAAACTGGGCAAAAGCCCCCCTGGCCACAGCTCCCACATGCTCCTCCAAACCAAACTGTGAATCCAGGAGGACACCCAGGTTTCTCGCCCTATCCATGGGGGCAACACCTTTCCCCCCATGACCAAAGATGGTACGTCCAATAAAGACTGAGATGCCGGTAAGAACAGCCACTCAGTCTTGGTGGGGTTGAGCTGAAGCCTATTACTCCCCATCCAGACCCATACCGCCTCCAGGCACCGGGACATCATGGAGAGAGCATCACTGATCGGGTCTGAGGTGGAGATATAAAGCTGGGTATCATCAGCATACTGATGATACCTCACTCCAAAACCTCGGATGATCTCTCCCAGCGGTTTCATGTAGATATTAAACAGGAGAGGTGGAGAACAGACCCCTGGGGCACCCCACAAGTGAGGGGTCTCGGGGCCGACCTCTTCCCCCCTGCCAACACCGACTGCAAACGGCCCGAGAGGAAGGAGGAGAACCACCACAAAACGGTGCCCCCCACCCCCAATTTTCTGAGCCACTGCAGAAGGATACCATGGTCGATGGTATCAAAAGCCGCTGAGAGATCTAACAGGACAAGGACAGAGGAACAACCCCTGTCCCATGCCCTCCAGAGATCATCCATCAGTGCGACCAATGCTGTCGCCGTGCTGTGTCCAGCCCTGAAGCCCGATTGATACGGGTCTAAATAATCAGCTTCCTCCAGGAACAAGGGAAGCTGCTGAACCACCACGCTCTCAACAACCTTCGCTAAAAAAGCGAAGGTTGGAGACTGGACGATAGTTGTTCAAAATGGCCCGGGTCCAAGGCAGGCTTCTTGAGGAGGGGCCTCACCACCGCCTCTTTCAAGGTGGTGGGAAAGACCCCCTCACTCAAGGAGGCGTTGACAATTGCCTGGAGCCAGCCGCGTGTAACCTCCCTGGAGGCATACACCAACCAGGAAGGACACGGGTCCAGTAAACACGTGGTGGAAGACAGCCTCCGCATGATCCTGTCCACCTCATCAAGGGAGACCAGGTCAAACTCAACCCAGATAGAATCCACCAGACCCGTCGCCACCCCATCATCAGAGCACTGCCAATCAGAGTCCAAGCCAGCACGAATTCGAGCGACCTTATCCACCAGATGTAAACTAAATTCCTCTGCTCTGCCCTGCAAAGGGTCACCCCCCCTCAATTGGAGGAAGGAGCGGGTCACCTGAAACAGGGCCGCAGGGCGATCATCGGCGGACGCAATCAGAGCGGAGAAGTAAGCATGCCTTGCCGCCCTGATCGCTTCCAGATAGGTCCTAATATAGGCTCGCAACTGGACACGGTCGGATTTGGAGCGGCTAGTCCTCCACCTGCTCTCCAGGCATCTTCTCTGCCATTTCATCCCCCGGATCTCCTCGGAAAACCAGGGAGCCCATCGGGGTCTATGGTGGGGAAGAGGCCGCAAGGGGACAACCCGGTTGAGCGCCTCCAAAGCCACCTGTTGCCAGGCGGCCATCAGCATCTCAGCCGAGCTGTGGTCGAGAGAGGCGGGCAAGAACCCCAGCACTGTCTGAAACCTCTCCGGGTCCATCAGGCATCTGGGGCGGAACCATCGAATTGGTTCCTCACCCCAGCAGTGAGGGACAGCCAATTGAAAGACCAGCCACAGGAGATAGTGATCCGTCCATGATAGGGGTAGGGTAGATGGACAACCCACCCCCCAGATCACTACACCACTGCCCCGAGACAAAAAACAGGTCAAGCGTGTTCCCCCCCTCGTGAGTGGGCCCGTGAATCACCTGGGTCAGGTTCATGGCTGCCATGGATGCCATGAACTCCTGAGCCAAACCCGACACCTCCCCCTAGAGACGGCAAGTTAAAGTCCCCCAGAACTATAAGCCTGGGGAACTCCACCGCCACCTCCGAGAAGCTCAGGCAGGGCCGCCGCTACACAGCTGGGGGACAGGTACATTAGCAGCAAACCCAACTGTCCACCAGGGCCCAATCTCATGAGGAGGGCCTCACACCTGCGGGACAGTGACCTCCCTTGGAAACAAGGTCTCTCTAACAACTATGGCTACCCCTCTGTCCCTTCCCTGGGCCCGAGACCGGAACAGCACATGGAAACCTGGAGAGCACAAATCACACAGATGGACACCCCCCTCCAGGCCCTAGCAGTTAGATGGTTCCACCCCAGACGCCTGATAGACCCTGAGAGGTTCCAGGCGGAACTGGGGTCCTTTCCCTCTTCCCTTGCCCACAGCTCTGCCGAGGAACTGGCGGCTGCCTGGCAACAGGCTGCATCAGATGCCCTCGACAGGGTTGTCCCCATGCGTCCCCTCACATGCCGTGGATCCTGGATGGCTCCTTGGAATACTGAGGAGCTCCGGGAGATGAAGCATCATCAAAGGGGTTTAGAGAGCAGGTGGAGGTCCACCCACTCCCAATCTGATTGAGCCCAGCTAAGAGCCCATATTAGGACTTACCTGGTAGCTATGAGAGCGGCGAGAAGGTCCTATCTCTCCGCCCTCATAGCATCTGCAGATAACCACCCAGCTGCCCTGTTTCGGGCTACCCGCTCTCTCCTTTGTATGGGGGAGGGGGCGGACCCATTGTGGGGAAGGGCTGAGGAGTTTGGTCAATATTTGTCAGATAAGATCGCTCAAATTCGGGGCAGGTTGTCCTCTGATTTGCAGTGGTCTGAGGAACGGGATACAAACAGTCTGGCCAGTGTGATCTGGGATGAGTTCGATCCTGTTTCCGAGGATGAAGTGGACAGGACTATGTGGCGTCGGAGTTCCCCCACATGTTTGTTGGACCCGTGTCCTTCCTGGTTGGCTTATGCCGCCAGGGAGGCCACCTGCGGTTGGCTCCGGGCAGTTGTCAACGCTTCTTTAAGGGAGGGTGTTTTTCCCTCCGCCTTGAAGGAGGCGGTGGTGAGACTCCTCCTGAAGAAGCCTGCCCTGGACCCGACCGTGTTAGACAACTTTCATCCAGTCTCCAACCTTCGCTTTTTGGTGAAGGTTGTTGAGAGTGTGGTGGCTCAGCAGGTTCCACTTTTCCTGGATGAGTGGACTACCTGGATCCGTAACAATCGGACTTCCGACCCGGTTACAGCATGGAGACGGCATTGGTCACGCTGATGGATGATCTCTGGAGGGCTCGGGACAGAGGTTTTTCCTCTGTCCTGGTCCTATTAGACCTCTCAGCGGTTTTCGATACCATCGACCATGGTATCCTTTTGCGGAGCCTTGGGGGGTTGGGAGTGGGGGGCACTGTTCTCCAGTGGTTCACCTCCTACCTCTCGGGCATCGTCGGTGTTGGTGGGGGTTGAGGTCGACCTCGAGGGTGCTCTCTTGTGGGGTCCCTCAGGGGTCGGTCCTCTCCCCTCTTCTATTTAACATCTACATGAAGCCACTGGGTGAGATCATCCGTGGTTTTGGGGTGAGATTCCATCAGTACGCAGATGATACCCAGCTGTACATCTCCACCCCAAACCAGATCAGTGATGCCCTCTCCCTGATGACCTGGTGTTTGGATGTGGTACGGATTTGGATGAGTGGGAACATGCTTTGACTCAACCCGGCCAAGACTGAGTGGCTGTGCATACCGGCATCTCGGCCCAGCCAGGAATATCCATCTTTGGCCATAGTGGGAGAGGTGTTGCCCCCTGTGGATAGGGCACGGAATCTGGGGGTCCTCCTGGATGTACAGCTCTGGTTGGAGGAGCAGGTGGGGGCCATTGCCAGGGGGGCCTTTGCCCAGCTCCGCCTTGTTCATCAGCTTCGCCCATTTCTGGACCGAGATGCCCTGCGCACAGTCACTCACACCCTTGTTACCTCTAGACTCGACTACTGCAACGCTCTCTATTTAGGACTGCCCTTGCATACCATCCGGAGATTGCAGCTGGTGCAAAATGCGGCGGCGCGGGTGGTGATGGGAGTTTCTCGATTCTCCCATGTTACCCCCTCCTGCGCTGCCTGAATTGGTTGCCAGTTGCACTCTGGGTGAGATTCAAGGTTCTGGTTTTAACATACGAAGTCCTACATGACATGGGTCCTCAATACTTAAGGGACCATCTTCTGCCGATACCAAGTGCCGGCCGCCCTGTGCGAGCACATAGGCAAGGACTTCTCGGGGTCCCGTTGGCAGGCCAATGCCGGCTGGCGGTCCCCCGGCGATGGGCCTATTCTGTCACGGCCCCTGACCTCTGGAACCAACTGCCCTTGGGGCTCCGCCTGGCCCCTGACCACCGCACCTTCCGCCATGATTTAAAGACCTGGTTGTTTGACCAACCCGGGCTGTGACCCCTCCCTGGGGGGGATAGGTTTCTTAATTTTTAACTATTGTAAATTTTAGTTTTTGTAATTTTTGGGCTTGTAAACTTAGTTTAATCTCTTTTTAAGTATTTATTGTTCCTGTTTTTAGTTGTGAGCCGCCCCGAGTCTTCAGAGATGGGGTGGCATACAAGTTCAATGAATAAATAAATAAATAAATATTTCTACCTGATGCTTCTTTTAAGAGACAACAATATTAATAAAGGAAAATAATCTCAGAAGACACCATTATCCCCTAGGTTGGCTCTTATGCTATCAAATGTTTTAGGTGGACCTGAAAAGGATTAAATGGCTAGCAAAGGCAATTGACAACAACAAAATTTTGCTGAAGCTCAAATTTCTAACCATTTTATTATTATTTTTTCAAAATTAGGATGTTCTTGAAATCCTTCCAATTATACCCAATCTGCTTACTTGAAGACATCAGTATTACAGCAGTTCTCCCAAAGGAAGCAAATGTTCAAGACTCTAAATCAGTCCCCTGTTCAGAAACAAACAATTTAGATAAGAACTCAAGGCTAGATGAAGTGACCTTGAGGGGGAAAAAAAGCAAAGCACATTCTAAAGAGCCTTTACAACTGCCTCTGTAAAAACATTAATTCAGTATGCTATCTAATGATGGACAAACTGAAAATATATGCAGGCTGGAAGACTATATCTAACCTTCCTTCACCAGACTTTGCTGCACTGAAAAACTTGCCATACTCCATGTTGTCAGTTCAGAGCTCAGAAGAACCACAATAGCATTACGATAGTTACCAGCCTGATTCTCTTAAGTCAACAGTTTGTAGAAAGTTTGTCTGTAGGAGCTGATAATTAAAACTTGAACCAGTTGATTAAAATAATTTTGGAAGCAAGATCTCAACAAAAGGGACCACAACCTAATGAACAAGTCACTATTAAAAGGGAACGGAGCTCCAACTCTTGGATTATTGGGAAGCCCCAAGGTGAAGTGTGTGTGTGATCTTACAATTCATGCTGCCCATGAAATGGGACTTTATTGCTTTAAGCTATACTGTAGACATCAATCAGCAAACAAGCTGAGTAAACATTTTTGAGAGAGAGAGAGAGAGAGAGAGAGAGATCAGTATGAGTCCCTACTGATACCCTGCTCAGTCCTAACATCTCTTTAAATGAATTGATGTAACTTAATGTTATATTATCATAGATATTATCATATCACTTGTTGAGGACATAAAGCTTGAAAGCCTTGTATTATACATTCTGGAGACAAAATCCAATTCATATGGAAGTAGAACTCTTAGCAGGTTAACATCTTAATCTTAGAATGACTGCAATGGCTAACATAGAAATGTTGTTTGTAATGAAATTGAAATGTAGCCATTGTTTTTAGCCTGCACTTTGGAAATTGTAACCTCAGTTGATCTAATGTCCACCTCTCTCCATAGAAGTAATTGGAACTAGCAAACAACAATTTGGATCAACTGTTTATTGGAGCATCTATTACTCTACTTTGCTTAGATGTAATACTAACATCAGTTATTGTAATATCCCTTCAGGCCATAATGACTGTTTTCTCTGCTTGTTTCAATAGTCAGACTTAATCTGTTTTCATCCTTGTTACTCACAAACTTAAACAATTAACTGGGATGGGAGTTGGTGGTTGGTGTAAGATGCAAAAATATTTTAATGCATTTAACTGTTCTAAAAAGGGCTGTAGAAGATCATTCAGGAAAGGATGTGGAACAGGTATCAATTTTATTCTAATATAATCTGATTTTAAGTACTAATTTTTTAAAAAGCCATAACCCAAACACCTCTTATAAAAAGATAGCCAAGTTCTTCAGCCGTTTGGAGATTCTTCTCAGTTCCCAAATATACATGTCCTCTTCTTACACTATTGAAAACTTTAATTCAGATAGCATTTAATTTTGCATATTATTATATCTATATTGTATATTTATATTCATTTTGGGCAGTTCTTTGTAATATATTTGATGCTCCTTAAATACAACAAACACCAAAAATTCATACAGATCCCTGAATCACCTTCAACTTTTCTGAAAGTGACAGGAAGGCAGAAAATTTGGATTTAATGGATGATTTGATTGAACCTTCTTCAAGTCAAATCAACCCTTTGAAACTTCACAATTGCCCTAGTGAAGAGGTTGGCTTGAAAATGTTGTAGTACCTCTACCTCCCTTAACTTCTAGGTCAGGGGTGTCAAACTCATGTCGTCATGGCAATGTCATGTGAAGTATTGGGACTTTTCCCCCCTTCACTAAACTGGGCATGGCCAGTGCATGACACATCTGTCCCAAGGGCAGGGAGTTTGACAGCCCTGTTCTAAATCTACTCTCTGGCTAAGTAAAAGAAGGTTCATTTTCAGACCATACAATTTTAGCTGGTAGCCAGCTGAAATGAATTGTCCAATCATATTCAATCCAATTTATACCTCATTGCACTGAGAGTATAGTACTTCAGTAAAAAGTGATGCATGTTCTGGCTTATGTCCCTGGAATTAGATTTATTTTTACGTTCAGATCCTTCAGAATTGGATATTATGTATGACATAACTGTATTTAAACTACACAGTCCAATGTAGAACATGCAAGTTAATATTATTCTGAACAAGCAGGTATTGTCCTACATTTAATTCAAAGTAGATCTGTCTTAATCAGATAACATGGAGAGCATCTGCTAGATATTAGGAATTAATCCAATTTTAAAATTGATTCCATATTGAATTAGTGTATTTCTCAGCTTTGTTGAATCCCTAACAGACTATCAGTTACACTATAACAGTTCTGAAAGCATGTCTCTACTTTTAAGAACTGGGTATTGTTGGCTCAGGTTTCTTCATTTCAGAAAATGCACATTAGTAGTAGCAGAAGTAGCAACAGTTTTTTCACTCCAGGCAGTATATCTTTTTGGCTGCATCCAGCATAATTTAACTCTATATAGTACCAAGGATCCCAAAAATTGGAGAGTTTTCAAATGTGTTTGATCTCAGTATCTGTAATATAAGTTTCTTTCTGCATACTTTTAAAACATTTTAAAGCTAATTCCCTTTTGACTTTTTCTCTGCTCTAAAAAGTGTTTTGGTCTAAGAAGGGAGCAATTTCAGAGACTAATTCCCAAGGTTTCATGCTTCTATGAATCTTGTGTAATAAAATCAAGATGATTACTCTTGATTAGAATTGTCAATGTATTTACAGATGTGCCTGAATTGGTAATTGCTTTCCTCTTTAAAGTGACAAGCAATCATTCTAATTCAACCACCATTCTCACCACCCTCCAGTTTAAAATCAGTGATTAATTTTTTTAAAAAAATATTCTCTCTCGTATATTCTTGTAAATGATAAGTACAAAGACAAGACACCATGTTTAAAGTCATGCCTCATCATATTTGATTCACCTCTTTTCACAGCCTTGAATCTTGATGGCTTCTGATATTTCCTTCCCTTTTGGAAAAGGTGATGTAAGCTGTCATCTATACTTCCAATTAATACATATCAGTTACTGTCTACAGCCTGTACAAATGTAAAACTACCAAACATTTCTTCAACTTTGCCTATTGCTCCCCAGGTGTTGCTATGATTCCTAGCTGGGCAAGCAAAAGTAGCATAGCCTGGATTTTAACAAGTCTGTTGACAAGGAGAACTTTCCCCTAACAAAATAGTAACAAAGAAAATGAGCCTTGTGCTATAGCACAATTCAATTAATTAATGTCATTTTGGTAAACTAACGCATATAATTATGGGGAAACCTTATCCTAACAAAACAGCTTATGTCGACACTAAAGGAATACAGTTGCCATTAGCCAAATTAAAGAAGGTGGTTCCAGATGTAATACACACACACACACACACACACATATATATATGTATGTGTGTATGTATATATGTGTGTGTGTGTGTGTGTGTGTGTGTGTATCTCCCCCTTCCACCCAAAAAATCCAAAAAGAATCCAATCTAGAAATATATAGCTGAATTCTGGTGCATGGAAAAATCCCTGCAAGACAAACTTTGTTCATAGGTAAGCAGATGTTTCATACATTTGCTGACTAACAAGTTATATCTTTCACAGAAAAGGAAGGACCACATCATACATACCTGGCTATGCAACACTTTGTATCTAATGTCACTTTACCTGTCAAGGATAAGATAGCACTAACTAACCATCACATTATATTGGAAACATAGAACCTGAACTCACACAGTTATATTTAACACAAATAAGTAAGCACTGCACTGCAGGGCAATGAATCAAGGTTTGGGCTTCTAGATGGCAACAATTATTTAGTTTCCCATATCTCTTTGCTGCCATACAGTGGGCATTTGGATTTTGCAGTGTCTGGCAGGATAAACCTTACTCTTTACTTAAAATGCAGTTTGATTTAAGGTAGCATATAGTTTATCTGAAGTTTATTAAACAACTGCCCTTAGCCTTCATATTCTTGGTAAAGCTTCAATTATCACTTTACAATTGGTTTTTGTTTTTTTGTTTTACTATGAAAGAGGGGTTAAAAATTTCAAAAGACCAAGTCTTTGCTTTGGGACTGGGAAAATGTTTCTCCAGTTTGTGTTCTATTTACCATATATAACATTATTTTATACTAGAAATGATGATTTCAAGTATATTACTCAACAGAATCAGATATCTTGTGAAACAGTGGTGATCAGTTACTATTCATTGTATTTGTTTTGAAAATTGAAACTTGGAATGGTTTGGCATATAATTCTGATCCTTTTTGCAATCTCAACTGATCATTGTTGCCTTGAAAGTAATGAATTTCACAAGTTAATTATGTCTCAAGGAAGTAAAAGTATTGCATTTCCTTCAGTTTTTTTTTCATTTTCTTTACTTGACTCAGTTTGTGCCATCTCAAAATAAATCCAGACACCTTGATACTCCACTGAACCCAATTTTTGTTCTGTGATGTCCATCTTACTTGCTGTTTCATATTCATAATGTAATGCAACTATCAGTGTCTCTTTTGCAAACAATATTCACTGAAATTAGATTCATTGCTTTCTATCATTTCTGGTACTAGACTTGCAGTTGCTATTGTATCATAATGTCAGATCAATAGCAGATGAAACAGTGTATTTAAAAAAGCACATACACAATAACATTTTCCTCTGTAACTTCATTGTTACCTTAACTGAACACCCATGCGAAAGTTATTCATATTGCAGCATTATCTCATGCATCATTTAGCTAGCTGGGAAAAGAACAATTACCCACTAGAAACTCTTCACTTTTCAATGTACACCATTCTCTCTGTTCCCTTGTATGCTGGAAAATGGTAGATGTTAATAAAGTGGTTGACCAATAGAGAAAATAGTTACACCAATTCTAAGAATATAGCAATATCTGAAGGAAAATATTCCAGATGGAAAGAGGTGATATATCCAATAATAGAACAAGGATAAATAGTTTAAAAAAGATTCTAGCAAAACAAAACAAAACAAAATATATCTTCTCAAATGCCAAATTGATGTTTCTATGTGATACTTGATATTTGGCACCAGCTCATTAAACCAACCTTTCTTCCATCCTTCCTCCCTTGCTCCGTCCCTCCCTTGCTCCCTCCCTCCCATCCATCCATCCATTCCAGTTTAAGGACCAGCTTCCCAATAGTGGTGCAATGTCAACAGGATCTATGTGACTCATACACTAGAAAACTACAAACAGATCTATATTACCTAAGTTGTTTCTGATTCTTTCTTTCTAGGGCCATTCCTATTTTTGAAACATATAAGGCATAGGTGTTAAACTCGCTGTGTCACATTGCCATCGCATGAGGTTTCCCCCATTCATGGATCTGGGATGGGCGTGGCCTGTGTGTGACGTATCCAGCCCATGGGCCACCAGTTTAACACCCCTGAAAGGGGTTTTGAAACTGCTACTGATTCTGCTTTGTGAGTAATTGCTGAAGGAGAAAATTGCTTTTCAAAAGAAAAAGAGATGATAAAAACAAAACAACTTCTTTCAAACTATGATTATGGTCAATAAAATTATTTTTTAAAAAACTCATTATATGCTACATACTATTTTGGCTTTAAAATGCATTAAAATTCTAAGTCACATGGCAAATGTCAAAAAAATACAAAGAATGCATATCCATGCTATAACCAGTCTATGTTATAAGAAGTATTCTCAGGATATGATCCTTTTATTGTTTTTTAATGGAACACAAACTCTACTCACTTCCTACAACGTTAAAAGCATAAAAGGACGATGCTTTCATCATGATGGTGCAATGATGCTATTATCATTCATCCTCATTTCCCCCTGTAGATACCTCTACAACACAGGTGTCAAACTCAATTGTGTCACGTGACGTATCGTGATAAATTGTGACATTTTTTGCCTTTGCGGAGCCAGGCTGAGCGTGACCTGCATGTGACACATCCAGCCCGTGGGCATGACCTGCATGTGACCCATCCAGTTTGACATCTATAACATCATAGTCAGATTGTACAGCATTATATGAATGGACATTTCTTGCCTGTTGCTTAATTGCTACCTTTCTGATCAAGTGAGTACAACAAGGTGGAACACAGCATACATAGAATTCAAAATAATCAACACTGCTGTGTCGGTTTCTCAGGTATATACTAAAGAAATAAAGAAATTAGATTTTGATTTTAGGTTTTTTTTTAAAACAGCAATTGGTGAGGTTCCAGAAAACCTTGAGAACCTGGATCTGGATCTGAATCTGGAACCCCAGATTTTGGAGTAGGATAGATTGACCAACATGTTTAAATTTGTCTGGATTGCTACTTTAACTGTTTTGTATTTTTTTTTAGTTAATGATATTGTATTCTTATTTACCTGTTACATGTTTTTATGCTCTTCTTTAATTTATGAGCCACTCAGAGTTGGTTGGAGTTAAGCATCAAAATCAAATTAAATCAATCAGCTGCAGAATTTCTGGCCTTTATAAGCAAACATACATATATACATATCTGAAACGATATTGTCTGTTGACATCTCAAAAAATTTTCTGAAATGAATATTCCTGCACAAGTTGATCTCCTCATGCAAAACTAATTAAATAATTCAATATGTTTTTTAAAAAAACTCAAGCAATGATTAGTAATGATTACATAGTTTCCATCACAGCATTACATTTTCTATATGAATTAATTTTGTTAGAGAACTCAGATTGTCTTCAAGTTGCTTAACAGTATGACTACTTCTTGGACTGAGGTTTGCCCCATTCCTGTGATATTTCAATTGAACAAACACAGTGGGTCTGAAAGACGAACCTGTCACTTCTCTAAACACCCTACAATTCAATAAAAAAATTCATCTTAAATCAAAGCACAACTGATACTGTGCAGTGGAGGGAAATTAAAAGAATTAAGATTTATATTCTTGAGCAATCTTTTTCTCTGAGACAAGTTTCTGATTAATAAGATAAACATCAAGAAGTGCTAAAGTATAGCATGTCGCGTTTGATCCTTTCCTTTTCATTTACAGCTAAATGAGATGATGAGCTTCAGGAAGTGAAGAGATTTGCAAGAAGTTTATGAAGTACAGATCTAATCAAAACGTGGAAGATTTTGTTTTAATTCAAAACAAGGTTAGAATTAGAAATGAATTATAATAGGCATCTTTTCTTTTCTAGGAAACTCTGAATTGGTGAAAAACATGAGAGATTTATTCTCTGCTAGAAAATCCTAAAGTTCCCATGGACCCTTTCATTTTTATACCCTGGATAAGTCTGGATTTTGAGGAGCTTTTTTCTTCCACCCATTAATAGGGAAAATAGCTGATTTTCTTCCTTTAAGAAACGATGACAGAAGCTTTTGAGACAGCATTGATAGTGAGTAAAAGGCAATCTTTCAGCAGCCTAGCCTGAACTATTTTGTCAAATTTAAACCTGTAAGAAATTTGCTGCAAGCTTTTCTCATGTGTAAGCCAATTCTTTTATTCTTTTCTTCCTTTTTACCATTACTTTGGCACTGTCCAAGGACAATCACAAGGTGCATAAGATCTCTTAGATTTGTGGCTCATGACTTTGATGGAAAGTCAGGAGTCTGTACTGCTGGGTAACAGAGACAATAAGAAGAAAACTGGAAATAGGACCAATAAGTATGAACATTGAGCATGAACCATGGGAACAGCAAATTTCAGGTCAATCTATTTTTCTGTATATGTTCTCACACCTTTAACTCTTGCCTGTTGTTAAAGCATGACAAAGCCACATTTTTATTTTCCTGATTGAGGAGTGCTTATTTTCCTTCTGCTAATGTGGACAATCTAAGGTTCATTAGAATATTTACACATACCATGGTTAAGGATATGCTGCTCACCTAGTTGGTTGGTTAAGTGTTGTAATACCAGTCCATTTTCATAAACTTAATGAACACTCTGCCTTTACTTCACTTTTATCTTGACTTAAGGAAGTTGGTTACCTGGTGTGCTGTGTCAGACATAAAAAACCAGATCCACACATTAAGATTCAATTAGCTTCTTTATTGCACATGTCTATTACACAGGAACCTTCTCAGACTAATGGTTTGCACCTGAGTTAGACTAGGTAAGCTTTAATGGTGTTCAAAGGGGGCTGGAGCATCTTGCCCTCTTGTGCCTATGTAAAGATATCAGACTAATTCCTTGATTGACTCCTTTCCCTGGCTTGGCCAGTCTCTCTCCAACATGCCCAGCCCATTTCTTTGAGGTGTGGGTAATGAACTACTGATTTCATAGAAGAATAAATGTTTTAAAAAGAGTTAATTGGAGATGGGAGTCCTTATTGCATACAGTGCATTTGATTTGGGATCTCAACTGATGATAATCTGAAATAAATTTCATTTTTAAAAGTTGATAAATTCTAGGTGGCAACTGAGCCTGAAGTTCCAGTTGTTTTAGAGTGATGTTTTAAAAAAATTAATGCTTCGCTATACCATCTCTGTAATTCCTACAGATATTTGGATTAGGTTTAGTCTGCATTGGTTCATTCCCTGAGCCAAGAGCATCACCAATAGAGAATGCTATATAGAAAGCCAATTAGCAGCTTGCCAGTTTGAGCCAACCTTGGGGAATTTTCATCTCTTCCAGGAAATTTACCAATTTAAATGGGAGAAAACATTATTTAAAGGTCAAATTATTTTCTACAAAATAATTTGATCTCCTTTTGATCTTTTTATCCCAAATTTATATATTTTCTCCTGAACTAAGTGGGTAGAAATCTTATTTGTGATTTAAGCTAACAATGTTAAGCTAAGAAGTTAGTGACTGAAAATACAGTGAAACTAGTAAATAGTATAGAAAATAGTAACTATAGAAAATAGAAAATAATAACTATAGTAAAAATATAGTGAAACTATATTTTTGTGACTTTGTATGTACACTTTAAACACAGCCACACATACACACACACACAAATTCCAGAATCTGCCTGACCTAAATATGAATATTAATAGCAGATTCTAATTCATACATTCATATCTTCTTTAATATTGTCTATGATATATAGGAAATAACAGTACAAAGATGATTAGGCAAGAAATTTCAACAAAAACAATCTTTTCTATAATGTTCAAGGAGGTAAAAAGGAAAGTTTAATGATGAGTACAAATATTTTATCATTTGGACAAAAAGTGTACATAATAAGAACAGTAAAATTAAATTGATTCCTTATTTTCTCTAATCAAAGGAGTTTCTTTTTTAGGGATTTGGCTCTGATTACTCTTGTTTTCTGATTCCAGCTTTCATCCCGTCAACAGATACACAGATTCTGCTGTTCCCCAGCTCTTCCTAAATCAACCAGTTCACTGTTCCTGCCAATTCTCCATATGTTCTGCCTTGCCAGGACTAACCAGATGTTAGTAAGGGATTTCCCCCTGCCTTTGTTTTCAGATTTTCCTAACCTAAGATGGAAATAGAACACACACTAAAAAAGAGGAAGAATGGCCAAATCAAGAGCAAGTTACAAAATAAGTTTCTACTATCTGCTTATGCTAAAGCTTGCTTGATATATAATTGAATTAGACTCCAATTTGTGCAATATTTTTCAGTTCATTTTTTTTACATTGTGATCTCATCATTTAAAAGTTATCACTATCATTTTGAAATCAGTGCCATGAATTCAACAATACTCTTTCATCTAGGAGCAAAACTGTACTGATATCAAAAGTCCATTCCTCTACACAGTTTTGAATTGATAGACTGAAAATGAATTCCTATGTTGTACAAGATACATTGAGGCCAACACAGAGTTGGGGTAGAGTGGTGGGGACAAGGGTTACTAGGGCTCAATTGCAAAGCTATAAAGGTAAACTGTTCTTGAGTTGAGATTTTCCTCTTAACTATATGGACTTGTCTATACTGTTTTCATGACAGCAATATGGGAGTGATTTGCCATTTCATTCAAAGATGCTCCAATCCTGAGATTTCTTAATACAATCATTGCCATTATATGCACAAAGACCACCTTGGGGGTGCCAAGTGGCTTCCCTGTTCCATTGTTCAGAAATAGGAAAGCCTCTTCTGGATGGTTCCAGAAGAAATGCTTCCACCTTTTGTCCAGAAGAGATGTTCCACCTTTGAAGGTCTGAACAACCCTACAAATTATGTTTCATTTTAATTTGTGTATTACTTTGTTTTTGTGTGTTATCATTTTAATTTTTTTTATTAAGACCAGAGACCTCAGAATGAGTAGCAAGCAGGCTTGTCTGAATTTCTGAAAGGACCTTGGTGGCATTTACAGGTATTGTAAGGTGGTATAAACTTATGTATCTATTCTGTCAAAGAGCTTTGCACCAGAACCTGTAAGAGATCTTGAATTCATGTTCATATGAAACCCATCTCTGCTAGCATTTCCAAAATGGAAACTTCAACCATTTTACTAATACATGAGTGAAATTTTAGCTTGGAAAATTTCATAATACAGAATCATCATTCCATACTACAAGCCCATTGTACATAGTCATCTTGTCTCAACAAAGATGAACTACCCATATGGACAACTCCCATTGGATCATCATAGCTAAGGGCAGATGGCTGAGATTTTTCACCAAACAAAAGGCATAATTAAACTAATAGCAGAATGCTGAGAGCTAAAAGTCATCCAACATTAATTAAGCCCTGGGCACTATGATCAAGGAGGAGGAGAAAGTCTGTTCTGGCAACCATAAATAGCAAGATGTTATGAATATCAAATAATATTAGCACAATGTGTTATGCATGCATTGCTTCATTGTACTTGTGATAAAGGAACTACCTTAAAATGTAAGGTATTATTACTTTGGATGGGTCTTACCTTTGGGTGCAGAAATGGAGCATGTTTCTCTGCATAGAGTAATATTACTGATAGCTAAGTTCTCTTTGCTCACAAATAGCTAAAGAAGTCATGCTTGGCTTTTGCACTAGCCTCATCTAGTCTTAAGAGAAGAGTGATTGCCTCTTAAGGAACGTGCAGGAAGGGAATCAGGAAGCAAGTATTCTTTTATTCCAATGAGATGTCAGAGCAGATGTGAATTCATTGTGAGAAAATGCTAAGTTCCCAAGGGCTTCAACTATTAAATTTGCTTTGCTTTCCACCTAAAGAGAGAAAAAAGACAAAAGAGAAAGGAAAATGCTATGCAATCATTTATACAAATGGGTTCAAGAGCTGCAGCTCCACAGATGAATAACAATCAGTTGACAGGGACAGTAATTTTTGGAAGGTTAATCCAGGAGTAGGGGAATAATTCAAACTAGAAATTTACGGTGATTTTATCACTGCATTTCAATTTTAATCTGCTAAATATTTTCAGCGCAGTTTTACTCTTGCAAATGAGCCAGTGGAAAAACAAGGCAAATTTAACTTGACACAAAAAGTAAAAGCAAAAAATAGCAAAGCAAACAAAATAGCATCATTATGGTTGAACCCCTAATGTCACAACCTGAAGGACCATCTCTTCCTGATTACATCAGCCTGGTCACCACATTAAGGTGACACCCACCTTATGGAACTGTGTTTCCCAAAGTCAGGCTACTTCCATTTCTGTTAATTTTCCATCAATCCTTCAAGACTGGCTACATCATCAGGATGGCGATCCCAGGGAACTGAGGAGATGCTTAGATGGTTCCACTATTATCAATAATATCTTCATTCTCTCCACACCTTGTAGTTTGTATATTTTAATTTTTAATAATATTTTCATTGTTAATAATGTTTTAATTTTTAATAATTGTTTTATATTTTAACAATGATTGTTCTTACATATTTGTCATTGGATTTGATTGTTGTACGCCACCCAGAGTTACTTTTTGTGATATGGGCAGCCATATAAATTTGACAAATAAATAAACTGCTAGCTTTTAAGTAGAAAATACTTCTGTTTTCTCACCTATTGAAATGATTGAAAGTTAGGTCAGGGGTTCCCAAACTTTATGGTTCCTCAGACCAGTAGTGGTGGCTTCAGCAGTTTTGGCAGTGGCAGGGGAAGGGAAATGGTTTTGTGCGTGCAACCTTAATCTCAGACATGTGCAAATGAAGCTTCACATCCTTGCCTACCAAATTGGTGGCCCGATTACTGCAGGTGGGAGAACTCCTGATTTAGGTGGATTGCAAACAGCAAAGAAGGAAAGGACACCTAAAGCTATCGTGACCAAGTTAGATTGTTCACGTTTGTCAGCAGCAAATTGTAACAGACTACCAAACTACTGCTTCAGCCAGTCCCAGAAGGTGTATGGAAATGTTCTAGTTTATTTTATATTCCGAGCCAAAGAAAAATTTTCAAATGATGTGACTTTGGTAGGGATATTGATCAGGCTGACTAGCATTTCAAATGTTGTGAAGAGAGGTTATTACAAAGATCAGCCCCATCAGTAATTTGGGATCATTGTCCATAACATAAAGCAGCTGAGAAATACTATACAAAGTAAATCAAATTCTGAGCAAAAAGTTGTCCTACCTGGGGAGGTAAAAATATAGCAGTCTCCCTTCAGAGAATTTTCTGAGTTCTATAGCAAATAACTCTTTTCAGAAAATTCCTCCTCTCTTTGTCCAAAATCTTTGGAGTAAGACTATATCCACACTGGTGACTCAGTCTCTAATGGCAGCATCCAGCCATGATTAAGGCAATATAAAACCTGTTCTCAAAGCTGTTCTTTTGGAGGAATAATTGCTGGATGATTCTATACAGTGTGTTTCTCTGCCTTCGTAACTTTAAAATGTATGGACTTCAACTTCCAGAATTCCCCAACCCCAATATTAAAACCCAGCCTTAAAGTTGCTGCGCTTGAGGAATGCTTCTCTAGAAGATGCAGAGATGGGGAAATGATTTGTTTCAGAGAAGACAATTGATAAAGAATATTACTATTTGCCATAAATGTAGTGGAGGAAAAAATCGGCTATAACTTTCATAGGAAATTTAACTTAATTAACACATTTTTTAAAAGCAGTTAAAAACCAAATCCCTTGTTATAGTACATATAATCTTAATCTTCCAATTAATCCATTTAGGCTCAGGCATAACAGTGCCTAATGTGTCAATACTTTTCCTGTTATTCAATGGTCTTATGATCAGTTGACCTACCACCAGGCCATCAAGAGAAGAGGATATTGCATGGGATTTCCCAAGACAAGAAATGCCTAATTAAGACTGACTTGTCATTAAAGAGATGACACAACAATGGTGTTTTTCTCCTTTAGATAATGAACATATGGAAATCATTAGTGCTTAAGCAATTGAAAGAAAAAAAAGGTTTATTTAAAATCTATTTTTGCAATCATCTCAATTTGAAATCAAGTTGGAGAAAAACATTTTAAAGAAACTAAAATCCAATTACTATCATAGTTGGTTGCAAAGTCAAGACTAGGCTAGACTTCACATTTTTATCCACCTATTGATTCATTCCCAAGGACCTGGTATAGACAAATGTTTAATAATATTAAAGATATCTTCATAGGATATACACTTTCTAAATAGAGCTACTTTTCACAATTGTCTGTTTGTAGATAGTAGAAAATTATTCTGTCTCTTTAAAGCATCAAAGACAAATTGCTTGCAATTGTACAGAATATTCCATCTAGCAATTGTGTTTGGGTTAACACAGTGGACTGCAAAAATTCAGATGACCACAAAATAGCAGCAAATAATTTTTTTAATTTTATGGAACTTCTAGATTTTAGCAAATCTGTCATAATAGCTTTTCATTTCACTAAATTTGTCAAGAGGGGAAGAAGTAGTTCATTGGAGGAAATGTTTGCCATTTTAAACAAAATTAAGATTTTCTCCTTTGTCCCCTTAAATAATAGTTTGTGTCCTATTTTATCCATGGTGGTGGTGGTGGTGGTGTGTGTGTGTGTAAGTGAGTGTGTGTGTTTTTGTGTGAGAGAGAGAAAGAGAGAGAGAGAGACAGACAGACAGACAGACAAACAGACAGACAGACAGACAGACAGACAGACAGAGATTTAGTAGGTTTAAGCAGGGGTGGGATTCAACAGGTGTTACTACCGGTTCAGTGACATTTTAACATTTTAACCCTCTTGCAATCTTGTTCTTATTTATATTGAATTATTTAAATGTTTTAAGTGGTTTTATAATACATATTGTTGATTTTGTTTTATGCTGCCCAAAATTAACTTGTATGAGATGGGAGGCCATATTTTATTTATTACGGGTTTTTTAGTTTTAATTTGGCTTGTTGCAATTTAATTCCATTTTAGCTAATTTAATTTATTGTGTTGTTTTTATCTGTGAGCCTTGAGTCCTTTTGGAGAGGGGGCGGCATACAAGTCGAATTAATAAATAAAATAAATAAATAAATAAATATAAATTTGATAAATAAATAAATATATGTGCTGCATAAAACTAGATGACCACACGATAGTAAGAAGTACCATGAGGATAAGGATGAGGATGTGGATGAGGAAGAAGAAGAAGAAGAAGAAGAAGAAGAAGAAGAAGAAGAAGAAGAAGAAGAAGAAGAAGAAAGAAGAAGAAAAGTTCATAGAATACCAAGGACTCCAGAGCTTTCTTTTCTGCCAACTAATGGACTGATAGTTGCAATGCAGATATACCAACCTTTATAAGTTATGTTGGGCTACCAGCAAGATTATGGACAAGTAAGTCAAGAACATATCACAGTTATCTGTAGCTATAAAGGCTTACTAGGAGCTTTGTAAATGGTGAAGAATTCAACTGAATAAGCAGCCATTAAAAGAGCTGTGTAACATCCTACCTAAATTTCTGCAAAATGTATCACACTTCAGGTCCTCATAAGATTCTAACTGCCCTAAATCTTTCACTAAAAAAGCAACAATGTTACAATATTGGCAGTTCATAAACCAGAGTTCAAAGGAGTAGAATTAAAATCTATCTACCTCTTTGTTCCTAATGAACACAGCATACCTTGTGCCCTTATAACAGCTTAAAAATAAAATACAATTTCATCATTCTGTCAGGCCTTCAAAATAGATTAGGTTAAAAAAGAATAACACCTGATGCTATCAGGAATGCTATTTTATCATTCTCAGGTATATTAACAGAATCTTGAAAGTTGTCCAAAACTTTCACTGTTCCCTTTTAAGGACAACAAGGTCATGGTAAGTCTATGCTGACTCTTTTTCTCTTTTTTTCAGGACTCGGCAATTGTACAAGGTAGCCTTTGATTTATAGTCACTATTGAGCCCAAAATTTCCATTGCTAAGTGAGATAGTTAAGTGAGTTTGATCCCATTTTACAATGTTCATTATGTGGATCTTTACAGTGGTTAGTAACACAGTTGTTAAGTGAATCTGGCTTCACCATTGGCTTTGCTTGTCAGAAATCACAAAGGGTGAGCACATGACCCCAGGACCAAGCAACTTTCATAAACATGAGTCAGTTGCCAAGCGGCTGAATTTTGATCACATGACCATGGAGATGCGGTAATGGTCACAAATATGAAAAACAATGAAAAGTCACTGTTTTCAGTGCCAGTGTAACTTTGAACAGTTAATAAATAAATGGTTGTAAGTCAAGGACTACCTGTACCAACTATCCCTCCTGCTTCTCAAGCCAAAGCTGCAGATTCAAATTGTGCTTCAGTCATAATGACTTCATGAATACATCTAAATTGTTTTCTTGGTAAAGAACATCGTTCTTCTGGGATTTTATTGATTGCATTGCCAGTTCTGCAGCAGCAATTTATAACTGGCTTCATGTAGATGTTGAAAAGTAGGAAGGAGAAGACTAAATCCTGTAGTACCAATAAATGAGAAAATTTGTAGCTCAGGGTTGAAATGAGGGATCCTTGGTGCTCTCTGAACTTGCTTGTTTTCTTGCAGACGTTTCATTACCCTAACTAGGTAACTTCATCAGTGCTAATAAGGAGTGCTGTTTGCTGTCAGTTTATATTCTGGTGTCTTGCCTGTCTGTGTGTGTGGGGGGGGTGGTCTTAGAGATTCTTTGGTTGGGCTGTTTATTAATGGTTCTTTGATAGTTTCTTGATTGGGATATTGCTTACTTGATCCTGTAGTATCCTAAACATCCGAGGCTGATCTAACGTTCTTTACAACCATCAACAGGGACTATCCACTGTGGAAGAAGTGGAAGCACAGCAGCCCCCAATCCCTAACTCCTGTAAGTGGTGCATAAAGATAACTTAATCAATGATATTAAAGACCACCAATATATCTAGAAGGACTACAAAGGTCCCAAAAAAGGTAATCTACTTGAAAAAAATGATGCTGTTTTTGTCCGAAAACAGGCGTGAAATTTTGGGCTTGGACAATCTGGAACTACACCGCCTGTGATCCGATCTAAGCATAGTACACAAAATTGTCTACAACATCTTGGCTGTCAGCAATTTATTCAGCTTCAACCACAGTAATACATGGGCAAACAATTGATACAAACTCAAGGTAAACTGCTTCATTGCAGAAAATATGACTTCAGCAACAGAGTGGTCAACACCTGGAATGCTCTACCCGACTCCGTGGTTACAGCCTCAAATCATCCACAGCTTCAATCTCAAACTGTCTACTGTGGACCTCACCCCATTCTTAAGAGGTCCTTAAAGGAGGCATGCATAAGTGCACCAGTGTGCCTACGGTCCCTGTCTTACTGTCCCCATTTACCTGTATTTACTTCCTTTGTTCATGTTTATGTTCATACCTACACTTGTTAACCTGTACATGTTTGACAAATAAATACATAAACCACGGCTTGAACTCTGGTTGAAAAGGCCCAAATAATCGGTTTCTTTTACAGTGTTCTGTAGTTGTCTTCTCACCATAATCTCAACAATGGGTTTCATATCAGAAGCTATAGTCCAAAACTCTTAGATCCACTTCAGTGCTCTTTGTGAAGCTTCCGAAAGACTTATGCAAAAATTAATATTATGTAACACAAAAAGACTGATAAAATGGTTCCTATTTTTAACAACTGTGTTTATCTGTTAAACTGTCTGTTCTTTGAGAGTTTAAGGCAGCTTCTGTATCATCACCTTTTTATTGTATCCCCACAGTTTGTGAGCTACACTGAGCTGAAAGACAGTGAATGGTCCAAAGTCTCCAAGGGACTTTTCACAGCTAAAAAGAAAGATGTGAATCTAGTCACAGTCCAGCAGTAGTTGCAGCACAATGGGTAGGATTTGCAAGCAACGTTAGATTTTGTTCTGAACTAAATCAAAACTTTTCTTCCCAAATGTATTAAATTGGGAACAGTTCCTTTGATTTAGGCACCAAATCAAGTGTTTTAGCCAAGACGTCTTTAGCCTGAGCTTGATGCATGCATCAGCCAGACTTTATTGTATTTTTCCTGCTCTGATTGTGTTTGTCCCCTTGTGTCTTTCTTTTCTGTGACCTTGCATTCTTAGAATGTTGAGAGTCTGTTGGTATTCTTCATGGTACACATATTTTGACAAGCTTGGTATTATTAATTGGTCCCCCGGGAGCTTTCAGTAATAAATCTGTCTTACTGGCAGTCAGAAGTACATATGCGGAAGAACTCTGCTTTTCTTATCTTCACTATTCAGTGGAGGCCACACCGTAGAAATATGAGAAGATATGACAAAGTTACCCCTTCAAACACCTCTTTGTACCTCTGCTTGCAGTGAAATGGGAAGGAGAAGACTTTGAGCCCATATACTGCAAAATTTGCTCTGTTTTACCACAACGGTTTTGCTATATTCTAGTTTCTTTTATATTATACCTTATATCACATTTTTTTTTGTTCGTGATTATTTTGTAAACCTGCCCACCATGTACTCCCAACTATCCTTGACTGCCCAAATGGTTTACTGGTTTGTTTTAGTTTTTGTAATTTTAATCTATTTTGTATTGATACCTGTTATTATATGTTGTTTTATCTTGATGTAAGCTGAACCATGAGATGGGCGGCAAATAAAGTTGATAAATAATAATAAACAAACTTTAACTTTAGGCTATGACAAAATATGTTTCTAAAGCCAAAGCCTCTCACTCAGTACACTTTCTTGCACAGCTTCATTTGGAATTGTGAATTCATCCATTTGAAAGGAAGTTCATGAAATGCATAATGGCTCACATGGAGAAAGTATAGGTAATTCCTTCAAATGGGAATTCATAGAAGTGGATAAGTCACAGACTTAATAAATGTATGGAAATAATTCACCCAAAGGGAACAATTGGTCCAGTTCTCAGTTAATATAAACTGATGCATTTTCTATTGATTTCAGGGAATGAACTAACAGTGATTTGCACCGTTATGTAAATTACTCCTTCTGAATTGCATACTTTCCTCTTCATGTATTTGAGAGATTTATATATTTACCATAATGCAAAAGTCCTTTAATATTTTATAGATTTTATTTTAAGATTTTGAAAGAATAGCCTGCCAACATTTAGAATCAGAATAATTTTGTTTTGTATGATGTTCATAAAATTAATGCATTTCTTTATAATTGCACATATCATTTGGACATTTACTGATGAATATTAACTTTAATTACAAAGCTCTTATACATACTGATGAAATTGATTACCATCTTATGATCTCAGGAGTATTAGCAAACTTTTAAAAGAGTAGAAGAAAAATGCATTTATGTTATACAATTAATGCCTGGAAACAGAAATAGAAAGGTATCTTAAAAATATTCAGTGCTTATGCAACAACATTTACAGGAACCAGAGAACAGTGTTTTTGTAAAGAGATCCAGCATAATTCAAGATGTTCTTAGAATGATATGAGACATATGTCAGATTTCAATAAGGCCAAGCACCAATGCTAATTTATTGACTAGCATCATCTTTTACAAATCAAATAGTACTAAATTCTTCACCATAAAGAATACACATTTTGTTCTAATTTTGTTTAAAGAAATTAATGGAAGTCCAGGAAAACAATACCCATTATTCCATGATTTTCTGAACTTTTGTTCAGTTTAGAATGTCTTTTACTGATCCTCCAAGCTAGGTCAACGCTTCTTATAAAGTGATCCTTTTCTCTAGACCTTGATTTCCAAAGTTGTACATGTGTGTATTTATGTATGTGCTGACAGCAGACTTCAACCTTTCCTAGTTTCTTTTCTGTCACGTGGCTCACAGGATAATATTCCTTCTCAGTCACAATAATTTCTGGGTTTTGTGGGCAATCCTGCTCTCATGCCCTATTCAAGATACATGTGGCTTCTCAGCCCAGACTTCATTTATTTATTTATTTATTTATTTATTTATTTATTTATTTATTTGATTTGTCAATCGCTTACAAGATAATAAGTATAAGGGTAAAC
Source organism: Naja naja (assembly GCA_009733165.1). Taxonomy (NCBI): domain Eukaryota; kingdom Metazoa; phylum Chordata; class Lepidosauria; order Squamata; family Elapidae; genus Naja; species Naja naja. The sequence goes on along the minus strand of CM019148.1, from coordinate 116,140,954 downwards.
ATAGTTATGAATACATGAAATGAACACATATAAGAAAAATAAAAGAAACAATAAAAGAAACAATAGGACAGGGACGGTAGGCACGTTGGTGCACTTATGCATGCCTGCTACAGACCTCTTAGGAAAGGGGTGAGGTCAACAGTAGAAAGTGTAAGGTTAAAGTTTTTGGGGTTTGGGGAAGAAACCACAGAGTCAGGTAGAGTATTCCAGACATTGACCACTCTGTTGCTGAAGTCGTATTTCCTGCAATCAAGTTTGGTGCAGTTAACCGTGAGTTTGTATCTATTGTGTGTTCTTGTATTGTTATGGTTGAAGATGAAGTATTCATTGACTGGTAGGACATTGCAATGTATGATTTTATATACTATACTTAGATCGGACCGAGGACGGTGTAGTTCTAGGTTTTCTAGGTCTAGAATTTCAAGTCTGGTGGCATAAGGTATTCTGCAATGAGTAGAGGAGTGTAGAACTCTTCTTGTGAAGTATTTCTGGACTTTCTCAACTGTGTTAATATCAGATACGTGATGTGGGTTCCAGACTGATGAGCTGTATTCGAGTATTGGTCTAGCACTATTTTGTATGCCCTAGTTAGTAGTGTGATGTTACCAGAGAAAAAGCTACGTAGGATTAGGTTAACAACTTTTAATGCCTTTTTGGCTATGTAGTTACAGTGGGCTCTAGCATGTAGATCATTAGAGATGAGTATTCCAAGGTCCTTGACAGAGTTTGGATCATCAACAAGGTCTTGACTATTCAGCTTGTATTTTATTTTCTGATTTTTTTTTGCCAATATGTAAGACAGAGCATTTATTTGTTGAGATTTGAAGTTGTCATTTGTTTGACCATTTTGATACATAGTCTAAGTCTTTTTGAAGGGTAGCAGTATTGTCTGTGGTGTTGAATAGCTTTACATCATCAGCAAAGAGAACGCAGTTGCTCTTAATATGAAATATAATATTAATATATAATACTTCATATCCTGGTCTTTTTCACTACTGAGGTATATTGCAGTCAGAATTTAACAGGGCTACCTCTCATTATTTTCAATTGGATTTGTCTAGGACAGTTGCTTTCTTTGTAGAGCTGTAGTGGTGCTGTGGTTAGAATGCAGTACTGCAGGGCTAACTCACTGCTCACTTTAGGAGTTCGATCCTGACTGGATCAAGGTTGATTCAGCCTTCCTTCTGAGGTCGGTAAAATGAGGACCCAGATTGTTGGGGGGTAGTATGCTGACTCCGTAAACTGCTTAGAGGGGGCTGCAAAACACTGTAAAGCAGTATATAAGTCTAAATGTTATTGCTATTATAAGAGTATACAAAATGGACAATTCCTCAGCACTTTGATAAAAATTATGGAGATAAGGCCAACCTCCTTATTGTCTTTTTCACTGGACTAGCTTCTGCCCATGCAGAGATGCAACTTTTGGGTGAAATTACTTAGAAGCAGTAGAAAGGGAGTTGATCTGAAAGGCTGCATTTATTAATCCTTCACTGAAGCAAAAGTGTCCCATTGAATCTTTGCATGGCTGTGTTTTCCCCAGATATTCTAAATGTTATTGTTCCTGGGATATTCTCCCATTGGTTCCCTCAGGCACCAGAGACTTGACTTTACTTCAGAGTGGATACTGAACAGTTCCTCCTGTCTTTTTCCTCCTCAGTTGGTTTATGAAAGCCTTAAGAAGAGTTCCTTATCTGAGCTAAAAAGATAGATAAGAAGGTTATTTTCAAGGTGGCTGCTTTATGTATCCCAAAGTAAATTAATTGTTTCTTGCCTTTGGTGGAAGGAATTAATTGGTTTCTTGGCTTTGGTGCTAAATTAATGAATTTGTGTTCTCTCCTTTTGCTCTTGCTCTCTCATCAAAAAATTGAAAACTTCTTCAGAAATTTTTTTTTCTAATTTTTTCCAAGTCTCTTTCAAAATTTGCAGAATATATTACAGCCTCTATCTGCACAATTATCAACATTATAAAAGAATACAGTATTTCAGTAACAACACTTTTGAAGCATTTTTCTTTCTGGTCCAGAAAAAGAAATAGGCAGAAGAAACTCATGAGGAAACCCAGATAGAATACTGGATGGATACAGTGGTCAGCTCTTAAGTATAATACACATTTAATTTTTCAGTTTGCATTTCTGATTCAAATATGATTTAAATTGTATTCAGATGTTCAGGGCTGGCCTAGATTAGTATCACTCAGAAATGTAGCACCAAGGAGGAGAGACTTGGTAGAAGTGGTAGAATGGTAGAACAGAAAAATCTAAAAATAATTTTCCTCTTCTTATTTTCCTCGGCTACTGAGACACACCTGTGTCTTTTTCATTCTTTAGCTTGGTGTTGAACATTTGAACTCCCTAAGATTACTTTGTAGAAGTAACAGACATGTCTGGCATCTGCATACAAAGGATGCCAGGTACAAAGGTAATGAAGATACGATTCTGTTTGGGCCCACATTCAAAACTGGTGATGATGCCCCCAGTTACCATGGAAGCTGTGCCTCTAATGCATGATACTGTAAGGTGAGATATTTTAGAAAGTTCTGCAACAAAATATTTCAGAAGTCTAGGATGTATATGAAATACAAGTGCCTATTTTTACTTTGAGTCATGTGGGCTCATTGCAACAAGTCCCGGTAGTTTTCTGACTGGATCAGGATTGACTCAACCTTCCATCCTTCCGAGGTGGGTGGACCCAGATAGTTGTTGGGAGCCATATGCTGACTCTGTAAACTGCTTAGAGAGGGCTGTAAAGCACTGTGAAGTAGTATATAAGTCTAAGTACTATTGCTATTCCCTGGCAAGGCTTTTCAGAAGTGATTTGCTCTTGCCTCCTTCTTATGGTTGAGACAGAGTGAGTGGCTCTAGCGTTCCCAGCTGGCTTTGTGACAAAGGCAGACTAGACTTGTGATGGCAAACCTCTGGCACGTGTGCCAGAGATGGCACACAGAGCCCTCTCTGTGGGCACATGCACCGGCGCCAGCTGCTCTTCTGGTTTCTGGCACACACATGCATGCCAGCCAGCTGGTCTTCACAGGTACCAGAGCACTGGAAAATGGCCTGAAAATGGCCCCAAAAGTGACCTGAAAATGGCCTTAAAAATAGCCCAAACAGGCCATTTCTTGTGCTGTTTTTAGCCCAAAAATGGACTGAAAAACAGCCTGAAAACAGATGGCCCCCAAAATGCTGAAAAATGCCCCCAAAACAGGCATGTGCACACCAGCCAGCTGGTCTTTGGTTTTCTGGTGCTTCAGCATGCACACATATACGTTCATGCACACACGTTCTGGTTTGGGCACACGGTGCTGAAAAGGTTCACCATCGCTGGACTAAACTCATCGTCTCCCTGTTTCTAGCCTGGTGCCTTAGCCGTTACACCAAGCAGGATCTCACATGCCTATTAAAATAAGCAAGCAGGCAATTGCATTTATTTAGAAGCTAAATAGTGATGTGTGATAATTTAACAGACAAATAAAACCTCACTTTCTCCTTCCCTATAATGCAAATAGTCTAGTAGAGCAAACTGTATGTCCCTTTTAAAAATGAGGTCCCTTTAATTAGAGATTTGTGAGTATAAAAGACCAGCCTGACTGTTTTCTGTGGGGTATTTGTTCCATATCCTTGCTTGTGCAAAAATGCCTCCATTGTTGAAACTCATGTAAAAATCCTCTCATAGATTATCACTTAACATATCAATAAAATATATTCCTCATGTTGTATATGATCAATTCTTAATGTCTTTCTCTAAGAGTGCATCTCTTTTTAGGCATTGTTACAGAAGTGCCTTTAATGTGTCTCTAGCAGCATCAGAATGCTTTATTTTGCCATGTGGTTAATGGTGATATTTCATGGTTCATTTGTTTCTCATAATAACCCTTTTGCTCTTCAATGGCAAAAAAAATACCAGTGTGTTTGATCTCTGTGGGTCAGTAAAATGAGTCCTTGAAATTTCTTTAATTTTCTTCATAATTAAGTTGCAGGCTAGAGTGATTTTTTCCCTAATTAAAAATAAACTTGATTTCATCCTGATCAATGTACTAGATTAAAATATAGAACATGTGGATCTTAAGCATTTCTAGCAATATACTGTTACAAATATGATGTTCTCTATTTGTCATCTATGACATTTGGTGTAAACACTTCAATAATGTTTTAAATATGAACACAAGTATAATATAGGAAGCTGATTTGTATTATATCAAGCTGTTTACCCATTTATCCGTGTAGTAGGGCTGGATTACTATTATCCTTCTCATCTTTCCTATTACTGCTCCTTTTGTTATCTTATGATTTATGATTTGTTGTTGCATGTGCACTGAGAGTCTCTATGAAGATACTCAGTCATACAGGTCATGGTTTCCCAATGGTGCTTTTTCAAAAGGCAACTGAACTTTGTTTTTTCTTGAAGATGCTTCACTTCTTATCAAGAAGCTTCTTCAGGTCAGTGAGAGAAAGAAAAGCACTATGTGTGATTTCAGACTAAGCTTTGCTGAGGATATGAAATAAGAACTAGAAAGAAAGTATGTTGACTACAGTTCCAGAAAATTCTCACTGGTGTGGATCTTTGGGAATCTGCAATGGCCATTATCCAAGAATCTTAAAGACTTTAACTAATAGTATACTATGTAGTATCACTATACTGAAAAAATGTAATATATTAAGATTTATAACAATGCAGTTAAACAGTAAAATAAATAAATTACCTGGCTTCAATTTCTGCCCTAGTGAGAGAAAGAATATGCTGCTGTTGGAGGTTAAAACCTATCCTTCTCCTAGAAAAATAAAATATTTTAGGATATGTTAAAAAGGCAGAATATTTCCCCTAAAAGAGAAGTAAAAATTCAGAGAGGCAGAAACTCACTCCCACACCTTTATTAATCGGCCATTAAGGCCTGGGCCAGTCTATGCTACATAACAAAGATCAACCTTCTTCAGGCAGAACCATTTAATTGTCTTTCAACCAAACTTAGCACACAGACAACCTACAAAGTTACCACTGCATGGCCCCATGGGAGTCAATCAGGATACATTTCTTGCCACAGGAGCAGGAAGCAAGTTCAAAGCCCAACAGAGGATATAAATATATTTCACTCTCCACTCCATTTGGTCAGCTACCCAGAATCACACATGCTTAGTGGTTCTGCTTCACCATTAAGCGATCCTTCCAAGCAGTCTCCATGTTTCCACTGTCTTTCTTCTCCTTCACCAAATGTAAATAAAAAAAAACACCCAAATACTCATACAACAAAATAACATAAAATTTAAAATTAAAAAGAAAAACATCCACATTTTCAAAGCAGACCTCAGGATACTATGGTAAGGTCAAGGCATATCTTAGTCAACAGAAATCTTGTTCTACTGGTCTAGATGAGGCTCGGTTACCTCATTCCTGTCTACCACATTATTTCCTTCAGGCTGCTGAAGAGAGAAGGACATCACTTCATGTCCTTCTTTCCATGTCTACTCTGGTGCAGTCATACACATAAAAGGGTTAAACATGGAATAATCAAAGGCTTTTCTGTTTAAAACTGCCTCAAAATTACTTTGGGTAATTTTCCAAGAGATATTAGAGATGGGATTTCAAGAAATGTCCATGAGCAGCTAAGAAATGAAGGTGTTATACTTCTACTGGCACAGAAGACAGTTTGAATGAAAGTTTATGAAGCCTAGTGCTTTATAGCCAGGAATTAAAATACATTTTCTTCCATTAAAGCTGCCTGGGTCCTATACTAGCTTTCAATTCCTTTAAGACTGCCTAATATGACACTTTCCTTTTGAGAATTATCAAGGAAGAAAGCCTTCCTGCCATCAGGCATAAGAATTGACTTGAGCTTCTCTATTTCAGTATATTTAAAAGTGGATTTCATGTTGATGCCTCCAAATTGTGTGGTCTCCACTCCCTACCCAAGATAAATGTATATTAAAGAGCCGGCATACTTCAAATTAGTCTGCTTTCTCAGAAGCACTGAAAAAGGGGTGAGGGTAGGGGGTGGAGAGAAATTGCTGACATTGTCTTGAAATATTAGAGCCCAAGTGGGACCTGTAAGCTTTTAAGATAAAGCTTTTAAAATTTATCTCAAAGCTCTGTGGGATTTCTGCAAAGGATTTGAAGTTTTATATCATCATGCATAAAACAGCTATAGTAAATTGTCACACTCTGCTTTGTGTAGTGGCATAAAGCTATTAATTTTAAAGCCAAAAAATAAAAATAAAATAATTTAAGGACCTTTTTTCAATCAGATGTACTGTATTTTGAGACAAAAATCCAATAGGGGAAGCTTATTTCTTTTTTAATCGTGATTGTTTTCATGCAGTGTTAATTTGCTTACTGTGGCACAAGATTCCTTCAAACAAATTTGGTGAGTTCTTTGACCTACACAGGGATGAGGGCAAATTGTTTGGCCATTGACAAAATAATAGGCCAGGATAACTTTATTACACTATATCACTTTTTTTTAAAATGTCTTGCTCCAACTTTCCATCTTGAGTTACAAAATGGAAAACAACTTAATGCAGCTCAGTCTTCCTTCTTCAAATCAGTTTGGAATTAATTTTCAGTTAGGCAGAAGAAGCTGAAAGCAGCATGAAGCTTTTCATATACCAAATAGTATAAAATGCAGCCTTTAGCTGAGTCTGTGCAGTAGCAGTTTCAGTAGGCTGCACCTTAAATCATCAGAGCCCACACCCTAAATTCTCTAAATTGTTTCATGGCTATTTATTTATTTGTTTGTTTGTATGTCTATCTATCTATCTATCTATCTATCTATCTATCTATCTATCTATCTATCTATCAAGTTTTTATACCACCCATCTCACCTGCATGACACTGGAAAATTCACAAAGAAAACATTATATATTTGGCTATATTTTTTACCAGTTCCCTCATTTTAGACATGCTAGCTGGAAGAGATGTGATTGCTTTAAGTAGTTAGCTCCTTAAAGTCAATGTCTTTCTTTACAGGTTTATATAGAAGTCTATAAAATGCTGCTGTGTTTGCAGACTCTGAAGTATCATTTCGGAATAATCTTCAAAACACGAACAGTCCTGAAGTAAAAAATGTGCAAGACTACCTGATTTCTGGCTCCCACACCTTGGAAAATAATATTTAAGCTTTGTTTTGGGTGAATTGTTTTTTCAAAGCATCATATTCTTACCTTCTAAGATGTAGGCTCTTCTCTTTCTGCTCTTTTCGTGTAGCCTTTCATATATATTTCCTACTTCAACAAAGCAAGTATCTGGGAATAATCATGATTTAATTAATTATTCAATTAATAAGATTAAATATGAAAAATTGGAAATTTTGCTATTTGTTTGTCCTAACAATTTCTAGGTAGCAAGAAAGAGAGAGAAATGTCATTTTTTGCTGCCATCATATAAGCATCTTAATTTTTTTCATCTAATAAGGTCTAATAAGCCTAGCTGGGCATTTTGAGCAAGACTTATAAAATATTTGACCCAATGCAGCTAAAATTAAGAATCTAAGCATTCTTTGTTCTTGCTACATTAGTTTAACATTGCTGTATTATACACAGTAGTCTGTTGGATATATTTATTAGATAGTAGCATTACAGGTAGTCCTTGACGTAAGACATAAGACCACAACCAACAAGCCCAAATTTTATGTTGCTAAGTGAGACAGTTAAGTGAATTTTGTCCCATTTTACTGCCTTTCTTGTGACAGTGGTTAAATGAATCACTGCAGTTGTTTAGTAACACAGTTGTTAAGTGAATCTGGCTTCCCATTGGCTTTGCTTGTCAGAAGGTCACAAATATCCCCTGATTCCAGGACACTGCAATTGTAATAAATATGAGTCAGTTGCCAAACATCTGAATTTTGATCACATTGCCATGGGGATGCTGTGATGGTCATAAGTGTGAAAAATAGTCATAATTCACTTTTTTCAGTGCCATTGTAACTTTGAATAATCATGAAACAAACTGCTATAAATCAAGGACTACCTGTATTGAGAAATCTTTCATTTTTGTAATCTCAAATCCATACCGGGCTAATATTTCTTTTTTATTTTAGTAAATTCTATTTAGCACTATGTTTCTGCTATTCAACACATTATTGAGCAGATATGTGAAAATAATAGTGCTCTAATTAACATATTGGCATAGTCCAACTACTATCTGCAACAAATACTATTAGTTTGAATTAATTTATTTATCTTTCAAATTATGTTTTAAGCTTTATTGGGAAAGTTCTAAAATTGTCCAGAGTACTTGAGAAGTCAATAGCTTATCTGAATCAAGAAATACACATATTTGGAATGTTGCTATTATCAAAGACAGCAATATAGTGTGGCTGTTACATCATAGTTATTCAAGACAAGAAGCTACAATCATCTTTGTGAGGGCAATTTTTCATTATTTCTTTCTTTGTTTTAATGGTACCATCATTCAGTTAAAAATGTACTGTCTGGTCTAATTTACAGCTACACTGTGGTAATTATTTCTATGTTAAAAAAAATTCACATAACTATGAATAGGCAACATATTATTGTATCTCATTTACCTTATTTAAAGGTTGCCTAATTTTTTGCAGTCCAAATGTGAGAGTCTTAATTTTGGCTCAATATTTTATTGATTCATTTTTAGTAGTGTATTAAACTTATATGCTATCCATCTTGCTTGGCGATGACTGTAGGTGATTTACAATAGATAAAACACTAGTATAAATATTAAAACAATAAAACAATAAATAGTAACATTAAATTTAGTTAAAATTGGCAAAAAAAGGGAGAAAGGCACATGATGCCACACAGGGAGGAGGTAGGGTTTTATCTTAATCCAATAACAATCTCTGAAATGACACACACCCATTGGGGCCCCAGGCCAATTGGCAAAGCCAGGTTTTCAGGCCCTTTCAGAAAGTCAAAATGGTGGTTGTGCAATATGCATCTCCCTCAGGAGGTATGATGTTCCAGAAGCCATGGCAAAAAGTCTCTTCTGGAACCCAGCAGCTAGAATTCCTTGACCAGTGGGGTCCACAGAATATTCCTTCTTCCAGGTCAGGTGAGATGGACCAGTCCAATCAGGATCAGATGGTTCCTCAGACAACATGGACTCATGTCATGAAGGCTTTAAATGTAACAACCAACACCTTGAGTTGGACCTGAAAGCAAATTGGAAACCAGTACAGCTCCTGAAACAGCAGTGCAACATGGGCTACCCTAGGGGTCCCAAAAACTGTTCTCACCACTGCATTCTATACCACCTATAGCTTCCAATTACTCTTCAAGGGTAGACCCATATACAGCATGCTGCAATAGTTCAAGTGAGAGATGACCAGGGCTTGAGTGACTGAGTGCAGGAACTCCAGATCCAGGAAAGAGCCTAACTGTACAAAGTTGTGCAAAGGCTGTCTTAGCCACAACTGGCCCCTGCTCTAGGAGTCATGAGTCTAGGGAAAACCCCAAAGTGCATGTCTGAGGTCTGTCTGAGGCAGTGCCACCCAGTGGTGGTATTCAATTTTTTTACTACCAGTTCTGTGGGCATGCCTTGGTGGGCATGGTGTGGCTTGGTGGATGTGGCATGGCTTGGTGGGCATGGCTTGGTGGGCATGACAGGAGAAGGATATTGTAAAATCTCCATTTCCACACCAATCCAGGGGAAGGATAGATTGCAAACTCTCCATTTCCACTCTACTCCAGGGGAAGGATACTGTAAAATCCCCATTCTCTTCCCACCCCACTAACCTGCTTTCCAACTCCATTCTCCTGTGCAGGACAACAAAAGAAGACCCAGCTGATCAGCTGGGACTATGATCAGCTGGGAGTAAGGAGGCAGCGAATAGATGGAGGCGGGGCCAACCAGAGGTGGTATTTACCAGTTCTCCAAACTACTCAAATTTTCCACTACCGGTTCTCCAGAACCTGTCAGAACTGGCTGAATACCACCTCTGGTGCCACCCCATCCAGAACTGATATTAAAGTCCCAGATCTATGCATCCAAAGTCTCTCAGTCTTATCAGGGTTCACCTGGAAACTGTTGTCCCCTTCCAGATCCCCACGGTCTCCAGGCACCACAATCCGGAAGCATAGCAATATTGGGTCACTGGAGATGGAGATATAAAGTTGAATATCATCAGATTATTGATGGTACCTCATCTCATGGTGGTGGATGATCTCACCAGATGGCTTCATGTAGATTTTAAAAAGTAGGGACAAGACACATGCTAATGTTACAAGCATAAAAACAATATCATTTGGAGGGGGCCCCTCTCTAATAGGAACAGTGAAAGCAGAAAAAGAGATAGCTGTTCTCTATGTATTACAGTCCTTCTGAAAATTGTCCCCAAACTGCTGTTGACTTGGAAGTTTCTGTTAATACCAAAACAAGTTTCATTTCCAGAGCTATCAGTAAGATCAAGAAAAGCAACAACTTCAGGTGCAAATATAGAGCTAAAGGGTTAACTTGCCATTTCTGATCTCCTAATTATACTCTGGGAACAATGCAGCAGTTCTAGGAAATCAAGTAAGCTCTCAAATTGCTTTTATAAAATTAATGTAGGATTGAATCTTAAAAGCAAGAACAGTTATTGACAAACACCAAATAATTATTTTCGGATGTTTCATCATGACTATGAGATTAATATTATCATTCATTATGAAAATGTCAAGTACAGCAGTACTTCTGGAGTATTGAAGGTTCTGTTTTAAATCACTATAGGGCAACTTTTCCAAATTTGCATGAAAATGCACACAAAACAAAGTACATTGGACTTAATTCCCACTTATTATGAAATGGTTTAGTACTTTCACTGAGCAATCTTTCTTTTGGGTCAAATCCATCTAGAATATTATTGCTAGGATTCACTGGGCAAGTGAAAACATAACCTATTTAAGTGATAGTTTCAAAAGTGAGTGTTTTTCTTTCGCTCTGCTACTCCATTATAACCAGAGTAGAATGAATATTTGCATACATTGAAATTTCAAATATAAATTAAAGCTTCTGTGTAGAGATTGGTAGAAAAAGGAGAATAATCAGAAGGAATTCAGTGCCAGCACAAATCACAAAGCACATTTGAAGTGGAGCAAAAAAGCATGACTTGGATCTGTCTTCATCACAGAAGAGAGGCATCTGACCATGAACTTATTTGTTCACACATTCTCAGTGTTATTTCGGACACTGATGTTGGCTGCCAAAATGGATATTTAAAAATCATTTTGTGAAAGCTTTGAACGACTAAAGTAATGATGGATGGGGAAGATCAATTCATGGGCCCACATATTGATAACCACAATGTAGAAAGATTGGTAATTGGCATATGAGAGAAATGGTTTGCAGAAATGGCTAAACTGACTTTGATTAAGGAGGCAACTACAATTAGTTTTTTTTAAAGGCTATGGATTTTTGCTGAAAATGCACAAAAATGAACTGGTGATTTTGAGATTTATTGATTAAAATGTTTATTTATGAGAAGAGAATTGTGTTATATAATTTGGGAGAGTGGAGATGGTATTTATTATGTCTATAACTGCTGCAAGGAAGATTGGAAATTGCTTCTTTAGATACTTTTTCTTTTCTTTCTATTATCTCATTTTTCCTTTTACTCTTTATATTTATTTTTTCCTACTTTTTCTTTTGTTTCTGTAGTTTTTAAATCTATACAAAATCTTAATTTAATAAAAATTACATCAATTTCCTGCTTTCTAGCTAATCTAAATCTCCTGGCACAGCAGAACAGCTGGTCAGGAAAAAAAAAGAAAAATAGCAACTTACCAAATGCAGGCAAGTTGGATGGCGCACATGCCAGGTAAGGAGTGAGTGGATGGGGTGGGGCATGGCCAGCCAGTGGCATGATTTGCCGGTTCTCCAGCAGGTAGAATCCCACCCCTGGTGAGAGTGCATTTTGTGTGCACCTATATACCATTTCCTACAAACCTCAGCTGTGCCACCCAAATAGCTGACAAGTGCTGCACAAGGGTGTGCAGCATTTGAAAATCCTTTGCACTGAATAATAGAAGCTTCTATTATTCAGGGCAGACTCAGGTATCAGATGGCAGAAACACAGATCTGTGAGTGAATCTGTGATTCTGTGAGCAACTCAATCTGCCTGCCTGCTTTGCCTGATTTTGGGTACAAGTTGCTCTTTTTTTAATAAAAAATTTAATGTTTTATTAAACATTACATAGTGTGTTGTGAGTTAATTTTGTGAGTTTGCTTGCTAGCAAATTTTATGTGAAAGACTCAGGTAGCCAATTGCAGAAAGATAGATCTCTGAATGAATCTGTGATTCTGTGAGCAACTCAATCTGCCTGCCTGCTTTGCCTGATTTTGGGTAAAAGTTACTCTTTTTTTAATGAAAAAATTAATATTTACATAAATATTTATAATATTTATATACAAGCCATGCCCAGCCAGTCACGTGACCACCAAGTCACACCCACAAATTAGGCCATACCCACAGAACTGGTTGTTAAGAAATTTGAATCTCATCCCGGCTTTGAGAGCAATCATAATACTGATGCAGCCCTCAGTGAAATTGAGTTTGACATCCCTGACTTATCTAATGACCTTTCAAACTTATGATGTTAGCACTGAAAGAGTATTTGTTATGATTTTGTACTTATAGCCATTGTAGCATCTCATGGTCACACAATTATGATTTAAGACCTTCCCTTCTGGCTTCCAACAAACAAAGTTAATGGTGAAACCCGCAGGAAGTTGCAAATCATGGTCACAAGAAATCTTTGCTTAATGATCCTTGCTTAATGACAGTAATTGGGATGGCTAGTATTGTAATTTGAAAGCAGTGCAGTCACTTCTTTTTTTTAACTTACAACCATGTTGCTTAAATACAGGATTCCCAGTCTCAATTAGTATAGTTAACTGAGGACTATGTGTAATCTGATCTTGTTGAAGAGAGTTGATGAACACATGTAGTAAAATAAAAGTTTGGCTTTCATTATGAAAGGAATAAAATGTGTATCATGAGGTGTGCATTGATGACATCCAGATTGTGACAGATGTGTGTGAATTCACATGTTGGTGATGGTTTTACTTTATTTCTGTTGAATAGAAACAATGGAAGAATCAGGGATTTGTTTGAGGAAGAAATTGGGTACCATTTTTAATGAGTGAAGGCATCTGTGCTTTTTCCTGCTTTCTGTGCAATCTCAGGAAAATATGTGTTTGATTCAAGGAATTGCTAACAGGTGCCATTGGCAGTCCCCTGCATTCTGAACTACATTTCTGCCTTTGAATCTAAGAAAGCTGCACAATCCCTAATGATGAAAATCATTGGTGTAAATCAGATTTGATTAGAATTTATTTTCTGTGGTCTTATTTCCTGCTTTTAATTATTTGGCTTACTACTTCTTGCTCTTTTTATGCTGTTTGCATAACATTGCTCATCCTGAAAGGCATGTATATATGTAATTTCTTTGTCTAATTTTGATGGAGAATGTTAAAAGTACATTATTACCCACCTGTGTATGATTTCACTTTAGCATCCACTCCAAAACCCCAAACAAAGACTAAATATGCACCTTGGTATATCAGTGTGTTCCTACCAGTCCCTGTGGACCTGAATGCTGAAAAAGGAAATTAAATCCAAGCAGTTATGCATCTCCTGAATTCTAGTATATTGTCTACCTTAGCAAAATCTTCATCTTTATTTGTTAAAATAACTTTATTTGTTAAAATAACATAGCCACTAATAAGGTATTGTGTGAACTCCTCTTTTTATTAAAGCTGTAATGTGCTTCATGATGCCTGAGATATGATGTGAGAACTTTATTAATGTCATGGGCCAGGACTCATGCTGAAGAGAAGGCTCCAGCAGAACATATGGAATGTCAGCTTCAGAAGTCACAGTCAAGTATGACCTGAGGCTGATCAAACACAGGATCCACCAGAACAGCTGGAGCACTCAGATGACATCTGGCCTTCTAGCCCCATGTTCAACAAGCAGGGTGAAGAGCAAAGTGAAGATATTCTATGAGGCAATTTGCCAAGCAAGCAAGTAAATCCCTAGATTAAAAACAGCTGGCTGCAGACTGATTTAAGAAGCAGCCCTGACCCATGATCCCTCATTGGAATCAACTGTCTGATGTCTGATTTTTGTGTAATGCTCTTGTGGATTCTGTTCATGAAATTCTGATCTCTGGACTGACTGACAACCCTGACTTGTATCTTGAAACTTGGACTAGATTTTAACTATTTGCCTGCATGTTCCTATTAAAAGCAAAACCATTCAGACAAGCTTCTTTGGGAGATTCTATTCTGGTTGTCATTCCTTGTCTGCTATTATCTCTTGACCTTCAGTAAACTGCTAGTTTCCATAGAAATTGTGAATAAATAACTGAAGCCAAAAACAGGTTACCTACTGTTGTTCTTAGACTTAGGAACTCTCTGACTCAAGATATCTACTTATTCTCCACACTTATGAAATTACTTTCAGTTTAAGAGTTATTTGGCATCCATATGCTAGCTTTGCTTTTACATTGTTCCTATGACTATGTTTTAAATTGTGTATGTTAATCATCTTGAGCTGTTTAAGAAAGTCAAGACATAGTATGAATTGATACTAAGAAACATTCATACTGGTCAAACATTTATCAAAATACTATAGGAAACAATATATTTTCTTAAATCTAAACTACCATTTCATGTTTCTGGGAGATAGTTAATGAAATGCAGCAAATCATTTTGAATGGCTAGTCATAGCACTTCTATTCCTCAACCAGTATGAAAGAACTGAAGTGGATTTTTGATATTCCCATTATAATTGATGTTAATTAACATTTTTGCATAAAATGAACTCAAATAAAATATACAGATACTGTATAAAGGTAACATATCTAAAGTATTCCCATTAGGATCATGGCATATTAAAAGGGAAAACAATTTAAATGTCCATTTGCAAAAGATGAAAGTTCAAAACTCTGTACAAAATATGATTTTTTTTCTTAAATACTTCCACTCAAAACAGTTCCATGATTATCATTTGAGCTGTCTGTTATGTATGTAGGTTTAAATGTTATTGGTTTATTTGAATTGGTCTTGTAAAATGTCAAATGGTATTGGTTTAAATAGTGCGGGAAGAAACCCTGCACTCCCATTGGCTAGCAGCTACGGCTGCCGGCTATAAGAAGCAGCCGTAGCCTTACCCGGACGGGTCCATTCGAGCTGTTGTCATTAATAAAGTCTTTTGCTGGAATTCCTCGCGTCTGACTCTTCATGCAAACTTAACACTGGCGAAGAGAAGACGACGCGACGAACAAGCAACTGAGCGAGATGGCTGCGCTGAACACCCCCAGCACCGTTCGATCCGGCGACGGAAGACTGGGAATCGTGCAGACCGGTTCCACATGTTCCTGGAAGGGAACGATCTCGCCGGCATCCCGAGAGACGGAAGAGGGCGGTCTTTCTCACACACTGCGGTCCGGCAGTTTTCAAAATGGCGAAGGCGTTGGCGGGAGCAGCAGAATTGAAGGTAATAGAATGGCCCGAATTAGAAAGACTTTTAAGAGCCCATTACGCCCCACAAGTATCGTGCCTCATTAAGAGACACGAATTTTACCGTCGGGATCAAGGGGATAGCGAGTGTTAATGACTTCGTGGCAAGTTTAAGGGACATTGGGGTGCTTGTGACTTTACCAACGTAGAAGAGGCCATGCGTGATCGGTTTGTTTTGGGCCTTAAAGATAAGATCTTACAAAGCAAACTGTTAATGAAACCAAAAATCACGCTTAAAGAGGCTATTGAAGAGGCTGTTTCAGCAGAAGCCACCAAGTCCTCAGCTGCGGCCATGAAAAAGATTAACAAGGCCTCGAGCCAGGCTCAAGCCATTCTGATGGGGAAAAATCCTCAACAACTCATTGCAAACAAATAGACTCTGATTCGGATAGCAGTGAGGAAGAAGAGGGATTTTAAGCTCAGAATGGAGAAGAAAAGAAAAGACTCTGAAAAAACAGGCAAGGATTCGTTTGCAGAGGATGTGGGGGCCACCCCGCACTGAATGCAAGTTTTTGACTCCATTTGCCTACGTTGTGAGAAACGGGTCATATAGCCAGAGTCTGCAAATCATCCAGAACTCCACCATTCAGGAAGAAATTTCCTGAGGAAGATTTTAAGCCCAACAATTTAAGTGGAAAAATGGGGCGAAATTCAAAAGCAAATGGCAAGAGTGAAACTCACCAAACAATATCCATTGGTCATTCTTCACATTTAAATAGCAGAAAAGTACATGTGAAGGTGTTTATTGAAGGGAGACCGTGCCACATGGAAGTGGACTCAGGCTCTTATTTATCTATGGTGTCATGGGACACTATACACAGACTCTTTCCAAGAATTCAGAAAAACATTTCCAGAAGCAAGCACTGACCCTCAAAGACTACCAAGGGAACAAGATTCCAGTAGTTGGGCGAGGGAATTCAGCGTGCAGTTTAAAGGCCACACCAAACGTTTGCCACTGACCATCGTGGACAAGGATCGCCCAAGTTTGCTGGGACTTGAGTGGTTCAAGCCACTTGGCATCGAGGTGACTGGCATCCATCACGTGAGCAGTTCTGACTGGGAAGAGTCCTTGAAGTCTGAGTTTCCAGAGGTCTTCAGCGAAGGACTGGGCAAGTATATGGGGACCCCTATTGCTTTCAGTTTAGACCCCAAGGTGCCCCAATTCGTTTAAAGCCCAGGAGGGTTCCATTTGCTTTAAAGGAAAAAATTGATGCACAATTAGATAAGCTCATCGCCCAAGGGGTTTTGGAACCTACTGACCACTCCAGATGGGAAACACCCATAGTCACACCAGTCAAGGCTGATGGGTCAGTGAGAATCTGTGGTGACTACAAGGGGACACTTAACCATGCGCTGCAGCAGAGCGCATACCCTGTACCTGTTGTGCATCATCTGCTCCATTCCCTTGGCAGGGGTACAGTATTTGCTAAACTGGACTTAGCTCAGGCATATCAACAATTAACAGTTGATGATGCCACTGCAGAGGCACAAACAATTGTGACTCATAGAGGTGCCTTCAAATGTAAAGACTACAATTTGGAGTAAGCGTGGCACCTGGCATTTTTCAAAGTCTTATGGAAAGAATGTTGCAAGGACTGCCAGGGGTAGTGCCTTATTTTGATGATGTGTTAATCTCTGCTGAGAATGACACTCAGCTTCAAGAGAGACTCAGAGAAGTCCTTACCAGATTCAGAAAAGCAGGTTTGAAAGTCAAGGAAGATAAATGCACTCTCAAAACAGACAGAGTTGAATTCCTGGGGTACATGATTGATAAACAGGGCATCCACCCCACTGATGCCAAGGTTAAAGCGATCAAGGAAGCCCCTAAACCTCGTTGCAAGTCAGATCTGCAAGCCTTCCTTGGCCTTATTAACTTTTATCACATGTTTCTACCTCACAAAGCATCTATTGCTGAACCCTTACATCGTTTACTTGATAAGAAGGCTGCTTGGATCTGGGGGCGGAAGGAACAGTCAGCATTTAACAGTATTAAGAGACTAATCACGTCTGATGCTGTGTTGATTCAATTCTCTGAGAATTTACCTGTTGTTCTGACTTGTGATGCATCCCCTTTTGGAGTGGGAGGGTTTTGAGCCACAGGCTTCCCAATGGCGGGAAGCCCCAATTGCATTCTACTCTGCACTGTCCAAAGCAGAGAGGAACTACAGCCAATTGGACAAGGAGGCTTTAGCAGTTGTTGCAGCTGTTAAGAAATTTCATGAATATCTGTATGGCAGGTCATTCACCATTGTTACAGATCACAAACCTTTGCTTGGCATCGTGGCAGGAGACAAACCTACACCTATTATCCTGTCACCAAGAATGCTGAGGTGGACTGAATTTCTTGCAGCCTACTCCTACAAACTGATTCACAGGCCTGGCAAGGACATTGGACATGCTGATGCACTGAGTCGTTGCCCACTACCTTGCCACAAGGAGGACTGTGAACTTGAGACTCACACCTTTTCCTGGAGACCGTTGCTAAGCTTCCAGTCCATGCTGCTGAGATTGCCAGAGAATCTGCCAAAGATGCTGTGTTGGCACCTGTTATGGGCTGGATTAAAAAGGTTGGCCTCTTCAAGATCTACCTCACTTTGCCCAACCTTTCAAATCCAGGCAAACTGAATTATCTGTATTAAGAGGATGTATTTTGTGGGGTAACAGGGTGGTTATTCCTGCAAAACTGCAAAGGGAGGTTTTGGAAATGTTACATGAGGGTCATCCTGGGATTGTAAGGATGAAAGGTTTGGCCAGGAGTTATGTATGGTGGCCAGGTATTGACAAAATGGTTGAAAACTGGGTTGCCTCTTGTCCCAATTGCCAGGTAGTCAGGCCTGCCCCACGCCCCACACAGGAATGGGAATGTCCTAGGGGCCCATGGTCTAGAATCCACATTGATTTTGCAGGCCCTACAAGAGGGCACACGTTTCTAGTAATTGTAGATGCATACTCCAAATGGCTAGAGGTTATTCTCATGACTTCTACTACTACTGAGGCTGTTATCAAGCAGCTCAAAAGCTCTTTGTAACCCATGGGTTACCAGATGTCCTTGTCTCTGACAATGGCCCTCAATTCACGTCTAACATTTTTGAATCCTTTCTAGCTCAACAGGGCATCAGACATGCCCTTACAGCCCCTGGGCACCCGACCAGCGGCGGGCTGAGTATGTGCGCTTTACCAAAGAAAAGCTTCAGCAGCTGGGTCCTGGGGACATCACTGAGAAGCTTGAAAAGCTTCTTAGTGTTCAGCACATCACTCCTAGCCCATCAACTAACTTGTCCCCAGCAGAGTTGTTAATGGGCAGGAAACTTAGGTCTTCCCTTGACCGACTTCATCCCACTTATGCACCCAATACACCACTGGATTCCACTTCCAAAGTTCGTTCTTTTAGTGTGGGAGATTCTGTCTATGCTAGGAACCTTACAGGTGAACCTTTGTGGATTCCTGCTGAAATAACTCACATCACTGGCCCTCTTTCTTACAGGGTTCAAACAGAGGATGGCCTCCTCTGGAGCAGGCACATTGACCAACTTAGATCCCGGTTCACTCAGGAACATCGCCCTGTCTCTCTCTAGGTCCCTCACCTGATGTCTCTTCTAGGGGAAGGGGAGGAACAGGAGGAATATCAGCAAACAGGAATCAACCCTTTGTGTAGCGAGCCATTGCGACAGGAACCATCCGAACCCTGTCACAATGCCAAGATCCATCCTTAGAAGTAGAGTCATTACGACAGGAACCATCCGAACCCTGTCACAATGCCTAGATCCATCCTTAGAAGTGGAAGATTGTACATCACTACCAGACTTGGGTGTTGACATTGGAATGGAGATGGGTTGGGAGGAGAGACCAGATTCTAACAGTCTAACAGGGTCTTCTTTCACAGGAAGTCCTAACAGGGAAATGTCAGCAGACACATTTCCCTCTCACTGGGTGAGAACAATAAAGATTCTGAACCACGAAGGTCTCAGCGTACACGTAAGAGCCCCACCTATTTAAAGGAATACATTAGATAGGTTGGGGTTTGGTATGGACTGAACCTAGTGGGGAGGGGTGTTATGTATGTAGGTTTAAATGTTATTGGTTTATTTGAATTGGTCTTGTAAAATGTCAAATGGTATTGGTTTAAATAGTGCGGGAAGAAACCCTGCACTCCCATTGGCTAGCAGCTACGGCTGCCGGCTATAAACAGCCGTAGCCTTACCGGACGGGTCCATTCGAGCTGTTGTCATTAATAAAGTCTTTTGCTGGAATTCCTCGCGTCTGACTCTTCATGCAAACTTAACACTGTCTGTCAGCCTTCAAGATTTCCTTCTTTTGCTTTGCATCTTTTGGCTGTCATAAGTAACGGGGAGGAGGGGGACTTGATTATGGGAAGTGAGCTGGAGGTTTTGTTAAGAAGAAGTATATCAGTTGGGGGGGGTGTTCTTGCTTTGATTTCTGTCTTATGCTATGCCCAGCCGCAGCACTTTATCAAAATATGCCAAGGTCAACGGACAGAGGCCTCATCACCACCTGGAGATGCCCACATGACGTTATCCACAACTTATAATTGGGTAGCCTGCTTGAACTATTGTGGGTGGGAACATTACCATCACTTTGTATATGTGATTTTCGCGCTCATTCTCTCAGATTCAGAATTCTTTTGTTGCTACCACTTGATTTCCAGTAAAAGATATCTTTTCTCTAATTCATGGAGTCTAAGTATTTCTTTCTTGGATTTTGAATGGAGCACTACCTGACACTGTCTCATATGGTTGAATAAGTAAAGGTGCTCCCTTAATAGATATTATTTAGGAAACATAGGTAAACTTATATATATGTGTGTGTGTGTGTATGTATGTATGTATGTATGTATCTGGGTGATTATTTTCTAATTCAGTCTGTTGCGATTGTTCAACTTTTGTTGAACAATCACAACAGATAATTATTCCTAATGTTGTAAACATGTAACAAAGCTATTGACAATAACATGGAAAGAATGGAGAAAATAAATGTACAGTTTTAATAGTTTTTTTAAACAAATCATCTAATTTCCTAATAAATATTTTACTGCTACTTTGCTAGCTTTTTAAAATTGTATTCATCTACTTTCATTGCAAGGTTGATTAATGATCAATAAATCAAACTCTTTTTTCTTTCCTTTTCTCAGGGCCAGAATCACAGTGTGACAGTTAAAATATCAAGAATAATGGCACAAATCTGTGCTAAGCTAATGATGGGAAAGGTCTGTTCAAATAAGGTTTTCAAGTCTAGGAAAAGATTTTTCAAATGGGCTGCTGTACTATACTATATCAGAGCACATTGCATAAAATGAAAAATTGCACTGAAATTAATTTAAAAAAAATATTTAGGGGAATCCCAAGGCAGTCCTGTCAATGGTGTGTTATCTGTCTTATCAGCCATGATCTTTTCCCAACCTTAACAAAGCACCTTGAAGCCAATCTGCAATCATTTTCATTTCAGCCAACTTTGAAACTCTGAGAACATACAGAAATCATCATAAGTCAAGCAATCCTTTCTCCAACTCAACTCTAAGTGTGTGCAAAAAAAGAAAAGGTGGGGGGAACCTTACCACCATTTAGTCAAATATGTATGGAGATTCTGTCATCCAGGTCATAGTTGTACCAAAGGTGCTTTTTCAAAAGGCAACTGAACTGCAGAACTGAAGAAGCTTGAATGAGAAGCCAAATGTTGTCAAGGAAAAACAAAATCTAGTTTTGAAAAAAAAAAAAACCTTGGGAGCACCATTTAAACCAGGGGTTTTGCTGGCTGGGGAATTCTAGGAGTTGAAGTCCACCAGGCTTAAAGTTGCCAAGGTTGGAGACCCCTGATTTAAAAACAGTGCTTCAGCTCCTGAGCTATCTTACTAACTTAATTAATTAATTAATTAGGGGAATAAATAGAATTGATACCTTTCCCAATACTTGTTTTAGTCTTTGTTGGCCCATTTGCAACAAAAATCAGGTTGATCATTGTGAGCGAAAGCTGCAAAAGTCATCAAGCCACGTTTCTTTTGCAGAGTGTGAGAATGAAAGGATTGCATACTGGCATTTTTGCAGCCAAGAGCTTTTCTCAATTGTTAATCATTTGCACATTGCTGCAGCTAGTTATTTATTTATTTCTATTTGCACAGCTGCTCATCTCATAGAGGTCACTTATATAAGAAAGGTGGCAAGAGCAGTTAAAACCATCAACAAAATAGTACAAAACGAACATTACAAATAGAAATATAGTTTCTTTTATAAATTCTATGAAATATGTATGCTGTGGTTCCTTGGTTGCCCTGTTACAGTTTAATATTTTTCCCCTTAATATGGTATTGATAAGAAAATTGAGATGTACAAAGATAAGGAAGTAATGCTAAATTGTTTACTGAATATTTGGAATTTATCAGTATGTAAGAAATTTGGTTGTTGCAGGCTTAGGATGTAGCAGAAAAGATGACGATGTGTGGCTAAAAAGAAACCACAACATAGAAATGTATTAATTTCCAGCTTTCAGTTTTTAAATATAACAGAAAGACTAATTAATACAACTGTATTTTCGGCAAGGCTTAATTTGTTGTTTAAAAGTAAGATGTGATTGTAGTTTATGAATATGTATTTTTAAAAAGGTTTTCTTTGTAAATATTTTTCTTGGTATTTTAGCAAATAAAATTGTATATATATGTTCAAAGTCATCTTTACTCCACCTAGTAGGTAATGACAATGAGAGGATAGCATAATTGGTTATTTCCCCAGTAATCTTATCAAATTTTAGGATGTCTGAATTCCAGATGACTCTGGGTTTATAATTAAAAAACAACAACAAGGTTCAAAGGAATATAATTGTACAAAGGAAAAGCAAAATATCTTAACCGTAAGGGGTTTCCATAATCAGATTGTCCCCAAGGCTTCAATGATTTCCTAAACCACATAAGGTGGGAGCCACATGAATCTTTGTTATGCAAGAATACCTACTAATTGCAAAACCAAATTCCAACAAACTCTATAATACTACAGTATTTCCATTGTCAAAGCCTCCCAATCTGATATGATTGGTTCTGAAGTAGAACAATCCTTTAAATAAATGAGTCATTAGCATCCATTAGTGGGGAAAATGTTAATGAATATGAATTTTAAAAATGAACCTCCTTTTAGAAACGCATGGAATTTTCCCCAGGGATTTCTCAAGGTGCTTTCTGCTAAGAGTATCCAGGTATCCTGGATTTATTACCTGAAATAAAGCTTTGCTCACTTTCAAGTAAACTCGGACATGATTCCCATTAAAATGTTGTCACCCACATCGGGGAGTATATAGCAAGTGAGATCAGTGATCAAATGGATACTGTATGTTCAATCCTATTTCTTTCCCCAATTCACTACAAATTACAGAGTCCTATTTAATAAATCTGGAGGGCCTCAGGTTAATATACACAAACAATATCCTATGTACTCCATTCTAGTAGACCATTCTGAAAGAGTCAACATGTCTCAGATAGGATTCCAACTACATTTTGTAATTGACACTGATGTATGCCTATATTTGCTCTTTACTATGAGATCATATAACTTGATCACTGTGTGGTGACCACCAATAGTACTGATTTATATGCTAAGTATATAAATATAAGTACTTATATATAAAGTTTATTTCACATGACATTTGCAAGGTGTTGATGACAACTTATAAAGTCCTACATGGCTTGGGTCCTGGGTACTCACAGGAGTGTCTCCTGCCAGCATCACGCTCTGATCACCCGGTACACTCCCACAGACAGGGCCTCCTTGGGATATCGTCGACCAGACAGTCGGTTGGCATGCCCAGAGGTAGTGCCTTCTCTGTGGGAGCGCCCACCCTTTGGAACCAACTTCCCTTGGGCCTTCATTTGGCCCCCGATCTCCGCTCCTTCCGCCATGACCTTAAGACCTGGCTCTTTGAACAGGCCAGTCTGGACTAACTAAGTGGGGTGGGTTTGTTTTTAGGGGGTTTTAAATTTTAATTTACTTTTAATGTTTAGGCTTGTAATTAGTTTAATTCCTTTTTATTGTAAATTTGTATGGATTTTATATTGTTAGCCACCCTGAGTCCCTAGGGAGAGAGGGCGGCATACAAGTCTAATAAAATAAAATTATTATTATTATTATTTAGAAATATCTTTCTGTGTCTGTCTATCAATCATCTAAATCCATCTCAGATAAATCATAGAACACTGGTCAAATGTCAGAAAATTCTTTACGCTAAGCCCCTATTAAATCTCTAGATAAGTTAAAGGTCTAAATGTACCCTGTCTCCCTAACATTAAAACAAATCAATAGCTTACAGAATCAACTACAAGTAAAAATAAAATAGATTTCGAGCCAACACAAATAAGTATCCCCTAGGTTAGAGCCTAATTCCTAAATATATCTGAGCATCTCTCCAGACATATTTCCAGGAGCAATGTTAAAATAAAACCTAACAACAAAAACTGCAGGACCAGCATAATAAACAGTATGTTCCTCTTTTTGCATCAGGGTTGTGGAAATAGGACTGGACTTTGTATTTAAGTGATAAGTTTCTGAATAGACATGATAGTACAAATTTCATGAATAAATTTAGGATTTAGAACATCTGAAATGTTGATTTTCACTCAGCCTAAACACAGTCTCCATTTTTAGTGAGTTCATGTTGATAGAAGGGAAACATTTTTTTTTATATAAAACATCAAAGGTCTTGGAATGTTAAACAGTGTTCAGTCAAAACTAACACCAAAGTACATTGAATTCATGTCAATCAAAATAGATTTGATATCTGAAAATAATATTTGGATATAATGTCATAGAGGTAATACAAATGCATATACACATATATACCCATATATTCCTGAAATCTGTTAACCATGTGGTGATGTAAAAAAAAAAGACCCTACTAATATTTTTTCCTATGAAATGTATTACCAAACTAATAATAGCTAGCAAAATTATCTATTTTAAAAACAGATCAAATATAAAAGCTATGCATAAAATAATATGTGATGGATTCATGAGGCTAGCATTGTCCATTTTAGATGTTCTTCACATTTGTGTGCAATGTCCATAATTTCCATCCAGCAAGGATATTGCCATAATGCCTGGAAGTTTAAGTCTATACATCTATAGCAGGGGTCGCCAACCTTTTGGACCTCAGGGACCACCAAACTCATAATTTTAAATCCCGCAGACCACTCATATGAATTTTGACTGACGGTGGCTTGATGACATTGGTGGGAAAGTCAGTTCCATATTCCAGAGCTGCAGTAGTCACAGGACTGGCCCTTTGGTCATTCCAGAGGTGCTGCTCCTCCAGTCCATGGTAGGCCAGTGCACCTGGGTGGAGGAGCAGCTGCTTCAGGATGACCAAAGGACCAGTCTTGTGACTATTGCAGCTCTGGAATATGGGGCCGACTTTTCCACCAACATCAGCAAGCCATCTCGGGGCGAATTTCCCACCCCCGCCATTGGTCTTACCTTCCAGTTCCAGCATGTGTGACTCTACTCAAGGTAAGGTTTGCGCTCGGCTGAAGGGTGGGGGCCAATGGGTGGGCAGGCCATGTGGGCAGCGCAGCCTTGTGTTCCCATGCAGCCTGGATTAATTGCTTTGGGGGGACATTTCTCTGCGGACCACCAAAATTCTCTCGCGGCCCACCAGTGGTCCCCGGTCCACCAGTTGGTGACCACTGATCTATAGGACACTCAGGATATAGAAATCTAATCTAGATAAAGCCTTACAAATCTTTCTTTGTCTATGAAATGGTGGAAAGTGGCATTACCAGACTCATGACCTGGGACTTTCATGAACTTCTTCATAGGTTATAGTTTATATAATAGATTGCCATAACAATTGCATGCCAGCAAGGTAGATTAGCACAATCTTGATGAGAAATCTTGAAAAGCACAGGGTTGAATTCAGTGGTATCTGGCTATCAGGCTATCAGCACTTTGAGAGTAGGCCAGATCAGGAAAAAGGCCAGCAGGCATTCATGAGTATTTTTTGTTCTGGTAAAGTAGGATAACAAAAATTTGAAAGCCTATAGAAGTTTTTCCTCTGTTCCATCATATAGTAAACAAAGACAAGGTGAGTTTATTTTAAATTTCTTTCACACTTCCTGTTTTCTCAGGGTTCTGTAATCGCTTTTCCATGTCCCTCTTTAACAGCTCATTCTTTCCATCCTTATGCCCATGTCAGTTCTACATTACTTTACATAGGCACTAATGGATGATTGGACTGTGAACGGTCCAGAGGAGATTTGGCTAGCAGGCAGTAGTGAAGAAGAAAATGTCCAAGTGTAGATGCAGATGTTCATGTATATGACATTGAATTTTGCACAGATATTTCTTTTTTATTCTCTTTCTCTTTGATTCTTCTGTTCCTTGAAAAAAAAAACGATGAAACATTCAGTTGAAATAAATTCTATTAAAACCATTATGTTGAATAATTATGTTGAATGATCAAACTTTCAGATCAAATTAGCTATACTAAATGCATTATTATCTGACTATGTTCCAGGAATTTGGTCAAGAGAATCAAGTGACAACTAAGGGTAACACTATGGGCTTTTAACCTCAAGGGCAGCTCCACAAAGAGTTCATTGCATAGAGTTTATAATCCAATCATGAGGTGACTAGGGCATAAGCAATCATCTGAAGGGCCTCCTGACTGAGGAAAGGGAGTAACTGGTGCACAAAATGAACTTGTGCAAAGGCCTTCCTAGTCATAACTTCAAGGAGTAGTTGTAGGTCCAGAAGGACTCTCATGTTTTGTACCAGTCTGGACTAAGGAAGAGCAGCCCATCCAAGACCAAGATGGTGATTGTGTCAATAAGAACATCATAAATTTGTGTGTTTTTCACTTTAATTACATACAGAGGTAGTTGACTAATGTTGCTATTCAATGTGGCCTGCTCTCATTTAGGAAAGAATCACAAGAATATCTTCTAGGTCAGGGGTGTCAAACTCACATCATCATCATGTGATGTATTGGGCCTTTTCTGCCCCTTGCTAAACTGGGTGTGGATGTAGCCAGCAAGTGATGCATCTGGCCTGCAGGCTGCAAGTTTGACAGCCCTGTTCTAGGTTGTAATGCCTACATTACTAGAATATTACTCATATAAAAAGCATAGTGGCCTCTATCTACTCTAAGTTGGGCTACACCTGGACATGTCCATGCAAGTTGGATGAGGCTATGTCATGTCTTGTTATCTAAAAGTCATTTGATTTTGTAGTTCCTGAAGAAGAGGATAGGATTTGTAGGATTGTTAACCTATCCAGTTGTCCTTTAAATCTATGCCTGAAAACTATAGTTAGTTTGAAAATCAGTGGTACCATTGGTAACAGCTGCTTCTCAGTGTGCCCATGTGTTACTAATATTACCCAAGCTGCAGGGGCTACTAGATGGCTTTTGAGTGCAATTCAAGATGTTGGTTATTACCAGAAATGGTTATTGTCATTTCTTGTACACACAGCATGTTCCAACAGAGTGGATACACTCCAGGTTCCCTCTGTTAAATTTTGCCATCTTGTGTTTCTTAGGAAGTGTGCCTTCAGTGTCACAGCCACACACCCTATAGAACAGCCTGCCTCCTCCCTGAAATAAGAATGGCACCCTCTCTCCTCAGGTTCTGGAAAGTTCCAAAAATCTGGCTTTAGTCTCAGACCTCTGTTTTTGTTTCATTTTGGTTTTGTTGGTTTTGTTATTAGAGCATTTTCTTTTTGATTGCCTGTTGATTGAATACCTTTAGCTGATTTTATGTCTTTTTTTAGTTTTGTGCATGATCTAGAGTCCACTGGAGTTGAGCTATCAATAAGTTCTAAAATAATAATAGTAATAGTAATGACACCTTAACATGGGAATGCTAATATTACAAATAAGGAATGAAGGAAAAAAATAACCAGTTCAGCCACTTCATCCCTGAGGCTGGGCAAATATTGATCACTCCAGATTTTTTTCTAGTTTCTGCAGAATCATTTTTT
This sequence comes from Naja naja, assembly GCA_009733165.1. Lineage (NCBI taxonomy): Eukaryota > Metazoa > Chordata > Lepidosauria > Squamata > Elapidae > Naja > Naja naja. The sequence goes on along the minus strand of CM019148.1, from coordinate 116,113,523 downwards.
AATTTATTTTTGCATCTTAATGCAGATGGTTGGATTGGTTTCAACTACTGTGGTCAACTGTGTTATTATTTCTAAATAGGTCCTATCCTTATAGTCTCTATATGACCTGACTAAACACAGTAAAGAAAAAAAAAACTGTAGAAGAATTTTGTAATTCTTCAAAGCACTTTGAAGTTTGAGTTGAACAAAGGAAGTATGTCAAACATAGAATTAAGTTAATAGCCTTTAGTGGTTACTGACCTTTCACGCTTGACCTATGTGTAAACCTGAGGAAGTCAGCCATGAAGATTTTACTTCCATTATAAATTCAGAGTAGCTTGCTCTCAGTAACTTGCCCTGAGTCAAATTATTGTTTGGATTTATTTAGTGGCAGCAATTGATTGATTTCTTGGCCTTTTGGTGAATCCCTCATCAGTTGCCTTTTAAGATAATTGTGAAAAATGAATGGTTCTGTGTAATGAAAATATGAGGATCTGATTAATTTTTGGTGCCTGACTAAGATACCAATTCCAGGTTCCTAATACCGTGTTTCCCCGAAAATAAGACACTGTCTTATATTTTTTTTGGCTCCCAAAAACACACTAGGTCTTATTTTCGGGGTAGGTCTTATATATTTATGGTGCCAAATAGTGGGTGTGAGTGTGTAGGGGGTGTTTGGGTGCACGGTTGCTCCCTGAAAAGTCTTCCTGGAACTGGAGATTTACACTAGGTCTTATTTTCGGGGTAGGTCTTATATTAGGGCAGGTTTAGAAAATAGTGCTAGGTCTTACTTTCGGGGTAGGTCTTATTTTCGGGGAAACACGGTAGTTGTAGCTTCATCATAATTGTACATATAGTATTATAAATAGGGTATCATTAATGCTTATATGATATTCTCATGATTTACTATATTAATCAGAAAATGTCCACAAAAGTTGAATTGTAGTAGAATATCTCAGAACTGTTCCTGGAATTTCAACTTATAAGAAAGTAACATTAGGAAACACTGGCACAGAAGGTAACAGATTCCATACCACTTCTCTTTATTTCACCATGTTAACAGCAAACCAAAAAGTAGTGGAAGGTCAGAAGATGGCCCATAGAATTGTCAAGAGTAGGACATGACTGAATGAATAACATCTCCATCAAAACCAGAAATCAAAAACCAGCATTCTAAAAGCAGAAATTTTAGGGTTCTTCAAACCTGCAGCAAGTTGCACATCTTCTGTGAGTAAACAAACTAGACCTGAATCCAGCTTAAGAAATTCATTTCTGGATCTGAAACTCTTCTCCCTACTTGGAATGGTGATGATTGGATGGTCTATCCAGATAGGCATTAATTGATTGGTGCATCCTTCTATTTCTTTTCCCTTCCCACCCATGCCAGGAAATCAAGCACCAATCACTTTTCATTCCGGGATGGCCCTTTTGAGGAGTGGTGAAAAAGGACAACAATTTTATGGTTCTTTCAGTCACTTGGGCTAAAAAGGAAAACAACTTTGATTAGTTTAATCTAGTTAAAGCAAAGCATAACAAAACAAAATGCCAATACAGCTGCACCTGTTTAAAACAGAACAGTGCCAAAGACTGGCCAGCATTTTCCCATTCCATTCTATTTTTCCTTTATAAAAAGAAACGAAATGGATGCATACAAATTTGAGGAGTTAAAAATGTTCATTAAGTCCTAAATTTTTTGACCACCTTTGGACATTGATATGAAATTTTGTCTTCAATAAGAAAATGAACAAACTAAAAAAAAGGATAAGTGTTTGAGTCTTGTAAATAGACAAAACATTTTAAATTTTATTATTATTTTTTAAGTGGCTGTATATGTTTGCTTTTGGATAGCTAAAGCAGCCAGCCCTAGTTTGATGCCTGTTTTCTCCAAAGTGCCTGCTTTGCCTGCTTATTTATTTATTTTAAAAGGGAAAGTGGCATGCTGCCATTTTATCTGACTCCTTCATATTTAAGAATTGTTTATTACCATGAATGACTTTGAGTCCCAAATAGTCCCATAATCTTTCTTAGGAAATACAAATGTTGCATGTTGCTTACCCAAATCTTTACATGATTTAGATTAATTACAAAAAACCTACCGTCATTCACCATAATTTAAGAAATGTTTGCATTTAAAAAAAAAATTTACAAAATTATTTATTATTATTATTTTATAATTTACAATTACAAAAAATACTAACCCTAATGCAATATAAAGGAGGAAAAAACTGTATCACCACTGTTGGCAAACTAGCCAGAGTCAAAATCACAAAGGATTTTTCTTAGAAGTCTCTTTGGCTCCATTACTTTTTTTATATGGCCGTGATGCTGTTGATAATAATTTTGAATAAAATGTCATCAGACTATGAATTATCCAAGCAGTGGACAAAAATGTCCCATTTGTTTTACATGGACAATTTGAAACCACATGCAAGATCATTTAATGAAATACAATAACTTTAAAATATACTTCAAACCTTTAGTAATGACCTCAAAAAGGAGATTGGCAATTTTTTTAAAAAAAGAGAAAATTTAAATACCCTGATGAAATTGACTTATGCAATGGCACTAAAATAAAAAATTGACCATATTAAAGGTTACAAGTATTTGGGTGTATTAAAAGTAAAAAATATTTTGATGCATGCTTATGTGAAAAAGAAACCAGCTCTGATAAAATGAGAAAAGTTTTTAAATCAAAGTTTCATGGAATAATGCAATCAAAGATTTAATACCATTGGCTGCTTATGTAATATATTAATATAGGTGTTGTTGACAAGCTGAATTAAATACTTTAGATCATAAGATCTGAAAACTTATGACAATTCACAGATAGGCAATAGATCTAACAAGAAGGAAGCATAAGAAACATAATATTTGCAGCAAAAGAATGACCACTAACAACAAATGATATAAAAATGAAATGTTAAATAAAATTGGAAATTACAATGAAATTAAATTGTAACTAAATAACAATTACAATTTAATTAAAACAGGGAAATTGGAAAATGATTATGCTTTTAGACTAGGCAAAGAGAAAAATGAGACTATTGAGTACCTTCATCTTAAATAGCATCAGCGGTATGGTGGGCTGCTTGAAAGACAGGAGTATCTGCTTCCAATTTGGGACCTCAGGAAGCCACTCCACCGCACGGAGATCAATCTGCCCCTGATGGCAGTGAAGAAGCTGGCTTAGGGAATTTGGTATTCCAGTGTCCGCAATTAAGTCTGTTCATATGGATTCTAAAAGTAATCTGTTGTGTTTGCAGTTAGAAAATTCATAGCCCTCTTTCTGTTTGCAACCCACATTTTAGAACTTGTCTTATGTTACAAAATGTCTTTAGGATTGTGACATATTTCTGCTAAGTCTGATCACCCTTTAAATTATGGAGCATGGAATATTTCCTTGCTCTGATCGTAAGTCTATCTTACAAATGAATTCTGCTGTATTGTGCTTTCTGGATCATTAGTTCACTAGCCTGATGGTATTTTGTGTTCTGATTTGTTTCCTGTCTTTGAGCTGATCACTGCTAATGCTGACTGCTCTTCAGGCTACTACCTATCTTGTTAGAGCACAGCAGTCCTTTTACATGGATCCATGGATCCATATCGCTGCATTTTGAACACTGAGGATTTCATTCTGGACTTCTCAAATTGTCATGTGTAATGCTGTGGCCCATGCCCATTGTTTGTTCTCTAATTGGCTCTGTCTTGTGGGTGAAAAAAACAAAAAGCCCTAGGAGGCACACAGCTATAGATAGTCCTTAAGTAAAAGCAACTTGGAAATACAATAGTATTGTATTAGCCATAGTGATAGCATTTAGACTTATACAGTGGTAGAATTCAGCCAGTTCGCACCAGTTCAGGAGAACCAGTTGTTAACTTTCTGAGCAATTTGGTGAACTGGTTGTTGGAAGAAATCACTAGAGCAGAGAACCAGTGGTTAAATTATTTGAATCCCACCACTGGACTTATATAGCTCTCCATTGTGCCTTACAGCCTTCTCTAAGTAGTTTATAGAGACAGCATATTTCCCCCAACAGTCTGGGTTCTCATTTTACCCACCTCAGAAGGATGAAAAGTTGAGTCAACCTTGAGCTGGTGAAGATCAAACTACCAGCAGTTGGCAGAATTAGCCATGCAGTGATCCTTGATTTACAACAGTTTATTTAGTGACCATTCAAAGTTACAATGGCATTTAAAAAAGTGACTTATAACTATTTTTCACACTCATGACTATTGTAGCCTCTCCATGGTTCATGTGACTTACATTTCGATGCTTGACAAATGACTCGCATTTATGATTGTTGCAATGTCCTAGAGTCATGTGATCCCCTTTTGCGATCTTCTAACCAGCAAAGTCAATGGGTCATTAGCATCATTAGAGTCATTAGCATCATTAGAGTCATTACTGGTACTAATTGAACAACTGCAGTGATTCACTGAACAAATATTTATTTATTTATTTATTTATTTATTTATTTATTTATTTATTTATTTATTGTATTGGACTTGTATGCCACCCCATCTCCGAAGCCTCGGGGCGGCTCACAACTAAAAACATACATTTACAATAAATAGCTAAAAGAGAATTAAACAAGTACAAAGCCCAATAATACCAAATTTAAAATATTTAAAACTATCCCACCCCCCCACCCCCGAGAGGCAGTCACAGCCCAGTTTGGTCAAATAACCAGGTCTTCAGATCGTGGCGGAAGGTGCGGAGGTCAGGGGCCAGACTGAGGCCCAGAGGTAGCTGGTTCCACAGGTCAGGGACCGCCACAGAATAGGCTTGTCGCCAGGGGACTGCCAGCCAACATTGGCTTGCTGATGGGACCCTGAGGAGCCCCTGCCTGTGTGCCCGCACAAGGTGGTTGGCACTCGATATCAGCAGGAGTCACTCCCTTAAATATTGTGGACCCATGTCGTGTAGGACTTTGAATGTTAAAACCAAAACCTTGAATCTCACCCGGAGTGCAACCGACAACCAATGCAGGTTGCACAGGAGGGGGGTAATATGGGAGAATTGGGTAACTCCCATCACCACCCGCGCAGCCGCATTCTGCACCAGCTGCAGTCTCCGGATGGTATGCAAGGGCAGTCCTAAATAGAGAGCGTTGCAGTAGTCAAGTCAGGAAGTAACAAGGGCATGAGTGACTGTACGCAGGGCATCTCAGTCCAGAAATGGGCATAGCTGGTGAACCAGCCGGACCTGGGCAAAGGCCTCCCTGGCGACGGCCCCCACCTGCTCCTTCAACTGGAGCCGTGCATCCAGGATGACCCCCAGGTTCCACGCCCTATCCACAGGGGGCAATACCACTCCCCTATGGTCAACGGTGGACATTCCTGACTGGACCAAGATGCAGGTATGTACAGCCACTTAGTCTTGGCCGGGTTGAGCCGAAGCATGTTTCCGTCCATCCAAATCCGCACCGCATCCAGACAACGGGTCATCACGGAGAGGGCATCACTGACCTGGTTTGGGGTGGAGATGTATAACTGGGTATCATCAGTGTACTGGTGATACCTCACCCCAAAACCACAAATGATCTCATCCAGTGGTTTCATGTAGATGTTAAATAAGAGAGGGGAGAGGACCGACCCCTGGGGAACCCCACAAGTGAGCACCCTCGGGGCTGACCTTTGTCCCCCTGTCAACACCGATTGCAACCGCCCCGAGAGGTAGGAGGAGAACCACTGAAAAACAGTGCCCGCCACTCCTAATCCCTCGAGGCGCCGGAAAAGGATACCATGGTCGATGGTATCGAAAGCCGCTGAGAGGTCTAATAGGACCAGGACAGAGGAAAAACCCCTGTCCCGGGCCCTCCAGAGATCATCCATCAGTGCAACCAATGCCGTCTCTGTGCTGAAACCAGGCCGGAAGCCCGGTTGGTACGGATCTAGGTAGTCCACTTCATCCAGGAAGAGTGGAAACTGCTGAGCCACCACACTCTCAACAACCTTCACCAAAAAATGAAGGTTGGAGACTGGATGGAAATTGTCTAACATGGTCGGGTCCAGGGCAGGCTTCTTCAGGAGGGGCCTCACCACCGCCTCTTTCAAGGTGGAGAGAAAGACACCCTCCATTGACCACTGCCCTGACCTCCCTGGAGGCATAGGCCAACCAGGAAGGACACGGGTCCAACAAACATGTGGTGGAACTCAGACGCTGCATAATCCTGTCCACTTCATCCTCGGAAACAGGATTGAACTCAGCCCAGATCACATCAGCCAGACTGCTTGCACCCCGATCCTCAGACCACTGCAAAGTAGAGCACAACCCACCCCAAATCTGCTCGATCTTATCTGACAGATATTGACCAAATTCCAAAGCCTTCCCCGCAGCGGGTCCATCGCCTCCCCCGGATGTAGGAGAGAGCAAGGGGCCTTAAACAGGGCAGCTGGGTGGTTATCTGCAGACGCTATGAGGGCGGAGAGATAGGACCTTCTTGCCACCCTCATAGCTACCAGGTAAGTCCTAATATGGGCTCTTAGCTGGACTCGAAAAGATGTAAACAAAACTCATTTACCAATTTTTTCACTTAGCAACATAAATGTTAGGCTCATTGTGGTCATAAGTTGAATTCTACCTGTACTGCATCCTAATCACTGCACTGCACCCCCATGACTCTTATTGGATGGAAGAAGTTGAATATTCTCATTTTGTGCCAGAAGGCTGGTACAGGAGTGCAGTACTACAATAGTCTTTTTTTATTTCCCAATATTTAAAATATCAAAACCAGAGAATATTAGTTATTGCAGTCATTTTTATGGCACAAAGATTAAATATATTCAAAAGCAGGACCTTTAGGAAAGATGGATGGGAGAGTGAAGTACATACTGCCCATTTCTTACCATTCATCAATTATGTTGTTGATTTCAGAGGACTGTGGATTATTATAAACTTTTCATAAGGTGTCAGCACTTTAATTAATTAGCAGACAACTACAATGAAAAAGAGTGAGGGTTCAGCTCACAGTTTTATTTTAAATGCCAAATATCTCTGATGTAGTAGAAAGAAAACCAAGTCATAATTTATAGCAATTTAATTTAACTTTCCATGGTTGAACTTTAGGCATTTAAACATGCTTTCCATAGGGTTAACTGGATGTGCCACATTTGCATACTGAAAGGAAAACTGGATTACTATTCAGATTGACCTGAAAACATTTGTGTTTGGTGTTAGCTGTAGTTGAATATTTTTGGAATTGGTGGACAAAATTGAATCAACGAGTGAAGAATTAGGTGAGGCTGAAATAAATTGTCTTTTTTTGTGGGGAGGAGTATGATCCAGTCAGACAGTTTATATAGCAAGTAGGGCAGAAAGCTCAGAGACTCTATACAAAATGAATATTCTTTGCATACGTGAAGCCAAAATTAATAACAGTAATTTGAGGAAGGAGAGTCCATATGATTCTTTCTGCAGAGTTCTAATTTATAAAGTTACTCTGTTAGGTGACAACTTTAATGGGAAAATACAGAAAAGTTAGGGTTTTATTTTATTTATTTTATTTGTTTGTTTGTCAAGCATGTATGAAAAAACAAGTATAAGTATGAAGATTATTATCCCAAATATTTTAGCTGTGCTACCAAGACATCATTTGCTCAAAGATTGATGGCCCTGCAGCATGTTCAAGAGCAGAATACAGATACTCCTTGACTTATTACCAGGGGTGGGCTGCTGGGGGTTCACAGGGGTTCAGGAGAGCCCCTAGCTAAGATTCTGTGCAGATTGGAGAATCCCCAAATCCCACTCCTGACTGGCCCCACCCAGCCCACCATGCCTCTCCCAGAGTCCCCATGCAGCCCGTTTTGGGTGCAGGTAAATGCAGGCCACTTGCAGAGGCTTGGGGAGGGCAAAAAATGGGCCTCCTGAAAGTTCAGGAAAGCTGGAAATGGGCCTGTTTCCATTTTCCTCTGGAGCCCAGGGAGGCCATTTTCACCCTCCCGGAGGCTTGAGGAAAACCTCTGGAGCCCAGAAAGGGCAAAAATGCCCTCCCTGCCATGGTGCAGGTGGCTGACTAGGCCACGCCCACCATGGCCACGCCCACCCAGCAACCAGGCAGAGAACCCTTGCTAAAATTTCTGAAGCCCACCTTTGCTTATGACACAATTGAACCTACATTTCTATTCTAAGCGAGACAGTTACATGTAGTCCTTAACTTAGAACAGTTCATTCAATGACCATTCAAAGTTACAACAGCCTGAAAAAAGTGACATGACCATTTTTCACAGTTATGACCTTTGAAGCATCCCCGTGATCATGTGATCAAAATTCAGATGCTTGGCCACTGGTTCACACTTACGACTGTCACTATGTCCCAAGATCACGTGATCATCTTTTGCAACCTGCTGACAAGCAAAGTCAATGGGGAAGCCAGATTCACTTAACAACCAGGTTACTGACTTATCAACTGCAGTCATTCACTTAACAACTGTAGCAAGAAAGGTGGTAAGATGGGGCAAAACTCACTTAACAAATGTCTCACCTAACAACAGAAATTTGGGGCTCAATTGTGGTCATAAGTCGAGGACTGCCCATATTAAAAAGAAATTCCCTGTTTTACAGTCTTTCCTGCCACAATTGTTAAGTGTATCACTTAAGTTGTCCCAAAGGTGCTTTTCAAAAGGCTACTGGATGTTCTTGGATTTTTCTTGAAAACCTTTCAGTTCTCATCAGTGATGGGATTCGAAAGTTCCCAGCATAGGTTCTGTGGGTGTGGCTTGGTGGGCGTGGCTGCAGGGGTGCACTTATAATACAATAAAAACTAAGCTACTGCACCTCTCAGATGTTTAGCACAGCAATCCACTCTGCTGCACCAAACAGCTGAGAGGTTAAAAAGGACCTAGGAGAAGGGGCGGCCAGGTGGCCCCAACTGCAGAGCATCCGGAAAGTCTCGGAGCAAACCGGTTCTCTGCCAGCTGATCTTCAGTGCTGCCGTTACGCCAGAACCGGGCCAAACCAGTAGAATACCATCACTGGTTCTCATCCAAGAAGCTTCTTCAGTTTTAACTGTTCCATTGACTTTGCTCATCAGAAAGACACAAAAGGTGGATCGCATGTCTCCAGGACACTGCAACCATCACTAATACATGCCAATTGCAGAGTGTCTGAATTTTGATCACGTGACCACAGGGATGCTGCAACAGCCATAAGTATAAAAAAAGATAAGTCATTTTTTTACTATTATTGCTACTGAATAGAATAGAATAGAATGGAATGGAACGTAACGGAACAGAACAGAACAGAACAGAACAGAACAGAACAGAACAGAACAGAATAGAATAGAATAGAATAGAATAGAATTCTTTATTGGCCAAGTGTGATTGGACACACAAGGAATTGTCTTGGTGCAAATACTCTCTGTATACATAAAAGAAAAGATACATTTGTCAAGGTCACTAAAGAAAGGGTTGTAAGTCAAGGGCTACCTGTAGTCAGTCAACTCCCTTTGATATAAGGTGGGGTTCCCAGAGGAATTAGTATCTAGTTTAGCATGTGCTAATGCTTTTGGGACACGGTCTGAAAAGATGGCAAAAATATGAACATGAGCTGCCTTTCGCATAAAGGTACATTGTATTCCGCTCTTATTTGACTATTCACTTCCAAACCAGTGGTGGTATTCTACTGGTTCAGCCCGGTTCGGCAAAACCGGTACCGAGGATCATCTGTGAGAGAACTGGTTCACTCCTATGATCAGCTGCTGGGCCCTCCCACCTGCCCCAGCTTTATACTGACTTTGATTTCCTGCTTTTGAACTTTAGCTGCTTCGCACGGCATAGTGGATTGCCATGTGTCAGCTGTTCAAGACACAGGGAGAGTGCAGGATTACATAAGTAGCAAATCCAAGCCACGCCCACAGAACCAGTGGTAAAAAAATTTGAAACCCACCACTGCTCCAAACTCTGAATACAAAAAGAGCATTTGAAGACTACATTCACCAGTAATTTACCAATAGTAACTGTAACAATGGTTTACTCAGTTACTCTAATGTTCCATTAATCTAACAATTTTGGTACAAAGTAATCAATTGGCTGGCTTTGTGTAGGAGGCCAGCCTAAAAGGGGATTGACTGCTTTTGTGTACTGCAAACACTGCCTAACAGAAGTAAATAAACTTCTCCAACCATTCCTTCTATTTTCTTCTCTTACTAGTACAACAAAACAGAAAACAACTGTAGCTTCATAAATCACAGCCAATCCATTTATTGTCAGGCAAGGACAGTCAAAATGTCCTAAAACTTCTACTCCCCACTTGGCAGAATGATATGGATGATCAGCCTCTTATCTGCAACTTCTTTATTTATTTCTTCCTGGGTATGTCAGGATGACAAAGGAAAGATAATTCTTCTGTGTTCTCTGTAGGAGTATTTTAATGGCTGAAACAGTTCTAGGCTGTTCTTGCCCAGAAGGCTCTGTAGAAAATTAGCACCCACCCTCCCTCAAAATATTTTGAGAAATATTAAAAAGGCAGAATATTATATTTCCCTGGATGAGAAATGGAGAAATATGCTCTTGGAAAGGAGCTCCCACCTTCCTTAATAGCCCACAGAAGATGTCAGCACTTAAGAGACAAAGAGATAACTAGCAATATTCGTAAGCAAATTCCCTGCAACAAGATCTGAACAAAGGTAGGATTAGCCCTCAGCCACAATAGGAATTGCCCAATAAGCCCCTTCATTGCATCAAACTTCAACAAAACCTGGCAGCTGAGACAACCTACAGAGCCAGCTATGACCCCTACAACAGCCAATAGAATACATATTCTTGCACAGGAACAGGAAGCTCAAGTTCAAAGACTCCATGTTGTCAGTTGCACCAGAAAGCTATGTGCTTGGTGGTTCTGCTTCATCAATAAACTATCTTTCCAATCAGCCTCCATATTTCCAGTGTTTTTCTCCTGGCTTGGAACTGAACCAGATGGATATTTCTTCCAACAGCTCCATCTACCTAAGCCACAGACTTACAGTATTTTAAAACAGCAATGTGCCAGTGCCTTGGCAGGGACATCCTGCTCTCTTCTCTTTGCCTAGAACTTTAACTTTTAAAAGTTAAAGTCTGAAAGAAAAGGGGGCCTGGTGCACAACTAGGAAAGTAAAAACATAAACTAACAATAACAACAAAAGAATGGAAAAAGAATAAGAAGACAAAAAAGAAAAAAACGTAGATAGGGGAGATAAACTAAGAAGGGGAAAATATTGAAATTTTTATTCCTCCCTTTCCTCCCTCCATCAATCATGTATTGTAGGATGCATTTTATTCCTAACTACATATATATAGAAAAAAATTGGACTTGGTAAAATTGTTCTTTCACTGATATATATTTAAAGCTTCTATATTCTTTTGTCTTTCTTTGCCCTTTTTTTCTGTTGTGTCTCTGATTTTTATTGCTGTTTATTACTTCATAGAATAACATATTTTAAATTAGATTGACTTGTATCTATCTTTTATCTAAATTCAAAAACCTCTGTTGCTCCCACTGCTATTTTGTCCAGTTTTCAGAATTATTAAGAATGTTAAATTTCATCATAGCACAATAAATGAGTCTTTACTCACCATGCACAATGATTTTACTGCACAAGCATAGACCCAATTAAAATTGTGTCAGCTTTCTGACTGCTGCTCAACCACATGGCAACACTAAGCTGGCCTAGTTTATAACCCTATATGTTATGTATGCAGAGTTTGAATTGATTGGTTGTTCTTGTAAAATGTTTGAAATCATTGGTTAAAAAGTGCGGGAAAACCCTGCACTCTGATTGGCTGTCAGCCGAGGCAGCCGGCTATATATAGGTGCTTCGGCTAATCCAAATCGGGTCCGTTCTGAGCTGAAGTCACAATAAAAGAGCTGAAGTACTCCGTGTCTGCCTCTCTATGCAAACTTAACACTGGCGATGAAGGTGGGATTCCCCTGAAGAGAAGGCGACGCGGAACAGAAGCACAGCAAGCCCCGTTCAATCCGATGGCAGAAGACTGGGAGTCATATGCAGATTGTTTCCAAATGTATCTGGAGGGAAACGATCTGGCCACCATTTCCGAGCAGCGGAAGAGGGCGGTCTTTCTCATGTACTGTGGTCCAGCGGTTTTTAAGATGGCGAAGGCACTAGCGGGAGCAGCAGACGTGAAGGTAATGGCATGGCCTGATCTGGAAAGGCTGTTAAGAGCCCATTACGCGCCACAAGTATCGTGCCTCATTAAGAGACACAAATTTTATCGTCGTGATCAGGGGGAAAACGAAAGCGTAAATGACTTCGTGGCAAGTTTAAGAGACATTGGGGTGCGTGAATTCAACAGTTTAGAGGACGCCATGCATGACCGTTTTGTGTTGGGCCTTAAAGACAAGGTATTACAGAGCAAGTTATTAATGAAACCTAAGATCATGCTGAAAGAAGCCATAGAAGAAGCATCTTCAGCAGAAGCCACCAAATCCTCAGCAGCAGCCATGAGGAAGATGAACAGGGCCACGAGCCATTCTGATGGGGAAAAGACCACCACAAATCATTGTGATGAACTAGATTCTGAGTCAGATTGCAGTGAAGTGGAGGAAGGAATTTACAGACTCAAAATGGAGCGGAAAACAAAAGACCTTGGAAGAAAGAGGCATGACTTCTACTGCAGAGGTTGTGGGGGAAGCCACCCCGCACTGAATGCAAGTTTCTAGACACCATTTGCCTCCGTTGTGAAAAAAGAGGGCACCTAGCAAGAGTCTGCAAATCATCCAGAACTCCACCAAACAGAAGGAAGTTTGCTGCAAACAAAGACAAAGAATTCAAGCCAAACAACCTCAGTGAGAAAATGGGGCGCAGCACAGAAGCAAATGGGAAGAATGAAACTCATCAGACAGTAACTATTGGTCATTCATCTTCTTTAAATAACAGAAAAGTGCATGTCAAGGTACTTATTGAAGGAAGGCCTTGTCAAATGGAAGTGGACTCAGGCTCATACCTATCTATGGTGTCATGGGACACTATTCAAAGACTGTTACCAGATATTCAGAAGACTCACTTCAAGAAGCAGGCATTGACTCTTAAAGACAACCAAGGGAACAAGATTCCAGTAGTTGGAACAAGAGAATTCAAAGTTCAAAGGCCACACCAAACGCCTACCCCTGACCATCGTTGACAAGGATCGCCCAAGTTTGCTGGGACTTAAATGGTTCAACCCGCTGGGCATCGAGGTGACTGGCATCAATCACATGAGCAACCCTGAGTGGGAAGAGGCCTTGAAGTCTGAGTTTCCAGAGGTCTTCAGTGACGGATTAGGCAAGTACTTGGGGACCCCTATCACTTTCAATCTAGATCCCAAGGTACAACCAATCCGTTTAAAACCCAGAAGGGTTCCATTTGCCTTAAAGGAAAAAATTGATGCACAATTAGATAAACTAATAGCTCAAGGGGTTTTAGAGCCCACTGACCACTCCAGGTGGGAGACACCCATAGTCACACCAGTCAAGACTGATGGGTCAGTGAGAATCTGTGGAGATTACAAGGGGACATTGAACCATGCGCTAAAACAGAGTGCATATCCAGTTCCAGTGGTGCATCATTTATTACATTCTCTTGGCGGGGGCACAGTCTTCGCCAAATTGGACCTGGCCCAGGCATATCAACAGTTAACAGTTGATGATGCAACTGCAGAGGCCCAAACCATTGTAACCCATAGAGGTGCTTTCAAATGCAAAATGTTACAATTTGGAGTAAGTGTGGCACCAGGCATTTTCCAAAGCCTTATGGAAAGGATGTTACAAGGGTTGCCTGGGGTGGTGCCTTATTTTGATGACGTTTTAATCGCTGCTGAAAATGACACTCAGTTACACGAGAAACTCAGAGAAGTCCTAACCAGATTCAAAAAAGCGGGGTTAAAAGTCAAAGAAGACAAATGCACACTTAGAACTGACAAAGTAGAATTCTTGGGTTACATGATTGATAAACATGCCATCCACCTCACAGAAGCCAAAGTCCAGGCAATCAAAGAAGCCCCCAGGCCAAAATGCATAACAGACTTGCAAACATTTCTGGGACTCATTATCTTCTATTATATGTTTCTACCTCAGAAAGCAACCACTGCAGAAACCCTACATAGATTACTGGACAAAAAATCTGCATGGGTCTGGGGCAGAAAAGAACAAGCTGCATTCAACAATATTAAGAAACAAATCACTTCTGATTGTGTACTGATACAGTTCTCTGAGAATTTGCCTGTTGTACTAACTTGTGATGCATCCCCTTTTGGAGTGGGGGGGGGGTGCTGAGCCACGTGCTTTCCAGTGGAAGGGAAGCCCCTATTGCATTTTACTCTCACACTTTGACTAAAGCAGAGAGAAACTACAGCCAACTGGACAAGGAAGCTTTGGCAATCATGGCAGCTGTCAAGAAATTTCATGAGTACGTATATGGGAGAAGATTCACCATTGTCACAGATCACAAACCTCTTTTAGGCATTGTGGCAGGGGACAAACCAACACCAACAATCCTGTCACCAAGAATGCTGAGATGGACTGAATTTCTTGCAGCTTATTCATACAAACTCATCCACAGGCCTGGAAAAGACATTGGGCACGCAGATGCTTTGAGTCACTGCCCACTTCCTACACACACTGAGGACCCTGCTCCTGAGACTTACACCTTTTTCTAGAAACTGTTGCCAAGCTTCCAGTCCATGCTGCTGAAATTGCCAGAGAGACTGCGAGAGACACTTTATTGGCTCCTGTTATAGGCTGGATTAAGAAAGGTTGGCCACTTCAAGATCTGCCTCAAGGTTCCCAACCTTTTAAGTCCAGACAAACTGAGTTATCTGTATTAAGAGGATGTATTTTGTGGGGTAACAGGGTGGTTATTCCTGCAAAACTACAGAAAGAGGTTTTGGAAATGTTGCATGAGGGTCATCCAGGAATTGTCAGAATGAAGGTATTGGCCAGGAGTTATGTATGGTGGCCAAGTATTGACAAAATGGTTGAAAACTGGGTTGCATCCTGTCCCAACTGTCAGGAAGTCAGGCCTGCCCCACCTCTTGCCCCCAAACAGGAATGGGAATGTCCTAGGGGCCCATGGTCCAGGATTCACAGTGATTTTGCTGGCCCCACCAGAGGGCACACTTTCCTTATTATAGTAGATGCATACTCCAAATGGTTAGAGGTTATCCCTATGGCATCCACCACTGCTGAAGCTGTCATCAAACAGCTTAAGAAACTTTTTGTAACTCATGGGTTGCCTGATGTCCTTGTTTCTGACAATGGTCCTCAATTTACATCCAACCTTTTTGAATCATATTTAGCACAGCAGGGTATCAGAGATGCCCTTACAGCCCCTGGGCATCCTTCGGCTAACGGCCGGGCTGAACGCATGGCACGCTTTACCAAGGAGAAACTCCAACAATTTGGTCCAGGGGACATCACTGAGAAAGTTGAAAAACTACTCAGTATCCAGCACATCACTCCCAGCCCATCCACTAATCTAACTCCCGCTGAGCTTTTGATGGGCAGGAAACTAAGGTCCACTCTGGATCGCCTCCATCCCACTTACACACCCAACGCTCCCTTAAATTCCACCAGCGAGACTCATACATTCAATGTGGGTGATTCTGTTTATGCTAAAAACCTTGTAGGTGAACCACTATGGATTCCTGCTGAGGTAACCCAGATCACAGGCCCCAGGTCTTACAGGGTTCAAACTGAAAATGGTCTCTTATGGAGTTGGCACATAGATCAGTTAAGGTCCAGACTGCCTCTGGAACATCGCCCTTGCTCCTCTCTGGATTCCATACCCACTCCTTTTTCTAGGGGGGAAGGGGGAAATAATGGAGGTAATCAGCAAGTAAGAACCAACCCCGTGTGTAACGAGCTAACACAACAGGAACCATCCCAAAATCTGTCACAGTGCCAACAACCATTTTTACAAATGGAAGATTGCACATCATTACCAGGCTTGGGTGCTGACCTTGGGTTGGAGTTGGACTGGGAGGAGAGACCAGGTTGTAGTAACCAAACAGGTTCTACCCTGACTAGTAGTCCAAGCATGGAGATGTTGACAGATACATTTCCTTTATCACAATGTGAGACTCCTAAAAACCTGAACCACGTAGGTCTCTACGACACGCAAGAGCCCCACCTATTTAAAAGAATACATTAGATAGATGGGGTTTGAGTATGGATTAAACCTAGTGGGGAGGGGTGTTATGTATGCAGAGTTTGAATTGATTGGTTGTTCTTGTAAAGTGTTTGAAATCATTGGTTAAAAAGTGCGGGAAAACCCTGCACTCTGATTGGCTGTCAGCCGAGGCAGCCGGCTATATATAGCTGCCTCAGCTAAGCCAAATCGGGTTCGATCTGAGCTGAAGTCACAATAAAACTTAAGAGCAAGTACTCCGTGTCTGCCTCTCTATGCAAACTTAACACTATAGTTATAAACTAGACCAGAAAGTTGAAAATCATCCCACAAGGCAATGACAAGCCACTTGGGTTTGATTGCCAAGAAAATAATGTGAACTTGTTCCCCAGAAGTTCAACTCAGCATGAAGGAAACTTTACCTATCTGGTAAAATGTAGTCAAATTATCTTTCAACACAGAGACAAACATGATAAGAGAGATATATCATCAAATTAAAAATGTTTAATTTAAAGCAGCTTTGCCAATGACTGTTTTAAAGGCCAGTCGGCTACATTCCAAACTGAGCTCAAATACATGTGCAGTTTGAGATGCAATAAAAGTAGAGCATCTTCTATATCCAAATGGAAATGGCTAGTTTCAGATAACTGTTCTAAATTTAACTGTGATCAATCTGGAGCTGTTGAGAAAACTCTGTGATGTTGCAGTTTTCTGTAAACTTTTCTTTATTGATTTCATGAAAATTGTTCCATTTTTAACCAATGCAGCACTTTGCAAACTAATTTTTCCAACAAAAAAGTAACAAGCAGACAGCTATTAATAGTCTTTAAAAAAGTTACAATAGCATTACATTATTTTAAATATGTGAATAGTGTTCCTAGTTTTGCAGCTGTTTTGGTAAATGTCTGTTAAATAACACCTTTCTTCCACTCTTTACTCCAACTAGATGAACAGAATATGCTTATTTTTTTCCTTTGTTTTGTGTTTCAAAAGATGTGCTATGGGCAGCATGGAGTAAAGTGTTTTACATTTCTCATTTTTAAAGTCAGACTTAATGCTATTCTCACTTTGTTTAACTGAAGGGAATTACCCAAAATGAAGGTGAAACAAAAGCCACAATTCATTCAGCATATATTTATTGACACAAACATTCATTGACCTTTAGCAATGATGGTGAACCTTTGGGGCACTGTGCCTAAAGCACGTGCATGTGCATGTGCATACCCAAAATGCAATGTGTGTGCCCCAGCATGCGCATGCCCCCTGCGCATGCCTCTACCCTGTGCATGTGCCCCACCCCATGCATAAACCTCACCCCCCCATGCATGCGCTGTAGAGACCCGAAGACCAGCTGGCTGGCTGGAGGGACGCACACATGCATGGCAGAGCCAAGCTGGGGCAATGGCGCATGTGCCCACAGAGAGGGCTCTGCATGCCACCTGTGGCACACATGCCATAGGTTCACCACCATGGACCTATAGTTTGACACATCCAGATTTTTCCAGTGGAAGACCAAGAATCTGCAGCATTTTGCTAATGTTTCCTGCTTAAAAAAGTAACAAAACAGAACTAAATTTCATCACAGCTCAAGTGGTTGGAAATACACGATAGTATAGCCTTTTCAAAGTACTGCAGAACATATTAAACCCATTAGGGACTCTGAGGTGAGGCTTTTGTCTCTGTTGTGTTTTCTTTTGTGATAGCCTGTCATCACAAACTCAGAAGGGGATTTTCAGGGTGAAGGAAGAAGGAATATTTATGTGTTTGTGCTTCCTCTGTCTTTGTAATTTTGTTCCCATGTTAAGACTAATAAAAAGTATTTACAATCAGCAAGGGGATCTGAGTAGCACTCCAGGTAGTTTTGAATCATAACTACCAGCATTTTCAGTGAGCAAGATAAGGAAAGATGATTTTTTCAATTCCACAGCTTCTTAAAGGTCTAATTTTGTCCACATACTCATGATTTGTATTGTGTGTGCATATATAAATGATACCTATTTAATTATTCAAATCTGATGTGGCAAATGGGATGGATATTCTTGTTTTGCATGTGTATGATTTTCATTTCAGAGTACATGGCCTGTTAGACTGAGAAATAGCAGATTCTCACTGATCTCACAGTAATAGCAGTTTAGTGATGGAACAATTACTGTATCTTGAAGTGTGATGGTCTCCTCTTCATAGAATGTGGAAGCCAGATGGTCATTTTTTGAGATGCATTAACTTAGATTCCCACAATGACCATGAAGTTGGATTCCATCACACTAATTCAATGTTTCTCTGCTAAAAGAATCTAAGTATCACAAATCCATTCATCCCCTCAATTTACATGTCAGGAAGTATTTATTTATTTATTTATTTATTTATTTTATTTGATGTCAATCGCTTACAAGATAATAGGTATAAGTATAAACATTGAGCAAGAATATAGGAAATAGGTGCGAATAAATGGGGACAAAAGGAGAGGGACAGTGGGCACGATTGTGCACTTATGCATGCCCCTTATAGACCTCTTAGGAATGGGGTGAGGACTATAGTGCATAATTTGAGGTTAAAGGAGTGGGGGTTAGAGGATGTAACAATAGAGTCAGGTAGTGCATTCTAGGCATTGACCACTCTGTTGCTGAAGTCATACTTTCTGCAATCAAGTTTGGAGCGGTTTACATTGAGTTTGTATCTGTTGTGTGCTCTTGTATTGTTGTGATTGAAGCTGAAGTAGTCATTGACTGGTAGGACATTGTAGCAGATAATTTTGTGTACTACACTTAAGTCCAACTGTAGGTGGCATAGTTCAAGCTTGTCCAAGCCCAAAATCTCAAGGCTGGTGAGATAGGGTATTCTGTGTGAGCAGAGGGGTGTAGTACTCTTCTCGTAAAATACTTCTGGACTCACTCAATTGCATTAATGTCCGATATACAGTGCGGATTCCAGACTGATGAGCTGTATTCGAGTATTGGTCTAGCAAAAGTTTTGTATGCTCTAGTTAGCAATTCAATATTTCTGGAGGAGAAGCTTCGTAAGATTAGATTTACAACTCTTAATGCCTTTTTGGCAATGCTGTTACAGTGAGCTCTGGCGCTTAGGTCATTTGATATGAGTACACCAAGGTCCTTGACAGAGTGAGGATCATCAACGAGGTCATATCCACCTAGTTTGTATTTGGTGTATTGACTTTTTTTTTACCAGTGTGGAGCATTTGTTGGTTGATATTTGGAGTTGCCAATTGTTTGACCATTCAGAGACATAATCAAGGTCGCTTTGAAGGACAGTAGCATTGTCAGTGGTGTTGAATAGTTTTACGTCATCCATGAAGAGGCAGTTGCTTATAAGGTGATCGCAAAGGTCATTTATATAGAGTATAAAGAGTGTGGGTCCTAGAACACTACTTTGGGGGTATACCATGTTAACTGGAGCAAGGTATTAGTATTTCTCATGATAAACCAGAAACCTGATTGAGGAACAGGGATTAGGTAAATGTTAGGCTTCTAATAATATAAAATCTCTTCACTGGTAGTTGTTCATGTGATTGATTTTTTGAATGGTTCCCCTTTTTTGGTGATCCAGTCTAGCTCTTAAATCTACTTATTAATAGTCTATTTCCAGGACATTTTGGGTAATTGGGATAGGATAAAGATTTATTTTTGGAGGCTAATGTCTTATGCCTGTTAGCAGGGATGTACTAACATGGATTCAAAATCTTAAGGGGATGCAAGACCACATAGTTTCCAAATGCTGTATTTTATTGAAGTTCACAAAAGCAGAAGTAAGCACTTTGGATATAAACCTAGGCTTATCAGAGTAATTTTGCTTCCACTGGCTTGAATAGTACTAGTTGTTTGCAATATTTTGCAGTTTCCACCACGCAGCCGATAACCTGACACATTCTGAAGCGTAAGTACCTTAAGCAAATTTCCCCCAAACTTGTATTTTTTCTCACAAGCATTCTGAATAAGGAAATCTTAACAGAATATGACATGAGATATTTAAAAGTGTGCTTCTCAGCTTTATATACTCACCCTCATTTAGATTACTAATTCATGTTCTGTTTCTTTTTATCCTCTAGGTTAAAAAAAAAGAACTTAATTAATTAATTGGCACTGTACTTTTTAGTGAAGAAATGATATATGGCTGACTGGTTATTGTAATGGTATACGGGAATGACTTTGAGAAACAGGGCAATGAGACCCAAGCAAAGAAAAAGTCAGATAAAAGATAACAGCCTATAGCAAGAATTTTGGTACATCAAGAAGTCCAGAAAAGACTCTCTCTAATTTTAGAGTTGCAAACGGGATGGTGGCGGGGGGGGGGGGGAAGCAGTGTCTTCAGATTTGTAAGATTCTGTTAATGTAATCTTACAATAAATTAGAATTGGCTCATCTGGTTGTATCTTATGTCTGGTCTATCTTGTAGGCTGATAGTTATTCTCTGGCAGCCACATTTTTTATCTTGTTACTTCCCATTACCTTCAACCCAACTGAACCCTAAGGTCATCTATTTGGCTGCCCTATTATTCTGTTCCTCTTCAGCATTATTAATTCCATGAATTATGCTCTCCAAAACTTCAGTGAGTCTTCTGGTTTCACCAAGCATTCCATAAACCCTAATTAGCATCAATTGCTTAATCTATTTTTGCTTTACCAGACAACCATAGATTGGATGGAAATCAGTAGAAATAGTTCATCTTTAACAGCTTTTAGAGCTAGACAGTTCATTTTAACCATTACCTGACCTCTAATTGCCAACCTTTCTTTCATTACTCAAAGTTCTCCCCAGAATCCTCTCTGATTTTAACATGTGATTCAGGAAATCTGAAAGTTTCAAACTTCAATGCCAGCTCTGTATCAGGCCTTCCATCTTCCATGAATATAATCATAGAAGAAGCAAACCCCTTTTTTTCATTCCAAGCTCATCAGCAAACCACACATTTTAAAGAAAATACATTTTCTTTAGGTTACTCTCTGTCTTTCTTTGCCTTTTTTTCTCTTCAGAGTGAGTCTGACAGGACAACAGCTGAGTAACAATTATTGCCAAGAAAACCATCAAGAAAGCAGGGAGTAGAAATTTCCAGTTACGTTTATACAGGATTTAAGATAGCTCCAGAAAGCAGTATAAAACTTACGATGAAATTGTATACTGTAGATCATTGTATGTGTCTCATTAATTATTCTTTACTGTAGATTTTTCTTACTTCGTTGTTTGGATGTATTTCTAGTTGCAGGGTATTCCTTTCTTCTTTTGTTTTCAACACCCTTATAATTGTTTGACATGCTATTCTACACTTCCAAGGCGGGCTCTCTCCTGGAGTTTTTATACTTGGCAAAAATATAGATGTGGAGCCAATCAGTATGGTGATGAATGCGCTGGTTGGTTGTTTCCTTATGAATGGAAGGCTTAGAGAGGATATGGGTGCAGAAACCCACCATGGTATCTTTCTAATTAGCACCCCACAGCTACTTCAATGTAGACAGTATATTTGTCAGGAAGACTCATGCAATTAGAAATGAATTTTTAGGGCAAAGGGCATATGTCAGTCATGCTTTTTCCTGTTCAATGTATTTGAGCAGGAAAAGGAAGTGAAGGTAATAATAAAGAGGCAGAAAAAAAAGAGAACAGCCATGAAGATTCTTTTGGCACCACAGTTCCGCAGAAAGTAAGGCAGATTTTATTTGCTATCAATTCCTTAACCTTCCAGTCCAAGTGTATACATGTGCGTTTGTGTATGTGTGAAAGAAGTGTAGTTTAGCTTTCCCTCTGGATGAAATCAAGACATTCTAATCTATTGCCTGAGCCTCCTGAATTGCATTTTTACTCTTTATTGTGCCCTGTATGCAGGGGAAGTTCCCAGGAGTCCCTCCTATGCCTGCATGCACTTGCAAAGATCTTGTGTGAATCAATAGAACAACATGTGAGTGGCTACTTTTGGAACTGCAAATTGGATTTTAAGTGTTGCCGTTTGCAGGTCTGCCATGGGAGCCCGTTGTGTATATTATCTGCTCACAGAAGATATATTTGTGGATTGGAATGAGCTGTGGGAATCCTCTTGTGTCAAAAGTAATGTAACAAAGGTCCTTACTGAGCACCATATAAATACATTTCCCTTCTCCTTCTGCCAATAATCATAATGCACTGTTGTACATTTTATAGAATGGGGTAGGGTAGAAAGCTCATAGAAGAATGGCTATATATGGATACTAGCTAAAGATAAATTTTCTACTTGGCAGGATATTAATGTCTTGGTTGGTTCTGCAGCTTTAAGGATGCTCATGCTTGGTCTTACGGTATATCACACATGCAATTTTCTTACTTCACATCAGTAATTCTTTAGGCATAGTCATAATCAAAGAGGTGAGATGAACTCTCCAGCAGAGCTTACAGTGTTCTTTTAACCCCAGATATTCTACTGAAATAGTAAGTATACTCTGCATATGCTTAATCCACCCCCAGATACTGAAACTTCCCCCATGATTTTGGGTCAGTTGCTCTTTCTCTCATGCAGCCCATCCTATCTCATGGGATAGTTGTTGTGGGAAAAAATAGAAGAGAAAGTGCTATATATAGAACCTTGAGCTCCTGAGTAAAAGGAAATATAAATCTAATACAAGGGTGTCAAACTCGTGTCATCATGACATCATCACATGACATATTGGGACTTTTCCCCCCTTCGCTAAACTGGGCAGGGGTGGGGCCAGCTCATGACACATCTGGCCTGTGGCTGTGAGTTTGACACCCCTAATCTAAAGCAGTTTACACCAAATGTCCAGGTAGGCACTGAGAAAATTCATGGCTACTGTATCCTGACAGCACCTTCTAATCATAGGAAAAAACAACAATGACCTGTACTGCTTTATAATCAGTGAATATACATTACAAAAATCATTAAGAATTATCCCTGACATTTAACTTGGCCTTCAAATAATGATGATCGCTAGCAAACCTGACATTTTTGTGTATCTCTCACCTTCTCTCTTTCTTTTTATTCATTGTAATTATGTAATATGATAGAGTAAGTCATAATATTGATTAATTCATTTCATCTCAGCCAGCATACAATCTTAGCAGCACACTTCCACTGTACTAAAATATTCTGCAGTAAGAAATATGAAATTGCACATTTATTGTTTCATACACAGTTATTGGCAATATGCTTTATACAAATACCAAAAGTCCTTTAAAATGACCATTTGTGGTGGAGGAATAATTTTCAGGATTAGAAGAAACAAAGGCCTTTTTTTATAAAATAAGCACATTTTCTTTTAAAAATAAAAGGGACATTTTTTATGAAGTTCTCCTCTCCAGTTGTATCTGCCTACCTAGTATATTCTGGCAAGATGTGTTCAGGTCCCATTTTTGCCATTTGTTGGGATTGAAAAAGTGTGTGTGGCCTTTGCTTCTGGGAACAGCATTCCCCCAGAGATACAGACAATGCCTGGGGTTCTGGAAAGCTCTTAAGATCTCACTCTTGTCCTAACCTTGGGATTAATGTAATTGTTTATCAAGGGCCCTTTCTTGTTGGTTTCATGTTTTTCCTCTGTTTTTGTGCTGTTTTTTTTTTGTATGCTAGTCAGAGTCCATCAAAGTTGGGTGGCTTATAAATTTTACAACCCTTCAACTCTTGATTTAGCCGTCTTCAAAATATTTGACTTCTGTTCCCCCTCTTCTTAGGCATTGAATGAAGATGAAGAGTCTTTCCCCTATTTCTGAGAAAAATATGCCTTTCCTCAAATTGGATCTCCTTCTCTAAGAACAGAAAGAAAAAGCTATAGAAGCTATAAGATTTTAAAATAAATGCACAGACCTGTACATTGGAAAAGCAATACAACCATTTCACCAACACATGGCACAACATAAGGAAACAAACCCATTAAGACAAGATTCAGCAATCCATCTCCATTTGAAAGATGGTCAATCTTTTGAAGATAGCAAGGTCCTCATTCTGGACAGAGAGGACCATTTGTTTAAAAGAGGAGTCAAAGAAGCCATCTACATAAAGATTGAACAACCCCCTTTCAACAAAGGGGGAGGGATATGACACCACCTCTCTCCTGTTTACAACACAGCCCTTTCAGCAGTTCAAAGAAGGTTTCACATCCATTTGCACTAGTCAGGTGATCTTGAGGGCACAGATAAACCTCCAAGTGGCCTCAAAGCTTCTCAGAAAGAGTGCTAATGAGCAAATGACTGCAAGGAATATACTACCTTCCATCCTCCCCGTTCAATCAGAACTTAAGAAGCTTCTTGGATGAGAAGCTAAATGTTTTCAAGGAAAGACAAAGTCATTATGTTTTGAAAAAAGCGCCATTGGGACATTTTAAACTAAAGTTCCCCGCTCCAACTTCAGAGTTGATTTTGTCCTCCTGTTGAAATCCATGACATTTTTCTTCCTCCCTCTGTCCCTTGGTACAGGAATCAGAAGCAGAAATGCAACATGGATGTAAAAGCTTAAACAGCTTCTTTGGAATAAGCATGCACACCCAAGATCTGTCTCTGCTTGTAGATTCGTGTGCAGTGAATACTAAGGTGGCTGAAAAGCTTGTCAGTATGTTCATTTGGAGACACTTAACATACATGCATACGAATCCCTGAACAGGATTTTGGAAACAGGCATTTGCAGACCTTCTTCTAGAGCAACCAGGTAATGGGAATCTTGGAGGCTTTCACACATACTAGAAGAAACTTTGACTGTATGTGTTGAATTAGATTCATATTATTATGTCTGGATTGGTAGAAGGGAGTAGATCAACTTTTACTTAGCTTGAATTATAAGTGAATTTGCTATTATTTATCATACGTCTGAATATCACAACTGCATGCATCTATAATATTGCTAATCTATCAATAATTAACTGCAGTTATGAAACAAGGAAAAACATTTTTTTCATGTGCACTTTTTCAAAAAGGTAATTATAAAAATGCAAGAACCTCATTCTTCTCTGTCTCCTCCCCACTGGAAAAAAAATGTTTAAAACATAACAGTTGCAAGAAAACACGGAACTTAATTAATTATCTTTAACAGAGGATGAGTTTGGAAGGGAACAATACTGTTAACTGGAGTAAGTTGTGCTGGTTTGCATAACTGCTGACAAAATCAGCCTGCTGGGATGATGCTGAGAAACAGAAGTAGTTATCTAAAGAGACAGAGGGGAAAAAAAAGAACAAACATTGGCTGGAACTTTGTGACTGGAAGAAACATTAGGAAATAAATATATTAGGTCTGAGTAAATACCTGGGCATCTGTCTTCCTTCCAAAAAGCCTGATTGCACACAAATGCCATAAAATTAAGATTTGGTATTGTAGGCTTGAACCCTTCAAGCTGTCACTAAACTTGTGGCTTTTGCGAAAGACAGTAGTGCTATAGTTCTTTCCCTCCCCCTTCGTAATGTCTTATAATTCAGAACATGTTGTTTTTGAAGCTTGTAAAACAATAACAATAATTGTGTGTGTGTGTGTACATGTGTGCATGCATGTGCACAAGTAATGCTGTATCAGCATACTTTCTCCATCCCATTTTCTTGGCTGCTGATTGCAAAAGCAGAGAACATAGAACATCAAATAACAGAGTTGGAAGGGACCTCGGAGGTCTTCTAGTCCAGCCCCCTGCTTGAGCAGGAGACCATATACCATTTCAGACAAATGGTTGTCCAGTCTCTATCAGAGCAGGCAATGGGATTTGCTGCTCAGTCAGTCAAGAAACATTAGCATTTTTATTTCTACCAAAAGGACCCTAATTCAAAATCACTGCTATTGAACTTTGTATTCTGTCAAGCATCAAGACTGTTAGCTAACATGATCTGGAAAGGGATTCCCTCCATCCAAATTAACCAGTGTAGTTCTCATCACAATAAATGTGGCAAAACCATATAAGACGAAAGATGTTCTCTGTTGAAATAACATTGATGGGGATTAATTAAGGTTTTCCAGAAACATGCTACTTGCAGTAGCTTTCATTACCCATTATAATCTAATGAACATAACCTAGTGACTGGAAATAGTTGAAAAACATTATTGCAGCACTGCTTTTCATTCTGACTTTATTAACTTAGAGTCCCTGCAGATTCACAGACAATGTTTGTTCCCCCAATGTTTTTAGCTATGGTGTTTTTGACATAATCTTGCAAGGCTATTTATGAAGTGGAACTCACATCTACTAAATCACAAAAGTACAAATAGAAGGTTATCAAACAATAATCTCTTTTCCTTTGAGTGAATAAATCTCTGTGTTATTCAGTATGATCTGATAAAGAATTAGATAGCTCCATTGGATAATTATTGAGAAATTGATCAACTCGGTACAAGAAAGTTATCATGGTGAGTAATAGGAAGTGTCCAATTGATTATAACAAATTCCCATCGTTGGTTCTGTTAAGTTTGCATGAAGAGTCAGACGCGAAGAGCTTCAGTGAAGAGTTTATTCAGTGACTACAGCTTGAATGGACCCGAGTTGGCTGGACTACGGCTGCCTCTTATAGCCTGCAGCCGTAGTTGCCAGCCAATGGGAGTGCAGGGTTTCTTCCCGCACTATTTAAACCAATACCATTTAACATTTTACAAGAACAGTTCAAATAAACCAATAACATTCAAACCTACATACATAACACCCCTCCCCACTAGGTTCAGTCCATACCAAACCCCAACCTATCTAATGTATTCCTTTAAGTAGGTGGGGCTCCTACGTGTACGTTGAGACCTTCGTGGTTCAGAAGTTTTAACGTTCTCACCCAGTGAGAGAGGAAATGTTTCTGCTGACATTTCCCTGTTGGGACTTCCTGTGAAAGGAGACCCTGTTAGAGTGTTAGAATCTGGTCTCTCCTCCCAACCCATCTCCATTCCAATGTCAGCACCCAAGTCAGGTAGTGATGTGCAATCTTCCACTTCTAAGGATGGATCTTGGCATTGTGACAGGGTTCGGGATGGTTCCTGTCGTAATGGCTCGTTACACATGGGGTTGATTCTTGCTTGCTGATTTTCCTCCTGTTCCTCCCTTCCCCTAGAAGTGACATCAGGTGAGGGAGCCAGAGAGAGACAGGGGCGATGTTCCTGAGGGAACCTGGATCTAAGTTGATCAATGTGCCTGCTCCAGAGGAGTCCATCCTCTGTTTGTACCCTGTAAGAACGAGGGCCAGTGATGTGAGTTATTTCAGCAGGAATCCACAGAGGCTCACCTATAAGGTTCTTAGCATACACAGAATCACCCACACTGAAAGTACGAACTTTGGAAGTGGAATCCAGTGGTGCGTTGGGTGCGTAAGTGGGATGAAGGTGGTCAAGGGAAGACCTAAATTTCCTACCCATCAACAACTCTGCTGGGGATAAGTTAGTAGATGGGCTAGGAGTGATGTGCTGAACACTAAGAAGTTTTTCAAGCTTCTCAGTGATGTCCCCAGGACCCAGTTGCTGGAGCTTCTCTTTGGTAAAGCGTACCATGCATTGAGCCCGGCCATTAGCCGAAGGGTGCCCAGGGGCAATAAGGGCATGTATGATACCCTGTTGTGCTAGAAAGGATTCAAAAATGTTAGATGTGAATTGAGGGCCATTGTCAGAGACAAGAACATCAGGTAACCCATGGGTTACAAACAGTTTTCTGAGCTGCTTGATGACAGCATCAGTTGTGGTGGATGTCATGGGAAATACCTCGAGCCATTTGGAATATGTATCTACTATAACCAGAAAAGTGTGCCCTCTAGTAGGACCTGCGAAATCAATGTGGATCCTAGACCACGGACCCCTAGGACATTCCCATTCCTGTGTGGGGTCGTGAGGTGGGGCAGGCCTGACTACCTGGCAATTAGGACAAGATGCAACCCAGTTTTCAACCATTTTGTCAATACCTGGCCACCATACATAACTCCTGGCCAATCTCTTCATCCTTACAATCCCAGGATGACCCTCATGTAACATTTCCAAAACCTCTCTTTGCAGTTTTGCAGGAATAACCACCCTGTTACCCCACAAGATACATCCTCTTAATACAGATAATTCAGTTTGCCTGGACTTAAAAGGTTGGGCAAGGTGAGGTAGATCTTGAAGAGGCCAACCTTTCTTAACCCAGCCTATAACAGGAGCCAACACAGTGTCTTTGGCAGTCTCTCTGGCAATTTCAGCAGCATGAACTGGAAGCTTAGCAACAGTTTCTAGGAAAAAGGTATGTGTTTCAGGTTCAAAGTCCTCCTTGTGGCAAGGAAGTGGGCAACGACTCAGTGCATCAGCATGTCCAATGTCCTTGCCAGGCCTGTGACTCAGTTTGTATGAATAAGCTGCAAGAAATTCAGTCCACCTCAGCATTCTTGGTGACAGGATAGTAGGTGTAGGTTTGTCTCCTGCCACAATGCCTAATAAAGGTTTGTGATCTGTAACAATGGTAAATGACCTGCCATACAGATATTCATGAAATTTCTTGACAGCTGCAACAACTGCCAATGCCTCTTTGTCCAGTTGGCTATAATTCCTCTCTGCTTTGGTCAAAGTGCGAGAGTAAAATACAATAGCGGCTTCCCTTCCACTGGGAAGCCTGTGGCTCAAACCCCCCCCCACTCCAAAAGGGGACGCATCACAAGTCAGTACAACAGGCAAATTCTCAGACAATTGTATCAATACAGCATCAGATGTGATTAGTCTCTTAATACGGTTAAATGCTGATTGTTCCTTCCTCCCCAGATCCAAACAGCTTTTTTATCAAGCAATCTGTGCAAAGGTTCAGCAATGGATGCCTTTTGAGGTAGAAACATGTGATAAAAGTTAATGAGTCCAAGGAAGGCTTGCAAATCTGTTTTGCATTTAGGTTTAGGGGCTTCTTTGATTGCTTTAACCTTGGCATCAGTAGGGTGGATGCCATGCTTGTCAATCATGTAGCCCAGGAACTCAACCCTGTCTGTTTTAAGTGTGCATTTTTCTTCCTTGACTTTTAACCCCGCTTTTCTGAATCTGGTAAGGACTTCTCTGAGTCTTTCTTGAAGCTGAGTGTCATTTTCAGCAGAGATTAAAACATCATCAAAGTAAGGCACTACCCCTGGCAGTCCTTGAAGCATTCTTTCCATAAAATTTTGAAAAATGCCTGGTGCCACGCTTACTCCAAATTGTAACCTTTTACATTTGAAGGCACCTCTGTGAATCACAATGGTTTGGGCCTCTGCAGTGGCATCATCAACTGTTAGTTGTTGATATGCCTGGGCCAAGTCCAATTTGGCAAAGACTGTACCCCTGCCAAGTGAATGTAGCAGATGATGCACAACTGAAACTGGATATGCGCTCTGCTGCAGCGCATGATTCAGTGTCCCCTTATAGTCTCCACAAATTCTTACTGACCCATCAGACTTGACTGGTGTGACTATGGGTGTTTCCCATCTGGAGTGATCAGTGGGCTCTAAAACCCCTTGAACAATTAATTTGTCTAATTGTGCATCAATTTTTTCCTTTAAAGCAAATGGAACCCTCCTGGGCTTTAAACGAATTGGGGGCACCTTGGGATCTAGGTTGAAAGTGATGGGGTCCCCATATACTTGCCCAGTCCTTCGCTGAAGACCTCTGGAAACTCAGACTTCAAGGCCTCCTCCCATTCAGAGTTGCTCACGTATTGATGCCAGTCACCTCGATGCCTAGTGGCTTGAACCACTCAAGTCCCAGCAAGCTTGGGCGATCCTTGTCCACGATGGTCAGAGGCAAACGTTTGGTGTGGCTTTTAAACTGCATGTTGAAATCTCTTGCTCCAACTACTGGAATCTTGTTCCCTTGGTAGTCTTTAAGAGTCAGTGCTTGCTTCTGGAAATGTTTCTTCTGAATGTTGGGAAGTAGCCTGTGAATAGTGTCCCATGACACCATAGATAAATAAGAGGCTGAGTCCACTTCAATTTGGCAAGGCCTTCCTTCAATGAACACCTTCACGTGTACTTTTCTGCTTCTCAAGGGTGAAGAATGACCAATGGTGATTGTTTGGTGAGTTTCAATCTTCCCATTTGCTTCTGAATTGTGCCCCATCTTTTAAAAGAAGTTGTTGGGCTTAAAATCCTTTTCAGGAAATTTCTTCCTACTAGGTGGAGTTCTGGATGATTTGCAGACTCTGGCTAGGTGACCCTTTTCTCACAACGTAGGCAGATGGTGTCTAAGAACTTGCATTCAGTGCGGGATGCCCCCCCACAGCCTCTGCAATAATATTCTTGCCTCTTTCTCCCAGGGTCTTTCCTTTTCTTCTTCATTCTGAGTCTAAAAATCCCTTCCTCCACCTCACTGCAATCTGAATCAGAGTCTATTTGTTCAATGGGCTGTTGTGGATTTTCCACATCAGAATGGCTTGAGGCCTGGCTTGAGGCCTTGTTAATCTTTTTCATGGCCGCTGCTGAAGACTTGGTGGCTTCCGCTGAAACAGCTTCTTCAATGGCCTCCTTAAATGTGATCTTAGGTTTCATTAACAGTTTGCTTTGTAAGACCTTATCTTTGAGGCCTAAAACAAACCGATCATGCATGGCCTCTTCTAAGTTGGTAAAGTCACAAGCACCCCCAATGTCCCTTAAACTTGCCATGAAGTCATTAACATTCTCGCTTTCCCCTTGATCCCGATGGTAAAATTCATGTCTCTTAATGAGGCACGATACATGTGGGGCGTAATGGGCTCTTAAAAGCTTCTCCAAATCAGGCCATTCCATTACCTTCAAGTCTGCAGCTCCTGCCAATGCCTTCACCATCTTGAAGACTGCCAGACCGCAGTGCGTGAGAAATACCGCCCTCTTCCGTCTCTCGGGAATATCGGCGAGGTCGTTTCCTTCCAGGTACATCTGGATGTGATCCGCATACGATTCCCAGTCTTCCGCCGCCGGATCGAACGGGGCTGGGGGGGTGTTCAGCGCAGCCATCTCGCTCCTCTGCTTGTCTTCCGCGTCGTATTCTCTTCAGGGGAATCCCATCCTCTTCGCTAGTGTTAAGTTTGCATGAAGAATCAGACGCGAAGAGCTTCAGTGAAGAGTTTATTCAGTGACTACAGCTCGAATGGACCTGAGTTGGCTGGGCTACGGCTGCCTCTTATAGCCTGCAGCCGTAGTTGCCAGCCAATGGGAGTGCAGGGTTTCTTCCCACACTATTTAAACCAATACCATTTAACATTTCACAAGAACAGTTCAAATAAACCAATAACATTCAAACCTACATACATAACAGGTTCAATTCTGATTCAAGTCAATGTGATTTGCAAAATGGATTCAGTGAGGAGTATTTGAGAGTATCTATCAGGCAGTATCTTCCCAATTTCTCTCCCTGGTGTTTTTAATGTAATATTCAAGAAGTCAAAAGGGCTATTCTTCATCTTTACATCATTGAAGCCTCTGTCTTATTATAAAAAACCCACTGGGAAAAGTTCTTCCCTTGGGATTTAACTGAATTATGGAAAGTTCTACAGAATGCTGGAGATAAATTACACACACAGAGACACATACACACACAAATAAGGCATCCACACACTTCTGAATTAAATACATTTAAAAATATCAGATGATGTTTCAATGAGATTCTCATTGAAATTCAGTTATCTTTTGAAGGAAATGCTAAAAGCAAACACTTTATCATCAAAAGCAAAGAGCTGACAAACATTTAGAAGAATTTGTCTGCAAGATTCTAATTTCTTTTCCCCCAGGAAACTTCCAGCCTTAGAATCTACTCTGCAATCTCTTTCTTCAAGGTCTTGAAGTCGTAGAAGTGGTGCAGATATTACTAAAACTTGTATTACTCATATAAATTATTGTTCATCTGGATACTCTGTTTATACAGATAAACATAACATCTTGAATGGACTGAAGTCTTGGTAGTTGCATACCTGGCATACACATGTAGAGTATTTTTTTTTCAGAAAAAAAACTTGAAAGTAATTTCCATAGAATCATACAATTGGAAGGGACCTTGAAGGTCTTCTTGCCCAATTCTCTGCTGAGAAGATTCTAAACAGGAAGTCTTAAGTTTCCAGAAATTGAACAACAACAAAGAAGTAAAGAAATAATAGGACCATGGACACACACTCCTTGTTCTTTTCGGGTTATGTGATTTCATGTGCCGAAGATCCATTAAGTCGTTTTTGTATTTGACATCTTTAACCTTTGCTTTGTATTAGACATATATAACCCTTGCTTTTGTATTTGACATGTAACCTTTGTGTAACCTGTATGTGTAGATTCTTATCAGAGTCGGACCATGTACAGGAAGTTAGCAACGGAAAATATAGCTGCACTATCTGTCTGTTTCTACATATCCCGTTCTAACCACGAAACCACAAACAGCAACATTTCTATACCTTACTTGCACAAAAGTGAAGCTTGTATAGGAAAATTTACTGTGGTAACATATATAGCTAAAATACCTTATATGGCATGATTTGTAACGTGTATTTGCTAAACCCTGCCTATACTCACCCAATAAAAGAGCCCCCCGGACTCTGTGTCAGGGTCAGCTCATCCGAGGAAGAACCTGCGTGGAGTCTTCTTGATGTATTTGGCCTTAACAATGAGCGGCCCTCCAAGTGCGGACCAAAACCGCAACTTCACGGTAGTGTAGTGTTGATCTAGGACAAGGCCAGTTATCTTCTCTTAACCTGGCTCATATGCATAAATATGCTATGAGGGCCAGTTGGGAATAATAAAGGAATAATATAATTGCTCACTTACAACTAACTATTACAGTATGATGCATGCCCACACTGTTTATGTTTTTAAAATATTAAGTTAATTGACAGTGTCAGAGATGCCTGGAGCATATAATAGAAGCAGGCTGAACATTTATGTTTTTGCTTGTCTCTTAATTAAGTGGTGCAGAAAGCACCCTGTGATACTTATGTAAGAAGAGTAAATCAATAATTAACTACTGATAGTAACAATAGGTCATTGTTCCTTTCATAAACACCACTCATATAGTTAGAAAAATAGCATAACCCCTCATTAGTTGGATTAAACATCCTCTGGACATTATATGGGCACTGGCTTTTTCCTTTTCCTTTTGTTTTGTAATGCATGCAGGAAACAGAATATTATATGATAATAGAGACTATGTGCCTTGTTATGTCTCAATGCACAAGTGATAGCATATTTTAATCTGTTTCAATGAACTCTGGTCCCAGACAAGGTTGATTGATACTGTTTTTGCAGAGTCAATTGTAAATTACATCAAACACACAAAATGCAGATATGGAATACAAAGGAAGCAGAGGTGGTATTTAGCAGGTTCTGGCCAGTTCTGGAGAACTGGTAGCGGAAATTTTGAGTAGTTCAGAGAACCAGCAAATACCACCTCTGACTGGAGATTTTACAGTATCCTTCCCCTGCCATGCCCACCAAACCACACTCACAGAACCGGTAGTAAAAAAAAAATTGAATCTCACTACAGAATGGAAGAAACATTTCATTTTCTTTGCCTTTTCTCAAGAGGAAGGATAGCCTATGCTTATGTTTGGGCTATTCAATTTCAGAATAAAGACAGCTATGGCCCTGGTGCCTTGCTATACTAATCTACTACTACTAATAATAATTATAATAACTGAAAAAGGCATCTTTACTTGGAACAGCTTATATCCTGCGACAATACCTTCAGCATCATCAAAGGACAATATCTGCCTATCTCAGGTCTTTGGGAAGAACTCAACAGTGGGTAAAAATGAAAAACCCAATTTAAAAATCTGTCTAACTGTGCAACCAAACAACAACAATAAAGGATGTGGCAGTACCTACAGATACCAGGATAAAAGAGACAGAACTGGGTAAGACAACAAAATTCAAAAGACCTGCAAATAGAAGTAGAATGACTATGGGAAAAGAAAGCAAAGGTATTACCAATAGTAATAAGCACCTTGGGTTCTCAATAATCCCAACTTTAATCCAACTCTCAACTTTAAGAAAAGCCCTTTGTTTGAAAAGTGTCTACTGCTTCAAATTCAAATGGAGCTTGGAAGGAGTAGCACACACTGATATCAGCCACCAACAGGCAATATCCTGGTAGTAAACAAGGCATACCCAGAGGCAGTATTGACCATTAAGCAGACTAAGCATGTGCTTAGGGCACCAGGCCCAAAGGGGGCACCACAAAGTTGAGAATATGGCTTCGTTTGTGCAGTATGTACAAAGGAGGGAGGCACCAAGATTTGTCAGTGCTTAGGGCACCAATGAGCCTTAATCTGCCACTGCCCAGAGGCAACTGTGGAGGGAAGGACACAAAAAATTCACTGGGATGGCTATATTCACACAAGCAATGCCACCACTATGATGCACATAAAAGGAAGGGTGGGTTTTGAATGAGTTCTCATAATGGTTACCTTAGTTTTTTAAACTTTCCCCCTCTGGTGACTCTGATACATCCTACAACCACCCTTCCTCTTGTGCTGAGATGAACAGTTTTATGATTTCCTAGAAATTAGCATGTACACTTTCATTATTATTACCTTTATTGTAAGAGTACAGCATGTGTACAATGAGATTAATCAAACCTGTGCCTTTTTGGTGATTGTCTGCTTGCTTGCTGGTGACATATAGGTGCCTTTCTTCCCAGGTCTTTTCTACCTTCCTCAACTAAAGGGTTTTTTTTCAGCATGGGCAATACCATACATGCCAGGCATCTGTTTTTCCACTGAAATGATTGGGAAGCTTAACCTGATGTTAGATGAGAAAAATTCACATTATTTATTTATTTATTTATTTATTTATTTGTTTGTTTGTTTGTTTGTTTGTTTGTTTGGTCTTATATGCTGCCCTATCTCCCGAAGGACTCAGGGCGGCTCACATAAAAAACAAGAATACAAAAGTTAAAAGAAAATAAAAAATATTAAATCAATTAGGACCAAATAAATATTTAAAACCCTACAACAAACATTTAAAACAATCCCCCCCACAGTCCATGCCGGCTTGTTCAAATAGCCAAGTCTTTAGGCCGCGGCGAAAGGAGCAGAGGTCAGGGGCCAATCATAGCTCCAGGTGAAGCTGTTTCCACAAAGTGGGCACCCCCACAGAGAAGGCCCTCTCCCTAGGGACCACCAGCCAACACTGTCTGGCCGACGGTACCCCAAGGAGGCCCTGTCTGTGGGCATGCCCTGGGCGATTGGTGTTCGATGCTGGCAGGAGACGTTCCCGCAAGTACCCCGGCCCTAAGCCATGGATGGCTTTATAGGTAAGCACCAGCACCTTGAATCTCACATGGAGGGCAGCCAGCAACCAATGCAACTCGCGCAGGAAGGGTGTAATATGGAAGTATTGGGATACCCCCATCACAACCCACGCGGCCGCATTCTGCACCAGCTGAAGCCTCCATGTGGTCCGCAAGGGCAGCCCCATGTAGAGTGCATTGCAGTAGTCGATCTGGGACGTAACGAGCACATGAGTGACCATGCGTAACGCATCTCGGTCCAGGTAGGGGCACAACTGGCACACCAGATGCACCTGGGCAAATGCCCCCCTGGCCACAGCTCCCACCTGCTGCTCCAAACTGCTTTAACATCAGAATAAAGTATAAATATATATTGTTTTAGCCTATTTTTTATGATAGATAGATAGACAGACAGATATAGATAGATATAGATATGTTTATGAATCAAAGTAATTAATTAGCAGAACAGTTTAATGTTGATGAAATGGGCTCTTGTACTATCCATCTTACCTCAGAAGGTAGTCGCCAGGGGAAGGTGTTCTGAAAATTATCTTAGTTGTTTGCATCATCTTTCAGTAGAACTTCAAATACATCATTTATACCAGTCAAATATTACTGTGGAATGAATAAGTTAAGAAATGCCTCCTTAGTTGATGAAAGGAAGGCCTTGTCATCCAGATGTTATGGGCTTTGAGGGAATATTAAATGATAATAAGAAAACAATATCAGTATTGGAAATATGTATAATCTAGAAATATTTCTTGGCAAAGTTTAATTCTTGTTTTCCTTTCACAGCTGATGGAAGTACCATAAATGGCTGTAATCTATGAAAGCTATACTGCTATTCACTTGAGTTTCCTTCATAGTCCATACTTCCTTACTCCACAACAAAGTCACTTATCGTCATCATTTTTGGTAAGTATAAGATGAGCATAACCTCTGAAGAAAAAGACGTGAACTTACAACTCTTAAAAAAAGTAGGTGATTTTTATGAATTCCAATCATTAAAAAATTCCCAACTGCTTATTATGCATTAATATGATTTTCAAAATGCTCACTAATGGGATCAGCAGGATCAAGATATCAAACAATGCTAAGTAATTGATCAACTAACTGTTACAGCCTTGAAGCTGTCTTTTTGGAGTCATAAGATTGACCATGGTGGGAAGTGTTATGATAAAAACATTAGATTATTGATCTCATCTATATTTGCTGCTATGTTAAATTCTTACAATAAAATACAGGTTCTATATATTGAATATTCATTTTTCATTGTGTCAGGGCACATCTACAAGTTATTTTGATTACGCATCATATATTTTATGTAAATAAAGTAATTGACTGAATATACTTGGTTGGAATGTTTTATATGCAAATAAAGGTATGTAAAGGTATGTAAAGATACCATTTTATTGTTCATATTGTACCAAGAATTTGAATCCTACAATCAATGTTTTTTTTTGCTGTTAAACTGACAAGAGGATCAAATACCTCTTGTGACTAATCGAGACAGAGTTATCCTTTTATTTTCCTATTAGTGGGATTCTCCACTCTATTTTTAAATCAGTGCAATAAACAAATCATATTTGAAAATGTTGTATATCCGTATATACATTCAACATCTTCTATAAACAATCAGGTATCATATATTTAATTTGAAGGAGAACTGTTGTATGCTGGACATGTATACTGGCATTTAAAAGATAATATTAGCAAAATAACCATTTGCTTATAATCCCTTTAAGTGAAATAACATCAAATGAGTGTGTATATGCGCATGTATATATCCAAATTAAGTTAAATTTGAAGGAATTGTTTAGATTGGTAAAACTTTGTATTCATACACCATTTGTCTAGAAATTAAGTAAATGTTCTGAAATCAACAAACTGCTTTAAAAGATTTGAAAAGTGCTTCAGAACACCCTAATTTTATTCCCTGCTTTGAAACAAGTCTCCACTCAACTTCACAAATCTGCTTAGATCAAGTTTTGCACAGTTCTAATAAAACCTGCACAGAATTTCTGCGAAGATATAGCATATCCATTTCAGTGTTATCTCTTGCATTCCACAGATTTCAATGGAGTGATTGAAGTTGTCATTCAATGTATTATCCTAACCAGGAACCTGCTCAGAAATGTCTGGCTGCTGGTATGTAGGATAGAAAAGAACTATAAGTATAGATTAGGTCTGGTTGCAAGGGCATTATATTTCATGTAATGAAAGAAAGTTGTGATGCTCTAGGCAAAATCAGTAAGTAATATTTCATATTGGAGGTGGATTAAAAATCTTCAAGGTCTCTTCCAATTCTTCCCTTAAGAAGCTTCTGAAGAATATTAGTGGTAGAACTGGGCAATAAATTGAAACATCTACATCTATGCTGAAGTAATTCATCACCAAGTACTCACTAGGTATTCTAACTGTATGATTCATATATATGGGCATGTATGTTTCTGCAATTTATTATTTATTTATTTATTATTTGGACTTGTATGCCGCCCCATCTCCGAAGACTCGGGGTGGCTCACAACTAAAAACAACGACAATAAATAATTAAAAAAGAATTAAACCAATTCACAAGCCCAAATAATTACAAATCTAAAATTTACAATAATTTAAAATAATTAAAAAACCCATCCCCCCAGGGATGGGTCACAGCCCGGATTGGTCGAACAACTAGGTCTTCAAATCATGGCGGAAGGTGCAGAGGTCAGGGGCCAGTCAGAGCCCCAGGGGCAGTTGGTTCCAGAGGTCAGGGGCCGCGACAGAGTAGGCTCGTCGCCGGGGGACCGCCAGCTGACATTGACTTGCCGATGGGACCCCGAGGAGTCCTTGCCTGTGTGCTCGCACAGGGTGGTTGGTACTCGATATCGGTAGGAGTTGCTCCCTTAAGTATTGAGGACCCATGTCGTGGAGGACTTTGTATGTTAAAACCATAACCTTGAATCTCACCCGGAGTGCATCCGGCAACCAATGCAGGCCGCACAGGAGGGGGGTAATATGGGAGAATCGGGAAACTCCCATCACCACCTGCGCCGCCGCATTCTGCACCAGCTGCAATCTCCGGATGGTATGCAAGGACAGTCCTAAATAGAGAGCGTTGCAGTAGTCGAGTCTAGAGGTAACAAGGGTGTGAGTGACTGTGCGCAGGGCATTTCGGTCCAGAAATGGGCGAAGCTGACGAACAAGGTGGAGCTGGGCAAAGGTCCCCCTGGCGATGGCCCCCACCTGCTCCTCCAACCAGAGCCGTACATCCAGGAAGACCTCCAGATTCTGCGCCCTATCCACAGGGGGCAACACCTCTCCCCCTATGGCCAAAGTTGGATGTTCCTGACTGGGCCGAGATGCCGGTATGCACAACCACTCAGTCTTGGCCGGGTTGAGTCGAAGCATGTTCCCGCTCATCCAAATCCGTACCGCATCCAAACACCAGGTCATCACGGAGAGGGCATCACTGATCTGGTTCGGGGTGGAAATGTACAGCTGGGTGTCATCTGTGTACTGATGGAATCTCACCCCGAAACCACAGATGATTTCACCCAGCGGCTACATGTAGATGTTAAATAAAAGAGGGGAGAGGACCGACCCCTGAGGGACCCCACAAGAGAGTGCCCTGGGGTGACCTCTGCCCCCTACCAACACGATTGCGACTGCCCGAGAGGTAGGAGGTGAACCACTGAAGAACAGTGCCCCCACTCCCAACCCCGAGGCATCGCAAAAGGATACCATGGTCGATGGTATCAAAAACCGCTGAGAGATCTAATAGGACCAGGACAGAGGAAAAACCCCTGTCCCGTGCCCTCCAGAGATCATCCATCAGCGCGACCAATGCCGTCTCCGTGCTGAAGCTGGGTCAGAAGCCCGATTGATACGGATCCAGGTAGACCGCTTCATCCAGGAAGAGTGGAAAAGCAAAGGTTGGAGACTGGACGAAAGTTGCCTAACACGGTCGGGTCCAGGGCAGGCTTCTTCAGGAGGGGCCTCACCACCACCTCCTTCAAGGAGGAGGGAAAAACACCCTCTCTCAACGAAGCATTGACAACTGCCCGGAGCCAACCACAGGTGGCCTCCCTGGCGGCATAAGCCAACCAGGAAGGACACAGGTCCAACAAACATATGGTGGAACTCAGATGCCGCATAGTCCTGTCCACTTCATCCTCGGAAACAGGATCGAACTCATCCCAGGTCACACTGGCCAGATTACTTGTGCCCTGTTCCTCAGACCACTGCAAATCGGAGGACAATCCGCTCTGAATCCGGGCGATTTTGTCCAACAGATGTTGTCCAAATTCCTTAGCCCTTCCCTGCAATGGGTCCGCCCCCTCCCCTGTACGAAGGAGAGAGGGGTGGCCTGAAACAGGGCAGCTGGGCGATTATCTGCAGACGCTATGAGGGCAGAGAGATAAGACCTCCTCACCACTCTCATAGCTACCAGGTAAGTCCTAATATGGGCTCTTAGCTGGGCTCGATCGGATTGGGAGCGGGTGGACCTCCACCTGCTCTCTAAACCCCTCCGACGACGCTTCATCTCTCGGAGCTCCTCGGTATACCAAGGAGCCATCCAAGATCCACGGTGTGTGAGGGGACGCATGGGGACAACCCTGTCAAGGGCATCCGATGCAGCCTGTTGCCAAGCAGCCGCCAGATCCTCGGCAGAGCTGTGGGCAAGGAAAGGGAAAAAAACCCCAGTTCCGCCTGGAACCTCTCAGGGTCCATCAGGTGTCTGCGGCGGAACCATCTAAGTGGCTCCTCATCCCAGCAGTGGGGGGCGGCCTGTTGGAAGGCCAGCCATAGGAGATAGTGATCAGACCATGGAACGGGCAATGCCGTGAAAGTGGCTTGCCCTCTATCACTACGCCACTGTTCAGAGACAAAAACTAGGTCAAGAGTGTTTCCCCCCTCATGAGTCAAGCCTTGAATCAGTTGGGTCAGGCCCATGGCATCCATAGAAGCCATGAATTCCTGGGCCAAACCCGACACTCCCCCCAGGGAGGCTAGAGACTGTAATGATGTAAGTGTTGTAATAGTCATTGAGGTTGTGATAGTGCTGTTAGATATTTTCTTATTACCCAAAACTCAGCCTTCTTCTCAGGGAGATGTTAGTGGTGCTATAAACTTTATTGATAGCCTAGTCACTATGGCCTTCAGTTGAGACATTTTGTGTAACAATGAAAATATCAGCAATTAATCACAGGTAGGCAAGAGAGTTTGGCGGATCTAAAGGTGAGAAAATATTCTGAACCAGTCAGAAAGATGTTAAGATATTATAGTAGAAGAAATTCAGGTCTACAATTGGTTTATATTTCTTAGTAAAAGAAGAGGGCCAGAACAATCTTTATCAATATACTACATTGTTTATCAGTAAACAAACTAGTATATTTTGCCAATTTTTATTATAAGTTTATTCCTCACTTTCCTGCACCAACCATCTTGATGACTTGCCTAATGAAGTTTTCCTTTCAGTCAGATTCAGATGGTAAAAACAGCCTTTCTTCCACTATAAGGGAATTTACAGCTTATCCTCTGCATTCAGATCTCACACATCTACTTCCTAATGGTACTCCTAATTTTTTTCTTTACAATCTGCTCCAGTCTGAGAAGAGACTTTTCTCCTTATTTTCCTTTCTGGGCAACTATGATATTGAAGCTCTTGATCAGCCAAAAAGCATGTCATTATCTTCTCAAATATTTATTTGCAATGAAAATTTTGCTTAGGGGAGAAAAAATTGATGGAATTTTCATAATTATAGACACAATCTATTCTCATTATGTGCATTTTTTCCAGAGTTTTGTAGGGTAACATTTGATAATATATTCACATTCATGTTTACATAATGTAATACATGCTCGTACCTATTACTCTGAAAAGAAAGTCACCACTTGATAATAATTCTTCTATTTTCTATCTCTAATCTGTTTGAAATTTTTACAGTACAAAGTCTTTGCAAAGTTTTAATGAAAATCGCTAGCAAATAAGACCTGAATGCTTCCCCTTGGCTTCCTTCCTTTTCTACTATCAACAGAAGCTCTGATTGTAATAGACCAGATGTCTATAAGTAATAGGCAACAACCACAAAATATCCTCTTTCTGCAAAGTTTCTTTGAGTTCCTAATTGTGCTAAGAATGTCATGAATTTTAGCAAACACATATGTATGCTTACTCACAAGGGAACACTCTTTTTTCAAATCTTTTAGATTACCAGAGCAGTGAATTTATTCTACTGGTCAAATTAGAGCCCCCAGCTTAGTGATCTCATTACCGATGAGCTCCCCAAGCCACCATCCACTGTAAGACAAACTTGACAGTTGGTGCTCAGGGGAGACATAGGCAGCTGGAACTAAAACAGCAAATGCCATAAGTCAGGAACAAAATGTCTTTGCAGAGGTGTAAGGATTAAGTAAAGCATAGCAACTGTCAGTACCATGCATAGAACAAACCTGGACAGCCAGACTCTCATTTTACTAAGAATTAAAGTCTCCCAAATAGTCAAAGACAAGGTAACTACAATATGTAAACTCTTTATCCTCCTCTCCCACACACATGTACACATAGAATTATTTCTTCATAAATACAATTTATTTCTCCACAAATATACACATTCTTATCTGCAGCAAACTTAAAACTTAAAAACATGGGTAAACCTAGGTCACTTTGCAAGAAAAAATAGATTTCTGAAAAATCACCTAAACCCCGCTAAAAATGTCTGCCATTCTAAATACCCATGACAATCCATTGGTAAAGAAACTAATTGGTGTGATGATTAAAGTGTTGGACAAGGAGCAGGGAGATCCAGATTGTAGTCCATCCTCAGCTCACTGAGTGAGTTGACCCAGTAAGTCATTATTGGCCAACCTGCCTCACAACGAGTTCCTGAATGAAAGGTAAGATATAAATATAAGCAGCAGCTAAATAAAGCAAGTCAGTTGGATCTAGTGGTTAAGGCATTAGGCTAGAAACTGGGAGACTAGATGAGCTCTAGTCCTGTTTTAAACATAAAGCCATCTGGTGACCTTGGGCCAGTCAGTCTTTCTGAATCCTGAAAGAAAGCAGATACAACATCTTTCCATTCCTGAAATCTTCCCAAAAAATCAAGATTTTTTTTTTGCCAGAGGACTAATCCAGGCAGTTGCTAAGAGTCAAATCTGACTTGAGGGCATGAATAAGAAAACAAGCAGGAAGCAGATGCTTATCCTTTCTTGGAATGAAATTATATTTTACTTGGTTTTGTAAAATTGTGGGTATGAACATGCATTAAATTATGAAGAGAAATAATAACAAAACATCTTCTTCAAGAATTATACCTG
This sequence comes from Naja naja, assembly GCA_009733165.1. Taxonomy (NCBI): domain Eukaryota; kingdom Metazoa; phylum Chordata; class Lepidosauria; order Squamata; family Elapidae; genus Naja; species Naja naja. The sequence continues at coordinate 116,071,049 of CM019148.1, read as the reverse complement.
TGCCAAACTTCAAACTATACTTCACTGGGATTGAAGGGCACATGAAACATCCTTCAAAACTGTCCACTAAGCATTGTGGCTAAAGGAATGAATATTTGCCATACTGTTTTATTTTGTGTTTCTCAAATGCCTTGAAAAAAAGCTGCTTGGGACCATGAAAATATTCTGAAAAGATGTTGGGTATATGCAGAAGTCTTTTTTTTCTCCAGCTACTGGAAAGGCCAAATAAAGCAAACCACATGTTAAAGCATCTACTAGCTAATGGAACTGTGAGCGAAACATCCTGATAGTATAAAATACCTTTATGACAAGACCTACTTTTCCTCCATATTACGGTACATAGAATTGTAGTGGTGGAGTGGTTAGAATGTAGTATTGCAGACTAATTCTGTCGATTGCCAGCAGTTCAATCCTGACCAGCTCTAGGTTGACTCAGCCTTCCATCCCTCTGAGGTCAATAAAATGAGTACACAAATTATTGAGGACAATATTGCTGACATTCTAAACTGCTTAGAGAGTCCTGTAAAACATTATGAAGCACTATATAAGTCTAAATGCTATTGCTATAGAGGCCAAGTATATCTACCTCCTGCAGGTCTAATAATAATGATAAAATGCACTCATGTTCACTGAGTGTGCAATAGAACCCTATTTGCAACATTCTGCACATACCACAAAAATATAAGACAATGTATTGAGATGCACTGTAGGTCTCAAATGTTCATTTAAAATGCTCATTTACAAGTGAACTCCATGTCTGAAAAGACTAAACAGTTGAAAAGTTAATGCAGTGTTCAGATTGTTAGGATGTTAAATTAAACTGCAAGCAATAGCATGACATTTTATTATAATGACAGTTAATATACCTGGGGATATCTATTTTTTCATAGTTATATTTTCTTTCATGAGTTAATTCTTTTCCACCTTTTCCTTCACTGTTTTATTCCCTTTTAATAACAAGACATTACTAGATCATAGGAGTTAAAGTTAAGTGATGATGTCCATGTTTTTGCTATGTTCCAAGAACTGCATATACACAATGAGAAACATATATGGTTCTTTCTTTTTAATGGAAAAAGAATGTTTGACACCCTTGATCTATAGTCACTAAAAACAAGACAGAAAAGAAAAACTTCCAATTAAAGTGCTCATCTCCATCACATCTGCTAGTTGTCTACCACATCAATGCAACATAGACATTTTTTTATTGAACTTGTCCAGGAATTGAAGATTAAATTGGTGTAGTATTAATCTGGTCTCTTTTGGAGTAATATAGCATCCTGAAATTTCCACAGTTCACTGCAGTACCAGGAGAAAGAGTTAATGCATAAATAGTGATAATCAATATGTACAGTATATAAATTTATATAAAATATCTCTGACCAGGAGTATCCAAGACCAATAGTCACTGGCTTCCAAATGGCAATAGTGACTGGTGATTGAAAAAATTGCCCCCTTTTTATGTATTGTGCATGTATGTAATACATGTTGAAAGTGAGGGAGGGGGTCTTTGAAATCTGTAGTCTACATATTATACAATATTATCCAAAGCATGCTCCCTCCCTATTTTCATTTATTTATTTTATTTATTTATTTTATTTGGACTTGTATGCCGCCCCCTCTGCTGAAGAAGTCGGGGCAGCTCATAACTAAAATAAAACAATAAATAATTTAAAAACAAATTAAACCACAAACAAGCCCAAACCGACTAAAACCTAGTTAAAACCCAATTTAACCCCCCCCTCCCAGAAGTCAGTCCAGCCCAGCCTGCTCAAACAGCCAAGTCTTTAGGCTGTGGCGGAAGGAGCAGAGATCAAGAGCCAGACGGAGCTCCAAGGGTAGTTGGTTCCACAAGGCAGGAGCCTCTACAAAATAGGCCCTCCCACAGGGCACCACCAGCCGACACTGTCTTGCGGACGGCACCCCAAGGAGTCCCTGACTGTGTGCATGCACAGGGTGATCGGCATTTGATGTCGGCAGGAGACGCTCCTGCAAATATCCCGGACCCAAGCCATGTAGGACTTTGAATGTTAATAGTAATACCTTGAACTTCACCTGGAGGGCAACTGGTATAACCAATGCAGCTCGCGCAGGAGGGGCGTAACATGGGAGTATCGGGAAACTCCCATCACAACCCACGCAGCCGCATTCTGCACCAGTTGAAACCTTCGGGTGGTATGCAAGGGCAGTCCTAAATAGATAGCGTTGCAGTAGTTCAGTCGGGATGCAACAAGTGCATGAGTGACCATGTGAAGGGCATCTCGGTCCAGGTATGGGTGCAGCTGGTGAACCAGCCGAACCTGGGCAAAAGCCCCCTGGACACGGCCCCCACCTGCTCCTCCAAACTGAGCTGTGAATCCAGGAGGACCCCCAGGTTTCGTGCCCTAGGGGGCAACACCTCTCCCCCCATGACCAAAGATGGAACCTGCTGACTGAACCGAGATGCCTGTACACACAGCCACTCAGTCTTGGCCGAATTGAGCTGCAGCCTGTTCCTGCCCATCCAGGTCCATACCGCATCCAGACAGCGGGACATCACAGAGAAGGCATCACTGATTTGCCTCGGGTTGGAGATGAACAACTGGGTATCATCAGCATACTGATGATACCTCACCCCAAAACCATGGATGATCTCACCCAGTGGCTTCATATAGATGTTGAACAAGAGGGGCAAGAGGACCAACCCTTGAGGGACCCCACAAGTGAGAGCCCTCGGAGTCGACCTCTGCCCCCCGCCAACACTGCTTGCGAATGCCCCGAGAGGTAGGAGGAGAACCACCACAGAATAGTGCCCCCCACTCCCACCCCCCTGAGGCACCGCAATAGGATACCATGGTTGATGGTATTGAAAGCCGCTGAGAGATCTAGTAGGACCAGGACAAAGGAAAGCCCCCTGTCCCGTGCCCTCCAGAGATCATCCACCAGTGTGACCAATGCCGTCTCCATGCTGAACCCCGGCAGAAGCCCAATTGATATAGATCTAGATAGTCCGCTTCTTCCAGGAAAAGCGGAAACTGCAGAGCCACCACAGTCTCAACAAACTTCACCAAAAATCAAAGGTTGGAGACTGGACGAAAGTTGTTTAAAATGGCTGGGTCCAAGGCAGGCTTCTTCAGGAGGTGTTTCACCACCACCTCTTTCAAGGCAGTGGGGAAAGAACCCTCCCTTAATGAAGCGTTCACTACTGCCTGGAGCCAGCCACACATGACCTCCCTGGAGGCATATACCATCCAGAAGGGACACGGGTCCAACAAACACATGGTGGAACTCAGCCGTCGCATAATCCTGTCCACTTCATCCTCAGAAACAGGATCAAACTCAGCCCAGATGGTTTTGGCCAGACTCCTCGTTCCTCCCTCCTCTGACTCCTGCCAATTAGAGTTCAGCCCTTCCCGAATCTGAGCAACCTTATCCAGCAGATGTTGTCCAAATTCCTCAGCTCTACCCTGCAAAGGGTCCACCCTCGCCTCTTGCTGTAAGAGGGAGCGCTTGACCCTGAACAGGGCGGCCGGGCGATCATCTGCGGATGCTATGAGAGCAGAGAGGTAAACCCTCCTTACTGTCCCCATAGCCACCAGGTAAGTCCTAATATAGGCTCTTAACTGGACTAGGTCAGATTCAGAACGGGTCGACCTCCACCTGCTCTCTAAACCGATGCCGCTTCATCTCCCGGAGCTCCTCTGTAAACCAAGGAGCTACCCGGGATCTGTGGCAAGTGAGGGAGCGCAAGGGGACAACTCAGTCGAGAGCCCCAGTGGCAGCCTGTTGCCAGGCGGCCACCAGATCCTCGGCCGAGCTGTGGATAAGGGAGGCGGGCAAGAACCCCAGTTCTGCCTGAAACCTCTCAGGGCCCATCAGGTGCCTGGGGCAGAACCATCTTGGTGGTTCCTCATCCCAGCAGTGTGGGGCAGCCTGCTGGAAGACCAGCCGTAGGAGATAGTGATCTGACCATGCTACAGGTTGGGTAGACAAAGTACCCACCCCCAGATCACTATGCCACTGTTCCGAGATGAAAACAAGGTCGAGTGTGTTACTCCCCTCGTGAGTAGGGCCCTGTATTATCTGAGTCAGGCCCATGGCAGCCATGGAAGCCATGAATTCCTGAGCTAAACCCGACGCTTCCCCCCAGGGAGGGCAGGTTGAAGTCACCCAACACCAAAAGCCTTGGGAACTCCACCACCACTCCCGAGAGGGCATCAAGCAGCCCAGGCAGGGCCATTTCCACACAGCTGGGGGACAGGTATGTGAGAAACAGGCCCAACTGACCCCTGGGCCCCAACTTCAAGAGGAGAGCTTCACACCCACCCATCTGTGGAACAGGGACCTCCCTTGGAATCAAGGTCTCCCTGATAACTACAGCCACCACCACCACCCCTACCCTGAGCTCGTGGTCGGTGTAAAACCTGAAAACCTGGGGGGCATAGATCAACAAGAGGGACTTCCCCCTCCGGCCTCAACCAGGTCTCAGTGATGCAGGCCAGGTCCACGGTCTCCTCCTCTTTCATGAAGAACTACTCAGTGGCAAACCTAACAAACTTTCAGAACCACTTATTTGGCATTGTGTCAGTGAACATAAAAACAAAAACCCAACTTTCCAACAGAAAAACTAAATTGGCAGGTAATACTGTGCAATCATTACTGCCTTCCATTATAACAGTCTCCTTCCTAAATGTCAAAAGTCATATTAGAACAGGTGGTAGTTTACCAGACATTTAAAATATATTTTTCAGACAGATAGAAATGCCCAAACCACTTTCATTGTCCCACACACATAAATTCAATTTGTTACACTGGTTGTAAATGGTGAGATACTCCTACTAATATCTATCTGTTAGCATGCTAACAGAAATATAGTCAGTAACTTGAACTAAAAATGTTAAAATACCCTCAATTTTTTAAATTGAAGAATGATATTTATCGCTGAAGGAAATAAATCCAATTCCAAAATCCATAAAAAATTAATTACATTACATATTAAAGGAATAGACAAAAGAACCAGAATGATAATTATTCATTGAAGAGTGACCAGATAAACTGCTGTTAAACAATAGTCAATTGTTATTTGTTAAAGCTACTTTTAAAAAATGTTTTTTATCAACAAATCTATTTAGGACTTATGACAGTTGGCACTTAATAATTAAAACATTTATAGTACCAATATAAACATATATATTTTATAAACATAAATTACATTAAGATAATTAAACATAAACATACATATAATAATTTGATGAAAGCATTGTCAAACAGTCCAACTAAAAAAATCCCAGGGACAATTCCAATAAATGGTGGTAAAAAGATAATTCTGAAATGTTCTCTAAGAGAACTCTAGGGGGTGGTACTCATTTTTGATTCATAGTCAAAGAGCCAGCATTGTCCAAAGATGCTTCCATGGTCATGTGGCCACCATGACTATACACTGAAGTGCACAGACCACTATTATCTTCCCAAAGTGGTACCTATTGATCTACTTGCATTTACATGCTTTCAAACTGCTGGGTTGGCAGAAGCTGAAACAGGAACGGGAGCTCATTCCATCATGTAATACTTCAGTCTCAAACTGCCAACCTTCCAGTTGACAAGCCCAGTGCTTGGTTATTTCATAGAAATGGGAACATAAGCCAAACTTTATGCTTTCTGCCTCAGTCCTTTATACCATAAAAGTGAAGAATAACCAATAGCTCAATCATTTTCTATGGAATACAAAATAATCAAATATAAAATGGTAAAATGCATGTCCCACTTATATACCAGTTGTTACATAATGCAAACACTTAACAACATTGGTTGGATTAAGAAGACTTTGGGAGGTCCTCTAAATATCTCCATGTAGGTTTTAATACAGGATTTCTGTACAAATTTCCATTTATGTACACTTTTTTTCAACTTTGCTTGATTTTTTTTAAGCAGTCCTCAATTGGAATGGATTCCAGGAAGAACAATCAACTTCCATTTCAAATTATTTTAACATCCTAAACTACATTGCTATACTCAGCAGATCTGCTTCCGACATGGTTCCAGTTTATTATCTGCTTTTCATTTTCCAGTGCATCAGACATGCTACCACATCAAGCCCTTTCACAGCTTACAGCACTTCTGAATGCATGCAATTATTTATTCTCAGTGTTGAATTGAACTTGATAGATAACACAAGGAAAACAAAGGAATAGATTTGTTTGTTTAAAGATTATTTTAAGCTGGCTAGAAGCAGCTGAAAAATATCAGGGGAGGGAATACAAAGCAACTGGGCAACCCAACTGTTTCTCATCTTTCTGTTATTCATAGAGTTTACACATAATAAGATTAGGAAGCAATACACAGACACAATTAAAATGCTTCCTAATGAAATTGGGAGTGGGGGGAGGATACTGCCACATTTGATGATTTATATCTAGCATTATTCTTTGACAGCAACATAACAAAGATGTTAATGCAATGAAATGATTATAGTTTATAAACAAGATATTTGGTATACATTGACAGACAAAGCATGACAAATTTCAGATACAAATGACATTGGAATAACCTAAGCATAGTTGAATTCATTGGACACGTGGATTACTTTTTGTCAGGGTTTTTTATTTCAAAGGAAAGAAACATTTTTGAGAACTAAATTGCTATAATTCCTTTGGTCAATGCCATTACCATTACAAATGGACTTTTCGCTGAACTTCAAACAAACCAAAATTCTCTGAATGGGTTATAAATGCATCATAAATTCCAGGCACTTATGATCCTTTTTAGTTTATATTTAGGACTTTTTTATATACCATGAAGCTTTTTTTAAAGCAACCAACTTTAATACTGGGCAGGAGATATGAGATTAATATGCATACATCTTTTGTCAACGAATTGATAAAGATGTGAAACCAGTGCTTATAGGCCTATTGCTCGGACTTAATAAGTGTAATAAAAGACTACTTGTGCTCTCAAGAATAATTACATTGATGAATTTCAAAAGTAATTTTTATCAGGTTTGCAAAATCTTAACAATGTCTCAGATAACAAATTCTATGAATTATGAGAAAATATCCCTGTATTCATTGCAGGATTTGCAATATTTTGACTTTCATTTTACATGCCAAACTAAATGCCAAATTTATACTAACACCTATTACTGCTATTAGTGTTAACTCCTGGTGTTCCCTTGGACTAGTCTCTGAAGTTTTTTGACAATGTTTTCATGGTTTTTTTAAATATACTCTAAGGCTGAAAGAGAGTGATTGGTGCAAGGACACCCAGCTATATTTCATGCCTAAGCTAACAGTTTCCTGGTTTGTAGTCTAGTGCCATAACTGTTACACCAAATGACGTGTCTTTATTGCTACAGGATATAATAACAGATGAGGTGGTGCAATGGCTGAGCTTGTCAACTGGAAATTCGGCAACCCAGACCCAAGGGTCAGCTCCTAGCAGTTTGAAAGCAAGCAAATGTGAGTAGATAAAAAAGTACTGCTTCAGCAGAAAATTTACTGAATTGCTTATTTTCATGCTGGCCATATGATGACAGAAACAACTCTCAAACAATGCAGGCTCCCTAGGCTGAGAATTGGAGATGAGCACTGCCCCCTTGAATTGATCACGACCGGACAGGAAAACCTTTAAACCTTTAACAGAACCTTGAAAGCTTACAGCAGGAGTGTTAAACTCAATTTCATTGAGGGTCACATCAGGTTACCTTGGGGGGCCCAGGGGTGGATATGTCCAGGGTGGGCATGGCCAGCTCAACATCTGTTTCTGCCCACAATTGCCTCCTGCAGCACCCCAAGCTCCATTTTTGCCTGTCCCCACTCCCGAGGTCCACTTTTACTGGCAAAGGCACCGCGGGCTGGTCCTTTGCTGTTTCCACAGTGGCCTCACAGGCCAGATTTAAGTACCCAATGGGCCAGATGCAGCCTGTGGGCCTTGAGTTTGATAGCTGTAGCCTATAGCATTTCTCTTTCCCTCAAGGAGGGGGCAATATTGAGGACTTTTTTTTTAAAACTCCTTCTGGTTTTCTCAGGCTAAGTTCATGTTTTCCCAATGGATGACACATGTTTTCTTCAAGGCCATTTCCAAGCTCCCTTCTACACTCTTTCATTTCTACCTGCATGTCTGTCCACAAATTTGGCTTCTCCTACTTCTTGCCATCAAAATCTATGCTGTGGCCTCTATGCATCTGAAGTGACTCCCTAAGTTCACCAGCCTTGCCACAGTGACTTGGATTCCTGCATCTCACAGCCTTGACTTAACGTCACCCCTAAATGTTTTTCATCTCTGTAGTTATATAAAATGAATATTTTGAATAGACTTTCTATCAAAATAATAATGATGGTGATGGCTAAGATTTAGGTTACGCTGTGTTTTACAATTCAGAGCATTCCATATTTTATTTAATAATTTACTTTAGGGACCCTTGCCAAATCCCTACAGCTACATACTGTACATGTAGCTTGCAACTGAGAATATGTGCCATCATTTCTGACCTAGTTTTGATTTTTCCAAAAAAATAAGGAAGCATAACAGAATAATAAGAGTTGGAAGGGACCTTGGAGGTCTTCTAGTCCAACTCCCTGCTTATGCAGGAAACCTTATACCATTTCAGACAAACTGTTGTCTAATCTCTTCTTTAAAATCTCATGTTGGAACACTTACAACTTTTGAAAGCAAGCTGACACTTCCGGGTTGAGCCTTCTCGAGAACAGGCGGCGGTTTGTGATCGCCCACGACCCAGCCTGGCTCTTGCATCGGAGAGCCCCGATCCTGCAAGGTTCGGGGCTGAAGCTGCCTCGTAGGGGCGGCGGAGAAAGGGAAATCTGCCAGCCAGAGTGAGGGGAGCCGCATCTCCCCCCTTTTGGGTCTGGTCTTTTCCCTCCGAAGACGTCAAGAAGTGGTGGTCAAAAATGGCCACCTCGAAGAGAAGGTCTCAACGGGATTAAGATTGGTGCAGGAGGAAAGAGAGAAGTCGACAGCAGAGGAACCGGGAGTATCGGATGGTAAGATCAAGGCACCCCGGATTAAGATAAAGATGAGTTTTTAAAAAGAGAAACAGAAGCGGCGCAGTTCCAAGTGAAGAAAAATAAGTAAAATATTTTTGACAGCTATAAGGGGCTTCGAACCGGGAAAGGAAGAAGCCAGCGTAAGAACTTAAGTTTGGGGCTTGGAAAACTTTGAATATTAAAATAAAAGGAAAGGGTTAAGACTCTGTGCAGAAAGTGCCACTTTGTGGAGAAAAATTGGAAGCTAAAGAAGTAAGAAACTATCTTGTTCCTTTGTGGATTGGAGTTGTTACATTTTAAAGAGACACAAGACTTATAGAAAGTGAAAGCCTGAATACACAAAGACGGATTGCCGGACTAATTGGTGATATTGATATAGACTCTGGACCTGGGTTAGGATCATAGAAAATTTAAAGAAGAAGAAATAAGGAAAATTAAAATTTTGGTGGTCATCCAAAGAATTAAAATGGAGTTTAAAAGTATGAAAGAACTGTTACAGGAAGTGACTGAACTAACTTAGCATGTTGCAGAAAATATGGGCATTCAAATGCTGAATAAAGAAGGAGCCTTGGAAAGGGTGGAGCCAGCACAAGAGAAAGCCATCTTAAAAAGACAATTAATACAAAGATTAATGCAAATAAAGGGAAAGGAAGGGTGGCTAAAAAACGAACCTAAGAAAGTATCTAAAAAGGGGAACATTTACGAAATTAAGCATGTTAGAAAGGTTCAGAAGGAAAGGGAACAGAAAGGTAAAGAGAGAGAGAGGGATTCAAACTGATAGAGAAGGGGAGAGCAGGATAATAGGGAGGAGAAGGGAGCCAGCACAAGCAAAGCCATTTTAAGAAGACAATTAACACAAAGATTAATACAAATAAAAGGGAAAGGGAGGATGGTCAAAAAATGAAACTTAAGAAGATAATTAAAAGGGAACATTTATGAAACTAGGCATGATAGAAAGGTCCAGAAGGATAGAGAGCAGAAAGGTAAAGAGAGAGAGGGATTTAAACTGGATAGAGAAGGGGATAGCGGATAAAAGAGAGGAGAAGGAACAAGAAACAAGAACAAAAGATAGAGAGACACGGAATTACATAATAAAGAAAGGAACTTATTTGCATAGAGACAATGGTTAATGTATTTAAAAGGGGGGTTCTGCATGAAGAAATGGTAATAAGAATATATTGTAATTATAAAAGTGTAAAACAATAGGGGTTACTGACAATTTTACTGGTAAAAGGTCACATTTTTCATTTCTATTCACAAAAGAAAGCTAAATGATGATTAGATGAATTGAATTAATTGAAATGATCTTAGAAAATGCCTAAAAATGAGATTTGTCAATAATCAAGATTAGCTATTTTATTATTATTTTGGAACTATAAATTAATCTTAGGGGGGATATGTGTTGCAGAACCCGACCGATTAGAGATATATTGTAAGGGAGCTTTTCTCCTTTTTCTTTTTCTTTTTCTCTATCTTTCGTTTTAAAGAGAATGATTATGATTATGCTACTATATTAACCACTGAGGTGTCACTTTCAAAGTAGTAAAAGGGGGGCAAGTCTAGGTTTTTTTTTCATTCTTTTTAGTGTTAACATTGGTACGGATTTAGAATTATGGAGAGAATATGTGATGAAAGGGCAAATCTGACGGATAAAAGAATTCTGTAAATGATAAAAGAGTATTAACAATGTGAAGACAATTAAAGGATAGATATGGATGAACTTTATTTTTAATATGATGGGCAAATATATTGTTATTTGTAAGATTTATACATGAAGTTTTTAAAATATATATGTATATTTGCAATTAACTTGAAATGAACTGGGGGCTATACAGATTGAGATTAAGATTTGAGATTAGGATTAATTTCTTTCACCCTTTGTCCGCTAAAATGGAATAGAAGTGAAGTCAAATGTTTAAAATGAATATAGATCTACTGTCATATTTGCATGTAAAAGTGATGACCCGGGAACATGCTGTCTACTGAAAAGAGTTGTTTTAAAAAATTGTTAAAAATTGAATAAAATTTGTTTAAAAAAAAAAAAAACTTTTGAAGGCAAGCTGTTCCAATTTTAAAGTTATTTTTAATAAAGGGATTAGCACTGCAAACTTTGGGAAATATACTGAAGATTTATATGTTATTTTGTTATTTTTGTAGCATCCAGTTTACCACATTTCTAGACTGCCTGACTGAATCTTAGCAGCTGTACATACCTAACAGTCTTGTCAAATATCAAAAAGCAATAAGATGTTGTTGATGGACCTCCAAAAGCAGAATAGAAGTCTGTATATAACTTAAGGTCAACAGTTATTTATTATTTGGACCTGTTCAAAAGCAAAACATTTGGACCAAAATACATACATGGTTGTAAAAAATAATAAAACAACATATTGGTTTAAAACCAGAGATATTTCTGTTAGGGATTTTACCTGAAATTTATAGTAAAGAGAATGCATATTTAATTATTCATGTATTAACTGCAGCTAGAAATGTATTTGCACAAAATTGAAAGAGTGAAGAGATACCTATAGATGAGAATGTGATTAGGAAAATACTAGAATGTGTGGAAATGAACATTGCCAATTAAGGAGAAAGAGCAAACCAAATATTATATGGTATGGTATCTATTCTATCACTGATTAAATAATAAAAATGGAAGTTAGAAATAGGGAAACAAAATAAAGATAATGGGTTAAAAGAGATAAGTTAATATGATGACTAATATATTGAATACTACTATTTTAATATTGTATAATCAATTAGTATAATTAATAGGTGGACATTAATAATTAATATGTAATTGAGGATGCGGTAATTTTGATTATTGTTTAACAAAGATGTTTGTACCTAGACAACACATTGTTCAACTGAAGATGGAATAATTGTATTAAAAATAAATAAAATTAATGGGGCAGAAAACAACACCCTGGAAAAAAATATTTATTATTTCAACCCATTTTTTTGTTTTTTTATAACCTGTTTTTTATCTATCTGGCATTCAAGGAAGCTAGCAATGAAAATTAAAATATGAACCATTATTTCAATATTATCAACTATGTACTGTAATCCAGATTCCAATGAGCTAAGCTTCAAAGACCTGGCTGTTTTTGCAGGCTGGCCTGGATTGAGGGGGATTGCGGTTTTAATTGGGCACTTTTAACATGGGATTTTATCGTTTATTTGGATTGGGTTTAATACTTTCTTAATATTTGTACGTTATATTTTTATGTCAGCTGCCCCGAGTCCTTCGGGAGATGGGGCGGCATATAAATCCAAATAAATGAAATGAAAATGAAAAAATGTGGACCATTGACCTAGTTTTCTAGCAACGTAACTGGGAATATAATGGTGATGATTTTTATAGATTACAAGATGCTACCAAATGTCTTCCTGGCACAACTTTACTTCCCTGAGCAGAACCTGAGCATTAATATTTTGTTATTTTTGTTTAGTAGAAAATATGTTAAGCTTTTTTAACCTGCTGTTTTTGAAGAATAGAAGAAAAACTTCTGGAGAACTGTACTGAGCTCAGAAGTTAAGAGCTATACACCTGAGATTTTTTGGGGAAAAATAAAAATTACACTTTGCTTCTTTTATTAAAATACAATTCAGCCTATTTCCCTTGATCCTGCTTTGCCGTGAAAATTGGAAATTCAAGATAAATGGTAGTTGCTTGGTGGTTTTAAACTTTTAGATTGCCATTCTTTTAAAAATGGAAATATCAGTGTAGTTTATAAATCTGACTGGACCACATTACAAACTGTGGTTCATATGCACCACATTATACCACTTTTGATTTTTTTTAACCATAGCCCAACCAAAAACAAGCATCTAAGTATATATCTCTCTGGTGGTTGCACCAAGCATAAACAATTTAGGGTAAAGCAAAACTAATACATTTGGAATATAAAAAGTGGAAATTAGAAGCAAAAGAAGCAGTAATCCAATATATACCTTTTGCCTAGGGGCAAAGAAAAAAAAATCAATAACATCTCACAGCTCTCTAGGTATAACAAGACTTTAACTACAGGAGAATGTGGAGGTATTCAAAGGAATACATCAAGGATATATCATTCCTGGAGATGTGCTGCAATGTTACTTACTAAATCTTCCATTTTATCAATGTCATTGCAACAGTTAAAAGTAAGATGATCTGGGGTGAGACAAATAAAATCACTAAGCAGCAATAGGAACCTTTAACACTTAGCAATAGCAGTTAGATATAGATCATAGTCCTTTACAGCCTGCTTTAAGTGCTTTACAGAGCCAGCATGTTGTCCCCAACAACCTGGGTCCTCATTTTACCCACCTTGGAAGAATGGAAGGCTGAGTCAACCTTGAACTGGTGAGGATCGAACTCCTGGCAGTGGGAGTGCAGAGTTAGCCTGCAAGACTGCATTCTAACCACTGCACTACCACAGCTCTTCCTTCAGTAGAACATAATTTCTTCTGACACCAGAAAGTATTTTTCTTTTTAAAAGTTTTTTTTTCACTTTATGAAGGGTGAAAATATGCTCATGTTAAATTATGTAGCATTTTGGTTTGGTTCTGCAACCCAACAGGACAGACCCAGACTACAGAGGATAATTAGGACTGCAGAAAAAAACAATTACTACAAACCTGCCTTGAGGACCTGTATACTGCACAAGTCAAAAAGAGGGCTGTGAAAATATTTACAGACCCCGTCACATCCCAGGCATAAATTGTTTCAACTCCTTCCCTGAAAACGATGCTATAGAGCACTGCACACCAGAACAACTGGACACAAGAACAGTTTTTTCCCGAAAGCTCTGCTAAATAATTACAAAGCCTGCACTACTATTACTGTTAATCTTCTCATCACTCCTTATCACCCATCCCCTCCTACTTGTGACTGTATGACTGTAACTTTGTCGCTTGTATCCTTACAATTTATATTGACTGTTTCCTAGTATGATTTGATTGCTTATTGTACCCTATGACTATCATTAAGTGTTGTACCTGATGATTCTTGGCTCTTGACGAATGTATCTTTTCTTTTATGTACACTGAGAGCATTTGTACCAAGACAAATTCCTTGTGTGTCCAATCACACTTGGCCAATAAAAAATCTAACCCTTCTATCCCCTATCTCTTCTATTTTTATTTAAATTTTTATTAAATTTTTAAAAAGTTACAATACAAAGTTTAATGAATAAATTAAGAAAAGAAAAATATTTGTAGCAAACAGATAAGAAAGAAAATAAAGAGAAAAAGAAAGAAAAAAAGGAAAAAGAAGAGAAGAAAAAATTATAGAGAAGCTATCAATCTTAACATATATATATATATATATATATATATATATATATATATATATATATATATATATTCGTAGATTTTCACGGGTAAATGGGCTGTGTGATGACCATACCCAGGTCGTTACAACACAAAAGGCTGAGAGACACACAGCCAGCATCTCAGCCACACAGGGTCTCAGGAAAAAGCCATCCAATCTGCATACATCAACTCCATCAACCAATCAAGAAGTAACAACACAGCCAACTCTGGAGTTTAAAAGGGAAAAACAGCCACTATCACACACTTCTCCCAGAAGAACGAAGCTGAAGACACCAGCCTGAAGATAACGGATGAGATTTTGTCAAAATGTTGCCAAGGTATTCTCAATCTTACACGGGACCAGACCCGAATACACCAAGACCTACATACCTTTACCAGTGAAAATCTATGAATACACACACACACACACACACACACACACACACACATATATATATACACATACATATATATATATCGCTACATTTACAACATAATTTCCTTCTTTTCATGGTTTACTCTATAATGAGACTGATAAATCATGTTCATTTATTTCTTCAGTAAAAAGGTTTCCAGTTACAAAGAAATGAAATTATAGTTCCTTTTCCTAATTAGACAAGTCATTTCTGCTTTCTCTGTTAATTCTGTCTTCTTCACCAACTATTTCTCCATTGTGTATGTTTCACAGTCTTATTTAATCATGTAATTTTAACGTAAGCAATTAACCATCTTTAATCAAAATCATCATCACTAGGGAAAGATACCTAGTGGAAAGTACAGCCAAAGGCTTAAAGCTTTTTGTTCTCACCTCATCAATCCACAGGCCATGAACCACACAGAATAAAACAATAGTTGTTGTTCAGGATTATTTCTGAGCCATACTGGTTTTGTTCCCACAATTTGCTTAATCCAGTCACTCAGGCACTGATCATTGTCCTGATCAATACTTCTGACAGTACACAGGAGGCAGTGGTGGTGGGATTCAAATTATTTTACTACCGGTTTTATGGGTGTGGCTTGGTGGGCATGGTATGGCTTGGTAGGCATGGCTTGGTGGACATGGCAGGGGAAGGATGCTGTAAAATCTCCATTTCCATCCCACTCCAGGGGAAAGACACTGTAAAATCCCCGTTTTCTCCCCACCCCACTAACCTGCTTTCCAGCTCCATTCTCCTGTGCAGGACAACAAAAGAAGACCCAGCCAATCAGCTGGGACTCAGGAGAAAGAGAATAGGTGAGAGCAGGGCCAGTCAGAGGTGGTATTCCGAACTACTCAAAATTTCTGCTACCGGTTCTCCAGAACTGGTCAGAACCTGTTGAATACCACCTCTGACAGGAGGTCAAATGGTGCATAATTTGAGCAATACAAAGTGTTATGTATGTAGGTTTGAATGTTATTGGTTTATTTGAACTGTTCTTGTAAAATGTCAAATGGTATTGGTTTGAATAGTGCGGGAAGAAACCCTGCACTCCCATTGGCTGGCAGCTACGGCTGCAGGCTATAAGAAGCAGCCGTAGCCAAGCCAGGATGGGTCCATTCGCTGTAGTCACTAATAAAGTCTTTGCTGGAACTCCTTGCGTCTGACTCTTCATGCAAACTTAACACTGGCGACGAGGATGGGATTTCCTGAAGAGAAGACGACGCGAACTAACAAGCAACTGAGCGAGATGGCTGCGCTGAACACCCCCAGCACCGCTCGATCCGGCGACGGAAGACTGGGAATCGTATGCGGATCGTTTCCACATGTTCCTGGAGGGGAACGATCTCGCCGGCATCCCTGAGAGACGGAAGAGGGCGGTCTTTCTCACACACTGCGGTCCGGCAGTCTTCAAAATGGCGAAGGCGTTGGCGGGAGCAGCAGAGCTGAAGGTAATGGAATGGCCCAATTTAGAAAAACTTTTGAGAGCCCATTACGCCCCACAAGTATCGTGCCTCATTAAGAGACACGAATTTTACCGTCGGGATCAAGGGGATAGCGAGAATGTTAATGACTTCGTGGCAAGTTTAAGGGACATTGGGGGTGCTTGTGACTTTACCAACTTAGAAGAGGCCATGCATGATCGGTTTGTTTTAGGCCTTAAAGATAAGGTTTTACAAAGCAAACTATTAATGAAACCTAAGATCACGTTTAAAGAGGCCATTGAAGAAGCTGTTTCAGCGGAAGCCACCAAGTCCTCAGCAGCGCCATGAAAAAGATTAACAAGGCCTCAAGCCAGGCCTCAAGCCATTCTGATGGGGATAAATCCACATCTACTCATTACGAACAAATAGACTCTGATTCTGATGGCAGTGAGGCAGAGGAGGGGATTTTTAAACTCAGAATGGAGAAGAAAAGAAAAGACTCTGGGAAGAACAGGCAAGGGTTCTATTGCAGAGGCTGTGGGGGGGGCCACCCCCACACTGATTGCAAGTTCTTTGACTCCATTTGCCTACGTTGTGAGAAACGGGGTCACATAGCCAGAGTCTGCAAATCATCCAGAACTCCACTAGCTAGGAAGAAATTCCCTGATAGAGACTTTAAGCCCAACAATTTCCTTGAAAAAATGGGGCGAAATTTAGAAGTAAATGGCAAGAATAAAACTCACCAAACAATCACTATTGGTCATTCTTCAACCTTAAAAAGCAGAAAAGTACATGTGAAGGTGTTTATTGAAGGAAGGCCTTGCCAAATGGAAGTGGACTCAGGCTCTTATTTATCTATGGTGTCATGGGACACTATCCACAGACTTTTTCCCAAAATTCAGAAAAAGCATTTCCAGAAGCAAGCACTGACTCTCAAAGACTACCAAGGGAACAAGATTCCAGTAGTTGGAGCGAGAGATTTCAACGTGCAGTTTAAAGGCCACACCAAACGTTTGCCCCTGACCATCGTGGACAAGGATCGCCCAAGTTTGCTGGGACTTGAGTGGTTCAAGCCACTTGGCATCGAGGTGACTGGCATCCATCACGTGAGCAGTTCTGACTGGGAAGAGTCCTTGAAGTCTGAGTTTCCAGAGGTCTTCAGCGAAGGACTGGGCAAGTATATGGGGACCCCTATTGCTTTCAGCCTAGACCCCAAGGTGCCCCAATTCGTTTAAAGCCCAGGAGGGTCCCATTTGCTTTAAAGGAAAAAAATTGATGCACAATTAGATAAACTCATTGCTCAAGGGGTTTTAGAGCCTACTGACCACTCCAGATGGGAAACACCCATAGTCACACCAGTCAAGTCTGATGGGTCAGTGAGAATCTGTGGTGACTACAGGGGACACTTAACCATGCGCTGCAACAGAGCGCATATCCTGTACCAGTTGTGCATCATCTGCTCCATTCCCTTGGCAGGGGTACAGTGTTTGCTAAGCTGGATTTGGCTCAGGCATATCAACAATTAACAGTTGATGATGCCACTGCAGAGGCACAAACAATTGTGACCCATAGAGGTGCCTTCAAATGTAAAAGACTACAATTTGGAGTAAGTGTGGCACCTGGCATTTTTCAGAGCCTTATGGAAAGAATGTTGCAAGGACTGCCAGGGGTAGTACCTTATTTTGATGATGTATTAATCTCTGCTGAAAATGACACTCAGCTTCAAGAAAGACTCAGAGAAGTCCTTACCAGATTCAGAAAAGCAGGTCTAAAAGTCAAGGAAGACAAATGTAAACTCAAAACAGACAGAGTTGAGTTCCTGGGGTATATGATTGACAAGCATGGCATCCATCCTACTGATGCCAAGGTTAAAGCAATCAAGGAAGCCCCTAAACCTTGATGCAAGGCAGATTTACAAGCCTTCCTTGGACTTATTAACTTTTACCACATGTTTCTACCTCACAAAGCATCTATTGCTGAGCCCTTACATCGCCTGCTTGATAAGAAAGCTGTTTGGATCTGGGGCGGAAGGAACAGTCAGCATTTAACAGTATTAAGAGACTAATCACGTCTGATGCTGTGTTGATACAATTCTCTGAGAATTTGCCTGTTGTTCTGACTTGTGATGCATCCTCTTTTGGAGTGGGGGGGGGTTTGAGTCACAGGCTTCCCAATGGAAGGGAAGCCCCAATTGCGTTTTACTCTCGCACTTTGTCCAAAGCAGAGAGGAATTATAGCCAATTGGACAAGGAGGCTTTAGCAGTTGTTGCAGCTGTTAAGAAATTTCATGAATATCTGTATGGCAGGTCATTCACCATTGTTACAGATCACAAACCTTTATTAGGCATTGTGGCAGGAGACAAACCTACACCTAATATCCTGTCACCAAGAATGCTGAGGTGGACTGAATTTCTTGCAGCCTATTCATACAAACTGATTCACAGGCCTGGCAAGGACATTGGACATGCTGATGCACTGAGTCGTTGCCCACTACCTTGCCACAAGGAGGACTTTGAACTTGAAACTCACACCTTTTTCCTGGAGACCGTGGCTAAGCTTCCAGTCCATGCTGCTGAGATTGCCAGAGAAACTACCAAAGATGCTGTATTAGCACCTGTTATAGGCTGGATTAAGAAAGGTTGGCCTCTTCAAGATCTACCTCACCTTGCCCAACCTTTTAAGTCCAGGCAAACTGAATTATCTGTATTAAGAGGATGTATTTTGTGGGGTAACAGGGTGGTTATTCCTGCAAAACTGCAAAGGGAGGTTTTGGAAATGTTACATGAGGGTCATCCGGGGATTGTAAGGATGAAAGGTTTGGCCAGGAGTTATGTATGGTGGCCAGGTATTGACAAAATGGTTGAAAACTGGGTAGCATCTTGTCCCAATTGCCAGATAGTCAGGCCTGCCCTACCTCACGCCCCCCACACAGGAATGGGAATGTCCTAGGGGCCCATGGTCTAGAATCCACATTGATTTTGCAGGCCCTACAAGAGGGCACACTTTTCTAGTACTAGTAGATGCATACTCTAAATGGCTAGAGGTAATTCCCATGACATCCACTACAAGTGAGGCTGTCATCAAGCAGCTCAGAAAATTGTTTGTAACCCATGGATTACCAGATGTCCTTGTTTCTGACAATGGCCCTCAATTCACATCTAACATTTTTGAATCCTTTCTAGCTCAACAGGGCATCAGACATGCCCTCACTGCCCCTGGGCACCTTTCGGCCAATGGCCGGGCTGAACGCATGGTACGCTTTACCAAAGAGAAGCTTCAGCAACTGGGTCCTGGGGACATCACTGAGAAGCTTGAAAAGCTTCTTAGTGTTCAACACATCACTCCTAGCCCATCAACTAACTTGTCCCCAGCAGAGTTGTTGATGGGCAGGAAACTTAGGTCTTCCCTTGACCGCCTTCATCCCACTTACGCACCCAACGACCACCGATTCCACTTCCAAAGTTCGTTCTTTGTGTGGGAGATTCTGTCTATGCTAGGAACCTTATAGGTGACCCTTTGTGGATTCCTGCTGAAATAACTCACATCACAGGCCCTCGTTCTTACAGGGTACAAACAGAGGATGGCCTTCTCTGGAGCAGGCACATTGACCAACTTAGATCCAGGGTCCTCAAGAACATCGCCCTGTCTCTCTCTGGGTCCCTCACCTAATGTCTCTTCTAGGGGAAGGGGAGGAACAGGAGGAAAATCAGCAAACAGGAATCAACCCCATGTGTAACGAGCCATTGTGACAGGAACATCCCGAACCCTGTCACAATGCCAAGATCCATCCTAGAAGTAGAGCCATTGCGACAGGAACCATCCCGACCCCTGTCACAATGCCAAGATTCATCCTTAGAAGTGGAAGATTGCACACCACCACCTGACTTGGGTGCGGATATTGGAATGGAGATGGGTTGGGAGGAGAGACCAGATTCTAACAGTCTAACAGGGTCTCCTTTCACAGGAAGTCCCAACAGGGAAATGTCAGCAGACACATTTCCCTCTCACTGGGTGAGAACGTTAAAACTTCTGAACCACGAAGGTCTCAACGTACATGTAAGAGCCCCACCTATTTAAGGAATACATTAGATAGGTTGGGGTTTGGTATGGACTGAACCTAGTGGGGAGGGGTGTTATGTATGTAGGTTTGAATGTTATTGGTTTATTTGAACTGTTCTTGTAAAATGTCAAATGGTATTGGTTTGAATAGTGCGGGAAGAAACCCTGCACTCCCATTGGCTGGCAGCTACGGCTGCAGGCTATAAGAAGCAGCCATAGCCAAGCCAGGACGGGTCCATTCGAGCTGTAGTCACTAATAAAGTCTTTGCTGGAACTCCTCGCGTCTGACTCTTCATGCAAACTTAACACAAAGTCCATCCCCTTTTCTCCAGACAGCACCCTTCAGATCTTTTGGACTTCAGTTAGCAATAGAAATAGCACTTAAACTTATTTAGCACTTCATAGTGCTTTACAGCCCTCTCTAAGCAGTTTACAGAGTCAGTATATTACCCCCACCAATGTGGGTCCTCAGGTTACTGACCTCAAAAGGATGAAGGCTGAATCAATCTTGAGCTGGTCAAGATCGAACTCCTGGCAGTGAGCAGAGTTAGCATGCAATGGTTACTGCATTCTAACCACTGCAGCATCAGGGCTCGTTTCTCTATTCCTCTAAGTCACAGCTGACATTTGGCATGACATTGATTATAGCTGATCTAAATGATCCATTTGGTCTCTTAAAAATTTCTATGTATCTTAAGACTGGTTAATGTGTAATATAATTGAACCACATATTTATTTACAGTTTCTCAAATTGGTCAAACTTCTGCTAGGAAGTATGGATTGGAATCCTAAATACTAGAGTTTGATTCATTATGTAATGACTGAATGATTTATTTTTAAGGAAGTACACATAGTCTTGTGCGACATTTTTCAAATAAGTAAAATTAATCTCATCATTTTTGTTGTGACATTGTGAAGTTTTCAGTTAATTTCTGGACTTATAACTGAGTGTAGACTCTTTTAAATATCATGTCCTACAGGAAAATCAACAGGAGTTGAGAATGAACTGCTTAACTTAACAAATAGCTGAGATATAAATGTGACCTGTGGGAGTTCAAATGTGAACATCACTTCATGCAAATCCTGTTTTTATTGTTGCTACAATAAGGTTTTAAAAAGGAACTATTAAATATGACATTTTACAAATTATTCCCTTAAACAGATAGTCTCAGTGACAACAACATACTGAGTGCCACAGTGGTTCATTGCTTCTTGTTCTAATCTCCAAAATTGGCAGTCAGAAGATACATTTGCTGGATAATTTATCTGTAAGAAAAACTTTCAAATTATTGGATTTTACTGCAGATGACACACAAATTTTTGGGATTGATTTAATGCTCTACTGGATAAATTTATTTCAGACAATTGTAACTTTTCTGGAATGTATGTGGCTATTTGTCTTGTTAAATGAAATGATTCAATTCCAAACTATCTTTCCCTCCCTCCCTCCTCATCTGACTACAGCTCTAATCTTCATCAGGACTGGTAATCTATCAGGAGCCCGAAAATGTGCACCAGTTCTGAATGAGTGAAGCACATCTCTCTGGATCAATGGTAGAAATTTTCCATCCCTAGATTTAATAGGATCCATAACACAGAACCAAACAATTTTGCTACGGTTTTGTTGAATCCTGTTCCTTCTCACCCAGATTCTGATAACCTTCAGACATTGTAAAAGAATATTGATCACACCATCTTGTTGGCTCAGGGCAGAAATACCTAGATGAATAATGATTTCACAAATTACCCAATTCATTGGCTTTGTGTATATGTAAAAAATAGGAAGAAGGTAGAATCTGGAGTCATTTTGCAATGTATGCTAGGTTGTATGCTGTGTATGCTTCCCACTAACAAATTTGGAATTGAAATCTTTTATATTCTTAAGACTGAAAGGGCGTATAACTGAAATATGAGAAGCTGTGGCATGGGGAGACTCATTTTTTTACAATTAAAAACAAAATATTCATACAGAGAGATACATACTTTGGCTACTTAATACTTAAATTAATATGAGAACCATACCTACCATTGTGAGCATTTTTTCAAAGTTCTCTGCTTTTAAAAGAAATTAACTTTCACCAAATTAAATAAAATTTGGTAGAAAAAGTGCAAAATAATATTTTGTAGTACAATATTGTTCTTTTTTAAAGCAAGCAATCAAGCCAGCAAGCCAGCAAGCCAGCAAGCAAGCAAGTAAGGGCTCTAAAATACATAGAATACATCCCACAACATTTCTTTTGCCATTCTCTACAGCTCTGGAACATTGAAGAACTTCAGTATTTTGATATGAATGTTTTTTCTCTCCCGCACCCCCCCCAAATATTGTGAATAGTACTAACACTGAAATCAGATGACCTGGTACTTTGGTGACTCCATAATTAGTGTGCTATCTACTGCAGCAGGTGTCAGACCTATCATCATAACAAGCAATTTTGTTATTGCATTTGTTTATATTAATTAAATCTATTCTCAGCTCCCTAAAGCCAGAAAGTATTAACAACATCCACAGATCACTCTCTGCTTTAATAGAAGAATCTCTGCTTTAATTATACTTAGCTATATTCAACTAAGCACCATTTCTAGACTGGCAATCATTATATCTTCATTGAAGTCATGGTGTGTCTTTTATGGGATCTTTGATCTATTAAAAGAGTTTAACCTTATGATAATCCATAAATGTGGACTATTAAAGATGCCATAATGACTCTTACAAGAAATGTAGCTTCCAATCTTTATGAATCAGAAGAATTTTCCTTCCTTCTCAAGTGAGAAAAAAGACACTGGAAACATGGAGGCTGTTTGGAAAGATGGTTTAATGGTGAACAGGATCACATGCCTTAGAGCTCTTGGGTGAAGAAAAGGGAAGAGATGCTGAGAGTGCTTGAATTGTATGGCCTCTGTTGGGCTTTGAATTTGAGCTTGTGTTCTGATTAGTTATCAGACTCCCATGGGACCATGCTGGTCCCATGCATGTAGGTTGTCTTTTGTGTCCCAGGCTTGGTTGACTCTTGCTGGGTGATGAAATAATGAAAGGGCTTTGGATAATTCCTATTATGACTCTGCCTGAAGGAGGTAGATCTTTGTTATGTAGAATAGATTGGCCCAGCCTTTTTTTTAATTCAAAGTTTTTTTTACACATCTCTTCACGTGAGCAACATGATTTCAGATTACAATATTTATACATAGTCATAGTTACACTTTCAACTTTCTTAATTAATATCACTTCAAATTATTATCCATTCAACTAATCTTTAGATAAATTTCCCTTTTATATTTCAATTCATTAATTCAGTCTCAAAATCATTTCATCCTCACATATATTTTCAATTCTTTATCTCCTATTATTTCCATTTTTGGCTTACCACCTATTTTATGTTACCTTATGTATTGTTATCATCGATAAATTCCTCAAGACCAATATATAATTAGACAGTCAATGAAAGAAAAAATGACTAAAAGTAAAGTATGATTAACACATTTAGGATCTACGTGGTATATCCCCCCACCTACAATATATGATATATCTATTCTGGAGATATTCATATAATCATTTCATATTTTTTCTTTGTTTCCAAAATTTACCTATATAATTTTAATAAATTTTCATTCCCCTATTTTGATTATACTATAATTCATTCATTATAAATATTTTACATTTCCACATAATCCCTTCTAGTTCATTATATTTTCTATTTTCTCATATCCTTTGTATAATCAATTGTATTTTCTATTTCATGCATACCACAAAAAATAAAAAAAAATAAAACAGAGTTAATTTCCCCTTTTACTTTCCTTTGACCAATTTCAACCTATAACATTTGTATAACCCTAATTCACACTTTTTAAACATAATTTATACCAGATTTTTACCCAAGTCATCATATTCTGTTTTCCTAATATCATTTAAATAGTAATTAGCATATTTTAGAATATATATATATATATATATATATATATATATATATATATATATGATTTTGTGTGTGTGTGTGTGTGTGTAGGTCTTGGTGTATTCGGTCTTATCCCGTGTAAGATATCTTACAGGGATAACACCAATACAAGATCTACATACTTTACCTGTGAAATCTAACGAAAACAATATATATATATTATATATATATATATATATATATTGTTTCGTAGATTTTCACAGGTAAAGGTATGTAGATCTTGGTGTATTCGGGTGTTATATATATATATATATATATATGGATAGATATAAAATCTTATATATATATATATATATATATATATATATATATATATATAAGAAAGGTTTAATAACAATAGAACCCTCTTAATATCAGTCACTCCATTTTCATTTTTCTCATCTATAATTATCTAATAATCTTAAGATAATTTCGTTAAGTTATAAACTTCAAATCTCCCCAGTCTACATTTCTAATAAAAAATACAAAGTTACATTCCCATGTGGTGTCTCCCTTTTATGCTATATCTAACCCTTATCTCTAAACCTCTCAGCCTTATTATTTCTCTTAGTTTTAGCCAGCTTTCCCTTTACTAAGTTTTCCTGGCCTTTCCTCTTTATCCCTCTTTTTATCTCTAATATTACATTTATTTCCATCTGCCAGTCCCCCATCTTTCCTCCCCCCGCTTTACTTTTATCTTTTTTGAAATTTCTGCTTGTACAGCTTCTTCTGCTTACTCTTGGGAGCTTTTTCTCTTTTATTTATTATCTCTGTCGTCAATGTCTTAGTTTTAGTTCCTTTTGTGTCTTTTGGCAATGTCTCTGAATCTTCATGTCCATCTTGGCTGTTTTCCTCTTCCTTTGGCTCCTCTTCTCTAGAATTCCTTTGTTCTGCTATAAATTGCATTACTTTTTTGGCCAGTGTGTCCAATAGACCCCTTCTTTCTTTTATCATTTCTTTCACAGTTTGCAGTTCCAACTTAAATTCTTCCATTTTTTTAATCAATTGTGTTATTCTTTTTTTATTAAAGTTAATTGTAATCCTTGCCAAGAGATTCCATTTATATCTCTTTTCCTTATTGGTCCTTCTATTTCCTTTGCATAGTCAACCCCCAACAGTCCCAAGTTATTGCCTTCCTTTGTCCTCTTGCTGGAATCTCCCCCTTTTTTCTTTTAAGCTTCTGGGGTTCTTGTTATGTTAAAGTCTTTTATTTCATGTCTTTTCTCATTCACACATTTAACAGACCAGTAATTTTCCATAAAGTCATCCAGGAAAAAATGCCTTGTACCATTAGGTGGAGCTCTATATCCCTTACACTTTTCAAAGTTCTTCCCCCCCACCCTTTTTTTTCAATTATATTAATGTTAATTTTCAAGCATTTCAACCATTGGCTTTTTTTTTTTAAAGAAAATCAAATCTAAGCAAGTTCAGCATTTTATACAATGCCTAATTAATGCCAGGTTCTGTATATTATTCCCAATTCTGTCCTTAATTTCATTATAGCTCTTTTGTAGTCCAGATTTTTATTTACCTTATATTGTCTTCTTGTTTTCTATTTGCCGCTGTTTTACTCTCAAGCAAGGAATCTTTCTTTCTGCTTTTCGGGGTTATTAAAACAAAAGGTTCAGCTTCTCTTGTCTGGATATACACCGCTCACCACTTCACCTCTTCAGCACACACTTCAGGGAGACTGGCCTAGCCTTAATGGCCCATTAACAAAGGTTGTGGGGCTGAATTTCTGTCTGTCTGAATTTCTACTTCTCTTTTAGGGGAAATTTTCTGCCTTTTTATTATATCCTAAAATATTTCATTTTCCTAGGAGAGGGCTGGGTTTTAACTTCCAACACTAGGAAGTATCTCCTCTCCCTTTTCCTCAAGGTTATACAAGAATTCCATGGCAGTTCTAGAGTGGAGATCCCTCACCCTCCATTTCATATGTTCTGCAAACTGATAAGCTTATTATGATTAGTCCCCTGATGTGATTATTCAGGAAAGTATAAATCCATCTAACAATTGTATCATCTACGCCCTATTTTACAATTCTATAAATTAGTATATAAATAGACTTTGTCAGATGCTTTCCTGAAGTCAAAATATACTATGATCATGGCATCTCCTGATCTATTAATAGCACTCAAGTAGATGTTTTCTTGATTTATAATTAATATTTAGACTTCTCCCTAAGAAGAGAATCCATTTGTATGGATTAGATAAATCAGACTCAGTTTAAAACATAGCATAAACATTGGTATTTTTGGGTGTTTCTTCAGCATGGAAGAGTTTTGAAGTTATCCAAGGGAGGAAGTATAGGAGGAGTAAAGTATAACAGGAAGAAAGAAAAAAAAACATTTTGTATTAGTAGAGTAAATCTATGTGCAGATGCTTGGAGGTGGTTCAGCTTTAATTATAATTTGAAATCTTTTTTATTTGTAACTGAAATGCCCCCAATTAAGAATAAAGACTTACACAAGTAGAAATTGAAAAATGTCAGAAATTTATACTTGTCAAAATCTATGTGCGAGTTTATTCATCAAAGTGACAGTGAAAGCTACCAAGAAATCTATAACAACATTGCAGATTTGGCTCCTTTTTGTAATTGTATAAGCTGACCATGATCTCACTTCTAAGCCTTGCTATAACAGAAGTACATGAAATAGTCTCAGAAAGAAGCTATGTTATGATACTTTCAACATATCTATTCAGGGCACATTTTAAATATTCTGCTAGGCCAAACAGAGCAACCCAGGAATGACAATGGTAGAACCTTTGCAGTTTCATTCTTTATAGGAAATCTATCAGCCTGTCTATCTTTATCTACAAAAATAGCTGGTTTTGAGAAGAAAGAAAAGCTGGGGCCATTTTGTGTTGAAGCTTCCACAGATCTCCTGGGCCTTTGAAGTTGTTTCTGAATCCTGTACTTTCTAACTCATGTCCTGATAAAGTCAGCTTTATTCCTGGGTGTTGTTTTAGAGAAAGAAATGTGGTAGTAAACCTGTCTTTCACTCAAAACTAGGGTCTAAAATAAAAATCTAAATTCCACATTCACCCTGAAGCATATGTATGATTAATATCATGTCCTTACACAAGTAGAAATTGATAAGGAAACATGGTACAAATATTTGAGTTTTTATCAACCACAAAACTCCCAATATATAGGGAAATAGTCAAATGTTCATGCAGCATGTAGGATTGATTCTGTGATTCTGCAAGTACACCTGTTTGATAAATATAACCAAGTATACACTTTAAAATAATAAGATGTAACTAATTACACTCAACAACACATCATTATAAAAACCTATTGATTACTAAATTTCATTTAATTATATTTTGCTAATGTTTGTTTTGTACTTTCTGCACCAACAGACTTATTTTTTTTTTTAAATGAACCATCAGAGAAATTTATTAGAGTTTATAACTACTTAATTTCTGCCTTGGAACTACTTTAGTATCATTAATTCAACAAATCTATGTAAACAGAAAATACTAATTGTACTGGGCTCCTTTTCCCTAACCTGTTCATTACCCAGCAAATTATAATTAGATATTCAGTATGTAAACTTTTAATTCAAGATCATTTGAATCAACCAGTTCTAATAAATTTTTATGGGCTTCTTCCCAGTCAAATCAACTGTATGCTAAATCAGATTATCACTAAGTATTGTGGTGATACACCAACCTGTTTTAATTAGGATAATATTGATTAACTGAATAACTTCAGTTGTACAATCACAATCAGACCAGACATTTTTGCTTTGATGGTTATATACACTCAACCTCCCCAAAAAGTCAAATATTCACTAGTTCTGTGAAGGCCATAAGTGCAGGAGCCACCATCTTAATGGATAGGTTACTCCAAAGAAGGAGAATTTTGCAGAAAAGGTATGTTGTTGAGCTTCACACAGTAGGAGTGAAGCTAAACTGTAAACCATAACTTAGAAACAAAATAATTGCCTTTACACTGCTTACTAAATCAAACCCATTATGGTTCAGCACAGTTTATAAACTTAGACAGTAGGCAACCACAATAGGAAATGTCAAGCTGGGCAATAACCTGTGGTAAGTGTTCCTTTTGTTGCTAAAGGATATCACTATTAAAAAAATAAACCACCATTTTGTAGAGATTGGAATATCTATAGAGTTGCTATGATTTCTTTCTTTATTCATGTTTGATTGGAATTGCTGTTCTCTTCAGATGATGAGATTTTTTTACTGCTATGCTAATCTGCTCTGTCTTTTATGTCTATCTGCTCTGTCTTTTATGGGAGAAGTACATAAAGCATTAATGACCATATGTAATACTTAACTAGTTGCTTCTTGGAATAGGATCTCAATAGTGTTTTTGAGAAATGAAATGCCTCCTACCACTTGACTAATTATGTGTGTTCAAATTCACAACAATATTCATCCTGTCACTGTTTAAGAATCATACTCCAATTGTGATTTAGAGGATACTCTGATGTGAACAGGTTGTCACTCTTAGTTTTGAAATTCACTGTTCCCTTTTCCGCAAGAGCATCTCTTTATTCCTCAAAGAAAGGAAATGAAGAGCCATTTCAGAGGAAAATAAAATAGCAGATGGATGTTGAATGGTT
The DNA here is from genome assembly GCA_009733165.1 of Naja naja. Taxonomy (NCBI): domain Eukaryota; kingdom Metazoa; phylum Chordata; class Lepidosauria; order Squamata; family Elapidae; genus Naja; species Naja naja. The sequence continues at coordinate 116,042,350 of CM019148.1, read as the reverse complement.
TTGTGCCACGTGTCAAAAAAAAGATGGATGGATGGCAGTTTTGTCTAAGGTGAAATGAAGGCAAAAAGAGCTGGAAGGAATATGAAGTCTTGAGAGACTAAGAGGTTGTTATTTGTTTCCTTTTTAAGGGAAAAAAAGATCTGAACATCAAATGGGCCCTTTATAAAGTCATCTTATAAAATGTGACAGTATGTAGTCTGCTAAAAAAAAAAAACTATATAAAAAGTTTTCTGCAGGCCAAGCCACCATCCCCTATATCAATCTGCCTGAAACTCATTGTAAGATTTCAGTGAGATGATATCTTTTGTCCCATAGGTAAAAAGAACATATATATATATATATATATATATATATATATATATATATATATTTGTTTTCGTAGATTTTCACGGGTAAAGGTATGTAGGTCTTGGTGTATTCGGGTCTTGTCCCGTGTAAGATTGAGAATACCTTGGCGATGTTTCAACGAGATCCCACTCGCCATCTTCAGGCTGGTGTCTTCGGTTTTGTGCTTCTGCCAGCAAAGCGTGATCTGAGCTGCCTTCTCTCTATAAATACTGGAGGGGAGGTGTGGTGTCCTGGCTCTGCTGTAAGCGGGTTGGTTGGCTGTGTTTTTGGCTGTGTTGTCGCTTCTTGATTGGTTGATGGAATTGGTGTTTGCTGATTGGTTGGCTTTTTTGTAAGAGCCTGTGTGGCTGAGGTAGTGGCTGTGTGTCCTTCAGCCTTTTGTGTTTTAGCTACCTGGGTAGTGGGCTGTGTGATGACCTTCTGAGTTTTATTGTTGTGACATCCTGGATCTTGTGCTGTTATCTCCTGGGTCGTTGTCTGTGTTGCAACCTCCTGAGGTTTTGTGTTGTAATCTTCTGAGTTCCATGATGTAGTATCCTGGGTGGAAGGCTGTGATGTGACATTCCGGGCCTTGGTTTGGCTCTGAGTTTGAGGTCTGGCTATGTGTTTATAGCGTGTGTCAGTTTGCTTAGTTTGGGGGTCAGAGGGGGGTGTAGCAGCTGGAGTTGCAGCTATGGTCTGGTTTCTGGACGGTGGTTGCCTTTTGTCTATGGGGTGGGCTTGGGTTTGAGTCTGGTGAGGGAGATTGGTGGTGGCATCATGTGTTATTTTGGGTCCGGTGTTGGTTTTCGTGGCTGGGACTCATTTGTTGATTAGGGCTAGTTTCCAGATGTCTGGTAAGCGGGAAGTATCATCCCGTTTATTCATGTTATGAGGGTGTTTCTCTATTTTGATGGCTTCCCTAATTATTCTCTTGTTGAAGTGTTCAGTGTTGGAGATAAGTTTGGATCCCTCAAAATCAATTTCATGTCCTGTGGCTTTAAGGTGCTGGAAAAGGGTCTTTTCTGACTGCGTTCTTGTGTTCTGCGATGCGAGCATTTATTCTCCTGTTGGTTTGTCCAATGTATGTGGCTGGGCAAATTTTGCATGGTATTTCATAAACTCCTTGGTTTTCTAGCTGGATCTTGTCTTTGGGGTTTCTTAAGATGTTGGCTATTTTTTGGTCAGTGCCAAAGGCTGTCCTGATATTGTGTTTGTGGAGAATTTTGCTGATTTTATCTGTGGTGCCTTTGGTGTAAGGGAGGAGGGCGATGCCATTGTCCTGTTCTATGTCTCGGTTTTTGGGGGGAGTCTCCCTTAGGATTAGGTTGGTGATTGTGCTTCTTTGGAATCCATTGGACATTAATACGTTAGTGAGGGTGTGTAATTCTGTTCTCAAGTGGTCTTTGTCAGCTAGGCATTTGGTTCTAGAGATGAGGGTCTTGGCTACAGAGTTGATCTGTGCAGGGTGGTGATGGGATTGTGCATTTAAGTAGCGGTTGGTGTGTGTCTTCTTCTGGTAGATGGTGTCCTAGGGAGCCATTGGGTTTTTTGTAAATTAGGACATCCAGGAACGGAAGTTGGTTGTTGGTTTCTGTTTCCATGGTAAATTGTATTTTGGGGTGTAGGCTGTTGAGATGTGTGAGGAAGTTGTGCAGTTTTTCTTTCCCATGTGGCCAAATTACGAAAGTGTCATCTACATATCTAAGCCAGAGTTTGGGTTTGTATTCTGATTTGTCTAGACCATTGGTTTCAAAATGTTCCATGTATAGGTTAGCGATGACGGGTGAGGGGGTGATCCCATAGGTGCTCCTTCTATCTGTTTATATCTTTGTCCATTGTGGATGAAGTATGTGTTGGAAAAGTATGTGTTGATCAGATCTAGGATGTGCTTAGGGGGGTTGTATTTGTTTTGGATAGCTGTCAAGGCTTCTTTAATAGGTACTTGGGTGAAGAGGGACATGACATCGAAGCTCAAAAGTAGGTCGCTGGGTTGTGGGTTTTGTTTCTTTATTGTTTCTATGAAGTGGAAAGAGTTTTGTATGTGTGAGGTGATGGATTCTGTGTAGGGCTGGAGTTGTTTGGCGAGAAATTTGGCAAGGTTCTGTAGAGGTGAGCCTATGGAGCTGACTATGGGTCTGAGTGGTGTTCATTCTTTGTGTATCTTGGGGAGGCCATAGAGCTTAGGGCATCTAGATGATTTTTCTCTGGGGGTGATTCTTTGTTAGATCTCTTCACTGATGGGCAAGGCTTTTATTTTGGATTTGGTGGTTTTCTCCAGGTAGGTGGTGGGGTCTGTGTTTAGAAGTTTGTAAGCAGGGTCTTGGAGTAGGTTGGATAGTTTGGATTGGTAGTCAGATCTTGTCGAAACGTCGCCAAGGTATTCTCAATCTTACACGGGACAAGAATAATTAGGGAAGCCATCGAAATAGAGAAACACCCCCATAACATGAATAAACGGGATGATACTTCCCGCCTACCAGACATCTGGAAACTAGCCCTAATCAACAAATGAGTCCCAGCCACGAAAACCAACACCGGACCCAAAATAACACATGATGCCACCACCAATCTCCTTCACCAGACTCAAACCCAAGCCCACGCCACAGATGAAAGGCAACCACCATCCAGAAACCAGACCATAGCTGCAACACCAGCTGCTACATCCCCTCCAACCCCCAAACTAAGCAAACTGACACACGCTATAAACACATAGCCAGACCTCAAACTCGAGCCAAACCAAGGCCCAGAATGTCACATCACAGCCTTCCACCCAGGATACTACATCACAGAACTCAGGAGATCACAACACAAAACATCAGGAGGTTGCAACACAGACAACGACCCAGGAGATTACAGCACCACACCCAGGACGTCACAACAATAGAACTCAGAAGGTCATCACACAGCCCATTACCCAGGTCGTTACAACACAAAAGGCTGAGAGACACACAGCCAGCACCTCAGCCACACAGGGTCTCAGGAAAAAGCCATCCAATCTGCATACATCAACTCCACAAACCAATCAAGAAGTAACAACACAGCCAACTCTAGAGTTTAAAAGGGAAAAACAACCACGATCACACACTTCTCCCAGGAGAACGAAGCTGAAGACACCAGCCTGAAGATGACGGATGAGATTTCGTCGAAACGTTGCCAAGGTATTCTCAATCTTACATGGGACAAGACCCGAATACACCAAGACCTACATATATATATATATATATATATATATATATATATATATATATATATATATATTGGTCTTTCATTAGTGAGGATACAACAATTGTTAGACAAACAATGGCTATATATTTACCCACATACACAGAAGGCAGAATTCCTTATGAAATTGATTTTGCTTTCAGCCATAGCCAGAGGAAATGCAACAGGTAGAGAAAGGATTTTGAATGTGTTATTTTGAGGGAACATAGTTTGTAGACAGAACAAATGGTCAATTAAGAAGGGAAGAACCCTTGGTTCTTTTTAGATCCTTATGCTTGCTTATATAATTTGAATTTTGCCATATTATGCAGAAATGCACTTATATTTCAATCATCCTTTTTCTTCCCCATAAAATGCTTATATGCACTAAAATCTATTATATTAGGTAATGTTGCATGTAAACATGCATAAATCAGAAGATAGGCACATGAAGAAACAAGTAAAAAATAAAACTGCTGATACAGGTGAAAACAAAATGGAAATTAATATAAGGCTAAAAAAGTTGGAAGTGCTTTGCAATATTTTGCATTCATCCCTGCCCCAGCTTCACCCTTCTTCCCAAATCAAGTAATTTTAGGCAATTAAATGGAACACAATTCATTATCCATCTCTAGTCTCCACAGACCTATATTTCAATATTTCCATTGTATTTAATACACTAAACTCTAAAGCTACCTTTGTCAGTCCTGCAATTATCTTTTTATAAAAGCAATACTCTTGTAAAATTTGGCAGGAGGGATGTTGAGGTATTCTCTCTCATTAAGGAAATTAGAGAAAATATGATATTTCTTTCAGTCCATTTTCACTTGTGAGTTATTTCTTTTTACAATTCTAAAGCTACTCCTTCTGCTTCAGATAATATTTTCATTCATTTCTAGAAATCTAAATACTTGTATGGGAGCTCTCTCTTTTAATTTAGCTAAGCAGAAGAAAAATCTGGAACGGAAAAAGTATAATTGACTTCATTTGATTTAATTAACTGCAAAAGAAAGGTAGCAATTAGTTAACATGTCTTAATGAATTATATTATGGATACATGGCTCCCAGTGGGAACAAATGATCCTTGTAATGGGAAAATTGGGGTTGTAAATTCAGGAAAGTCATTAGTTCTGTTGGTGGTGGTGCAGTATGCATTAGAGTAGGCAACACATAGCAGCTGGTGCTTTCACTTTCCTTTTCACAAACAGGTCAACAGGATTCTTTTTCAGAACGAATTCTACTCTGAGAATCTTTGTTTCATCTTAGACATATTCTATTACTGATTTTGCTTTTTGTAAACTTTTTCCCCCAAGAAATGTTGCAATTAACATTTAAACTGATTTAGTTGTTCTAAACATCTATACCACTAAGAAGTTCCATTAGAATTAATATTAACCAAATACTCTCCTTTACATAAATGCCTCCCCAGGTTTCCCATGCAATTTCTTGGAGGTTTCCTTGAGAAAGGTCTTTCAAATTTAGTTCTAATTATACTTTTAAAAGAAAACGAGCAACAATAAATGAATGTATTGAAATATTCTGTGAAAACTGAGCCTGTCAGAGTTTCCTGTAAAACATGAGGTTCTCACTATATTTATGATTTACCTAAAGCCCTGAAAGGAATTCAGCATTTGCAGATGGGCAGACATTTTTACTAGTTCCAAAGTGGGATCAGAAGTCTAGTCTTCCAAGATATTGGGCTCAAACTGGAGCCCATTCTCAAGGAATGTCATCTCATTTTTCTCTTTATATATCTTAGGAAGAGAAGAAGCAATAACAGAAGAACATGTAAGGGGTGTTCTCCAAAGAATTCAAAAAGGCTTATATAGCATAGCATGCGTGTATATCTGTTTATGTATGAAAGAAATGCATCTCTTAACATATGAAAGTTAAGAGACACATTTTCATGAATACCCATGACCCAATGATATGGGCATAATTTTCTTTTGGAAAAAAAAATGTCTTTTTTTAAACTCTAAACTGGGAAGATATTTCATTTATAGATCCTTTTCAAGTATATATGAGTATCCCCAATAGTAAGCACCATTCAGATATATAGGGGAATTTTTTTGTTTTAGTCAGTAATGATATTGCAGGATTTTACCTAATGGTTTGAATACCTAAAAAGGCAATGGCAGTACCATTGGAAAATCACTAAATCACATGATATTTCCATTCTTTTGTGTAAGAATGCTGAAAGTACAAGAAGTTGGCAATTTAATGAGATTTTAGCCACTGAATTAGTTTCCATCTGAAGTGTCAGAAAGGGGTGGAATTACATGTGTAAAATGCATAAAGCAAAATAGGAAAGGTGATTGTTTTCTGCACCTCCATATTGGAGTCTGATGTCAGAAGATCATTATATTTTTCAGGGGTTTTCACACACAACAACTTCTATGAACAGCTAAAGTACTCTGCTTTGATATTATAGAACACTGATTTCATAACCTTGTCTTGTATCGAAGGAACATAAGCCTTTCAGAATTAAGTATCCTCCATTTCTAGAAAGTGACAATACACAAAAGGTTCATTTATAGCCTAGATTTATAAAGTATCTTAAATAAACTGTTTCTAATCCAAAAAAACCTCTCAACCTCTGCTAATTATAGTATTGACAACCACATAATATATAATAAATCTAGTTACCCAGATAATTGACTTATTCTACTACTGCATTAGATATTAGTACCATCTGTGAACAGCATTCACCGTGTTTCAAGGACACATCACTGACAGACTGTCAGAGAATACAACATGGTTATATTCCCAGATGTATTCAAAACATTAACTCTATTCATATAGCTATTGTTTCAGATGGAGACAATGAGAAAAGGTTGTGGAAGAGTAACATTTTATAGAGCAATGTTTCAAATAATTAATAGCTTCCATGAATATGCACACCTTGTGTTATAACAATTGTAGTTGCAAATTACTTGGATTATAGTCTAATATTCTCCCATATTACAAACTATGAATGGTATATTCCTGCAATTATTTCTACTAAAACACTTCTTTTGACATTTCATCCATTTTCTCAACATTTCATTTGAGAAAAAAAATGTTTTGAAACAAATAATCAGAATTATTTGTCCATAAAAGGACTAAAACTACATCTAAAAAAAATTCAGGAACACAAAACTTTAGTACATATCTTGATTCCTTAAAGTGACACACAAAATAGAGGAATTCTGTTTATATAAAAATCCCAAAAATCTAGTTTAGGTAATTATTGGATTCATAGATTATATAACCATAATTGTTTTAATTGCATTTTCTTGAATAAGTTGTAATTGTATTTCTTTTTTTATAATTTACATTTCTTCCTGACACTGTTTGCCTAATTAGATTTATTTTGATTTTTGGCAAATTTGTGATGACCCAGGGCATGGCACAAAAGCAACAAAGTCACAAAAGTAGGTAAAGTCCCTTTAATACCTCCAACTAGAGCCTTGGTGGTGCAGGCTATTAAATGCCTAGCACTTAGTTCCAGCTGCCTGTAATTATTGCAGGCTCAAATCCCACCAGGCTCAAGGTTGACTCAGCCTTCCATCCTCTCGGGGTAGGTAAAGTGAGAACCCAAGATTGTTGGGGGCAATAAGCTGACTTTGTAAAAATGCCGCTTAGTAATAAGCAGGCATATACAATGGAAGGAAGGCTATTGCTGAGCACATTGGGTTGTGCTCCAAACATTGTAAGCCGCCCTGAGTCTCCGAAGAAGGGCGGCATATAAATATGAAAAAAAAAAACTTGGCCCCCAATGTCCAGTTATCATCAGCTGGAGAAAAAACTCTCCCAAGAACATTTTTTAAAGGGAAGGAATTCAGTGCGAACCCAAAGTACATATAAATTATAAATAAAAACCAACACAAACCATGCTGCAGCAATTAATGATACAGGGAAGGATAAGGAATTGCAGACTTCAAAAGATAACAAAACACACAAGATACCAGAACCCAGATAAGACTTGACAAATCAAAAGAATTCACGCTTTGCTTCCAGCAAGGTGCTGTGCACAAACGCCCTTTTTAAATCCTGTTTTCCCAGCTGCAGCTAATAAAGGGAATCAGGGCCCTTTTCTCCCCCATAACCCACGTAACTCACGTTGCTCCCTTCTCCGTTCCTTCCTGCGTGCCCTAGGATGAAGAGGGGTGGCCCTGGGTCTTCCTCTGAATGCCCAGCTGGATTGTGCCTTTCCCCAGTTTCTTGCACAGCCACTGGAGCCACACTCCCACTCCCTGTCAGCTGCTCTATCTCCACCTTGGAATCAGATTCCAACAGGGGCATGACATTACGCGTGTGCTGATGAAATTTTAGGAAATTAAACTTGCTGGAAAATAAAAAAAAACATGATTCATTTCTTTCCATTTCCAAAATAAGACAAATACCAGCCTGAAAGTATCTATTCTGCTGGCTTATTATACTGGCAATTTCTGTTGAGAGACAGTTGACAAGTTCCAATCAAATCTACAAATTGTTTTAGGTAGTTGCCTGGTGCTTGAATCCTTTGGGAAAGTCATAAGCACTGCAGAGAAAGTTAATTTTGATACAGCAAGTTGCTAGAATGTTGCTACTTTATTCAACCAACCTGTAAAAATATATCTAAACAAATGTTAAACATGATTTAATTAATTATATGAAGAGGGACAATTTTGATTACCCAGATCTGGCAACATTAGCCACATCTTTTTTTGTTTATTCCATTGTATGTATGGCAGGTATGTCATACAATCCAACTTCTCTTCTCTCACACATAGACTTCAGGGCTATCCCTATTTTGTATGAAACCCACCTCAAAAAAACATTTTGAGATATCAATTACAAGACAGCAAGGTGTTGAACTGGTATTAATTTTAGTAGAACAATGGATATGCACTCAGTGGATATGCACTCAGATTTATCTTTATTTCTTTGTTTATTTTTATACTTTTTATCCTTGCTTTTATTACTTTAAAGGTATCTCAAAAGTATCTCATATCAAATATTCCTTCCTCCTCCTATTTTTGCTACAACAACAATTCTGTGAGGTGCGTTGGCTGTCTGAGAGCCTGTCTGGCTCTCAGACAGCCAACATGAGACACTGTCTGGCTCAAAGTCACTCAGTCAGCTTTCCTGCTTAAAACAGGACTAGAACTCACAGTCACCTGGTTTTCTAGGTTAGCATCTTAGTGACTAGAAAAGTTGTGTCCAGCATACCTTTTGAGGACACCCAAGAAATAATTGACTCCAGAACTTACTTTTAAAGACTGGGAACATTTCAAAAATTAAAATATTTCAAAGGCAAAAACTACTATTGGAAGACTCAGGACTCATTATTGGAGGACTTGAGAGTCTGCAAAAAAGATATTGGAAGGCTCAAAGCAGCAAAATTTCCTAAGCCAGGGTTTATTGGCATTACCCAAATGCATTTTTTCATCAGCTGCTAATGCTAGTTTCCTATTCGGAATTCTATTCTGCAAATAAAATTCTATGGTATTTATGGTTAAATCCAGGGGTGGGATTCTACCAGTTCGGCCCAGTTGTGTGTGACTTTTGATTGACTGATTGAGCAAACTTGGTTTGTGTGAAGGAAATCCCCAAATTTCCAGCATTGGAATAGGAATGTAGTATCAATTTATTTTCAAGACTGTGGCAATCACTACTGGCTCTTTAAAGGCATTTGGTTTGCAGTAACCCCTAATTTACTGAGCTAAATGTGTTTTCACTGTGGAATGTTTGTGCTATTACATGCATAATATAATCAGCAATTTGTTATTGTAGCATGTGGCTATATTGAAATATTGTTCTATAAACAAAGACCATGGCAGTACTTTTTAAATGGACTTTTCATGTGCCGTAAGAGAAAGAAAAATAGCTACTTCAAACAGTATTGCATGCAATAGCAGAAGGCAAAGAAAGCTACACCAAATTGAAAGATCGTTTACACTAATTGCATTTGCAAAGGTAACATAATAAAAATGCAACAGAGTTTTCCAGAGATATGAAAAAAGGATAGAGTGGGAAAGTTTGATTCCTCAATTTAGCCTATGAATAGTCATGTGTACTCAAAATGAAATGAATGAGGCTTATTTCCAAAAATTGGGTTTAGTAATTTTGGGCAAATGATGCAATCTGATCATACTGACATTCTGGCAACCAGTCTATTATAGTATACTAGCAGGATATCCATGCTTTGCTATGAAACTATGTGATTGGGCAAGTTTTTGGGGAGGAAAATAAGGGCGGAAGTTGTGCCTCTGCCTACCAGCATCCATCGGTATTCATCTGGCTAGTGTCCTGTCAGTGTGTGAGAGAGTTCAGGGCTGTTTGGAAACTGAAACAGTATTTGCTATGTGAGCAAGGAGAAAGCAAGGAGCCTGGGCATGGCTTACCTGAAGTACAGTTGGAAGAGATTTCTTTTCAGGTGGGGAGGGGGAGTGGAACTCCTTAGCATCAGAGTGTGTTAATAATAGTATAGGAAATGCTAATGCTCTGATGGTCATTTTGGAAAATCCTTTGTTAGAGAGCACCTAGAAGCCAAGAGGAACATACATGCTGAATTTCAAGTTTGTAGGCTTTACGGTTCTGGAGATTTTGTGATGATGCATGAGTGGTATTTCAAACACACACACACACACACACATATCACAACAGATGCCCCTCTCATTGTCATCATCACCAACAATCCAGAAGGGTTCCAGATGGCGCTTGGGTCAATTCCAGCCTCCTTTGCCCACAGCTCGGTGGAGACCCTGGTGGATGCTTGGCAAATGGCTGCCGCTGGGGCACTAGACCGAGTTGTTCCTTTGTGGCCTCTGACCCGCTACAGATCCTGGTTAGCTCCCTGGTTTTCCATGGAGCTCCGGGAAATGAAGCGGTGGAAGAGAGGCCTGGAGAGCTGTTGGAGGTCCAGCAGGTCCGAATCTGACCGATCACTGTTAAGAACCTATATTAGGTCTTATCTTGCTGCAATAAGAGCAGCAAAGCATGTATACTTCTCTGCTCTCATTGTGTCCACAGATAACTGCCCGGCCGCCCTGTTCAGGGTCTCCCGTTCCCTCCTTAACCAGAGGGGGGAAGGACCCTCTGCAGGGACGTGCCGAGGAGTTTAGTCAGCATCTGACAGACAAGATCGCTCAGATCCAGACAGGCTTGGACTCCAACTGGGCAGAGTCCGATGGGAGTATGATGACTGGTCTTAGAGATATCATCTGGGAGGAGTTTGATCCTGTGACTCCAAATGAGGTGGACAGGATCATGGGGAAGCTGAGTGCTGGCACGTGTTTATTGGATCCGTGTCCCTCCTGGCTGGTTTATGCCACTCGGGAGGTCACAAGAGGCAGACTCCAGGCAGTAATCAATGCTTCTTTGAGTAAGGGTTCCTTTCCTTCCACCTTGAAGGAGGCAGTGGTGAGGCCCCTCCTCAAGAAGCCTGGCTAATTTAAACAACTTTTATCCGGTCTCCAACCTTCGCTTTGTTGCGAAGGTTGTTGAGAGCATGGTGGCCTGACAGCTCCCGGTGTTCCTGGAGGAAACCAACTATCTAGACCTGTACCAATCAGGCTTCAGGCCCAGGTACAGCATGGAGACGATGTTGGTCGCACTGGTGGATGATCTCTGGAGGGTGCGGGAGAGAGGTTATTCCTCTGTCCTGTCCTGTTAGATCTCTCAGCGGCTTTTGATACCATTGACCATGGTATCTTACTGCGACGCCTCGAGGGGTTGGGAGTGGGGGGCACCGTTTTATGGTGGTTCTCCTCCTACCTCTCGGGTCATTAGCAGGTAGTGTTGGTAGGGGGCAGAGATCAGCCCCAAGGCCCCTCCTTTGTGGGGTACCTCAGGGGTTGGTTCTCTCGCCCCTCTTGTTCAACATCTACATGAAGCCGCTGGGTGATATCATCCGTGGTTTGGGGGTGAGGTATCATCAATATGCTGATGATACCCAGCTTTTCATCTCCATCCCTAACCAACCCAGTGACGCCCTCAAAATGATGTCCAGGTGGCTGGAGGCGGTACGAGTTTGGATGGGGAGGAACAGGTTCCAGCTCAACCCGGCTAAGACCAAGTGGCTGTATGTACCGGCATCTTGAGTTAGCTAGGATATTCCATCTTTATCTATGGGGGGAGAGGTGTTGCCCTCCATAGATAGGGCTCGCAACTTGGGTGTCCTCCTGGATGCTCAGCTCAACCTGGAGGAGTAGATGGGGGCCGTGGCCAGGGGGGCATTTGCCCAGGTTCACCTGGTTCACTAGTTGTGTCCCTATCTGGACCAAGATGCCCTGTGTACAGTAAATCATGCGATCATTGTCTCCCGTCTGGACTACTGCAATGCTCTTTACGTGGGGCTGCCCTTGAGGACCATCCAGAGGCTTCAACTTGTCCAGAATGCAGTGGTGCAGGTTGTGATGGGAGGATCCTGATACTCGCATGTTACACCACTCCTGCGTGAGCTGCATCGGTTACCAGTTGTCCTCTGGGTGAGATTCAAGGTGCTGGTGTTGACCTATGAAGCCCTTCATGGCATTGGACTGGGGTATTTGCGTGAGGCCCTGCTGCCAATAACGGTTTCCCAACATCCCCTGTGCTCCCACCGACAGGGCTTCCTCCGGGTGCAATTGACTGGGTGCAATGTCAGCTGTCAGCCCCCAGAAGTAGGGCCTTCTCTGTGGGAGCACCCACCCTATGGAACCAGCTGCCGCTGAGGCTCTGGGTGGCCCCGACCTCTGATCTTTCCGCCGTGGCCTAAAAACATGGGTGTTCCATCTTGCCTCTCCAGACTGATGGGGGGGGGTTTAGTCTCCAGACTGATGGGGGGTTTAATTCTAATGGTTTATGAGTTTTTGGTTTAATAGTTTTTTAATATTTGTATTATTGTTTTTATCATTGTAAGCTGCCCTGAGTCCTCAGGGAGATAGGGCGGCATATAAATCTCATAAATAAATAAATAGATAAATAAATAAATAAATAAATAAATAAATAAATGCTGCTGCTTTTGAGACCCCGCCATGGTATTCCCTATCCTGTGGTAGACCTGCCCCTGCACTTTGAATGTTGGCATAAAATTTCCCTCCTTCACCTCTCTGGCACCAAAAGACGTCATTTGGAAACACCTGTTGTACTTCCGGACAGCAGAAAGAAAGTGCTTTGCCAATGGATGCTGGTAGGTGAGAAAGCTGTGTAAAGGTTCAGGGTAGGGCTGAAGGGGAGGGAAGTGGACTTTACCACCACTGCAGTACACCCCAGGACTCTCAACCTGCCACTTTAGAGCACAGCACCAGGCACAAGGTAACCAAGGTCTGAGATGAACAACCTTTTCCCTAGAATAATGAATTTGAGGTTCATATTGAAAACCAGACAAATACTTATTAGTCCAATGCATTGATTTCAATTGTGATTGATTAACATAGGGGTTATTAGGTATATAGTTTTTTACAGCCCGTCTACTGACTTGGGGATAAGTTTGATGATACTTGTGTGCAGCTTCCCTTACTAGTGTTTTCCTAATTGCATTTGAAAATCTTTTTCTGCATTTTTTGCCTCTTTTCCCTTTAACCGATGTTACAGTAGAAGGAACAGATTCATCTGAATTGAGCAGGAAAATAAGAGAAGGAAAGTCTGCCTCTGCCTATCAGCATCCATTGGTATTCATCTGGCTAGCGTCCTGTCAGTGTGTGAGAGAGTTGAGGGGTGTTTGGAGACAGCAAGGAGCCTGTGCATGGCTTAGCTCAATTGTTCTGTAGTAAAGCTGTTTGCTGCTATGAAAGTAAAAGTGAAATTGAAACTCCTCTCCTCTGCTTGTGTTTTGCATTTGGAAGAGATTTCTTTTCAGGTGGGGAGGGGGAGTAGAACTCCTTAGCATCAGAGCGTGTTAATAATAATATAGGAAATGCTAATGCTCTGATGGTCATTTCGAAAAATCCTTTATTAGCTAGCACCTAGAAGCCAAGAGGAACATATGTGCCAACTTTCAAGTTTGTAGGTTTTACACTTCTGGAGATTTTGTGATGATGCATGAATGCATTTTTGCTTTTAGATAGATAGATAGATAGATAGATAGATAGATAGATAGATAGATAGATAGATAGATAGAGATAGATAGTCAGTACTGAGTATTGTATCAAGCTCTGGGTACCACATTTTAGGAACTTCATTGAAAATTGGAGCATGTGCAGAAGATAGCACCCAAGAGGATAAAGAAAAGGCTAATCCAGAACTGATGGAGGTGCTGATATATTTAGCTTGGAGAAGAGCAGTGTTAAGGGACACTGGTTAGCTCTCTTCAAATACAAAGTGTTATCAAATAGAAGAGAGTGCAGTCTGATTTGAAGTTTTTCCACAAGACAGGATAAATAGCAATATTTATCATATTGAAGGAATATTTAACATTTGAAGGTTTACAGTTGTGTTTGAACAATAGGAAAACATTACAAATGATAACAGCTGTTCAACAATGGATCAGACTATCATGGGAAGAGGAACTCTTGTTTGTTTGGGTAGTTCAGAGAATGCTAAAGTAGTGGATTCCTATACTAAGTAGGCAGCTGGACTAGATGATCCTTAACATAGCTTACAACTATTATATTTCTAATTATATCTTCTGGAAATTCTTGTTGATTAGAAAAGTACATAGATCAGTATTTAAGATAACACAGAAAAGGAAAATGAACCTGTGTAAAGATGAACAAATGAACCTATCATTTTGATGATTAGACAGGACTGGTTATAGAAAGAAGAGTAATATGATATAACTTTAGAGAGGTGAAATATATTTTTACATATACCTGGTTTGACAAGTTCTTTGTAACTTTTTTCTTTTCTATTTTTCTTTAACTTTTCAGCCTTTTTTGTACTTCTTGACTTTTGTCTTTCACTCCTTTATTTTTTTTCATTTTTATTGACCATTAGTTTGAGTTAGCTTTTACCTGTTGTTTAAAAGTTATAATCAAAATTACACTTAAAAAAGGAAATGGAAGAAAAAATACAAATACCAAAGTGCCATCAGTTCCAAAATAAATGTAAAATGTTTTGACAAGTCAAATTCCAGATCAATATGCAAGGGATTGCACTATATGTTTGCTATCCTTTTCAGCTTACTTTGGAGTAAGCCCAAATGAATTCAGCAGGATTTTCTTCAGACAAGACATAAGAATTACATAGACAAAAGTCGTGTAACACATCATCCTCACTAATAAGTGTGTTTAATCTGTTTAAATCCAGCTTATCCATTCATACAAAAAGATAGAAATGTGATAGAATCATCTCTCTTTGAATTACTGACATACAGGACAGATAGCGATCAAACCTTAGCTTCCCTCTTTATTTTCTATTATGTTCTGGTTTTTTCCCCATTTGTTCCTTGCTAGCAGATTGTGAATAATACCAACAACAGTTGCATTGCCTGTCTGGTCAACATTTTGGCATCTGTACAATTATAACGTCATTCTGGGGATTTCTAGAAAGCTGTCAACACAAAGAAGTGTTGGAGAAAAAAAGATGCAATTCAAGAAAATGATATTTTTTCTAAGTGAAAGATCTCTCTCTTTTTCTGTCTCTCTGTCTGTCTGTCTGTCTGTCTGTCTGTCTCTGTGTGTGTGTGTTTCTGTCTCTGTCTCTGTCTCTCTCTCTTTGTGCGTGCGTGTGTATGTATGTGTGTGTGTCTTTATATGAAAACAAAAGCTTAGGCATTTAACAAAGAGTATTGGATAAATATCTACATGCTTCTAAAACTTTCATTTGTGTAATTTTTAGCTAAGTGAAACAATGGGTCATAGGGCAACTATTTTTTGAATCAGGCTACATCAAATGGGTTAACTTATAGAATGTATCTAAAATCTGGTATCCATGATTCACATGGGATTAAAATATAGAAATTTGTAGTCACTTCATTGCTGCCATGCTGTCATACCATAACCTATAGATTAGAAGACCAGTCATGCCCTAATCGTCCAGAGGCTGGGTAAACCATCCCCACCTCTGGCCACTGAGGACCAAGAAGATCAGCTGCTGGATGGTGTTCAAGCATAGTAAAGCTGGCAGGAAGTCAGATGGCACTCCCACTCCCACTGTTTCCCCCCTCCCCTTCTTGATCATTTGGTTTCTCTGTTTTTAGGTCATGAGTTATCTAATTTAAAATAAAGGTGTTGGTAGTATGTACTTGGCTAAATCAGTACAATATTGGAAGGCCTCCTTGGATGTCATTACCAAATGAAACTAAACAGATTTCTACAGTGGAGAAGATTCAGCAATTGCATCCATTTATGGAAAGCCTATCTCAAGAAACAAGGAGCAAGCAAAGGTTTGACACCATCAACGCTGATACAAAGATGAACATCCAAGAATTGAAAGAAGCGGTGCTTTACAGGGTAGATGGAGAACTTTTGCCTATAAAGTCACCAAGAGTCAGACAGGACTGAATGGTAGAGAATGAATGAATCTCAAAAAAGCAAATTTCTTTTCTACAGCATGAAGAACTTCCTTTTCCTCCAGGAATTTTTAATAGTTGTTATGGTTTTTTCTGATTAATGTTACATGTCTATGCTATTTTCAGATAGTAGCGTTGATGTATTTTATATGCTTCCCCTTTTATTTCTCTCTGTTAATCATTGAATAATTACTAGGTTTTATTTCCCTTGGGTTTTTTAGTGTAATTGATCCAGGCTACTTCATTAAGTCAATGAAAACTAGAATGAATAGTGGGAAAATATTGATATATGTTGACTGAGATGAATAAAGTATGGTTCATTGTGGTGAAAATTACTGCAATAGAAGCATTGGATTTACAAGCATTTACCTTTCTCCCCAATAAAAACAGAAGATCGAGTGCTTACTATTATTTGTTTTAATTATATTTTGTAAAATAAGCCATTGTCCTGAAGTATGTTTAGAATCTCCTTCTTGCAGACAAATTATTATTTAATATAATACTTAAATATATTATATGTAGAATCTTATCTATTTTCTGCAAAATTCATAGAAGAATTAGGTACAGTACTCTATGGGCAAAGACCAGGTAACATGTGGAACTATCAACAAACTACCAATAAAGAATTATATCAGGAAAATCTATCTCTTCCAATGCTGTACTAAGCTGGATCTCTAGAGAGTCTGTTCTGGATTTCCTTAGAAATAGCCCTAATGTCTATGGAAATTCTCAATCATCCAGGTCATGGTTGTCCCAAAAGTGCTTTTTGAAATGCAAATGGACTTTCCTGGCTTTTGTCCTTGAGAACATTAGAAATGAAGAAGCTTCTTGGATGAAATGTGAAATGTCTTCAAGGAAAACAAAATCCAAGAAAGTCCAGTTGCACCTTTGGGACAAATAGCCCTAATGTACACTTGGTAATACGTAGACATATGCATAGGCTACCAAGTCTGAGTTGCAAAAATCCAGGACATAAGAGTGTTCTGTATCTGATAGCCATATATTTGTTGGAAATTCAGTCTTTTAAATTAACAGCTTGGCTCATATTCTACACACTTGGCAGAGGTTTGGTGGAAGAAAAGAATGTTACCTATAGGGTAGTTCTGGACATCCAGTACTGCTATCAGTTTTCATAGTGTATGTTGTATTCAGTTATAGTTATATTCAGTCAACAAATTATATATATCTAATGCAGAAGAGGAAGAGAAATCTGTTTGGTTCTGAAACTTCTACATGTTTGCCCTTAATCAAGGAGGGATGAACCAGTCCGGAGTTTTAGAACTATGTATACCATAATTTATATCTTGTCTTAAAATAGTTAGAATTCAGTACAAATCTAACCCCCTTTTGCTTTGTTTTGATTTTGCGAAAAACACCATGCTCTGAATAATTTACCATTTGAAAAAAAACTGAAAATAAAATAAAAATGAAACCTCTTCCATTCTTCAGAGACATTCGAAAGAATAGCACCATTAGAAGACTTTATCACAGGATAAACAATGCTTTGATGAAAAGGTGTCCCCCCATTGTCTCAATCATATTTTTGAAATAACAGAGTTTCTCTCTGCATGAAAGTTGTTTATACAGCTTATTGAAAAAATATTATATTTACTTCCGCTATATTGCAATTTTTCACTCACTTGATTTCCAACCGAGAAGCAGGAAGTTTTACATAGGAATTCTCCACAGGAAAATGAACCAAATTCTCTCTTACATGCATACCTTAGGTATATATGTACACACACACACACACACAGAGACACACACATTTTGCCCTCATGTAAGCCAGCTGGGCTTATAAAAATTGACAATGGGAAACCAAACTATATTCTTTTCACTATCCTCCACTTAACTTCCCACAGGATGCCTAACCTTGAGTAAACCCAAGCAGTTAAACAGAGTTAGAGTCTAAATCAATAGGGATAGTGGTTAGTGATTGACAAGGCAATGGATTTTTTGGGCTCACTCAGGCAGCACAAAAGATATACTACTCCTACACAAAACTCAGCAGAAAATTCTCTGTTGTACATTTGGTACAAAAGATATACTACTGTTTGGATTTTTAGGAGAGGTATGTATACCAAATTGAACACAAGTGAATAATAGCTTCATTGATACCAAGTACAAATATCAAATATGGAATATGGTGGATATATAACCGTGCTTTTTCCCCCGGAACAAATTTTTGTTCATCTATTAGTCTTTAGTTGTTAAATTGTTTTCAACTTTTCATGATTCACTAGATAATAATTCTGTTAGTAGCTGTTTCTAAGTTCTTTTGAATGCCTAAATATGATATTTTTATTCATTTATTTTATTTGTCAAGCAACTATTAGATAACGGGTATAGGTATAAGCATGGTTATGAATACATGAAATGGATATGAATAAAAAAGAAACAATAGGACAGGGACGGTAGGCACATTGATGCACTTATGCATGCCCCCTACAGACCTCTTAGAAAAGGGGTGAGGTCAATATATCAGGGAGAGTGTCTAATGATCTTACCTCTGTCCACCTGATATACTGATCATAGACCTGAGATATAATACTGAAATGATGGAGTCAAACAGTGGGAATATTAAGAATGATATGATCAGTCTTAGAAATATAAGAGGATTTAACTTGGTCTGAATTTAGAAATGGACATCCTGGATTAAAGCACAAATCAACATGTTGTTTCAATTCACCAATATTTCTGAAGCAATGTTAGGCTTTAAATGTAGAAAAATTGAAATGTTATGTAACTTGTCATTAATTAATGCACATTAAAGATATTTTACTATGTAACACCCATAGCAATATGCAATTTAAAATGACTTTTTGTGCTATTTTTATTCAGCTAGCATGAACCTAAAATAATTGGATGGATTCATTCATCTATAACTAGTACTTAATATTGTTGATATTTAAAATATATATTGTTAAACATTGACTATAAAACATTACAGGGAATCTTCTCTCTATGAAATACAACCCAAGGAAACATTACATTTAGGTATTAGGTGCCAGATAATTAATAGTTTTGTTGACCACTTACATACAATTCAGTTTTGACATTCTGCCTAGTTGTCTCATTTGGTTGCCAGATGTTGTTCCAACAGCAAAAGAGGTTCACACTATCCTCCTTGCCCCTCACTCTGAAGTCTGCTTTGGAAAGTTGTAAAAACATGTTCACATAACATTGGATAGTCTTAAATGGGTACTTGCTATGCTAATAGCATTTCCTATGTGTAAAGATATAGTCACTCTTCTACTGGAAGAATTTTTTTAAAAGACACATACTTCAAAAAAGCTCATCTTTTTTAAAGAGAAGAAATAGAATAATGAATGATACATACCAAATAATTGTTGCCTTCTTCTATTATTAGAAGAAAAGGATTAGATTTTATGTGACTGTGAACACCTGCACAGTGAGAAAAATCAGTTTGTCTATTAAGTTGATCAGTTTGTCTATTAAATTGATTGATCAAATTTGCAGATGACACTCAGCTGGCAAGAATAGCCAACACCCGAGAGGACAAGCTCAAAATCCAAAAAGAACTTGAGAAATTTGAACATTTATTTAACAAAATGAAATTAAATGTAAATAAAAGTAAGGTTTGGCAAGTAAAACCAGCTGCATATAGATTAGGTGAAACTTGGCTTAATGCCAGTAACTGCAAGAGGGATCTGGGAATCCTAGCAGACAATCACTTAAATATGAGCCAACAGTGTGCTGCAGCAGCCAAAAAAGCCAATGCAATCCTAAACTGCATTAATATAGGGATAGAATCAAGACATAAAGTTCTAGTACTACTTTACAAAGCCTTAGTAAGACCACACTTGGAATACTGCATTCAACTCTGGTCACCACAATACAAAAAAAAAAAAGATTTTGAGACTTTGAAAAGAATGCAGAGAAGAGCGACAAAACTGGTTAGGGGGCTGCAAGCTGAAACATATGTTACAGGAATTAGGTATGCCTAATGAAAAAAAGGATTACGGGTGACATGATAGCACTGTTCCAACATTTGAGGAGCTCCTATGAAGGCAAGAGAGGTCAAACTATATTCCAAGGCACCAAAAGTCCAAACAAGAAAAAAAAATGGTTGGAAACTAACTAAGGAAAGAAGCAACCTACAGCTAAAGATAAATTTCCTAATGGTGAGAAAAGTCAACTACTGGAATAGCTTGCTTTCAGAAGTTGTGGATGCTCCACCATTGGAGGCTTTCAAAAAAAGACTGATCAACTTTTGTCTGAAATGATATAGGGTATCCTGTTCAAGAAGGGAGTTGGATTGGAAGACCTTCAAGGTCCCTTCCAGTTCTATCATTCTATGTTCTATAATTTGATCTATTTATTGATTGATTCATTAGAATTATTTCCTCCAGGAGCTCAAGGTGGATCTTCTTTTATTTTATCCAGTCACAACTTGGGACCTTTAACCAAGATTATAGTTTATATTTTGGAATAAACTTTAACTTGTTTTAATTTTAACATATAAGCCACTGTATGTCATTGTCTCCTTTGCAGGGGTGGGATTCTATCAGTTCACACCTATTCACTAGAACTGGTTGTTAACATTCTAAGCAGTTCGGAGAATTGGTTGTTAGAAGAAATTACTGGCCTAATCCTGTAAGGAAGGCAGGAAGGAAACATTCTGGTGTTGCTTACAGAAACTGCCTCTCCGTTAACCCTTATTACATTCTTGGCAGGACTAGACTTCCTGTCTCTGGAACGTCTCTGGAGTTTTTTTCCCCTTCTTTGCTGGTACTTTGCTTGTGTGGAGTGACCATTCAAAGTTACAATGGCACTGAAAAAAGTGACTTATGACCATTTTTCACACTTACGACTGTTGCAGCATCCCCACAGGCATGAGAGGCCAGGTGAGGAGATGCGTGCCTCGATGTGAGTGAAATTGAGTTGGCCACACCTAGCCAATAACATGACCACCAAGCCATGTCCATCCAATCACATGACCACCAAGCCATGCCCACCACCTAAGCCATGCCCACAGAACGAGTTGTTAAAAATTTGAATCCCACCCCTGCTCCTTTGCTTTTCATTTATCATTTTGTTCTGTTTATTGGTGTTTAATACAGAATCTACTCTATTTTATGATTTGATTTAAGGAATAACTCTACCAATAAACAACTCTTATATTAATTTGTTTTAATATTTTATTTTTATACAGGGCTTTCATTTTCCTGTTTGGGTTAAAAATAACTGATACATATTTTAAATAATAATTATTATTAGCTTTTACAGATGTCTAGGAAAGATTTGAGTAAAGTTATAGATCAATTCCTCAGTTTTACTATCTTGGATTCATTTTTACCAACAATTTTACTGTGGGGTATGTAAATATCGCATTATTTCATTTTAAATCAATAAGAAAAAAAATGACATGCTTTTAAGAAGAGATAAGAAGAACATCAGATGCATTTGGAATTCTTTTTTCACATGAGTCTTCTTTATTGATTTTAATTAAGTGTTCCCCTAGGTAATAAAATAAAACATTTTATCTTATTGACATTCTTCAGCCTTATTCTATTTGTAGAGATGCAAGAATGTACCATTGAAAAGAAAATGCATTTAAGAATAGCTGGAGTTGATGTGAGGAAAAAGCAGAATTTCATTAAGCAAAATTCTGGGTGACATAGCAGCAAGAAAACCTGAACATTTGTGTTTGTAATAGGAAAGGATTCTTTTCCATAGCAATAATGAATAAAACATGAGACTTTTGCTGCAGGAATGATATTTGTCTCCAGTTCAAAGAATCCCTACCATACACTTATGGACGTATTATGCATAGAGATGATGAAGAGAACCTGCTCTATTATCATCAGAGTGAAATGGAGGTACAGGATACTGTTATCTTCTCTAAGCTCTATCAAAACTGAATATAACAGCAATTACATAAGAACATTGCACCTACATTCATGAAAGCTCCTTAACAAAAAAATATTTCTTGACTGAAGCAACAGAAACATAAATATTTCTTATCAAATGTACAGTGTTGTCCATAGGAAGGTCAGAAAAGCAATGCCTATATCCAAAAGGAAGACCCTTTTCATGGTTATAAAAAGGAGAAAAATGAGATGCAGAGATTTTGAATATAGGAAAACCTTCTGGAAGTGACACTGTAATTAAGGAGAAACTTCCTAACAGTGAGGAAGGAGCAGCTTGCCTTCAGAAGTTGTGGGCGCTGCATCACTGGAGGCTTTTTAAGAAGAGACTGGACAGTCAGTTGTCTGAAATGGTATAGGATGCCCTGCTTGAACAGGGGGCTGGAGTAGAAGACCTCCAAGGTCCCTTCCAGCTCTATTCTGATTGAATCATTTTCCAAGTAACAGAAGTATATCTGAATTCTGAATTAATTTGATGACAGCTAATTCCATAAACATTTGAATGTGCAAATGTTCTTTCACAGACTCAGAAATGTTGGCTCTCTCTGTTTTTCAAATCTTCCCTTTTCCACAACACATATGAAAAAAAAATTGGAATAATATAGACAGAGCAGCATAGGGAGCCATGACATTGACTTTGGAGAAACCACCCAGTAGCTGTAGGTACAGAAGAAATATGTGTTAATCCCAGGGAGGCATAGAAATCTGAATAAAGAACTCAGATTGACTCTTTCCAGCATCCTGGGCTATAAAGGGAGAGGAAGGAAAAACACAGGCACGCATGCAAAATTACGTTACTGTGGACTATCTCAATAATTGGGTCCAATTCAAAGTGTTGATTTTGAACTTTAAAACTCTTCATGACATGGGGCAGGGTTATTTGAGACTCTTACTCCAATTTCATCGCTCGTCCCATCAGAACTGACAAGAAATCTTCAGGTTCATTACTCAAGGAACTACATTTGAGGACGGGAGCTTCTCTGCCTCACCATCTACTTTATGGAATATTCTACAAACTAAGAAGTGATATCAGCGCCATCCCACCTTCTTTTCTGGAATTCCCTCAAGACCTTGCTTTGTCATCAGGCTTGCGGGTATTGGGGAATCAGAAAAGTCTTGAGTGGCTCCATTGCTATCCAATGTCTTTACGTGATTTATTTTTAAGATTGATTGATTGATTGATTGATTGATTGATTGGATTTCTAAGCTGCCCCATCTCCCCAAGGACTCGGGGCAGCATACAGTAAAACAATATAAATATACAATCAAAAGAAGATCAAATCTCATAGAAACCCAAAATATAATTAAAACATTAAAAAAAATTCTAAAAATTCCCCATATAGCCCATCCTCAGTCCAGGTCAGTAAGTTGGAATAGCCATGTTTTTAGGCCCCGGCGGAAGGAGCGGAGATCAGGGGCCACCCGGAGCTCCATGGGCAGTTGGTTCCAAAGGGTGGGTGCTCCCACAGAGAAGGCCCTACCCCTGGGGGTCACCAGCCGACATTGTCTGGCTGATGGGACCCCAAGGAGGCCCCGTCCGTGAGAGCGTACAGTGCATTGGGAAATAGTCGCTGGCAGCAGGGTCTCCCGTAAGTATCCCAGTCCTAAGCCATGAAGGGCTTTATAGATCAAAACCAGCACCTTGAATCTCACTCAGGTAACCAGTGCAGCGCATGCCGGAGGGGTGTAACATGGGAGTATCGGGACACTCCCATCACAACCCACGCCACTGCATTCTGGACCAGTTGAAGCCTCCGGGTGGTCCTCAAGGGAAGTCCCATGTAGAGAACATTGCAGTAGTCCAAACGGGAAGTGACAAGCACATGACTGACTGTACGTAGGGCATCTCGGTCCAGGTAGCGGCACAACTGGTGCACTAGGCAAACCTGGGCAAATGCTCCTCTGGCCACGGCTCCCATCTGTTCCTCTAAACTGAGCCGTGCATCCAGGAGGACGCCCAAGTTGCGCGCCCTATCTACAGGGGGTAACACCTCTCCCCATATAGTTAATGTGGTTTGACATTCTTATTGTTCATGTATATATGTATAGGTACCCCCCCTCTCTCTCTGTACTTCTATTTAATATTTTATAGTTTCTTTAAAGTTTGGGGATTGTTGCACGTGTAGTTTTATCCCTCTTCCAACCACCATCACCACTCACGAATGCTTAAATCTTATTCCTGGAAACTAAGTGGTATTTTCTTTTAAACTACTCACTGGTACGCAAGTCTATATGAGCTGTGGTAGTGCAGTGGTTAGAAGGAAGTACTGTAGGCTACTTCTGCTGACTGACTGCTGTCAGCAATTTGGCAGTTCAAATCTCACTGGCTCAAGGTTGACTCAGCCTTGCATCTTTCCAAGGTCAGTAAAAAGAGGACCCAGATTGTTGGGGGTAATATGCTGACTCTATAAAACCCTTAGAAAGGGCTGTAAAGCACTGCAAACTAGTATATAAGTCTAAGTGCTATTGCTAATGCTAAACTTTCTCTGCTGATGCACTGTGTGTCACCTGATTAAGAATACTAGGAACAACTTTTCTACTACAATATAAGGCAAATGTCTATATGAGCCGCATAGGAGTAATAAATCTAAATATTGTATAGACTGGACTGTAATAACAATAATAGTAGAATCTGCAATAAATAATATTGTATTACTTTGTTTAGGTGCAACTAGTTGGCTCAATGTATTAAATCAAATTTTCTCATTGTGAAATAAATGACTTAGTCTTGACTGTGTTACAAGGATCATTAATTCCTTTCGTAATGAACAGAAATGTCAATAGTATCTTCTATATTATAGGGCAATAATTAGGCTGCTTATTTACTAATATCAAAGGCCATTCTAATGCATTATTACCTTATTAATTATTAACACTGTAATTACTATAGGAAAAATATATGATTCAATTCTCTAATAATTTCTTTGAGGCTCCAGGCAATTTCACTGATAGTTACTTTTAGTTACCTTTTGTTCCTAATACATCTAATATCTATGAAGAATTTTTCCTTCTTTATGTGCTTTAACATAAAGAAAGTTTCTAGAAAGTTTTCTAGAAAGTTCCTCTATTTTATGCCAAGCAATTTATATCATTAGACTCCTGGGGCTAAATCTATAAAGAGCTTCACTTCTTAACAGGTTTGTAATAACTTAGACATTTGAGATAAATTTCATCATCTCTCCATGTTGACTAAAAACCTGAAAACACTGTGAGAAACAATAGCTGTCTCAACTGCTGCTTTGCTCAAAATTACAGATAGTCCCCAAGTTGTAACAATTTGTTTAGTGAACGTTCAAAGTTGCAAACACACTGAAAAATGTGACTTATGATCGTTTTTCACGGTTAGGACCTTTGCAGCATCTTTATGGACATGTGATCAAAATTCAGATGCTTGGCAACTGGTTCATATTTATGACTGCTGATGTGTCCCAAGGTCATGTGTTCACCTTTTGTGACTTTCTGACAAGCAAAATCAATGGGGTAGCCAGGTTCACTTAACAACTGGGTTACTAACTTATCAACTGCAGTGATTCACTTAACAACTGTGTCAAGAAAGATCATAAAATGGGGCAAAGCTCACTTAACAAATGTTTCACTTAGCAACAGAAATGTTGGACTTAATTGTGGTCATAAGTCAAGAGTTACCTGTACGTTGAAGACTTAAATATTTTCCCCCCAAGATGGAGTCCTTCCAATAGTGTAGGGATTCAGTTTCTGGAATCCCCCACATTCTGGGAAAATTCAGTCATATGTTTGAAAAGCATTCGTTTTTAAGGTCTGCCCTGAATGGATTGGGACAAAATGGTAAGAAGTATTGCTTGCTACCACTTCATCTCTTAATATATACTTCATGGCCTTCCTGGTTACTATTAATGATTGAGATGAGAAATGGTTTTCAGAAGTCATGTTTCCTATATGGATGTCCCTGCCACAAAAGCGTAAATTATTTTGCTCTGTGTAATACTGTATCAAAAATGGAAAACATTTCCTTTAATGCCTAAGCAATCCTTTCACCCTGGTAGCTTACTATCATTCATTGATTGTCTTGTCTCATGTTTTTTTTCTTTTTTGATGCTTTTAAGTTTTAGTTATTGAAGATTTCTAGTTTTATCTTTGTTTATTAGTATGTTTCTTTGAATGTGGACCTTTTTGAAGAGAAAAAGGCTGTTCATGAATAAAAAACCAGTTTTATTGTTACAAGTAAGCCAATTCGAATTCCTCTGTTTCTGGGATCTGTGAAGGTGTGGAGTGGGGGATGAGAGAATCAAATAGTAATTTCTCCAACATTTCCTAATTGTTAGAATTTTTCCCAATTTACATTAACCAAATATAAACATTAGTATTTATGCAAAATGTTTAAAAAGATCTGCTTTGTTTGATGTTCCTAATTTTTATGACAGTGTGGAAGAAAAGGAAAAATTTGGTTACTATTCCTAGATACTGCTTCTGGTCTATTATCTTGGCTTCTCTGACTTTAATCCTTTGGCAAAATAAGACATTCATTGAAAGTTATTTTTATAATACTTGTTTAATATTAATTTAGTTTATTCAGAAGTAATAAAGCATTTTATTTGTAATTGTCCTATCAATTAAATTAATATGATGCTCAATTGGTAAAATTTTCTGAGATGTTTAAATTAAAAAAAACCTTACTTTTGAAGGCCTGTGAGTGTAATATAATATTTTATAGCCTGTCCAAGCACATTTGGGCTGTAGAATAAAATCAGGGCTACATCATGAACATATGCTGTTATTTATTCTGAAAGAGGCAGCAAAACTTTGCAGTCATTTATCATTAATGATATGCCATGCCTTTCTCTCCCTAAATATTATTTAGAGAATTCTAAATTATTTAGATAATTCCATCCAGGCAGCAATTCACATAAATATTTACAACTTGCATCAAGAATTCTGAAAAGGAGGTAGTGAACTTGAAAAAGTAGGTAGTAAAGACATTTTCTTAACCAAATTGAACTACATGTATCATTTAGATATTTACTCTGCAGTCTGATTATTCGGTATCTTTATCATTTCTAAAACTGTGGATGACTGCCAGCTATCATTTGATATATGGATTATTGCATCAGTTTATATGCTTTGGAATGTCCAAAGCATATAAACTGAGTAAGTTGGCTTACTCAGATAGAAATGGGGACAAACAACAATAGCAACAAAATATTATCAATTACAAAAGTTTTTAAAAGATTTGTCCTTCAATTTTTTAAAAAATCTGTTTTTAATATTTTATCATTTAACTAACAGGCTTACAGCAAAATTGCTTGTGTAGTACACTATTTAGTGGACTATATATAACTAAAAATTGTTACAAAGAACTTGCAGTACATCAGTACTTTTGATTGAATTAAGGTTTTTTTGGTATGGCTCCATTCAACCAGATTTCCTATTCTTACTTAACCACCAAAACTGTTTTCTAAATAATAGGCACTGAAAACTCCCATGTGAGAATTTCTCATGAGCATTAAGACAATGATAGTTGTTTTCCCCAAACTATCTTTATTTTCAAATTCTCTTGGGTTAGACTTCATACTCCTAAAAAACTGTGCCTGAGAATAAAATTCTTTCTTTTTCATGAAATATAGAGAAGTCCAGCAGACATAAGGTCAATTGAAAGCCAACACAGAAAAATATGGATCATGCTAAGGTTGCTCAGTCAAGAATAGTTTAGGATTTCATCTGTCCCATGATGAGTATGTACTTATTCCAAAAGTTTTCTGGCCCCATGCATGTAGCTGGATATAGATTGAGTATTGTGTCCAGCTGGATCAGAAAGAGGAGTCTTTATAATTACCTTGTCTCTAGTCATGTCACAAGGGCTTTCTGTGAGTTCTCAGGATATAATAGAAACTCAATGCAATATTTCATTTTAGATATTTCCCTCTTTTCTTCAAACAACGACATAAAAACAACCATTTACTTTAAACTTTCCAAATTTTGTAGCAGAACTAGTAACATTATTTACAATTAAAAATGCCAAGTATGGGTTTCTTCTGGGGATTTATGCACTGTTTAATAGATATAAATTTAATAGATATAGGCTTTCTTTTCTGTATTAGTAAAACCTTTGATCTTCCATCATCTTCAGTTTGTGTGAAAATAATGAATAGGCAAAATTTCTGATGCTTCTTGCTCCTCCTCTTCAAAAAAATCATTCCTGGGATTGTCTGCTTTACTTCATGAACCTCAAGACACTCCACAACAACTCTGTGTGTGTGTGTGTGTGTGTGTGTGTGTACACACATCTATCTATGTATTTATGTATGTAGTAAATAAATACCATATAACCTGCTACAACACAACTATGGAATGGACACACTACCATACATTAAAAAAACACCTTCAGAAAAGTCAACAGGCTACTACAACCATACAGCATCACTCTAGCATACAAGCCAACTAAAGTCCTACAAAACATCTTAAGCGAACCAAAAATCCCAGTAGCCCAAGATGAAAAATCAGGCACTATCTACAACCTACAATGCAAAGAATATGCCTTATGTAGTAAAACAGATAGGCAGAAGACCAGCACCATAAACATCAACTAGAAGAAGACATGATGAAAATTCCTTAATCTCACAAGATATGGACAGACTCAACTACAGTTTCAACTGGGAAACTATTAGCATCTTAGACCAAATCAAATTAAAAAAATTGGCATTCAGACAAATCTTCCCTCAATAGAATAGACATATGGAAATAAACTATTTTTGTACACTATTCCAAAGGGATAAATCTAGGGAGGAAATGACAAAATCTAGAACACATCCCCTCCAGCAGCCAAAACTCAGCTAAGCAGGGATCAACATCAGGTAAGCTCAAACAGTAAATACTGTAGTCTAATTAAGAAATGTCCAAGGAGGGAATCAACCCCACCAAAACTGGCATGGCAAAGTACTGAATATAAATGGCAGCAAAGCCCATGCTCACTTGCAATTTGATGTTACCAAGCTGGGTAATGAAACATCTCCAAGCAAACAATAAAGCTAAGAGAGTTCCAAGAATGCCACACTATGAATACAGCCCAATCCAGTTCATGTTTGCATGTCCACATTAAAACCAGAGACATTTAGGATGCTGTTGAAGTAGGCCACATGATACTCTTGGCAGTTTATTTAAGCAAGCTTACAATTTATCTGCCTCCATTTCCTCTGCTCAGTACATGTTGCTTATAACTGTTCTATATTGTAAAGCAACTTTCCATCATAATTTTGGAAGACAGAAGCCAGAGCAGTCAGAAGGTTGTTCTGAACAATTTTCATTGTACTTTGCAGACAAAAGTAATTGGATTCACCTCAGTATGAATTCCAGGGCTGGGAAAAGCAAAAAGAGGTACCCGTGGAGTCCTTGTTTGTTCACAGAAATTTTATTACCCAACTAGGTAACATCATCAGTGTGAGAGGGTGTGTGGTTTGCTTCCTATTTATATACAGTAGCTTGCTCTGCCAGTGTTGGTGATGGTATAGTTTTCTCCTTCTTAGTTTCTTGATTAGGGTATTGTTTTCCAACAACAACCATGTGAAATGGATTAGGGTGATGGAGAGGAACTGTCCCAAAGTCACCCAACTAGTTCTCATTCCTAAAGAAGGCCTAGATCTCATGATCTCCCCATCTTTAGCCCTGCATCTTAGCTACTGCAACAAACAGACTCTTACTTACACAGACTGCCTCATCAAGAAAAAAAATGTGTATCTATTTTTTGGAAGAAAAACCTGGTAAAATAAAAACTGATCATACATAGGAGGAAAAAATAATGTTTTGCAATATAATTTAATCAATGTTAAATTTGAAAAATTCAGAACCATTATCGTTTTCTGTCAGTATTTTAGCTACATCTTTTAAGTCAGACAGCATATGACCCAGATGAAATCCAAGAGCAAGCTATAGAAGAAGAATGTATAGATAAAGGTAAAGGTTACCCTGTCCAGTTGTGCTCATTTCCATTATTTGACCCTGAAAGTCAGCATTGTCCAAAGCCAGCACACGGAATGCTGTTACCTTCCCATCAAAGTAGTATCTATTAATCTACATTAATATTTTGCCTATTTTTGAATTGCTAGGAGGGCAGGAACTGGGGCAGGAATGGGAGCTCACCCCATTGCATGTTGCTTGGGTTTCAAATCTGGGCTGTCAGCTTTCCAGTTGACAAGCTTAGCTTTTTTAACTGCTGAGACATTGTATCCCCATAGAATGCACTGAATAGGACTTGCTAGTAAATAAATAAATTTTATCTTTCTTTTGAGTAGTGGAAAAACATTATATTACCTGTTTCAATACTCAATAGATATGAAGTTTGAAGGTTTCTTCTTAGGTCAAAAAAACTTCTGAAGATTGTGTTATCTATTAAAGATAGATCTTCTTGTTAAATATTCATTGACCATACAGAAGCAGAATAAACATGTATCTGCATTGAATTATGAAAGACAGGATCAGGGCTAACCAGAAGGCAGTAGTCACAATGGAAAAGAAATGGAGAATCATCTCAAGATTTATATATATCCAACCAATGACAGCAAAAGCATGTGGCCCAGGGACATGTAAATATTGCCACATGTCACTTTTCACCAGCCAGCAGCTGACTTCAGGGGAAATGACAGCACCAAGCAGCTGGAGTGGTATCAGTGGATTTCTGACAGAAATCAAACATGACAATGTACATATCTCCTTGGTTTCTGTTCTGTCAAAAGTCTTAGTGTGTCACATTGCAGAGACAGAAGAAGGTATCATTGTGCCATAATAAGAGTGGCCCGTGTAAGCCTTTTGACTAGAAGTGAATAAAAGAAAATTAGTTTACTTTTAATCAAGCAGAAAGCATTATATTCATGGTTCAGGCTTGACTGGATGTCATTTAATACCATTTTTAAAAACGCAGACCTGCTGGGTGGCTGAGAAATTTTAGGAGTTGAACATATTACAGTTGCTGAGGTTGAGAGACACTAACATAGAACATTCTAGAAGATCTAAAAGCCCAAATCCTTTTTTGCGATCCTTGATGACTGGCCATTCCTTAGCATTACCTCAGAAAACAAAAATCCATAACCACTACAAGATAGAAACAAAGTGATACACAAAGTTTTATCTTTTTGCCATTACTTAATGATAGCAAAGATTTTGCAGCTAAAATACAACAGCCCTAAGCATAATTGCCTGACATTTTTGAGGAGAAAAACATGAAAACTTTATCGTAAGGTGCTTTACTTTATAGCCCTTATTCTCCCCAAAGTATTAAATGTAGACATTGTCTCTCAAAATGTTGACCTGTGCCTTTGAATATATTTCAGCCAGTATATCAGTGATATCCAACAATGTTATTCCAAATAATAGTGCAAAAAGGATATGAAAGGATTTCCAAGATCAGGTATGATAGAACTCATTTAGCTAAATGCAAATGGTGAGCCTTATAAACATCCCCTCATGGAACTGCCATGTTACCTCATAAAACTGTAACATGGTCCAATATATTGAACAGTCTGAGGAACAGTAATATCCAGGAGACAACCTCTTTCTTTCTTGTTTTTCCTTCAGAGATTGGATCATACTTTGTTCTGTGCAACAGAAAGTTAGACATTACCACTGAAAGGTTTCATTGCTATATTGTAAACTTACTGGGAGGACTGGCAATAATTAGCCAGATAGTAATATTGTTTGCCTTGAAATATGAATCATTATTATTCTGCTAGCAGGAGATAGAGAGAAATAGGGATAAAAATATTCATGACAGTCCATGGTTTGGGCACCAGAGAATTACATGAGGTAGTCTGAATGGGAAATTCAGGATCTGAAGGCAGGGCAAGGAGGAAAAGCAACAGATGAACAATTGGAGAGGTTTTTACCTGAATAAGCTTCTTGGATGTAAAGTGAAACATCTTCAAAGAAAAACCAGACAGTCCAGTTGCCTCTTGAAAATAGCAGCTTTGGGACAGTTGGAGAGGTTGTTACCATCAGAAGGCCATGGAAGCTGCTGTTATACAGTCCCATACATGGTTTAATTAAGCCAACATCTGCCCTTTCTCTCAAGGAGACATGATAATTGCCTTTGCTCTGCCATTTGCAATTGCCAGTGTGCTCTTGGGCTAAACACCCTGCCAGTGCCAGAATGTGGCCACTCATTAGCTGAATCAAGCCCTATTGGTTCAGGCTTATTGTCTCCTAGTACTGTTGTAAGTTATCTGCCGTCTGACTCATCAGGCTCGAGCTCTGTACGGTCTGCCTTTTCAGTATCTGCCTCAAGAGAACTCAGAGGAAACAACAACATTCTTCTACATTGTCAATTGCAACAGTAAATAAAGCAAAATGGTAAAACAATGGAATCTTTGAACAAAGCTAATAAATAAAAGGAATCAAACAGGGAACAACAGCCAATAAAAGGTGAAAATAAAATAGCCTTTGAGTGAAATTTGACTCCTGAAAACTCCTGACATGGACATATGTAAGTTGTCCATGTAAGTTGACATAAACACTGGCATAAAACCAGTGTTTTGCCATTGCCTTCTTCTGAAGTGACTTATTTTGTTTTTGACTTCCTAGTATGATCCACAGACTTGATATTCCCAAGGTATCCCCATCAGTGGTGGGATTCAAATTTTTTTACTACTGGTTCTGTGGGCGTGGCTTGGTGGGCTTGGTTAGATTGGCATGGCCTTGTGATAGGAGTGGCTGCAAAAAAAGCCACGCCCCCACCCATTTTTTGGCCTTCTGGGCCTCAGAGGAGCCTCTGGGGAGGTGTTTGTGCTCCCAGAAGGCTCCTTTGGGGCTCAAGAAGAAAAAAAATGGAGCCTGGAGGGGGCACACAGCACCCCCCCCAGCTCTGTTTTGGGATCTTCCTGGCCTCAGAAGAGCCTCTAGGGGGCCAATTTTTGCTCCCAGAAGACTCCTCTGGGACTCAGGAAGAAAAAAAACAGCATGGGAGGGGCACACAGCACCCCTCCATGCACTGTTTTGGGATTTTCCTGGCCTCAGAAGAGCCTGTCTGTTATGTATGTAGGTTTGAATGTTATTGGTTTATTTGAACTGTTCTTCTAAAATGTTAAATGGTATTGGTTTAAATGGTGCGGGAAGAAACCCTGCACTCCCATTGGCTGGCAACTACGGCTGCAGGCTATAAGAGGCAGCCATAGCCCAGCCAACTCGGGTCCATTCGAGCTGTAGTCACTGAATAAACTCTTCACTGAAGCTCTTCATGTCTGACTCTTCATGCAAACTTAACACTGGTGATGAAGGTGGGATCTCCCTGAAGAGAAGACGACGTGGAAGACAAGCAGAAGAGCGAGATGGCTGTGCTGAACACCTCCCCAGCCCCGTTCAATCCGGTGGCAGAAGACTGGGAATCATATGCGGATTGCTTCCAGATATACCTTGTTGGAAACGACCTCACCAACATTCCCGAGAGAAGGAAGAGGGCAGTATTTCTCACGCACTGCGGTCCGGCAGTCTTCAAGATGGCGAAGGCATTGGCGGGAGCTGCAGAACTGAAGGTAATGGAATGGCCTGATTTGGAGAAGCTTTTAAGAGCCCATTACGCCCCACAAGTATCGTGCCTCATTAAGAGACACGAATTTTACCGTCGGGATCAAGGGGAAAGCAAGAATGTTAATGATTTTGTGGCAAGTTTAAGGGATATTGGGGGTGCTTGTGACTTTACCAACTTAGAAGAGGCCATGCGTGATCGGTTTGTTTTAGGCCTCAAAGATAAGGTCTTACAAAGCAAACTGTTAATGAAACCTAAGATCACGTTTAAAGAGGCCATTGAAGAAGCTGTTTCAGCGGAAGCCGCCAAGTCCTCAGCAGCGGCCATGAAAAAGATTAACAAGGCCTCAAGCCAGGCCTCAAGCCATTCTGATGTGGAAAAATCCACAACAGCCCATTACGAACAAATAGACTCTGATTCAGATTGCAGTGAGGTGGAGGAAGGGATTTTTAGACTCAGAATGGAGAAGAAAAGGAAAGACCCTGGGAGAAAGAGGCAAGAATATTATTGCAGAGGCTGTGGGGGGGGGGCATCCCCACACTGAATGCAAGTTCTTAGACAGTCTGCCTACGTTGTGAGAAAAGGGGTCACCTAGCCAGAGTCTGCAAATCATCCAGAACTCCACCTAGTAGGAAGAAATTTCCTGAAAAGGATTTTAAGCCCAACAACTTCTTTGAAAAGATGGGGCGCAATTCAGAAGCAAATGGGAAGAATGAAACTCACCAAACAATCACCATTGGTCATTCTTCACCCTTGAGAAGCAGAAAAGTACACGTGAAGGTGTTCATTGAAGGAAGGCCTTGCCAAATGGAAGTGGACTCAGGCTCTTACTTATCTATGGTGTCATGGGACACTATTCACAGACTACTTCCCAACATTCAGAAGAAACATTTCCAGAAGCAAGCACTGACTCTTAAAGACTACCAAGGGAACAAGATTCCAGTAGTTGGAGCAAGAGATTTCAACATGCAGTTTAAAAGCCACACCAAACGTTTGCCTCTGACCATCGTGGACAAGGATCGCCCAAACTTTGCTGGGACTTGAGTGGTTCAAGCCACTAGGCATCGAGGTGACTGGCATCAATCACGTGAGCAACTCTGAATGGGAGGAGGCCTTGAAGTCTGAGTTTCCAGAGGTCTTCAGCGAAGGACTGGGCAAGTATATGGGGATCCCTATCACTTTCAACCTAGATCTCAAGGTGCCCCCAATTCGTTTAAAGCCCAGGAGGGTTCCATTTGCTTTAAAGGAAAAAATTGATGCACAATTAGACAAATTAATTGCTCAAGGGGTTTTAGAGCCCACTGATCACTCCAGATGGGAAACACCCATAGTCACACCAGTCAAGGCTGATGGGTCAGTAAGAATTTGTGGAGACTATAAGGGGACACTGAACCATGCGCTGCAGCAGAGTGCATATCCAGTGCCAGTTATGCATCATCTGCTACATTCACTTGGCAGGGGTACAGTCTTTGCCAAATTGGACTTGGCCTAGGCATATCAACAACTAACAGTTGATGATGCCACTGCAGAGGCCCAAACCATTGTGACTCACAGAGGTGCCTTCAAATGTAAAAGGTTACAATTTGGAGTAAGCATGGCACCAGGCATTTTTCAAAGTCTTATGGAAAGAATGCTTCAAGGACTGCCAGGGGTAGTGCCTTACTTTGATGATGTGTTAATCTCTGCTGAAAATGACACTCAGCTTCAAGAAAGACTCAGAGAAGTCCTTACCAGATTCAGAAAAGTGGGGTTAAAAGTCAAGGAAGACAAATGCACACTTAAGACAGATAGGGTTGAGTTCCTGGGCTACATGATTGACAAGCATGGCATCCACCCTACTGATGCCAAGGTTAAAGCAATCAAAGAAGCCCCTAAACCTAAATGCAAAACAGATTTGCAAGCCTTCCTTGGACTCATTAACTTTTATCACATGTTTCTACCTCAAAAGGCATCCATTGCTGAACCTTTGCACTGATTGCTTGATAAAAAATCTGTTTGGATCTGGGGGAGGAAGGAACAATCAGCATTTAACAGTATTAAGAGACTAATCACATCTGATGCTGTATTGATACAATTCTCTGAGAATTTGCCTGTTGTACTGACTTGTGATGCATCCCCTTTGGAGTGGGGGGTTGAGCCACAGGCTTCCCAGTGGAAGGGAAGCCCCATTGCATTTACTCTCACACTTTGACCAAAGCAGAGAGGAATTATAGCCAACTGGACAAAGAGGCATTGGCAGTTGTTGCAGCTGTCAAGAAATTTCATGAATATCTGTATGGCAGGACATTTACCATTATTACAGATCACAAACCTTTATTAGGCATTGTGGCAGGAGACAAACCTACACCTACTATCCTGTCACCGAGAATGCTGAGGTGGACTGAATTTCTTGCAGCTTATTCATACAAACTGATTCACAGGCCTGGCAAGGACATTGGACATGCTGATGCACTGAGTCGTTGCCCACTTCCTTGCCACAAGGAGGACTTTGAACCTGAAACACACACCTTTTTCCTAGAAACTGTTGCTAAGCTTCCAGTCCATGCTGCTGAAATTGCCAGAGAGACTGCCAAAGACACTGTGTTGGCTCCTGTTATAGGCTGGATTAAGAAAGGTTGGCCTCTTCAAGATCTACCTCACCTTGCCCAACCTTTTAAGTCCAGGCAAACTGAATTATCTGTATTAAGAGGATGTATTTTGTGGGGTAACAGGGTGGTTATTCCTGCAAAACTGCAAAGAGAGGTTTTGGAAATGTTACATGAGGGTCATCCTGGGATTGTAAGGATGAAGGGATTGGCCAGGAGTTATGTATGGTGGCCAGGTATTGACAAAATGGTTGAAAACTGGGTTGCATCTTGTCCAAATTGCCAGGTAGTCAGGCCTGCCCCACCTCACGCCCCCACACAGGAATGGGAATGTCCTAGGGGCCCGTGGTCTAGGATCCACATTGATTTCGCAGGTCCTACTAGAGGGCACACTTTTCTGGTTATAGTAGATGCATATTCCAAATGGCTCGAGGTATTTCCCATGACATCCACCACAACTGATGCTGTCATCAAGCAGCTCAGAAAACTGTTTGTAACCCATGGGTTACCTGATGTTCTTGTCTCTGACAATGGCCCTCAATTCACATCTAACATTTTTGAATCCTTTCTAGCACAACAGGGTATCAGACATGCCCTCACTGCCCCTGGGCACCCTTCGCTAATGGCGGGCTGAACGAATGGTACGCTTTACCAAAGAGAAGCTTCAGCAACTGGGTCCTGGGGACATCACTGAGAAGCTTGAAAAACTTCTTAGTGTTCAGCACATCACTCCTAGGCCATCTACTAACTTATCCCCAGCAGAGTTGTTGATGGGTAGGAAACTTAGGTCTTCCCCTGACTGCCTTCATCCCACTTACGCACCCAACGCACCACTGGATTCCACTTCCAAAGTTCGTACTTTCAGTGTGGGTGATTCTGTGTATGCTAAGAACCTTATAGGTGAGCCTTTGTGTATTCCTGCTGAAATAACTCAAATCACTGGCCCTCGTTCTTACAGGGTACAAACAGAGGATGGACTCCTCTGGAGCAGGCACATTGATCAACTTAGATCCAGGTTCCCTCAGGAACATCGCCCCTGTCTCTCTCTGGTTCCCTCACTTGATGTCACTTCTAGGGGGGAAGGGGAAGAACAGGAGGAAAATCAGCAAGCAAGAATCAACCCCATGTGTAACGAGCCATTACGACAGGAACCATCCCAAACCCTGTCACAATGCCAAGATCCATCCTTAGAAGTGGAAGATTGCACATCACTACCTGACTTGGGTGCTGACATTGGAATGGAGATGGGTTGGGAGGAGAGACCATATTCTAGCAGTCTAGCAGGGTCTCCTTTCACAGGAAGTCCCAGTGGGGAAATATCAGCAGACACATTTCCTCTCTCACTGCATGAGAATGTTAAAACTTCTGAACCACGAAGGTCTCAACGTACACGTAAGAGCCCCACCTATTTAAAAGAATACATTAGATAGGTTGGGGTTTGGTATGGACTGAACCTAGTGGGGAGGGGTGTTATATATGTAGGTTTGAATGTTATTGGTTTATTTGAACTGTTCTTGTAAAATGTTGAATGGTATTGGTTTAAATAGTGCGGGAAGAAACCCTGCACTCCCATTGGCTGGCAACTACGGCTGCAGGCTATAAGAGGCAGCTGTAGCCCAGCCAACTCAGGTCCATTCGAGCTGTAGTCACTGAATAAACTCTTCACTGAAGCTCTTCGCGTCTGACTCTTCATGCAAACTTAACACTGTCCCTCCATTTTTTGCCTTCCTGGGCCTGAGTAAAGGGAATCTCAGCACAGCTGATCGTATGAACAGTTGATTGTCGGGAGGGGAAAAAAGAAAGAAATACCTTAAGGGGCGAGCATCAGGCAGGCGGGATGAGTGAAGATCGGGCAGGGCAAGTGAGCCAGTAGCAACTGGGTGACTAGGTCAAGGACGTGGCCAGCCAGAACTTACTACCGGTTCGGTGACCCATGCCAAATTCTTGCTATCTGGTGCAAACCGGCTGAATACCACCACTTATTATATTATTATAAGAGCCCTGCTTATCTTTCTAGGTCATCCAAAGTATTGGATTAGCAATATATGTGTAACTGGGTATAGTAGGGAGGAACAGAATCATAGACATGGCTGATGAGGTGTGATGGTGAACAGTGGTGGGATTCAATTTTTTTTACTACCAGTTCTGTGGGCATGGCTTGGTGGGGGTGGCAGGAAAAGGATACTGTAAAATCTCCAGTCAGAGGTGGTATTTGCTGGTTCTCTGAACTACTCAAATTTTCCGCTACTGGTTCTCCAGAACTGGTCAGAACCTGCTGAATATCACCTCTGATGGTGAATCATATGGCTGTAGGTATAACCTGCCACAGTACAACTGCATAGTCACAGACCTGGACCCTACATAACTGTCAGTTTAAAGCCTTCAAGTGTTTAGGAAGAAATATAGCTTCCTAGGTAGAACCAAAAACAAATCAAAGAAACCTACAAGAGAATAATCAGAATAAGTAGAAGGATCACCTCTTCAACAGCAATGGAATGGAACTCAGGTTTTCAAAAGAAATTTTATGGAGCATAGGAGATAAATTTAGTGGAAGAAGGTCCAGAAGGAAGAATCTCTTGTAATCAGTGGAACACATGAAATTTTAGATTTTACCCAACATTACACTGACACATCTTGTTACTAAGAGCTGCAGATGGATTCTAAATTGCCTTCACTGATTATAGACATAAAGCATAATGGGGAAGGGAGAAACACAACACTATTGCAATGCCAATGTGGCAGGAATTTCCGTGAATTGAGAAAGAACTTGCTGAGTTCAGTGACCCTCTATATTGCAAACTGCTCTTGATCTTTCAAAGAGAGCAGGTGGAGAGGGTTCTGTTTTGAAGCACAAAACTCAGTTGATTGCTAGGGGTGTGCAGCGTGGGCATGCACCACTTCAGTGTTTCTATTGGAGTCACTGATCTGCCTCATCTGGCTGCCTTGCTTTGAGAAAAGAGACTATTGTGTATGCACTTCACATGCACAGAAATGGGTTTTTTTTGCCAAGGGAAGTGAAGTAAAGTGCTCCTTTGAAAGCTAGTTCAAAGTCAGGTTCTGAGATGGAAAATACCTTGCTTTAGAGGCTGTTCTGTGCTAGAAGCTAGTCATTTTAGGAAAACTCACAGTTTTTTTTTAAACTTGCTTTCTCGATTACCTATTTGCACAAGGTATTTCACATGAAGAATAAAAGACATAATAAAATAAAAAAATAAATAAAAATAAAAATAAAATAAGTAATAGGAAACTAAGAAAACATTAACAGACAACAATGTCTTAAAAGACAGCAATTACCCTA
Organism: Naja naja; assembly: GCA_009733165.1. NCBI lineage: Eukaryota > Metazoa > Chordata > Lepidosauria > Squamata > Elapidae > Naja > Naja naja. The sequence continues at coordinate 116,003,166 of CM019148.1, read as the reverse complement.
AATGCTCACTGAATTTGTTTAAAAACACTAAAGTTTCCTAAACAGGTAAAATGAGCTGTTTAAGGATTTTCACTTCCCTTTCCTTCTTCCTGAAAAATCTAAACTGGTATGCAGCTCACTTACACCCTTTAACAGCTGTAACTGATCACAATCACTGTAATACAGCATATGGATTTGAAGTGGAAAATACAGCAAAATGGACAATAAGCTATAAAAGTTTGCCAAGTTTGGGGACCTCTGGATTAGAAACTAGGAGACCATGAATTCAAGTTTGACCCGAAGCATGAAAGCCAACTGGTTGACTTTGGGGCAGTCATCCTCTCTCTCTCAGCCCCTTACTTCATGGGGTTGTTGTGAGAAAAATAGAAGTAGAAGTATGTTCACTGCTTTGAGTTGTTAATAAAAATAATAAAAGTAGGATATAAATAAAACAAATATACAGTAAAATAATCACAGGCAGCTCAGTTCTACCTCAAGGAAATTCTGTATGACATCCTAGGCCATGTTGAATGATGGTGCCACTCCCACTGATGCGAACATTGGAATTTTTGAAAATCATTTCTAAAGTAGAGTGGCAGCACTGCTTAAACTTTGGCATCCTAGACCAATTCCTACTTAGACTTTGCCTAAAAGTGGCTCTGAGGTAAAAAGTCATCAATATTTCTAAATGTCTTGAGAACATGGTGGCATCTTAGTAGGCTTTGTTTTTTTTTATATTTCTGGACTCATATAAATGTTTAATTTTATAATTAATTTTATAATTTAATTTTATGAAGTATTTGAATTATTTATTTATGTATTAGAGTTTCACACTAGAGGATCTAAATGATGATTAAACTGTGTTTAAATGGTGAACTAAATACAAGAGCTCAAGACTGTGTCAAGATTGATTCAGTGAAAGACCATGCTTGTGCATGAAAATCTGGCTCTGATCATTAGGATCCCAACTTATTATGACTCTATTATATGCCATAGAGGTATTGATTGACATGTGAAAGAGAGCAGAGAGTAGACAAAGCAAGAAGTAGTAAATGATGGAGAGCAAACTTTATAATAAAAACTTGGATTATAAAAATAATGTAAAGTCATTTATCGTGAGAATGATGGCATTCTGCCAGATCAAAAGGGTTATAGTTCCAGACAATATAATGGGAAGGGGCCCTTAAGTGAGTAGAAATGTAAGACAGATATGAACTAATCTGAATTAATCTTCTTCTCTACAAATTTCAGAGAGTGATGGCCAAATGTCAAGCGAGACAGAAACCAAAATGAGTCATCATCAATAAACAATCCTTTAATTACGTAATGGTTCCAGACAGTGATTGAACATTGAATGAAGAATTTGACAGATGTGACCAAGGGCAGAGATCCAAATCCCTGCAATTGAAGATGAGAGTGTGAAAAAAGAATTTGTGGCCAAAGAAAAAGTCACTCACCCTGGAGTTTGACAAGCCATTCATTAAAGCGAAGTGATGCATTATCAATTTCTCTTCTTGTTTCAAGGTTACTTGGCAAAACAAAAGCAGGGAAATGATAAATTAAGTACAGTCACATTAAGGATACTATTAAAAAGGACACACAGAAGACCATATGCAGCAATTCTTAAGAGATATAACATTTTTATATTTGTAAAATATAGGGGTTATTAATAAATCTCTAGCTAAGAAAGGAAGAGGCTGTGTTACCTAATATTATAGGTATTACTATAACGAATCTGGATACCTTTCAAAACATGCTATGAACATCTTATAGACAGACCTTGTTGAAGTTGTACATCAATAAGGTTTCTACCTTATTGGTAGAATAATACAGCAAAAAGTCTATTTGCTACCTTTGAAATCTACATCACCTATAGATTATTGCAAGAATTTAGGATTTACTGTTCACACAGAACAGTATACTAATTCTTAAGCAATTCAAATGTTAGGATAATTAAATATATCACAATATGCTGACTTTAAAATATCTAAATGTACAAATGCAATTTTAGGAAATATGAGTTGATGGCAAACATGTCCATGAAGTATCTGGAACAAAATTAATGTAGCTAAATAAATATTACATCAAGATTAATTTATATTTTAACATATTGTATCTAAATTCCTATTTGATACTTTACATCAACAAATTAATGACACTTTTTTGATGGCAGAAATTTTGGGCTTGGACAATCTGGAACTGCTCCAGTTGTGGTCCAATCTAAGCAGTTCACAAAATTGTCTGCTATAACATCTTGCCTGTCAATGACTTCTTCAGCTTTAATTATAATAATACACAGGCAAACAATTGATAAAAACTCAAGGTAAACCACTCCAAACTCGATTGCAGAAAATATGACTTCAGCAACAGTCAATGCCTGGAACACCCTACCTGACTCCATTGTTACAGCCTCAACCCCTCACAGCTTCAACCTCAAACTGTCTACTGTGGACCTCACCCCATTCCTAAGAGGTCCTTAAAGGAGGCATATCAGTGTGCCTACTGTCCCTGTCTTACTGTCCCCATTTATCTGTGTTTACTTCCTTTGTTCATGTTTATATCCATACCTATACTTCTATCTTCTACATATTTGACATCAAATAAAATAAATAAATAAATAAATAAAATTCAGTTTAAACATCTGGCTGGCTGTGTGATGAACCGTAATAATAAAGAACTTTCCTGTGAAAGCTGGCAACAGGTGTTTTCAAGGAACAGGAAAAAAGAAAGAAATATTCTTGATCAGTAATAAGACTTCCAAATGCCTTAGGGGTCTGCTAATCCAAGACAGCTTGTGAGATCAACATTTTTTTAAAAGTCAGTTCAAATAATTTTATACAGGTCCTAAGCCATCTAAAGCAAGGATATACACAGTTTTACTGAAACTGGATGAGAGTAAAATGTGTGCAGATGTAATAATTATAACTGAATATTAACAAAATTTAGTGTATAATCACTGTGCTGGGGTACAGCTGGTTTGAGAAGCTGTCTTCCTTGTGATCCAGCTTTGATGGTATTTTTGTCTCAGTATAAATAAAATTTGTTTCAGTGTAAACAGCAAGTTTTACCCTGCAAATATTTTACCCTCCAGAAATTTTTAGAGGTCAAAAACTGAAAACGTTGTGAGAGGCATTTGTTTACCGTGGCTGATTATAAAGTATTATTCTGGTTTTCTACTTTAGGCTGCTTCATGTTAATTCTCTCTGATTTCTTACATGAGGCCATATAGAAATTGTATCCATATGACAAGCCCCTTACTTGGGAAGAACTATAAGACAGAAAAGAATGCTCTGGGTTTCCTGAAATTTAGCTGCAATAGCATTTAGATTCATAATGCTTTACAGCACTGCCGGAATGATTTATAATGTCAGCATTATTTGCATATTGCCCCCAACAATCTGTGTCCTCATTTTATTGACCTCAAAAAGATGGAAGGCTGAATCAGCCTTGTGCCCCATTAGGATCGAGATTGAGGCTTTGGGCAAAGTTTGCCTGCAACACGGCCCTTAACCATTGTACCACCAGGGCTCATAACAGTGGCATAGCATGAAGCACCATAACAAGAATCACATTTGGAAATTCTACCATTTTCATTGTTCTAGTACTCTGGGAGCCTTTCATTTGTCTGAATGGTTATTTCCTAGAGGTCAAGATAATATTTGAAAAGAAGCCACAATGCAATTTAAATCCATTCTAGTAGCCCAAGACTCAGATCACAGATTCCAGTGATAATGTCAGGCACAGCACTTGAGGCAATAGTCAGCTCTTGGGGAATCAGCCCATATGTGTCTAAGCAGCAGCTTTAGAGTATTGAGTACAGATGACTAGGGTTAGAGCAATGGATGCTGGAAAAGAAACTATGAGCAGTACTGGTAGTCCTCAAGTTACAACCATAATTGAGTGTTGGGATTATAGTCATGAGTTGTGATGGCTATGAAGTGGGTCACATGACTGGATCCAATTTCATGACTTTTTTTCCAAGATGTTATGTTAAGTGAATGTAATAGTCATTAATCAGACCTCATAGTCATTAAGTGAACCTGTTTGCTATGGGGCCATTTTTGCTGAAAGCCAGAAGTAAATCACAGTCACATGTCTAAGGCCGCAAACAATCTTAAATGCAGTCTGGCTGCCAAGTGCCAAAAATGTGGTCACATGATGGGGCCTAGCATTGGAACATAGCATAATTTTTGGGGAGAAGGTCTATCATAATTTTAAACTGTTGCTAAATCATAAGTTGAGGACTGCTTGTATTTTGCCTAGAGCTGTGTGAGAGGACACTAACAATCTTCAGGACTTTTTACAATCTTCATGGTTTCTGAATAGTACAAGAAACACAGAGGCAAAGATATCGGGTACACACATGTTTTAAAAATGATTTGGAAGAATTAGTTCAGAACTCACATACAGAACATTTTAGCTACTCATTAAAGCTTCCATACAAAAGTGAAAAGAAATGTGGCTGTTTTAAAACTTAGAACAATTGATAGCTTTGATTAGTATGGAGACAGGTTGCACTATGGCAATTCCCAACCACTTCTTCCAAATCATTTTTCAAAGTGTGCTCAGCCTTAATGGGCAAACCCTTTAAATAACACTCCAAAACAACATTAGTTGACTTCAGTAAGATATTGTAGATGTTGAAGTGGTAGTTAAGGATTGTTTAATTAAAACAGTTTGTCAGTGTTTTAATTAGGGTCATACTTATTTTCATATTGAAAATTCAATATTCCTTGAGTCTAATTATTTACCTGTTTGTTTGTAATCAATTTTTGTAATCAATTTTTCAAAAAAGCAACATTTCTATAATTACATTGCAGGATATTTTTTTCTCACCAAAGTTTGAATACTCCATAAAAATGTTATTTGCCACAGTCATGTACTAAATGATATTACATCATTTCTTTGTTTCTGTAGTTAAAATCCATATGACATTCCATTCCTTATAAAGAGAGGCAGCCACCAATCTGAAAAGATTAATAGATATAATTCTTTATTGGTCAAGTGTGATTGGACACACAAGGAATTTGTCTTGGTACAAATGCTCTCAGTGTACATAAAAGAAAGAATACATTTATCAAGAGTCAAGAATCATCAGGTACAACACTTAATAATAGTCATAGGGTACAATAAGCAATCAAATCATACTAAGAAACAGTCAATATAAAATGTTAGGATACAAGTGACAAAGTTTGTCATACAGTCACAAGTGGGAGGGGATGGGCGATAAGGAGTGATGAGAAGATTAATAATAATAGTAGCGCAGACTTTGTAAATAGTTGGACAGTGTTGAGGGAAATATTTGTTTAGGAGAGTGGTGGCATTTGGGATAAAACTGTTCTTGTGTCTAGTTGTTCTGGTGTGCAGTGCTCTATAGCATCGTTTAGAGGAAAGGAGTTGAAACAGTTTATGCCAAGGATTGTGAGGGGTCTGTAAATATTTTCACAGCCCTCTTTTTGACTTGTGCAGTATACAGGTCCTCGATTGAAGGCAAGTTGGTAGTAATTGTTTTTTTTTTCTGCAGTCCTAATTACTCTCTGAATTCTGTGTCTGTCTTGTTGGGTTGCAGAACCAAACCAGACGGTTATAGAGGTACAGATGACAGACTCAATAATTCCTCTGTAGAACTATATCAGCAGCTCCTTGGGCAGTTTGAGCTTTCTGAGTTGGTACAGAAGAACATTCTTTGTTGTGCTTTTTTGATGACGTTTTTGATGTTAGGTGTCCATTTTGGGTCTTGTGATATGATAGAACCTAGAAATTTGAAGGTCTCTACTGTTGATACTGTGTTGTCTTGTATTATAAGAGATGGTAGTATGAGAGGGTTTCTCCTAAAGTCTACCTCCATTTATACAGTTTTGAGTGTGTTCAGTTCTAGATTGTTCTGGTTACACCATGAGGCAAATTGTACAACCTCCCATCTGTATGCAGATTCATCATTGTCTCGAATGAGACCAACCACTGTTGTATCATCTGCAAACTTCAGTATTTTAATAGAGGGATCATTTGAGATGTAGTCATTGGTATATAGGGAGAAGAGAAGTGGAGATAGCACACAGCCTTGGGGGGGCCCTGTGCTAATTGTACAGGTATCAGATGTTATTCTGCCTAGCTTCATCTGCTGCTTCCTGTCTGTTAGGAAAATATCAATATTTAAAAAAAATTCTATCATGTATAGAATTAGAAAAAAATAACTTTAATATACTAAAATAGTACATAGGAAAATGTATCCATAAAAAGAAACAAAGATAATTAAGTATATAAAAATCTCTACCAGAAGAAAAACAAAAATTGAAACAAAACATCACTCAAAAACTATTATAGGAAGGAATATCTGTTATATAATGTATGAGAGTAGATAAAGAAGAGGGAAACAAAATTACTTTAATTTTTCTTTTTTTTTTTTAAACAAATTTTATTCAATTTTTAACAATTTTTTAAAACAGCTCTTTTCAGTAGACAGCATGTTCCCGGGTCGTCACTTTTACATGCAAATATGACAGTAAATCTATATTCATTTTAAACATTTGACTTCACTTCTATTCCATTTTAGCAGACAAAGGGTCAAAGAAATTAATCCTAATCTCAAATCTTAATCTCAATCTGTATAGCCCCCCAGTTCATTTCGAGTTAATTGCAAATATATATATATATTTTAAAAACTTCATTTATAAATCTTACAAATAACAATATATTTGCCCATCATATTAAAGATAAAGTTCATCCATATCTATCCTTTAATTATCTTCACATTGTTAATACTCTTTTATCATTTACAGAATTCTTTTGTCCGTCAGATTTGCCCTTTCATCACATATTCTCTCCATAATTCTAAATCCGTACAAATTTTAACACTAAAAGAATGAGAAAAAAAAACCTAGACTTGCCCCCTTTTACTACTTTGAAAGTGACACCTCAGTGGTTAATATAGTAGCATAATCATAATCATTCCCTTTAAAACGAAAGCTAGAGAAAAAGAAAAGAAAAAGGAGAAAAGCTCCCTTACAATATATCTCTAATCGATCGGGTTCTGCAACACATATCCCCCTAAGATTTATTTATGGTTCCAAGATAATAATAAAATAACTAATCTTGGTTATTGACAAATCTCATTTTTAGGCATTTTCTAAAATCATTTCAATTAATTCAATTCATCTAATCATCATTTAGCTTTCTTTTGTAAATAAGAAATAAAAATGTGACCTTTTACCAGTAAAATTGTCAGTAACCCCTATTGTTTTACACTTTTATAATTACAATATATTCTTATTACCATTTCTTCATGCAGAACCCCTTTTAAATACGTTAGCCATTATCTCTATGCAAACAAGTTTCTTTCTTTATTATGTAATTCCGTGTCTCTCTATCTTTTGTTCTTGCTTCTTGTTCCTTCTCCTCTCTTTTATCCCGCTATCCCCCTTCTCTGTCCAGTTTGAATCCTCTCTCTCTCTTTACCTTTCTGCTCTCTATCCTTCTGGACCTTTCTAACATGCCTAATTTCATAAATGTTCCCCTTTTTAATTACCTTCTTAAGTTTCATTTTTTGACCATCCTCCCTTTCTCTTTTATTTGTATTAATCTTTGTGTTAGTTGTCTTCTTAAAATGGCTTTCGCTTGTGCTGGCTCCTTCTCCTCCCTATTATCCTGCTCTCCCCCTTCTCTATCCAGTTTGAATCCCTCTCTCTCTCTTTACCTTTCTGTTCCCTTTCCTTCTGAACCTTTCTAACATGCTTAATTTCGTAAATGTTCCCCTTTTTAGATACTTTCTTAGGTTCCGTTTTTAGCCACCCTTCCTTTCCCTTTTATTTGTATTAATCTTTGTATTAATTGTCTTTTTAAGATGGCTTTCTCTTGTGCTGGCTCCACCCTTTCCAAGGCTCCTTCTTCTTTATTCAGCATTTGAATGCCCATATTTTCTGCAACATGCCAAGTTAGTTCAGTCACTTCCTGTAACAGTTCTTTCATACTTTTAAACTCCATTTTTAATTCTTTGGATGACCACCAAAATTTTAATTTTCCTTATTTCTTCTTCTTTAAATTTTCTATGATCCTAACCCAGGTCCAGAGTCTATATCAATATCACCAATTAGTCCGGTAGTCCGTCTTTGTGTATTCCAGCTTTCACTTTCTATGAGTCTTGTGTCTCTTTAAAATGTAACAACTCCAATCCACAAAGGAACAAGATAGTTTCTTACTTCTTTAGCTTCCAATTTTTCTCCACAAAGTGGCACTTTCTGCACAGAGTCTTAACCCTTTCCTTTTATTTTGATATTCAAAGTTTTCCGAGCCCCAAACTTAAGTTCTTACGCTGGCTTCTTCCTTTCCCGGTTCGAAGCCCTTATAGCTGTCAAAAATATTTTACTTATTTTTTCCTTCACTTGGAACTGCGCCGCTTCTGTTTCTTTTTTTAAAACTCATCTTTATCTTAATCCCGGGTGCCTTGATCTTACCATCCGATACTCCCGGTTCCTCTGCTGTCGACTTCTCTCTTTCCTCCTGCACCAATCTTAATCCCGTTGAGACCTTCTCTTCGAGGTGGCCATTTTTGACCACCACTTCTTGACGTCTTCGGAGGGAAAAGACCAGACCCAAAAGGGGGGAGATGCGGCTCCCCTCACTCTGGCTGGCAGATTTCCCTTTCTCTGCCGCCCCTACGAGGCAGCTTCAGCCCCGAACCTTGCAGGATCGGGGCTCTCTGACGCAAGAGCCAGGCTGCAGTCGTGGACGATCACAAACCGCCGCCCGTTCTCGAGAAGGCTCAACCCGGAACTCTTTAATTTTTCATTTTTGACAAAAGTATGTATCAACACTTGTATTTCAAAAATGTTAGACTGATTTCTGCCATGTTGTTCTTTCATCAAAAATATAAGAAAAACTTGGGGAATTTGAGGATTATAGAAATGTGTGCCCAGAAATGACTATATTAATCAAAACTGTGTACCTAATTATATTATTATGTATAATAATTATTGCATTATTATTATGAACCATGATGGCACATTGGTTAGAATGCAGTACTGCAGGCTATTTCTGCTGCCTACTGGCTGCCTGCAGTTTGGCAGTTTTATCCTCACTAGTTCAAGGTTGACTCAGCCTTCCATCCTTCTGAGGTGGGTAAAATGAGGACCCAGATTGTTGGGAGCAATATGCTGACTCTGTACACTGCTTAGAGAGGGCTGTACAACACTGTGAAGTGGTATATAAGTCTAAATACTATTGCTATTATTATTTAGTATATGATGAGAATAGGACAGAAGAAAAGTAAGACACAATCCATGTAATTATATACAACTTCTATTGGGATATGGCAGTGGCCTCATAACTGAATGGAGATGCAGCCATACTGCTCTTTTGGGCCTCACACCCATGACAAACAGAAGTACATAAAATCAAACCAGATAGTATACCATCTTTTCAAGCAATTGGGAGACAGGCTTTTCCCTCAGCCTTCTTACAATAATGTTTTCTTATGCAGATCTTTTAACTTAGATGGAGTCTTAAGTTCTGAATACTGACGCATGCAATCTAAAAAAAAAGTTATATTTATTATAACACGTAGCTCTGCTCCATTTCTGAATCCAACTACTGACAGAAACAATAATTTTGCCTACTGATTCAAGTAAAATGACAAACAAAGAATTATAAGCCCTGCCAGTGCCTGGCTCTTGTTCTGTGATCTTTCTGCCAATAGTATAATCCCAAGAAATGGCATAATTATGCTGAAAATATACACATTCCAGTTTTATTATCATTCAGGCAGGACTATCTTTGCTTTCTTTTTTGTCACATATTTTCTGCTATTGTATTAAAAGCTGTGTGCCCGCTGATAAAATAAACAGATAAATGACATGTTCATGTTGGAAAGTCTCCCGTGGCTGCTGTTGCTGGCAGTTGCTTACTTATTGATTAAATTGCACTCTACACTCTAACCTTATAGCTAGGTAAGAACATGCTGGTGGGAATTTTTATCTGACCACATTTTAATAAAGAGCAGAATCAAAGAAGAGAATGTACTGGCTCCTTACTCATTCCGTTTTTACATTGTATTATTCTGGTGATGAAGTCAAACATTAAAGAACCTTTGTTAGAATTGGGTATGTCTAGTTTAATGAAAAGAAGGACCAGGGGTGACATGAAAGCAGTGTTTCAATGTCTAAGGGGCTGCCACAAAGAAGAGGGGGGTCAAGCTATTCTCCAAACCACCTGAGGGCAGGATAAGAAGCAATGGGTGGAAACTAATCAAGGAGAGAAGCAACCTAGAGCAAGGGTCTTCAAACTTGGCAAGTTTAAGACTTGTGGACTTCAACTCTCAGAATTCCTGAGCTAACATGACTGGAGGAGGAATTCTGGGAGTTGAAGTCCACAAGTCTTAAAGCTGTCAAGTTTGAAGACCCCTGACCTGGAGCTAAGGAGAAATTTCCTGACAGTTAGAACCATTAATCAATGGAACGATTTGCCTCCAGAAGTTATGAGTGCTCTAACACTGGAAGTTTTTAAGAAGAGATTGCACAACCATTTATCAGAAATGGTATAGGGTTTCCTGCTTGACCAGTGAGTTGGACTAGAGGACCTCCAAGGTCCCTTCCAACTCTGTTATTCTGTTACTTCTCCTCTACAGTTTTAAGGAAATAGGGTACTGATATTGATGTATGTAAATGACATGGAAATTATATCAGTGATCAAGAGTGAACTTGAAAAAAACACTCCTTACAGTGGCTGGCTATGGTGAGAGGAAAAATATGAGGATCAAATATGATAAAATATAAAGTGTAGGCCTTTGGTTCTAGCAAAACCATTCATTCACGGTTAATTAATACCAAGTAAATAGAGCAAGTTTTCCTCTTTAAATATTTTGGTGTTGTTTCCCAGGAGTAATTACCTGGGTAATAAAACAATATAGTTTAAAAGTAACTTAATGCTCACTGGATATTACACCAAAAGGGAATCTATACCAAAAGAGAATCAATTAACTGCCACTGTTCTCAGAACGTTCCAGGGCAAATAGTTTTACAGATTCTGTATGGTAAAAATGTTAGGGTTGGAACGATAATTAAGTTGTCTCATTGAAAATAGTCCAGAATTACTTTATAATGTGATTTAGACCTCCCCCTTTTTTTACACTTCCAAACTATGTCCTCAGTCTACTTTGAAAGCAAATTCTACATAGAACTTTGGTCATGAGCAGATAGAAGACATCAAATAAGATGTTCTACACTATATTTTATGATATTGTGATGGTCCGGGGTGGGCATGGAAGTGACACAACTGAAACAAAGGCTTAATTCTCTTTTATTACTCCAACCTCTCCCCAAAATCCCCATAGTTCATTGCAAATTCAAGAGCAGATCTGTAAACACACAGACATGCTTCCAATAGTTCTTGGCTGCTATATGTCCAGAGGAGCAGCAGAGTCCTGGGAGCAGAAGCAGTACAGAAAACCTCATCAGAGGGTGTCCTTGTCATTCAAAAAGTTCACTGGGGCTGCAGCAAAAACCCAGAGCAGAGTGGTATTACTACGTGCCTGCACACAGCCAGGCTAAGGAAGGTAAGGCAAGTTGAAGCAAAGTAAGGCAAAGCATGATAGCAAGATGTCGATATTTGCAAGTATGGCTGGAAGAATGCAACACTTGTTCCCAAAAAATGCCCCTTCCCATAATGTTTCCTTAAATCCTATTCCCCAGATAAGCTTGGTGATGAGGGATAGGGTGCTCTTCTCCTGAATATCTGGGTTGCCCTGAGATGCCTCGTCTCCATTTTCCATGCTCAGGGATTAGGCAAGGGAGGAAGTTGCTCTTCTCCAGAGCTCCATTGCTCCTCTGCTCTGCTTCCTACACTTTCCATCTCCTCCCACTTTGTCCTGCACCCTTTCTTTCTCTCTGAAAACACTTCTTAGGCCCAAGGGACCCAGGGCTGCCTCATCCTGCTCCTCCAGTCACTGCTCCAAGGCCATAGAGGCTGCACCATCTTCCTCTGTTGTCTCCATCTCCATCTCCTCCTCCTCCTTGGACCTGGCCTCTGATGGGCCATGACAGATGTACTTAGGATAAGCACTTTGCACCAGAATATATACAGTATATTGTAATGTATGTAATGAGCATGTAATGTATGTAATGGCATGGTAGCCTAGTGGTGAAGACCCTCACCTCCGACTAGAAGGTTGAGAATTCAGTCCTAGGCAGTGGCAGATTTTCCTCTCTCAAGGCACAAAGAGAAAATATCTGCTGTGAATTCAACATAGGCATCAGGAAGGGCATCTACCAGTAAATGCTCAGCTCCTTCCACTTGTCCCAACTGTACCCAAATTATGGAGTCATAAAAAGAAAAAATTAGAATGTATATAATGTACCATATATATCGTAGTCGTTTTTATTTTGTTATCTCATTACACAAGCACAATTTTACATTGGCCAGTGTGTAGTTTTACAGTTAACCTTACTGGAATTTTTTTTAGCTCTGTAAAGATATTTAAAAATCCTAAGATTTAATTTCTATTCACACAACTTTTTTTTTGCTTTGTCAAATGTATTATTACCACACTGTTATGTATGTAGGTTTGAATGTTATTGGTTTATTTGAACTGTTCTTGTAAAATGTCAAATGGTATTGGTTTAAATAGTGCAGGAAGAAACTCTGCACTCCCATTGGCTGGCAGCTACGGCTGCAGGCTATAAGAGGCAGCCGTAGCCAAGCCAGGATGGGTCTATTCAAGCTGTAGTCACTTAATAAACTCTTTGCTGGAACTCCTCGCGTCTGACTCTTCATGCAAACATAACACACACTATAACCTATTTTTGGCAGCCTAAAATATTATCAAGGAATAATTTGAATTTTCCCAGGGCAGATGGCTATTACTTCAAGGAAGAACCTATGACTATTCCTAACACTAGTAGTGAAAATTTGTGGATGTTAACAATACAGTCATTGCTTAGAGCAACTAGTCATTTCGTCCTCAGAAACACATTATAATGCAAATGCACATCATAATGCAGAAATGGTTCACATTCATATTAGCAGGTGCAGGAACCTAATTCAATTGAATTATGTCACAAGTAGCTAAATGTCATTTCTTTGAAATCACTCTGCCAATCAAAAAAAAGTGAAATATTTTGGTGGCTTCTGATTAACTCACTCTTTAATCAAGAGGTAAAAAATAATAACAGTGGTTTTCTATCATCTTTAATCATTTTGGCAAAAAAAATATCTGAGATTCAATAGAGTTAAACATGAGGTGGTACAACAGATTACACAATACCATTCAAAAAGGGGGCAATCCTGTTGGTTAATACCCTCATCTTTAGTTTAAAGGCTTGTACTTAAAAAGGTGGCCAGGTTGTATCCTTCCACCATCCCTGTTCAACTTGTAATTGAGTGCAGTAGGTAGCATTCAGGTTTTGTAATCTGGTTGTTTTCGGATCAGCAAGAAAGCTGGTTGATGCCAAAACTGCTGAAAGAGAGGGAGAGATGGGGTTGAAAATTGAAAGCAGGAGGGAACTAAGTAAAAGGAGGGTTTATTTACACTCATGCCAAAGAACAACAGTCAGATTTTGGCAGTTTCTCTGTTGAATATTATTACTATGAAAGCAAACTGGACCTTCTTAATACTCTAGGATTTTTATTTTTGTCTGTATTTTTTTGTACTGATGAGTTTATTGAGTTCAACAATACAGGTGAAACTCGAAAAATTAGAATATCATGCAAAAGTTCATTTATTTCAGTAATGCAACTTAAAAGGTGAAACTAATATGTAAGATAGACTCATTACATGCAAAGCAAGATAGTTCAAGCCATGATTTGTCATAATTGTGATGATTACGGCTTACAGTTCATGAAAACCCCAAATCCACATTCTCAGAAAATTAGAATACTGTGAAAAGGTGCAATATTCTAGGCTCAAAGTGTCCCACTCTAATCAGCTAATTAAGCCATAACATCTGCAAAGGGTTCCTGAGCCTTTAAATGGTCTCTCAGTCTGGTTCAGTAGGAATCACAATCATGGGAAAGACTGCTGACCTGAGAGTTGTGCAGAAAGCCATCATTGACACCCTCCATAAGGAGAGAAGGCCTCAAAAGGTAATTGCAAAATTTGGATGTTCCCAAAGTGCTGTATCAAAGCACATTAATAGAAAGTTATGTGGAAGGGAAAAGTGTGGATGAAAAAGGTGCACAAGCAGCAGGGATGACCACTGCCTGGAGAGGATTGTCAGGAAAAGGCCATTCAAAAGTGTTGAGGACTTTCACAAGGAGTGGACTGAGGCTGGAATCAGTGCATCATGAGCCACCACACACAGACGGATCCTGGACATGGGCTTCAAATGTCGTATTCCTCTTGTCAAGCTGCTCCTGAACAACAAACAACATCAGAAGTGTCTTACTGGGGTAAAGAAAAACAGACCTGGTCTATTGCTCAGTGGTCCAAAGTCCTCTTTCCTGATGAGAGCAACTTTTGCATCTCATTTGGAAATCAAGGACCCAGAGTCTGGAGGAAGAATGGAGAGGCACACACTGCAAGATGCTTGAAGTCCAGTGTGAAGTTTCCACAGTCTGTGTTGATTTGGTCATCTGCTGGTGTTGGTCCACTGTGCTTCATTAAGTCCAGGGTCAACGCAGCTGTATACCAGGAGATTTTGGAGCATTTCATGCTTCCTTCCGCAGACAAGCTTTATGGGGATGCTGACTTCATTTTCCAGCAGGACTTGGCACCTGGCCACACTGCCAAAAGCACCAAAACTTGATTCAATGACCGTGGGATTACTGTGCTTGATTGGCCAGCAAACTTGCCTGACCTGAACCCCATAGAGAATCTATGGGGCATTGCCAAGAGAAAGATGAGAGACATGAGACCAAACAATGCAGAAGAGCTGAAGGCCGCTATTGAAGCATCCTGGTCTTCCATAACACCTCAGCAGTGCCACAGGCTGATAGCTTCCATGCCACGCCACATTGAGGTAGTAATTGCTACAAAAAGGGCCCAAACCAAGTTATGTACTGAGTACATATGCATGCTTATACTTTTCAGAGGTCCGATATTGTTCTATGTACAATCCTTGTTTTATTGATTGCATGTCATATTCTAATTTTCTGAGATTGTGGATTTGGGGTTTTCATGAGCTGTAAGCCATAATCATCACAATTATGGCAAATCATGGCTTGAACTATCTTGCTTTGCATGTAATGAGTCTATCTCATATATTAGTTTCACCTTTTAAGTTGCATTACTGAAATAAATGAACTTTTGCACGATATTCTAATTTTTCGAGTTTCACCTGTACTTAGTCTAAAATATGAGTGCATAGGATTACAGTCTTCCTCCTCCTCCTCCTCCTCCTCCTCCTCCTCCTCCTCTTCTTCTTCTGAGATAATGGGTTTGAAGAATAAATGTTAAATTTGCCAACTGGGATTAAAGAAAATGAATTAAAATGGCCTCTTTCTGTCAACTAACATGCCAAACTGACATATCACGGTAATAATAAAAGAGTTTAGTATATCAGAAATTACTATGCTACAGACTGATAAGGAAAGGAGTTAGGAAAAAGTAATACATCATAAAACAAGGTTCAGCAAGTTTCAAGATAATTTTGTTTTTCACTATAATGTTCTAGTCCATGTCTTGTACCAGATACAAAATAAATAATACATAGAATTAAGGAATTCTGGAATAACATTACTGTAATCGAAATTTTCTACAGTCAAGCACTATTGCATAGTCACACAATTAAACACTCCATTCCTTACATTTTTTATTCATATTTTCAATGAAGAATAGCTATAGTTGTATTTATATTTTAAACCTCCCTATGGTCTCCACTCTTAAAGCCTTTTGTACCAAAAATTAATTCAAAGTTATTTTTATATCACTTGAATTATTTTATTTACCTCCTGCAATAATAGCATTTCATAAATCAGCTGGTCAGGTATGATTTTCCACAGAAATATTTGAATGCCAAAGTGCTAGAGGCAAATGAGTCTCCATCTTCATCTCCATTTCTGAGGTATTTATCATGTTTCATATCCAAGGAATGCAAGCTGAGACAGCAGCCGACTAATGCAAATTAATGGAGTGCCCAAGTAGCAGCTCTCACTAGCTGAATGAGGGTACTTGCAGAAAACAAGATGGAAATAAAGAGTGAATTTTGTCTCATTAATGTGGGTAGACTATTGTGGATTACTTGGTGGTCCTCTGTGAATCTCTAATGGTCTGTAGAAGTTTGAAAATCGTTTCTCTAAGCACATGCATAATAAGCCTGAGTGAAATATCCAGCACACCAGAAAGAAATGCATTCTTCTTATTAAAATGAAGGTGGTTCCTATCATCTGAGAGATTCTTCTGATTATTAGAACTGCAGAGTAAGGTACAAGAAAGGAGCAAGGTCTACTTTCCTTTATAAGCTAATGGTTCTTATTCCTCCACAAAGCTGATCTAAACAAGGGGATGCATCACTTGAGAATTTAGTGAAGGGAGCACTTATTAGAAAATTTTGTAGAATCATGCTTAGTCCATGAAATTAGTGACAGGGGTTGAGTTTACAACTTTGTGACTCAAATTCAAAATGTACTTCTCATTTTTCTTTCAGACTCTCCTATAACCTTTAAAGAACACATTTAATTGTGGTTACTGTTAGAAACATAGGAATCAGAAATTCTGTACGGTATATCACCTAGAAAATAACTAGTATGTCTTGGATCTACTTTTTGCCTAGCATAATACCATATGATGAAGAATGGTACTTGTATGACTCTAGTCATGACATAACGATTAACTTAATCAATTGCCGTTGCTTGATTATCTCTGCAATCCTATGCTGTTATTCCATTGTGTACCAAACTTCTTTCTTTTCCTCTTTTTCCTTCCATTATTTTGACAATTAAACTGTATGAATAACAAAAAATAATGTATAACTAAAATTTTAGAAAAGTATGTAGAATATATGCATGTTGTGTGTGCTTGCATATACACATACACAACATATGTATATAGATTGTTAAATAATCTTTTGAATATCTGAAATAGGACAACTTTTTTCAATTGAAGCAGATACTTCTAAATATTTTATTAGTAATGAATTATATTCTTAGTTCTGCTCGGTCAGGAAATCCCAGAAGATTAGATGAAGGATGGGTGATTTAAAATTGTTGCCTACAATACATTAAATTAAAAGAAATTTTGAGGTGTCAATTATGACTTCAAATCAGGTAGAGATGCATATTGACATTTAAAGAAAATTTTTATAATGGACTTGTTCAACAAAGGTTTCTGTTGTTTGCTGTGCCTTATTAAACAGCTCACTTTGTACTTTGTTGGTCTTATTTCAGCTCATCATTTCCCAGCAAACTTTACTTCAAGCTATTCAGAATTTCATGTTCATTTAGATGTAATAAGACTATTTCCATAAGTAAATTATAGCATTACTGAAGATTCTTTAGAAAACATTCTTCAAATGCTAAACTTTCATTGGGAGAATTTTGAATGGTGGAGAGGAAATTCCAATCAAGTTTAGTTCTCACTGTCAGTCAGACTGCAGTTCACCATCATTTGAACTCAGACAGTAATTCAGGCAGACCTGTTCTGGGTCACCCTGGTGGCAATAGCTTTCTGATTGTTCTTCCCTTTGGATCAGAGTCAGCAATAGGCATTAAATTAGTACAGTGACACCAAGAGAGAGAGAGCTCAGTCTGAGTGGTCCAGATTGTGTTGAACATCATACTAGATTACCTTGACCTCCAGGGCTTGGTAAAGATGTGGGGACTCCCTGAGTTGCATGTTTAAATTCTCATAACATGGGAGCTACAGCCTGAACTAAATAGAATCATTCCTGTTTTATTTTCACTCTTTAAAACATATGGGAAGGTAGAGCAGGAAGGATATTTTTCTTGAGCCTGAGCTGATTGTATCTCACTGTAATTCTGAGGCTATGATTTTTTGAAAGCATAACAATATTAGGACATGATCCGTGCTTGATAAAATTTATTTTCTATAAGAAAAAAGTGTAAATAAAAATACCATAATATCAGCCACTCACCTGCCACTCACCTGCTAAATGATAGATTCAACCCATAGAAACAAATAACCTGGAGCCAGGTTACCAAAAGGACTTATCTCAACTTTAAACTAAACTTTAAAGCCCTACTCCAACAAGTTGTTATATTAGATAACCCTGAGCCATTCTACCAATGGAATATCTTTTGTAGATAGGGATACTACCATCCGTCTTTCAGTCTTTTCACCACCAAATGAAAAGTCTCTTCTGCCCTGGTCATATTATACAGAATGTCATATCTCATACTGGACACTGCAGTTTAGAAACAACATTGATAAATCAGAGTGTGCCCAGAGGAAACAACAAAGATGATAAGCTGTCTTAAAAATGGAACCAAAAAAGATGAATAGTTGGTATGATTACCCAGGAGAAGTGACTGCAGAGAGACATTAAACCCTTTTCTGAAGAGTTATCATATAGAAAGTGGATTAGACACATTCAGTGTTACTTTAAAACAGGGGTCCCCAAACTTGGCAACTTTAAGACTTGTGGACTTCAACTTTCAGAATTGGGACTTGAAGTCCACATGTCTTAAAGTTGCCAAGTTTGGAGTCCTCTGCTCTAAAAGTTAGGAGACATGTCTATAATATTTATCATATTCAGCCATTCAGCCAAAAACAATTATATATTTTACTATTTCTCTTAGGCAAACTCTATAATTTCTTAATTACTGGACAGATATTTTTGTAACTAACTAACTGAATATTCAATAGTATTTCTTTCTTGAAAGGAAGATTTATTTCTGATTTAAATACTGTGTAATTAGTTAATAAGGTGGCTTTCTAAACAAACAATATTTGGGAGTAAATTGCCAACATATTGAGATATAAAAATGGATATCATTGGATTTTTAGTTATGGGTGTATCAGTTAAAGATGCTGCTGTCATAAAAAAAAATCCCAAAGTGAAGAAAACATAGAGATAGGCATAGAAAAAGAATTATCACATTCTCTGTATTTTTTATTACTTACCTGATTCTTTGTGTGTGTGTGTGTGTGTATGTTGTGTTTGTATAATCTTAAAATGTTCAGTTAAAAATAAGAAGGCAACTATTCAGCTAACTAAAATCCTTATTATAGAAATCCAAAGGGCAGGCCAAATTAAATGTATGGATTAGAAAAGAGAGAAGAGGAGAAGGGAGAGGAGCTACTTTTTGAAATACCTAACTTATTCTACGATAATGTCATTTTTTTCTATTGCTCTACATCAGGGCTGTCAAACTCCCAGCCTGTGGGCCGGATGCATCATGCACTGGCCACGCCCACACCTGGTTTAGTGAAAGGGAAAAAGTCCTGATATGCCACATAATGCCGCTGTTATGACATGAGTTTGACACCCCTGCTCTACATGATAGGGAATCTATGTTTGACGCTTACCTGATGCCAAAGATGGCAGAGAAAGAAATTATTTGTCCCCACTCTCTCTACTATATGTGCGGTAACTGAAGCTGGTGAAGTTCAAGCTGGTTCTACTTACAGCAGAGACCACTGTATACAATCTAAGCAGATTCACTCCAATCTCAACCATGGGATAAGAATGGCTAAGATCACAGGGCAGAAGGAAAAAGCTGCAGGTAGGTTAAATACTCGGAGCTGTCATATATAGATAATTCTCACATGGGACCAGAGTCTTTGTCATTGAGCAAAGTGGTTGTGGAGTGAGATACCCATATGACTGCTTCACTCAATGATTGTGATTCCAACATTCCCCCTTGTGGTTGTTAAATGATCACATGGGTCATTAAACAGAGTCTGTCTTTGTGCCTGTGGAATGATTTGGAGTTTTTTGTGTGCTTCAATTTCAGCAGGTGAGATCTAAGCAGGCATGAAGCATCAGGGTTTTCTTTCATCCTGTCACCAGAGACAAAAGGGAGTCCTGTCAGCAGGCAGTAGCAGTTTGCAACTTTACCTGATGGTTTTTCAGTGATTTTCTTGGGAAGCCAGCAGATAAGTTTACAAGATCAAGGGGTATGGGACAAGTAGTCTTATATACAAGCAGGCTGCCAAGCACCCAGATCGTTATCACATGACTGAATGGGTGGGAGGTGGGGGTGACATTTTGCAACAATCAGAATTCATTTATAGGCTGTAAAGCACGCTTTCCAAGAATTTTGTAATTTTTAGTGACCAGTCATTAAGCAAGGATGACCTGTATAAGACTTGATTTCTGTGTTTTGCAACATACCACTAATGTATATTTGAAAACCCTCAGCCATTCAGCTTATTTTTATGTTTGATATTCCTGTTAGATAAAGATTCTACAATAAGATACAAGTTGCCACATTTGCATTTCTAGCATTTAAAATACTAGGCCATTTAGCTAACATA
Organism: Naja naja; assembly: GCA_009733165.1. Taxonomy (NCBI): domain Eukaryota; kingdom Metazoa; phylum Chordata; class Lepidosauria; order Squamata; family Elapidae; genus Naja; species Naja naja. The sequence goes on along the minus strand of CM019148.1, from coordinate 115,982,825 downwards.
TAGAGGAGGAGGAGAAATATAAACAATGCAACATTATTTTTCTCCTTCTGCTTTTTTAGTCTAACAATTTAAGACTTGGTTTATTAAAATAAAGGCTATATCCATATATTTGTGTTATTCTTTAATATTCTCTCTATTTCTAGTACAATAAACTATGCAAATTTTTCCATAAATCTTATTTTGTTATTCTATACAGTATATGGTCCCAATATTTGAGATTTATGATATTTATGACTGGATTCAGGACCTATGTAATTTATTCATTTTTGAAGATGCAATATTTTCTATTAATGGTAAAATGATATGTTTCACTTTGGCATAGATGATGTTGTAAGACTTTATAAGTCTTATTTTCCTGTAAACCTGTAAATTTTATATTTTGTTCAACACGTGATATGAGATTGTTTTTTTTATTTTTTTCTGTTTTATTATTTTTAATTATGTTTTTCTTTACTTTTGTTTATAATTTCTTTTTTCTATTTCTTTGCAGTTATGTTTCTTTTTGTACTTTTCTGTTTTTCTCTTCTTCCATCCCTAGTTTTTCTAGGGATGGAGTGTCAATGAAGACTGACAGAATTGGGTTGATTCAAACTTGTCAGGGTATAGGGGGGTCTCTTTAAGGAAGTGAGATCCAATATCCCAGAAGAGAATAAAGGAAACTTTGTACAGAGGACTTTACAGAAACAGCCATTGTTGTGGGTGCTTTTGTAAGAAAGGAGTAAGAATTGATTTACTAAATCAACACTGCTTTTGAAATGCATTGTCTCTTTAAGGAGACACTTCAGTATGTTGTGTAGAACCTTAGAAGCAAAGTTTACAGAAAGTAGTGAATTCTTGTTCTTTTGGTATTCTCTGTATATCTTGTATAGTTATTGTTTTTCTAATCAAGGAGTAAAAATATTCTTGCTTGTTCAAATCTTTTTCTTATTAATGTCCCAGGAGGGAGCATAAAAATTGCCCTTTAGACCCACTCCCTGTTATTTGAATTATTGGAAATAGGCTTTTTGAAAGGGAATTAGATAAGAGATGAAGGCTGATTCCCCGCCTTTTGGGGCGTGTGGGTGTGGCCTGTGCCTTATGCATCTGGCCTGCAGGCTGCCAGTTTGACAATCCTTTACTAATCTAATGTGTGTATAATGGAAAGAACTTAGTGGGGCAACTATAGGATAGTACTCTTACTGTTATGTATGCAGGTTTGAATGTCATTGGTTAAGTTTGAACTGTTCTTGTAAAATGTCAGAAATGATTGGTTTAAAAAGTGCGGGAAAACCCTGCACTCTGATTGGCTGGCAGCTGTGGCTGCTGGCTATAAGTAGCAGCGCAGACCAGCCAAATCGTGTCTGTTATGAGCTTTAGTCACTAATAAACTCTTCACTGAAGCACTCCGCGTCTGACTCTTCATGCAAATCTAACACTGGGGACGAAGGTGGGATCCTTCCCGAAGAGAAGACAACGCGGAGAAGAAGCCGAGAGAGATGGCTGTGCTGAACACCCCCCCAGCCCCATTCGATCCGACAGCAGAAGACTGGGACTCGTATGCAGATCGTTTCCAAATGTATTTGGAGGGAAATGATCTCGCTGACATTTCCGACAAGCGGAAGAGGGCGGTCTTTCTCACCCACTGCAGTCCGGCCGTTTTTAAGATGGCGAAAGCATTGGCGGGAGCTGCAGACATGAAGGTAATGGACTGGCCCGACTTAGAAAAGTTATTAAGAGCCCATTACGCGCCACAAGTATCGTGCCTCATTAAGAGACATGAATTCTACCATCGGGATCAAGGGGAAAGTGAAAACGTTAATGACTTTGTGGCAAGTTTAAGGGACATTGGGGGTGCATGTGAATTTATCAACTTAGAAGAGGCCATGTGCGATCGATTTGTTCTAGGCCTAAAAGACAAGGTTTTGCAGAGCAAATTATTAATGAAACCTAAGATCACGCTTAAGGAGGCCATAGAAGAAGCTTTTTTAGCAGCAGCTACCAAGTCTTCAGCAGCAGCCATGAAGAAAATTAACAAGGCCGCAAGCCATCCTGATGTGGAAAAATCCACAACAACCCATTGCGAGCAATTAGATTCTAATTCAGACTGTAGCGATTTGGCTGGTCTGTGGCTGCTACTTATAGCCAGCAGCCGCAGTTGCCAGCCAATCAGAGTGCAGGGTTTTCCAAGACTTTTAAACCAATCATTTCTGACATTTTACAAGAACAGTTCAAACTTAACCAATGACATTCAAACCTGCATACATAACAGGTAGCATCCCACCCCTGAATGGCACTGAAATAAGTGACTTATGACCATTTTCATTTTTCACTTATGACCATTGCAGCATCCCCATGGTCACATGATTTACATTCAGATGCTTGACAACTGGTTCATATTAAATGTTCTTAAATATTTACACAGTTGCTGTGCCCTAGGGTCATGTGATCCTTTTTTGCAAACTTCTGGCAAGCAAAATCAATGGGGAAGCCAGATTCAGTTAACAATTGTGTGGTTAACTTAACAACTACAGTGATTCACTTAACAAATGTGACAAGAAAAGTCATAAAATGGAGCAAAACTCACTTAACCAATTTCTTACTTAGCAACATAAATTTGGGGCTCAATTATGGTTGTAATTCGAGGATGACCCTTTAGGTGGGGGATCTTCAGGAGTAAGAAAGTTCTGGAACAAAGACAATAGGAAATCCAATGAGATAGGCCCAGCATGGGTTGTTTAGAATTGAATTTCTTCTCACAAAACTGGGTATTCAAGCTTAAATACACTATGAATCTTGTAGTGGTGGCCTTATGGAAAAGGTAAGTGATTTTTCTCTGTAATGTAATTTTGCTCTAGTGGGAAAAAAGAAGTTACAGGGAAGCCATCTATATTAATAAAAAAGAAAACGATAGTTACAAATAGCCAAAGTTCTATTTTCTGAAACTTTTTTTGTTCTTCTACATGTGGTGTAGACCTGAGCAATTTGTAATCTTACATGTTACAGTGCATTCATGAAAAAAAAGAAATGGATAATATTTAAAATGACTCTCCTTTAAATGTAGCAATATCACTTACTGTCTTTAAAATTAGCCTCTTAATTTACTTTAATTTTTTGTTTTGGTTTGAACAAAATCAAGATGTTATATTTTTCTGGTTTTATTTATTTATGTGAACTGCCTTAGCAGCATTTAAGCGGAAAAGCCAGCGTGGAAGAATAAATTAGAAAAAGTGAGTAATAAAACTTTGCTCCATAAAATTTCCATAGTTCAAAATCTGCATAGCTTAGTCCAATTAATTTTGCATGTTCAGGGCCAGAATGGTGAATTAGCATTAAAACAGATTTTCATTTAATTTGGACTTCTTATGTTCAGACTTACTTTGAAAACAGCAGGAAGGAATTGTGTCATTAGGACTGTCTGGATCTGAATTTCCTCACCATGCTGTTTCTGTTTTTTTTAGGACTTTAAATCTAGAAGAAAGTGGAACTGGTATTTCAAATTAGCCACAAAGTTGATATGACTTCAAATTTTCAGTAGGTAGCCAGAATTCTATAAGGAAAGCTTTTACGGAGGGAAAATTATTTCCATATTACAAAACTTAGATTGGAATCAATAAAAAAGCCATTTGATTTGCTTTCTGCTAATTAAAAAAAAAAGACAGGGCACTTTCTTAGGTTACAGGATAAAGCCTAAAAGATGCCTCATGAGTAATAGTTTTATTCATTTCTTCTAAATACTCTCTACCTTCTTCAAATCTGTCTCACACGCATGCACATCACGCACGCACATGCTCTCTCTTTCTCTCACACACAGACACACATTTGATCATTGCTTTGTAATGTTTTCCTTTGTTCCTCATCTGTTAAAAGCACTGGGTGGTATAAATGTTTTTTTTTTTCAGATTAATAGCAAAAGGATGAGATGGCCAATGCATGCTTTCATTGAAATATTTCAAGGATTGTTTATACAGTACTGATGAAATCAAGGCAAGGCAGTTTCTTCAGCCCTGCACTCCTAAGAGTTATTTACAATGATACGAGTGGATTTTGACAGTTGTTATTCGGCAAGTCAGAGGACTGGTTTGAGCTTCTCATTAGCACTGTATCTTTCACCACAACTTCTAAAGCCACCCTCCCCCACCCCTGAAAAAGGTGAATGAGGGGCTATTGGAAAGTTTTTCAAATTAATTTTCAGAAAGTAACATGCTCAGCTTCTTTAAGAAAGGCCCTTTCATTAGGAGCACTGTCAAAGATAGCTGTAACAATGCAGTTAGAATGCACAATCGATAGAGAGCAACTGGAGAACAGAATGGTAACATTTGGAAAATCATTCACAGCTGCTTTGTATTTTCCCCCATCAGTGAGATATGTTACCCAGAATGTTGCTCATTCCTTTCTAAAGCAACTTTCCCTATTCCCTTCTTAGTGCATTTTTACCTTAAACTGCTCCTTTATAACCCTGTTGCCCCTCTACATAAAAAATAAAAAGGTAAACATTTCCCTGTCCAGTCATGTCCGACTCTAGGGCATGGTACCCATTTCCATTTCTTGGCTGAGGGAGACAGCGATTTCCAAAGACATTTTCTGTGGTCATGTGGCCAGAATGGCTGTACATCAAAAGTGCACAGAACGCTGTTAGTTTCCCATCAAAGTGGTATGTCTTTATCTACTCGCATTTGTATGCTTTCAAACTACTAGGTGGGCAGGAGCTGGGGCAAGTAAAGGAAAGTCACCCTTGTTGTGCAGCACTCAGGTCTCAAACTGGGCTGTCAGCTTTTCAGCTGGCAAGTGTTTTCAACCACTGAGCCATAAATAGTAATATCAGATAATCAATAATATCAATAATAATATCAGAATTTTCAGGCAGAAGTCTGCTAACTTCCACCATTGCCAGTTCCTTTGGTTGAAACTATGAAGTGCCATTTTGGATGTGAAAAGGAAGTGTCCTATCATTTTTACTGATGTAGTTCTTGGCGGATATAACACAGAGAGAGGTCGGGGAGTGTACAAGATGATTAGCACAAACTATAGAAGCACACAGAGGAATAATTTAAGATATTAAATGTTTAAAGTGTGGGGGCTTTGGTTGTATGGCTTTTTACTAGCAGTACTAAGAAAATAAACACCTGCTTGATTATATGTTTGTTATTTAAATGGAAGTTATTCAAATGGAAAGCTGCTAATGAGATGGGGAAGCATTATATTGTTATCTGCATCTAATTAAGGAAAGGTTAGAGCAGACTACTGCTCACTAATTTTTTTTTTTGCATACTTTAACATTTTTAGCTCAGAATATGTAGTAATGCAAGCCAGTCTGATGTAGCGGTGAAGACATCAGGCTAGAATGTGGGGGAATATGAGTTCTAGTCCACCATTAAGCACAAAGCCAGCTTGGTGACCTTCAATCTTTCTCAAGACTAGGAAGGAGGCAATAGCTAACCACTTCTAGAAAACCAACTAAAAAGGGGAAAAGGGAGAGGAAAAGAGAGCGAGAGAAAAGATTAGTAATGAAGCATTTTACATTTTTTCAACACCTGAGTTAAAGAAAGATTGCTTCTGACTTAAATAGGCTATAAATAACAGAATTGTGCAGATTTTTAAAAGCATAATCAAGTGTGTATACCAGATAAAAATTGTATAACTTATTATTCAGTTTGTCTTAAAGCTCCTTAGAATAGAACAGAATGAGCTGGAAGGGACCTCAGAGGTCTTCTAGTCCAGCCCCCTGCTCAAGCAGGAGAACCTATACTACTTTAGATACGTGGCTATCTAGACTCTTCTTAAAAACATCCCACGATTTCTGCAGGCAGGTTCTTCCTCTGGTTAATTGTCCTCACAGTCAGGAAGTTTCTCTATAATTCAAGGTTGCTTCTGTCTTTGATTAGTTTCCAACCATTGTTTCTTATCCTGCCCTCTGGTGCTTTGGAGAATAATTTGACCCCTTCTTCTTTGTGGCAGCCTCTCAAATACTGGAGTACTGTATGTTTTTGCATTTACAAATTAATCTATGGAAAACCCTTTTCAAAACTGTTGATAGAATTGTCTTCAAATAGCTCTAATTTTTATCCTAAGCAGAGGAAGACAAATGTCAGTATTATTATTCTTGTTTAAAGTGATTCCTGTAGCTAATTTCACTATCTTTTTGAAGGAACAGCATTTTATATTTGTATTTTCTTCCGAAATCTTCCAATACTAAGAAAGCAGTTAATCATTTTACATGCCGTATTCCAGATGAGGAAGGAAGGGGGGAAAAACAGAAGAAGAGAAAAGGAGAAGATTCTGATCATCTAATGTAAATTTCAGTTTTAGCTCATACATTTCCTAAGCCATGATTTGTTTTACTGACTATGCTAAAATGGGTTGGGTTCTCCAGCTAAGCTAACTGTATATAAATCATGTTTAAAGGCCATATTTGAATAACAGAATCTGTAACTCAATTTGACATCTTCTTGTGAACAGTGGTAAGGAGATATCAATCTCTGTTTAAATACCAGGGGAAAAAATCTGCTGTTACATACAAATGTCATTGATCTTTTAGAAGCCATGGACTGTTCTTTTACAAAGATATCCTGATTGTTTCATAGATTCTTGAAATAGCTAATGGTTTGCAAAATGTTGCATACTTTATGGTGCTACCAAGCATGTAATCTATAAAAAGAGTCAAACTGACCAGTATCATATCTATATACCATGTCTCATCATTATGCTTAGTATTTGCAGTCATACAAGTTCTGTATATACGATTTGTTAAAAATTGTTATTGCAAATTACATCATTATAATTGGATAAAATAATCTGAAAGCAAGGTTTTTATATACATATATAATTTCAAGGCTTCTTAGCTAGAATCCCTATTAGTTTTGAAGTAAATGTCTTTACTATTTGATAATACAACTTTTTACCAGTATTTTGGTACATAATTATGCAAACTGTTTTTGTAGCTTCCTATAGTTTTTTTTCCAAACTAGCCATGTCATAATGTGATCTATGACTATCCACTTTATTTTTTGCAACAGATATGAAATGTGAGTAAGTAATATGTGACTAGATTAAAATAATACAGCTGGCCAAACCCTTTTGGATTTCTTGGTTGTAAGTAATTGTTTTTAACAATCTAACCTTTGTACCCTTTAGCTATCAAGAAGAGATAGATAGATAGATAGATAGATAGATAGATAGATAGATGAATAGATAGAGAGATAGAAAGAAAGACAGATTTCTTTACACATCATCATTTTGGTAGATAGCATTTCCACAGAAGCTCATTACTTTTAGAGCTGCAAATATTTTCACGAAACTAGCCAAGTTATACCATGCTGTAATAAATAACTTTTCAAATAACCTTAAGTGCCATTGTTTGAACATGGAAAATCCATCCACATCTTTTCCAGTTGGTCTATACTGGATATCTGTTTTGACTCATTTTCTAAAGCACTGTTTGAATGTTGGCTTGACCCACCACTAATTTTTGTAATTTGGGGCAATAGTTCATGTGGCTAGTTTAGAAAAAGTAAACATGATGTGATGTGCATATGAGCAAAATTAAGAATTAATTCATTAAGTATTCCATCAAAATGTGTTGGAAAGAACAGTCTCAAACACTTTGACAGATTCTAAGGCTGCAATTCATTACTCACTGTTGGCTTGTCACCGCCATATATTTTGATTTTTCCAAAGCAAATGAGATGTGAACTGTTAGCCTGTAAATGAAACTAAAGTGGAGTCCTAAATTTTAATTCATGAACTGATTTACTGTGGGTTTTTTTTATCACTCATAACATTTAATAAGTGAAAGAAAATTTATCATGAAGGACATGTCTTTTAATGAAGCATTTTCAAGGGACAAAAATATTCACAAGCAGATGGACTAATTCACTATGCACTAAATTTAAAAAACACTCTTCTGTCTGATATTGTATATTATACAAATTATTTATAAAAGTAATAGGTTTTATTTTCATCAGTTTGGGAGTTCCACTCTAAATAAAGAATCTGTCCAGAGATATAGATCAGATAGGAAAAGTTTAGTTTGCTGGTAGAAATGAAAAGCATACCATCCAAGAGTTTACAATGAGATAGTGATGGCTAACAATTTTCTGGCTGATACAGTAGAATGCTGATGTTGTTGGTCTAACTACAGTATATGTCCTATAGACATATAGCTAGATCATAGGCAACATGTCATAAAGGAGACATATGTATATTTTAAAGACTTCCACTGTTGCTCTTCTCTTTTCTTCAATTGTTCTCTTGGCACTTTATTATCTTCCCCCTTCCTTAAATGATAAGACATAAAGGAGGCAAAAGAAGTATTGATAAGACTATTTTCTTTCCTAGTTCTAAGTCCAAAATTATATTTGAATTTCAGGACTGGACTGATACATTTGTTCTTATGGTAAGGCGTAAACTCATTTACCCATTTAACTCAGCATATAAGCTTTGTAGGTAAGGAAGACAATCCAATAAATATAATTTTCCAATTCTAGCAAAGTCACCAAATGTGCCTTTTCAAAAGGCAAATGGACTTTGTTTTTCCTTGAAGATATTTCATTTCTCATCCAAAAAGCTTTTACAGTTCTCAGTCCCAAAACACCTTTGGGACAACCATGGACTGGATAACTGAGAATCTTCATAGACAACTCTAACAATGTAATTGAAATTACCCATTTTTCCAAATCTCAGTAATTCATAGAATATAATTATTGATTCCCTAGTCACTGAATCATTAGAGACAGCCCTACACTTGGAAAATTTGTCCTTAGAAGGGGAGCAAAAATTATGTTCACAGAGTTGCCCTCAAACATATTTTCTTATCTTAATGCAGTATTAAAGCAATGTATTCACTATCATTAGGCTGATGGTATCCAGTGAGATATTTTGTCATTTCTTTAAAACAAATCCATTCATTCCTAATTAATAAGAATAAACTATGTCCATGGCATTTGTAGTCAATGTATAATCCAAAGTGCTAAATGGGAATATCTATAAAAATGATAGTGTCTAGCACAGACATTTATCTGGAAGACTGGATGCCTTAGAACTGACAACATGTCATCTAAAATTAAATAGAACTGCAAGTTTCATTGATAGAGGTGAGTGGTACTGCATAGTAATGAAAATCTCACCCACAGATCTGTAGGGGATAGGATGTAAAGGACAGAACTCACCTTAAACAGGAACTCATCTGTTCAGATTCCATCATGTATGGATATAATGAAATTGGGTACATCTGGGCCACACACTGCTTTTAAACTAACCAACATTTATTTTACCCTTTCTGAATGAGTGCTCAAATTACATGGTAAAATTATATGGGTGGTAATTTAGAGAGAAACCTAACCACATAGATAGATCTTATTGTGGCCAAAACCTCTCTCAACTAAAGCATCAAATTACTAGACTGTATGACAATACAACATCTATTTATGAAGCATGCTAACAATTACAGAAAAACCTTTACAACAATAAAATGAAAAAAATAATAATAATAAAAATTGGCAACTTCTATTCACTGGATGCAATATTGTTGAAGACCATTACAACATATTTTTACTTGAAGTCAAAAAAGTCATCAAACTACATGTTCCAATAACAACTCCCAAAACCAGAAAAAACAAATTACCCATAACAATAAGGAAGCTTCAATCCAAAAAGAAATCACTTTGGCGGAAAAACAAATCTGGTCATGTTGCCAACTTCAAAAGCCGATACAAAAATTTATGCCACCAGATAAAGACTGAATGCACCAATTATCACATTAAACAAGAGGAAAACCTTCTACACACCAATTCCACCCGCGCTTTCTACAATTTTGTAAACAAGAAACTAAAAGACCCAAGGACCATCCCACCCCTGAAAGGACCTAATGGTAAAGACTGAAACAATGACACCATTAAAGCCAACCTCTTTAACACATTCTTTGGCTCAGTATTTGTAAACAACAATGGATCATGCACAGTATTTCCTAGTCGAACCACAGACAACTACAATGATCTAATAGATATCAATTTTACAGAAGACATTGTTGAAAAAGCACTACACAATCTAAAACCATCTCTATCTATTGGACCAGACGGAATATGTGCCTACTTCTTAAAAAAGCTATCTACTGCCTTAGCCGAACCTCTAAGCATAATCTTTGAAAAATCTTTCAGGACCAGCTCCTTGCCAAACCTATGGTCACAAGCCATGGTCATCCCCATCTTCAAAAAGGGAGACCCCAGTCTAGTTGAAAATTACAGACCAATCTCTTTATGCTGCATCACCTGTAAAGTCATGGAATCAATTATTAACCAATCCATTATCCTCCACTTAGAGACAAACAACCTACTCTCTAATAAACAATTTGGTTTCAGAAAAAAAATCTATCCTGTAATCTGCAAGTCTTACACTGCAAAAACATATGGACTACACAACTCGATCAGGGAAAAGCAATAGATGCAATCTACATAGACTTCTGTAAAGCCTTTGATTCAGTGGTACACAACAAACTACTCTTAAAACTAAAATATTATGGTATCTCTGGACACCTTCATAACTGGATAACTGGCATTCCTGTCAAACAGACAACAAATGGTCAAAACTGGGAGCATCCTATCAAATTCAACAGTCAATAGTGGTGCCCCCTAAGGCAATGATCTAGGACCAACTCTCTTCATACTCTACATAAATGACCTCTGTGATCATATTAAGAGCAACTGCGTTCTCTTCACTGATGATGTAAAGCTATTCAATACCACAGACAATACTGCTACCCTTCAAAAAGACCTCTACTATGTATCAGAATAGTCAAACAAATGGCAACTTCAAATTTCAACAAATAAATGCTCTGTCTTACATACTGGCAAAAAAAAACAGAAAATAAAATACAAGCTGAATAGTCAAGACCTTGCTGATGATCTAAACTCTGTCAAGGACCTTGGAGTACTCATCTCTAATGATCTAAGTGCTAGAGCCCACTGTAACTACATAGCCAAAAAGGCATTAAGAGTTGTTAACCTAATCCTATGTAGCTTTTTCTCTGCTAATATCACACTACTAACTACAGCACACAAAACATTTGTTAGATCAATACTTGAATACATCTCATCAGTCTGGAACCCGCATTATGTATCTGATATTAACACAGTTGAGAAAGTCCAGAAATATTTCACAAGAAGAGTTCTCCACTCCTCTACTCATTGCAGAATACCTTATGCCACCAGACTTGAGGTTCTAGACCTAGAAAACCTAGAACTACGCTGTCTTTGGTCCGATCTAAGTACAGTATATAAAATCATACATTGCAATGTCCTACCTGTCAGTGAATACTTCAGCTTCAACCATAACAATACAAGAGCGCACAATAGATACAAACTCATGGTTAACCGCACCAAACTTGATTACAGGAAATACGACTTCAGCAACAGAGTGGTCAATGTCTGGAATACTCTACCTGACTCTGTGGTTTCTTCCCGAAACCTCAAAAACTTTAACCTTAGACTGTCTACTATTGACCTCACGCCTTTCCTAAGAGGTCTGTAGGGGGCATGCATAAGCGCACCAAAGTGCCAGCGTCTCTGTCCTATTGTTTCTTTTTTTTCTTATATGTATCCATGTACTCATAACTATGTTTATACTTATACCTGTTATCTTATAATTGCTTGACAAAATAAATAAATAAATAAATAAATAAATAAATAAATAAATAAAAATGTAAACATAACAATAGCAAAGGAATAAAACAATAAAAATGAACAATGGAAGTACAATAATATGATTTATTTATTTATTTAGTATATGGCATATGTTAGCCAGGGATCACCGAGGCAGCTGGCTGCCTCTGTGAAAGAAATTTTTTCAGGTTGTGTTATCTTTACCCGCGGGATACCTGAATGCTGCCAGGCAGTGAGGAAGGCTCCTTTCTTATCCCTGTGCAGTTTATTCGCTCACGGGAATCAGACTGCCGAGCTGCCAACCTCAGTGGTGCCCAAGCCCAGCATCTTACCTCATAAGCCACCGTGGCCCCCTCAAATAATATGAAATTTAAGAAGATGGGTAGAAGGGGACCAGGAAGTGGATGGGGGAGGTAGGGTCAGCTAATTAGCCACCTCCAGTGAGTCTGGAGAGCCAGAGCCATGTCTTAAGGCCATTACTGGAGGATAGGAAGGTGGGGCAAACCTCACCCTGACTAGTAGGATGTTCCAGAGAGCCAGCAATATAGCAGAGAAGGTTTTTTTTCTTAGATCCCATCAGTTAGAGTTCCTTGGTCTATGGGATCCTCAGCAGACATCCTCTGCTGGCCCATGTAGAGTGGCTTGTCTTATTAGGGCAAGATGGTTCATCAAGTAATCTGGACCTATGGAGTGCTTTAAAGGTCATAACTAACACCTTGAACTGCACCCAGAAGTAAATCAGCAGCCAGTGAAGCTTGAGAAGCAGTGGTGTACATGGGTCATTCTACGGTCTCCATGGACTGCTCAGGCTGCACAAGTGACGATCACCAGACTAAACTCCTCATTATCTGCTAACTTCTATTAAATACTCTTACATGGACAACTATAGACCTTTTGTTTTTTCAGAAAAGCTCATATCTTGGATTAAAATACCCTATGGCATTAAAAATCAAAGCAGCCCCACACAAAAACAAATTGTCTAGTGAATAATAAACCATTATTACTCTAAAAATAATAGATCCACAAGTCTGGATAAATAAAAGAGTACTTTATCTTTTATTTAGTATATTTGCTTTTGAGATGCAGGCTTGTGAGTGCTTCCTATTTTTCTCCTCCTTAAGGACAGAGTAGGGGAAATTTGATGAAAGGCTCTGTATAAAAGGGGAAGAAATCACCTAATATGTTTCTATAGATATATTGTTCTGGGGATACTGTTTGCAGCCTGTGATCATTGGTGAGAGGAAACTAAACTTATTGCCTCCTAGCAAAATTCTGTGTGTGTGTGTGTGTGTGTGTGTAAAATATATATTCCAAATGAGCAGATATCTATAGTCTCCTGGAATTCTCAATATGCTTTATAAAATACTATTTGTTTGTTTTTAAACTATTAAAAAAACTACAGTTTTTTAAAAGAAAAAACCTGACAACTATCCCAGGATTTATTTCATAGTTTGACAGGGTTAGAGAAGTGCTAATTCAACCCCCTGTCTGGGACAAGAATTCTCATACCATCACAGACAAATAGTTGCCCAACATCTATTGGAAAATCTCCAGTGATGGAGCATCCATGATTCAAAGAGATGGGCTTTCCACTGCTGAAGAGTAAGGACCTTGGTGGTGCAGGCTGTTAATAGCCTAGCACTTAGTTCCAGCTGCCTGTAATTATTGCAGGCTCGAATCCCACCAGGCTCAAGGTTGACTCAGCCTTCCATCCTCTCGGGGTAGGTAAACTGAGGACCCAAGATTGTTGGGGGCAATAAGCTGACTTTGTAAAAATGCCGCTTAGTAATAAGCAGGCATATACAATGGAAGGAAGGCTATTGCTGAGCGCATTGGGTTGTATCCCAAAAATTGTAAGCCTCCCTGAGTCTCTGGAGAAGGGCAGGATATAAATATGAATTTTAAAAAAAAGAGTGTTGAGAAAATTCCTCTTTATTTCATGTTTGGATCTCTGTCTGTAAAGCTTCCACCAACTGATCTTATTTACTCTCAGGAGCTATGAGGGATATATCCACACTCTCTTTCTTGTGACAGTCATATTAAAAGAATGCTATTATTGTCTCTCCTTAGCATTCTCTCTTCCAGACTATGCAGTTCTTTAATGATTCTTTATAAGTTCCAAGCCTCTCCACATATTCTCTGCATTCTTTCCAGTTTCTCAGAATCCTCCCTGTACTGTGATGACCACAAGTAGACATGATTTTCCAGGTATGTATAGAATGGATCCATCTCTGGACCTCTTGTGGCGTGGAGTCTGGGCAACTGAATGGAGCTGAGTGCTTACTGGCTGGATGCCCTTCCTGTCACCAATGCGGGGTTTTGTTCAGCAGATACATTCTCACTGTGCTAGAGAGAAAATATCTGCCTCTGCCTAGGATCAAACTCACAGCCTCCTGAGTGGGAGGCGAGTGCTCCATCTCTAAGCCCCAACCACTGTGCAGCTATCTCGTCTTATGATTTCAACATTATCTCTGTTGATTGCATTTGGGTAGTGGCAGCCTTTTTAGAGTTCCTCCTCATTTATTTGGCATTCACATGATGAAATTATTAATGGAAAATATGCAGTGCTCTCTTGTTTGGCACCTAAGCTGAACAAATCACAGCTTCTTGAATTATTCAAGTATATAAAAAAGGCTATTTTCATATTCAGTTAATTGAATGAAACAACTGGGCAGCTTTATATGTCTTCAACAGTGTTAAGCCCAGATGAGAATTCTCCACTAAAAATTCAATGCAAATCATGGCTGAGAAATAGCTGTTATAATCTGTTAGTTCACAGGTGATTGTATTTTGGATAAAAAGTGAGGGCAATTATAAAATAGAAGGTAATGACCATTAAAAAGCTTCACTGATTACTGAGCTCAGTAATTTATAGATTAAGGATTACATCTGGTAAACACAAGCATGAAATACAACAGCCCTGAAAGACTAATGGTGATTCAGTATAAACTGTAAATGATTTTCAGATTAACCTGTACTGTAGATGCTTGCTGGAATAATTTTGTTCCAACTGGGTTAATGAAACCTTACAGCCTTCTTACAATATAGGCATCACTTGTAGAAAAAGAATCTCCCAATTATATTTTTTAAAGAATCATATTTTTGGAAAGGTTCATTTATGCTATACGGCCCAAATTAAAGCATTGCAGACACAGGAGTACAAAGGAGCAATTTCAGAAGTATAAAACATTAATAGAAGAAAATATGTGTAGCTGAGGGTTGAATTGTGGAGGTATCGGTGCTCTCTGAGCTTGCTTATTTGCTTACAGATTTTTCATTACCCAACTAGGTTACGCCATCAGCACTAAGAATATTTGGCTATGCTGTCTGTTGGATGCAATTGAGCAAAAAGATATGTTGGGCTTGTCTATTTTGGGGCATCCATTGAAGTGTGGGAAGATAGGTCTGCTGCTTTTCATCTGCCACTGTTCTTCTTTTGTGATTTTTTTTTTGGGGGGGAGGTTAGGTTGTTGATCTAGTTTCTGTACTGAACTGGTGTTGTAAAGGGATGTAGTAATTCTGTGGTTTTTTTTCCTACGTGTTGTGTTCTGTCTGTCATAACTTTAACTTATGTTCCTAGAAATGCTAGACTGTGACTCAGTTAGTCACATAACTGGAACACCTGAGTGGATGCTTTTAGTAAACTGAGCAAGTGGGGAAATGAATGAATCAATGGGCCCATCTCCTCTCATGTTTCTGGGGCTGTAAACTTCTAAAGAAAAAGCATTAGCTGAGTTGAGCCTTGAGGAAGTGGTGATGGAAAGCATTTCCACTTGGCTGAAGTTGCTTTTACCAAATGAAGTCAGTTCCATTCCTCAGTCTATGGGAAAAGAATTATAAATGTGCTAGAAGTGGCACAGATGATAAAGTGCTTGAAAAAAAGAATAAACTCTTCTTTTATTTTGTATACACATTGAATCCGTATCTACTGATTCAATGTGTATACAAGCTACGTAAGAGCTTTCTCCTTCAACTTTCCTCCCTTATTTTACACCTGCATAGACTTAGCAAGCACAAAATAACTTGATGTTGTATATTCTTCAGTCCTATAGATATACATAATAGTCAAGGCAAACAAAAGGACTTCAGTGATAGTCAGGAAACATCTTGAGTTCTAGCTTTTGGATTGGCAATGACACAAGAACAACTTCAAAGAAAACTATGGACCTTCTATGGACTAATAAGTGGGGTTTTTACTCCAGTTTTTATAAAAGTTTCTGGACATTACATGATAAGCAGCATTACCACAGGCCACCATCTCTGGAAAATCATTATGTGATATACAAAAAGAAAAAGTAGGTCTCTGCAAATCTTTTGTTGAGATGCTCTTCATATAAGCTAAGGGCTTACTTGACTGTCTGAACAATTATATCTTGGGGCAGAAGAACCACAACAAAACTTTGATTTGCTGACAATAGTTTGACTTAAAGGTTATCATCAAATGATTTGTGCAGCCTTATAAAATAGTACAATAAGATAACATAGCATTTAACAGTAAAAAGGCAAGAATTTTACAACCAAGAAAACAGATCACTGGATAATTTCATGCCTAGATTATTGTAAGGCATTTGACATGGGGCATCCTTTAGATTTAGTTTAATGTTTCCTTCTTTTACTCTGAATGCTTTTGATTCTTTTTGAATCTCAGTTCTAAACAACTGCTAAGAAAAGAACATTTTTCTTTAATTGCATTTTCCTATTTTGGTTTAGTCCACAGAATCCTTACAATGTTGCTAAACATTACATTTTTGAAACAAAACCATGCTAAGAATTTAGCAAAATACGTTGTTAATAGATCTGTAAAATTATTATTCCCTTCAAGAAATTATGATTGGGTTTCAGGAAATGATCATGTTTGCAAATAAGAGAAATATAGTAATGACCAAAAATAAAGTCTTATGTTTACAAAAATATTTTAATAACTGTCCTTACAAGTGTCAGTCAAAGAATAAAAAAAACTTCAAGTACAAAGAGAATATCGGTAGAAAATGCCAGCTTTCACCAAGTAAATAAAAGTTCTGGAACAAACTCCTTCTCTAGAACTCTATTTGGCTTCATTTGCTTCCTGTTTTGCTGGGGTTAACATTGACTTCCATTATGAGATTGCACTTGAACGCATCATTCAAGCTAAATTTTCTCCCAAATCACTCACCATAATTAATAAAGCAGGCAACATGCAGAATGAGTGTAATTTGCTAATTATAAAATGTTCTGTATAATTAGATTACATTCACTGATTTTTAATCAGATACTTTTCATGTCTGAAATCTATGTTTCTCTTTTCTTCCAAAAGCAATAAGGTAATCAAGGTAAATATAGCCCGAAATGTGCCCTGATCAAGGGAAGAGGTTTAAGCATTACTCAGAACATAACAATACCACTGCTGGATCAGACCAAAGTCCAGTTAGCATGAATACATTCTACTGTTGTGTCATTTTCCCTCTAGGGTTGTTTTTTGGAGGCAGACTGCCCTCTCTCTGGATGTAAGCTCAAATGCACATGTCTTTGATAGACCTCTCTTCAATGCATTTATTAAATTCTCCTTTAAAGTCCTGTTAGCTGGCATCAACAGTAGAATGAATTCCACAGGTTAATTCTGCAGTATTTCTATTCAGATTCTTTTTTCAGCCAGCTTCATTAAATGATCTCTGCTCTTAAGAGTTTTAAGAGATAAAAAACATTCTTTCTGCTTTTTTAATGTTATTCATTACTTTATATCAGTGGTGTCAAACTCACGTCATCACAGCAGTGTCATGTGATGCATTATGACTTTCCCCCCCATTGCTAAACCGGGCGTGGGCAAGGCCAGCGAGTATGCATTTGGGTGTCAGGCTGTGAGTTTGACAGCCCTGCTTTATACACATAGTCGGTTCAGGTCATTCCACCTCCCTACCCTTCAACTGCCATTTTTCTAAACTAAAGACTCTCAAATATTCTAGTTATTTTTCCCATAAGGAAAATGTTTAAACATCCTGCTTAATCGTGCAGTTCTGAAAGTCTTTTGTACTTTTCATATATTACTATTTTTGTTCAAATGTGGATGGCCAAAACTACATAGTGTATTGCATATGTAGACATACTATAGATGTATATACTATTATTGCAACATTGACAGTTTTCTGTCCCTTTCGTAAAATTTGCAGCATAAAATCAGCCTTTTGTCACAGCTGCCACAAGTGAGTCAAATCTTTCACCAAGCTATCCATTATGACTTCCAGATCTCATTCCTGATTATTTGCAGAACAACTCAAATCGCCATAGTGTATATGTGAAGTTAGAATGTCTTCCCTCAACATGAATCATTTTTCATACTTAAACCAAACCCATATTTGCTATTTGGTGACAGTTTACCTAGTTTAAAGACAAACAAAATGGAGCTCTTCACAATTACTTTTCGCTTCTCAGTTCTTGGAATAGTTTGCTACTATATGCAAATTGGACAGCTCATTGCTTATGCTTAAGTTGTCTCAAAACAAGCTTTTGAAGGAATATGTTTTTGTGTTTTTTTTCCTCATGGAGAAAATTATTCAAATTTTCCATGTTTTTATTTATTTTTTAACCTATAAATGTATTTTAAAAATAGGTCTGCTAACGCTACTCAGAACTCTTTGATGAGAAAATCCATGCATACAATGTGAAGAGAACTCACCTCTATTTGCTCTCCTGATAACATTACCAAAGGTTAATCAATGGTTGAATGGCAATCTTAGATCTTACTTTCTCACTTACCTTATCATACTTTTAGTTTCTTATTTTTCTCCAGATTTTCAACTCCAGTTTCAAAGGAATAAAAGTTCTTCAACCTGTAAAGGTAGGGGATGTGTGTGTGTGTGTGTGAGTATACACATTCTAAAATAAGCATTCCTCCTTCAAAAAATATTGATTCAAATGTCTGAGCTGGCAGGCAGGATGCAAGTGTGAGGGTTTGTAGCCTGCCACTTCAGGGTATTTGTACTGTTTTCTTATTTTCTGTTTGCTTTACTTGGAAGATAATGAACTGTTCATGACAGTTATAGTTCTGAACAACAGCATCTACAGCAAACCAAAATGAAGGCACATGCATGATGATACAATAATACAAATGCCATAGTGACATATTTGTGTCACGACATCCAATACATAAGTCACAACATTTGTGCTGTTATGTCATCACACATGTTTTGTTATTTTGCCCTTTGCCAATATCAATTTCATATAACACAAGGAATCTAGACTAAATATCTCAAAAAGTATCAGTTGTTATACATAAAACACTCTGAGTGTTGATTTATTATGATGTCCAATATGCAGTGGACATTTTTAATGTTTACAGCATGCATTTGTTGGATAACTGTCTTTTTTTCCCTCCAGAACAAACTCAGAGATTTACTTTGAGGGTTTTACTTTAGGGATAAAGTAAAAATAAAAAATACACTGTTATTATAACTGAGATTTATGGTGTCAGGTTTGCCACAAAATCTTACTTTCTGTTACAGAGATTCGGAACTGACACCAATGAAAGAAAAAAGCATTCCAAATCATTCTCCACTTAATAAAGAAACATCTGCCAATTAGCTCTGAAAAATGAGTAATCGTAATTTTGATCTATCCACTTTTTCCAAGTGTAGCATTTAGATTTCCAAATCTAACTTCATGTGATTTTAAATTTTATTTCTAAATTATCCACTGACACTTCACACTACTGTTCTGAACATGATATTCCAGAGGCCTTCATTAGTTTGAGAAAGTTACCATGGAAACTGCAGCGTGGGTTCTTGTTAGTATGTTCTATACAAGTGTTTATTCTTCAGAGTTTCTCTTCTTTTTTATATGAATACAACAGTCTCCTACAAGCCATGAAATAATAGACAATAATTTTATTGTCTACCTTAGTAGCTATGGAGTTCAAATATATAACCTCAGGTAGACATCAGGCTGTGATGTCAATTATCTTTTATTCAAGAAGAAAGTGGAGTATGGTCTTTATCTTATCCAGTACAACTGTTCTTAAATAGGAATGTCTTCTTAATTCCCCTCTTGAATAAGGAACCATTTGTCACATATAACCATAGCTAAATTACAATTTGCAAATAGTTAAGGGTACTGAGCATGGGTCAACTCAGTCAGAATTCTTCTTTTATTTTATGTTATTTGTTTCTGCTTTTAAATTCTTTTTGTGAATTTCAGAGCCCCTCTCCTTTGGACTAAGGAGATAGTCTTAATATTAAAATCCAGAATGTTTATTGAGATATTTAGTATTGTAAATCTTATAATACTAGCAACCTTAACTTTTAGGGTTAGCTTTTACATCTTATAAATTTTAACGACCTTATTGAAATCAATGTAGTTTTCCTTATTTGTATTTTAAGATGGCCAGTGCTGAAATAAAAGTTGTATTGTGTGGAGTTTGAGCTATTAAGTGCTTTGGATTTAATTCCAAAAATGTGTTTCAAAGTACAAGGCACTACCGTAGAATTTACTCGCACAATTTATTACCTACTACTTTTCTACCAGCGGTCATATCAGATTTTCTTCTGCTCATGCCTACCCGTGATGGCCGTTCTCTGCTGAGCTCCGAACGGCAAGAGGGTCTGTCGGCTGTCTGAAAGGGTCTTGGAGGGAGCTTACGATCCCCGGAGTGCTCGCTCCCGACGTCGGATCCCTCAGGGTGGTTTTTTTGAGATCTCTCACCGGGAGCCGCTGGACGTGGCTTGTCTGGGAGGCGTTTTTTTTCCGGGTTGCCGAGCTGGCGGGGCCATTTTTTATGACTCAGCAGGACTCGTTAGCGCCCGTGGATGTGGTGACAAGCCCGGCGGCGGTGGCGGCGAGCGCTGGGGATGCCTGGCGACACCCCCCTGTGTTTGGGGATTGCGGCGCGAGGATGGCCGTACCGGAAAGGGGAGGCTCCGATGGTACTGGGCTCCTTGTGTTAGATCTCCCAGCACCCTCCGAAGCGGCGGAGGACGGCGGCTGCGGCTGTTGTTGGCCCCGAATTTTACATCGGCCGAGGGGCTGCCACAGTGGGATGACTGCCCCAAAAGGGGGGCTTTCTCCAGGAGCAGCCAGAAAGCAGCCTCAGGAGTCACCACAGTGGAGAACGGAGGGTGTTGTAGCTGGCCCCTATCTGGCTGTCTTGGTAGGTGGCGTTGCCCCTGCCCTTAGACCGAGGGGGATTCCTGCCGGGTGTGACCAGGTTGGCCATGAAGGCAGTGGAGACGCCAGCAGTTCTGCCTCCCCCATGGGACTATGGCTGACGGACTGGCAGGTGACTCTATGGACTCCGGGGAGGACTAGTGGTGGTGAACCTGGAGTCCATCGTCGGCCCAGCCTTTTTTTGGGGGGGGATGGTTTCTCTGCTGGAGCTCTATCTGCCAAGGGTCCAACCGCCCTCCTCTGGGACTATCGTGTGCCGGACTTTGGCCTCCCTTACTGGTCTCAGCCGCTATTTTTTTTCCATCTTGTTTCTCGTGTTGCCTGTCCTTTTGCCATCCTTTGTCATGTGTCTGGAACGTCAAAGTACTCTTCCTGCTGGGAGTGAAATCCCAGCTGGCTCCATACCCTTTAACTTGGTTTATGGCTGCGGGGTCTGGTTGTGCCCCTTGCTGGAGTGAGAGACCAGCAGGAGGGACACACTTTCTCCCTATGCAGCCATTTAAGACCTCTTGTCTACGGTTTACATTGGAGATGCCCGCGGTGAGAGAGCGTGGCCTATTCCAGATTGAGGTTTGAACATCTGCCACGGGTCTGCCGTGAGAGGGCAGCCTGGTCTTCGAATCTGGACTCTCTAATGGACAATATAATATCTCGGACTAGACCAAGTTATATACCAGACTTTGTTGCCGCTATTGTTGTTGTCATCTCTTTAACCCTCATGTCCATTTTAGATATGCTTTTATTATACAATCTTACACGGTAGCAGAATTGCAGGCCCTGAGAGGACTCCCTCTCTCTCGGTTTGCCCTATTGTACTATCTCGGCCTACCTCAAGGATGGGTTATGGAACCCGGAGAGATGGCATGGCAGAGGGAGGGGGGGGGGTGGGGCTCTAATAAAATGCGAAAGAGGGTCACTAGGGCCCCTTTACTTAAATTTTAACCAATTTTTAAGAAGGTTAGGGAGGAGGGGGGGAAATGGCGTTGGGGGGGTGGGATGCAGCCCGGTCCACGGCGGGGGGGCGGGGGCTGGGGGCTGATGGGGGCCAGGAGTGCAGGTCGGGGACCGCAATCCCTAGGGTGGCTGGGATTGGCAGGAGACGAGGAGGCATGGGGCCAAATTATGTGTTGGGACCGCGCCCGCGCTATCTTCGAGCGGTGGCGCGCTCCGACCCTATGACCTCCTCCCTTGGGGGCACGGGAACTGGGCCTCCTGGGCTCAGACTGGTGTATTTTAATGCCAGGTCCGTGGCTAATAAATCTTCCCTCCTCCGTGAGGTGATCGAGGAGGAGGCTGCGGACCTGGCCTGTATCACCGAGACCTGGTTGGGGCCAGAGGGAGGGGTCCCACTTGTTGATTTATGCCCCCCAGGTTTTTGGATTTTGCACCGCTCTCGGGCCCAGGGGAGGGGTGGTGGAGTGGCCGTGGTTATTCGGGAGACCTTGATTCCAAGGGAGGTCGCCGTTCCTGAGATAGGTGGTGGTGAGACTCTTCTCTTGAGGTGGGGGCCTGGTGGTCGGGTGGGCTTGCTGCTGACATACCTTTCCCCAGCTGTGTAGCAGCAGCCCTGCCTGGGCTTCTCGACGTCCTCTCGGGGTGGCGGTGGATCTCCCAGGGCTTATGGTCTGGGTGATTTTAACCTGCCTTCCCTGGGGGGCTCGGGTTTGGTCCAGGAATTCATGGCCTCCATGGGGGCCATGGGCCTGACCCAGTTGGTTCAGGGCCCGACTCATGAGGGGGGAAACACCCTCGACCTAGTTTTTGTCTCGAACGGTGGCTGAGTGATATAGGGCAGGCTAATTGTACGACCCTGCCCGTCCCATGGTCTGATCACTATCTCCTTCAGCTGGTCTTCCAACAGGCCGCTCCCCACCGCTGGGATGAGGAGCCACTGAGATGGTTCCGTCCCAGACGCCTGATGGACCCTGAGAGGTTCCAGGCGGAACTGGGGTCTTTTCCCACTTCCCTTGCCCACAACTCTGCTGAGGACCTAGCGGCCGCTTGGCAACAGGCTGCTGGGGCTGCCCTTGACAGAGTTGTCCCCATGCGTCCCCTTAGGCGCCGTGGATCCCGGGTGGCTCCCTGGTATACAGAGGAGCTCCGAGAGATGAAGTGCCGTTGGAGGGGTTTAGAGAGCAGGTGGAGGGCCACCCGCTCCCAATCTGATCTAATCCAGTTAAGAGCCCATATTAGGACTTACCTGGTAGCTATGAGGGAGGCGAGAAGGTCCTATCTCTCCACCCTCATAGCGTCCGCAGATAACTGCCCAGCCGCCCTGTTTAGGGCCACCCGCTCCCTCCTATATCCGGGGGAGATGGTGGACCCTCTCCGGGGAAGAGCTGAGGAATTTGGTCAATATCTGTTGGATAAAATTTCGCGGATTCGGGGCGGGTTGTGCTCCACCTTGCAGTGGTCTGAGGATCGTGGTGAAAGCAGTCTGGCCGATGTGATCTGGACTGAGTTCGATCCTGTTTCCGAGATGAAGTGGACAGGATTATGCGTCTGAGTTCCACCACATGTTTGTTGGACCCGTGCCCTTCTTGGTTGGCTTATACCGCCAGGGAGGTCACCTGCGGTTGGCTCCGGGCAGTGGTCAACGCTTCATTAAGGAGGGTGTCTTTCCCTCCGCCCTGAAAGAGGCGGTGGTGAGGCCCCTCCTGAAGAAGCCTGCCCTGGACCCGACCGTGTTAGACAACTTTCGTCCAGTCTCCAACCTTCGTTTTCTAGCGAAGGTTGTGGAGTGTGGTGGCTCAGCAGTTTCCACTTTTCCTGGATGAAGCGGACTACCTAGATCCGTACCAATCGGGCTTCCGGCCTGGTTTCAGCACGGAGACGGCATTGGTCGCACTGATGGATGATCTCTGGAGGGCCGGGACAGGGGATTTTCCTCTGTCCTGGTCCTATTAGACCTCTCAGCGGCTTTCGATACCATCGACCATGGTATCCTTTTGCACGCCTCGGGGCCTGGGAGAGGGGGCACTGTACTTCGGTGGTTCTCCTCTTACCTCTCGGGGCGGTGCAATCGGTGTGACGGGGGGCAGAGGTGGCCCCGAGGGTACTCACTTGTGGGGTCCCTCAGGGGTCGGTCCTCTCCCCTTTTATTTCAATATCTACATGAAACCGCTGGGTGAGATCATCCGTGGTTTTGGGGTGAGATACCATCAGTATGCTGATGATACTCAGCTATACATCTCCACCCCAGGCCAGATCAGTGATGCCCTCTCGTGATGACTCGCTGTCTGGATGCGGCGGACCTGGATGGGCGGAAACATGCTTCGGCTCAACCCAGCCAAGACTGAGTGGCTGTACATACCGGCATCTCGGTCCAGTCAGGAGTGTCCATCGTTGACCATAGGGGAGTGGTGTTGCCCCTGTGGATAGGGCGCGGAACCTGGGGGTCCTCCTGGATGCGGCTCCAATTGGAGGATCAGGTGGGGGCCGTCGCCAGGGGCCTTTGCCCAGGTCGGCTGGTTCGCCAGCTTCGCCCGTTCTGGACCGAGATGCCCTGCGTACAGTCACTCATGCCCTTGTCACCTCGACTCAACTACTGCAATGCTCTCTATTTAGGACTGCCCTTGCATACCATCCGGAGGTTGCAGCTGGTGCAGAATGCGCGCGGGTGGTGATGGGAGTTACCCGATTCTCCCATATTACCCCCTCCTGCGCGGTCTGCATTGGTTGCCGGTTGGCTCGGGTGAGATTCAAGGTTCTGACTTTAACATTCAAAGTCCTACGACATGGGTCCACAATATTTAAGGGAGCAGCTCCTGCCGATATCGGCGCCACCGTCCCGTGCGGGCACATAGGCAAGGACTCCTCGGGGTCCGTCGGCAAGTCAATGTCGGCTGGCGGTCCCCGGCGGCAAGCCTATTCTGTAGCGGTCCCCGACTTATGGAATGCACTGCCTCTGGACCTCCGTCTGGCCCCTGACCTCCGCACCTTCCGCCGCGACTTAAAGACCTGGTTGTTTGACCAAATCGGGCTGTGATTACCTCACCTGGGCCATGGGATAATTTTAAGTATTTTAATTTGGTTTTATTGGGCTTAAATTGTTTAATTCTTTTTTAAATAATTATTGTATTGTGTGTTTTAATTGTGAGCCGCCCGAGTCTTCGGAGATGGGGCGGCATATAAGTCCAATAAATAATAATAATAATATCTTTTTCTGGAATAATGTAGCAGTTGCAGAGAGCAGCAATACATTTTTTTTGAAAAAGATGTTTCTGCTTTTAAACAGTAGGAGACAAGTAGTATGCTTTTTGCCCCCTCCTAGCATTTAAAAAAAATATTATAAAGTGCTACATAGACTGGGTGTGGATTAGTCAATATCTGGTCCACATCATATGAAGTGTTAACATCTTCCTATAGGAAGAGGCTCTAGAAGGGCTATTAAATGAAGCAGGAGTCTATTTTTGCTTTTTATGGATCTATTTTACATATTCCATTATTTTACATTTTAACTTTTCAAACTTCACACTGTACTCTGATAAATGTCTAAAAAATAGGTCTTTTAAAAAAATTTCCTAACTAAACCATGCCTTGTTCAGGTAACACAATTTACTGATTCTGGTGGCACAGTGGTTAGAATGCAGTATTACAGGCTAATTCTGCCCACAGCCTGGAGTTCAATCCTGATGGGCTTGAGGTTTACTCAGCACTCCAGCTTTCTGAGGTTGGTAAAATGAGGATTCAGATTGTTGGGGACAATATACTGACATTGTAAACTTCTCAGAGAATGTTATAAGGCACCATGGAGCTGTATATAAGTCAATATCTGTATGCTAGTGCTATATTTATGGCATAGGCTAAGTCTGTCCAACAGGGTGGCCTAAAATATTATTACTTTGTGATTCTCTTTCCCACACCACAGATATTGAATTGTGTGAATAAGTGTCATACTTTCTTTTCAGATGGCAGTCTGAAAATAGTTCTGAAGGCAGAAAAAGAAAAGGAAGAATTGTCTGAAATGGAAATGAATGACATATCACATTTTGGTCCAGCTGGATTGCTTTAGGATCAGTCAGCATAAAAGTTGGAAGGGTTCTTGGAAGGCTTCTAGTCTAACCCTTTGCTCAAGCAAGAATCAAAAACTAGGCAGCATGTTAGATACATAAAAGGGAAACATAAATGTACATATACAAAGCATGTTCCTACCCTGTTCTTTGATTGCTTCATCAGGTGTCTTAATGTTTGAACTGGCAGTTTGTTCACTGTATAAGAAATTTTATATAATATACCTCCAAAGAGTTATATTATCTTCCAAAGAGATTAGTAGCATTCTGATATAATGTTACATGATGAAGTAACATTCATCACACATAATGACCCTGAAATATAGACCCAAATAATTTATGTAGAGAAAGAGGAATGCACCATAGTCAGATATTGCCTTTTCTAGGGCTATTGTCATTCCCAATCCATGTATTTTTAGATTGTGAGGGAAATCTATAAAATCTGGGAAACCTGAAACAATACTTGAGTCTATCAAGTAGTCTAATCAGCATCTAGCAGCTGCTTTACATGAATGAACTTAGTTCAAAGGATATCAAATTATGCATTTGACTAGAACAAATAATGCTAACAACTATGAAGAAGACATAGAGAGATGATTTTTTTGGTCAAAGTGACTTAATATTTTAAAGGAAGTTGTTCCTTTCAAATATTAAACTGGTTTTTAAAATGGCAGGATATTTCATATAAGGTCCCTTTTAAACCTCTAATATATTACAGGTATTATCAGTTACAGTTTTCACAATTGGTGAAGCTATTTCTAAAAAAGAAAGAAAGAAAAAGATGTGTAAAGTGGTTGCAAAGCAATTGAAGAAATTGAAACAACTATTATGCCACTGAAAACTAAGTACTTTATCTCTTTCTAAAAAGTGTATTCCGTTAAAAAGATCAGTTATGTGATAATGGACAAGGAAGTTTGAATTATTCTCCATAGCTAATACTTATCTTCAATTTTAAACTAACATTTGATTGTCATAATTGCCAGAGCTACATGTAAATTTCTTTGGCATTAGGAAAGTTGGAGGGGTGCTATGAATTTTCATTGGTATGCAAGGCAATCAATCCTCCCTGTTTTCCCTGATGACACCAATTTTTCTCTATGCTATAAAAATTGAGAACATTGAAAGCTATTTTAAAGCAGTCTTGTTAGCCATTGTGATTTTTTTTGTCAGCATTTCAAATTTGAAAGCACTTTTTTTTTTACTGAATACTCTTCTCATCAAGGTTCAGTCATTTGAACAACTTCGGCAACATTGTCTTTAGAAAAACAAAGATTAAATGGAGTGAATTTATGTTTTTCCCTTCGGTTGGTTGGTTAAATCCATTGTATAAATTGCTTGGAAAAGGTAACATCCCTCATGGAACAAACAAAAGGTTGGTCTAGTTAATCATCCTGCATACTACAGTAAAAGTGCACAGGCAGGTCATAAGGTAATCTGCTTTTCCCATTGTTAATGCAGGCGAAATATGAGTTAGAATTTCCTGTCAACTACCATTGCTGAAAATTAGTTCTATTGTGAGCACTTGGAAAGTAACATTCAGTGGGAAGTTAGAATATTCTTTATTGGCCAAGTATGATTGGACACACAAGGAATTTGTCTCCAGTACATAAGCTTTCAGTGTATATACACACAACAAAGTGATAAGATCATAAATCATAAAATACAAACAGTAAGTGGTAAATCATAAGATACTAATTGGAGAGGGTAGTAGGAAAGATGAGAAAGATGAAAAGAGAAGAAAATGAGAAGATAATAGCAGTACAGCCCTACTACATGGGTAAATATTTGTAAACATAAGACAGTGCTATGGGAATTAGGTGTTTAATAGAGTGATGACATGCCCTATAGTATTTACTTGGGAAGCCCTGTAGCATATAGTGGGAAGTTGCTTCCACTTTAATAGAATAGCACCATATACCATAATATATATATTGATAATGTCGGCTGGCGACCCCCAGAGGTAGGGCCTTCTCTGTGGGAGCATCCACCCTTTGGAACCAACTGCCCCTGGAGCTTCGGGTGGCCCCTGATCTCCGCTCCTTCCGCCGGGGCCTAAAAACATGGTTATTCCAACTTACTGACCTGGACTGAGGATGGGCTATATGGGGAATTTTTAGAACTGTTTTAATGTTTTAATTATATTTTGGGTTTCTATGAGATTTGATCTTCTTTTGATTGTATATTTATATTGTTTTACTGTACGCCGCCCCGAGTCCTTGGGGAGATGGGGCGGCTTAGAAATCCAATAAATAAATAAATAAATATATGTATATCATCATCATCAACCCCATTTTTTTCTGCTATGAGAGGGTGAGGGGAAACTTAGCTATTTATCTTTAAGCACTCAGACATCAAATAGGGAAAACTGTTCAGATTAACACTATGGTATTTTTTGTACTTTTTATATGTACAAACTATTGAATTTATTATACACATAGAGTTGGTAGAGACTGTTTATGTTGTGAAGTCCAACCTCTTTTTCACTGCAGGAAATATTGCAAGATAATATTCTTCATGCTCTGTATTCCAACAGCAATTCTCATCATTAAAGTGTGTCTAGCAATGTCCCGCTCTTGCTTTTGGGACATGGCTAAATTTCTTTTTCCTACTCTGTGGAGAAATTCAGATGAACTGTTGCTCAGTTTCTCTGATTTCAAATTTAGTTTAGGATTTAGAAATTCAGGTGGTCTGGCTCTGATACATGCATGATGGTTATTGACCATGACTGAGTCATTTGTGGAAGTTGAAGGATGTTTGCCAGACTAGTCTATCAGAAGTATCATGTAGAATATGACAGCCCAAACTAGGGTGGATGATAACTGAAGTGACATTTTGAGGGCAACTGAGCAGAAACATTAAGGGCTAAAAATGGAATCAGGATGGGCAGAGGGATTTATGGCAGTGGACTCTGGGCAGGCCTTTGGATGAGAAAGTATTTTATACAGTTCAATTTCCTTCATAACAGTTTGTAAAAGAATCATATGAAATTAATGATTTGATATTAAATATATTTTAGTAATGGAAAATTGATGATATGGTGCAATTTGCTTGATTCAAGAAACAAGATCTAGAAATGAAGAGGAAATGAACTTTAATCTGCACAGGGCACACTACTACTATATCTGCAGAAGTTCTGCAAGACCACATTGAAGCCATTTATATGGTCATCAGATTAGAACCTGGGAATATTTCTTATTTCCAACTGCCTAACGCCAAAGTCAACAAGTTGTTCAAGAAATGTAAGGAGCAGCATTGAGTATTGAAAAAGATTTCTAAGTAAAAGCAACAAAATCTTAAAAATTTCTTTGGTGCCATTGTTCCTGAAAATAACAACAAAACAAAGAATTTTTTGTTTTCCTTTGAGACTTTCAAAGGAATCATTCATTCTCAGAAATTCAGGAAGTTTCATGAAAATTTAAAAAGCACACAAAGTCAAGGCACATTGAAGGCAGTCAATATCACACTGTGAAGATGATGAGCTCAAAACCCTTTTCAACTCAGAACGATGTGGTGGTGATATCATCACATTTGCTTGTCTTCTCTTTTAAACAAATGAGATGAATACAGACAAAGAGTTGCCATGGCTTTCTCTTTTTTATTGTCACTGGGCTCTGACACATTTTGTTGCAAATGAAGCTTCCACCATCTACAAGAAACTGCCTAGAAAATTGTCATAGTATTCTTGTCTACATATTGCAATGTCAACAACTAGCATAAAAGACAGATGGAGCTGCAGCAATACGTTTAAAAACAATAATGCATCCTGAAATCCTCCTGCTCCACATAGCAATAGAAATAGCTGCCTAGTTTACATTTTTCCCTCCAGTGTAAAAACTATTTATTATTTTTTGAGTTTATTAAATGTTAGTTGTAACCTTTCATCACTCACTAAAACCAGAATTTTTCTACAATAACTTTTCAGAAATATTTTCTGAATATAAAGGATTTGGGTTTGGCTAGTCTAGAGAAAAGAAGGGCTAACGTGGATATGAAAGCAGTATTCCAGTATTTGAGAGGTTGTCACAAAGAGAAGGGGGTCAACTTATTTTCCAATAGAGCAGGGCCAGGAAAAGAAACAAAAGATGGAAACTAATCAAGGAGAGGAGCAACCTGGAATTAGGGGAAACCTTTCTAACAGTGAGGAAAATTTACCAGTGGAACAGTTTGTCATCAGAAGTTGTGGATGCTTCATCACTGGAGGTTTTTAAGAAGAGTATGGACAGT
This sequence comes from Naja naja, assembly GCA_009733165.1. NCBI lineage: Eukaryota > Metazoa > Chordata > Lepidosauria > Squamata > Elapidae > Naja > Naja naja. Next base: position 115,952,827 of record CM019148.1, on the reverse strand, counting down.
CACTTGCCTGAAATGGTATAGGTGTCAGCTCTGGAAGCCATATTAAGATTTGATGCTCCCACGCTGCCACAAGCCTGAGAAAGTAGGAGGGGGGATTCAATTGAGTATCTCTAAGTAGACAAAATAAAATTCTTTTGTTAGTTCAAGGTCATTGAGTATGGCGCAGAATGAAATAAGAATCTTACTTTGGGATGGATCATGATTGGGCCATGTGATGTGATGATGGCCAAGGGGGGATGGATTTGTAGTTTTGAATATTGCAAGGAAGCCCAAAACTTTCAGATTCGGGATTCCACAGATGTGCCAGTTACTATCTAACTAAAGCAATCTTTGAGAGATGTCTGTCTTGAAGTTATTGGCTGGAAAGCAGGGTTGCTGGAAGGCTGACATTAGGGTCTTCTGCTTAGTTGGGCTAGAAGACTTCCAAGGTCCCTTCCAGCTCTATTCTGAATGATGATATAGTGATGCCTGCACTGGGAATGAATGGGGCAGATACTGGAGAAAGGAGTTTAGGGGAAATCCTTCTGTCGTAGTTGTTAAGGATATTCCCATTAGGAGAATGAGTGCGCTCAGGGTAAACGTAGTGAGAGTAGTAATGAATAACACACACGCAGCACACAGATACACTGAATAGGAAAATGTAGGTTTTACTGCCAGTAAAACAGTAAGCAAAAACCAATAAGCAGTCCAAGTAATACACGGTGAATGCAGGTAGTGTTCAAAATAATCAGCCCAGGGATAATCCAAAAATGAAGTCCTTTTCCTTACCAGTATCATAAACAAAGTTCAGTAGATGGGGTTTGCGAACAGTGACAAACCTCACAGCAATACAAGTATAGATAATCAAAGGAAAAATGCAACCAGGTTGCTGGCTCCATCTTATGGCCGTTGGAGTAACTTCAGCCAATCACAATTACAACATTCTCTTAAAGGCACAACAACATGAAATGACTATTCTGGTTTATATATTGACAACCTAACTGTTAGGTGACTATCATTCCTAACAATAGTCCTTAATATTTGTCTCCAAAGGATGCAAAGAAATCTTACCAAGGTTCACTCCATTTAGACACCTTAGCAAATTTCTTATATCTTTCCCACTCACAAACATCTTCTTCATTCATTATGATATGGCTTTAGTTTATCCACCATCTGGCTTACCTTTTTATTTCTTGGTACAGCCACAAATTGACAATTAAATTGGTAAGCAACCTCAGAGGGAACTGAAAAACTGATTAGCAGGATAGATACAAACATGTAGAACCTGGCAATTTGCCTGGTACAAGCAGTGATCCATTACATTTGGTCTGAATCTCACATTATTTATTTGGCAGCTCTGCACAGCCTAAGACACCAAACATACTCTTTTATTGAAAGTAGGATACTAACCTGAATCAATTACACGAAACATATGCCATTGTTTCATTTTAAAGCTGGCCATTTTTCCTACCTTATTGTGCTTATTTTTATCTAATTGGCTTTATATGCATAGTATTGCTCTTGAACTGGAATGCCATTTTTCAGAAAGATGAATGTCTGAATGTATGTGTGTCTCTGTGTTGTGCATGTGTGTATATTCTACAGGCCCATCTGGTTCGATAATGATGAAAGTGACAAAGATAAGTTCTGGGGAAAATTATGCAAGATTGTGAATGAATGTGATTCATAATAGTCCCTATTCACATGAACAAATAGGTAGGACTTTGATGACAGAGCATATAAAAATGTCTGGGCCATTCAGAAAATCAATGTGAAAAAAAAATTAGATGTTTGACTACGTGGTTAACCATATATCCATTTATTCATACATTTCTTTTCTTCATTTCTATGCATTCTGTCATTCTTGCCTTATTTTATCTTTTATTTTTCCTTTTAATTGGTTTTATTGTAATTTCCTTGATTTATTTTTGAGGCACCCAGAACTCTTGGGGCTGGACAGCATATATATTTCATAAATAAATAAATTCATTTCTTCAATCCATGGGCTGAAAGTGGGTGAATGTACAGTAAGTAAGATAGAGAAACGAAGAACAACTGGTAGAACATTAAAATCAGCATTTGTTCATGCCTTGTGACATTGTGACATTGCTTGTATTTACATAACAGGCAAAGCTTATTTCACAACAGGGCACAGGAAGCAGGGTTTTCCCAAAGATTATATTGCCTGGATATAAGTAGATATGCTGTTTTAGGTAATTAATCCTGAGTTTTCAGGCTTGTATCATTGATAGATTGGCTGACTGATTGATTGATGGTTACAATGTACAGATTGCCTATCTCCAAACAATCCTGGACAGTTTATAATTTTAGAAGCAGGAAACAATGAAATAGGAATACAGATCACATGACTCCAAATAAAAACAATATACATACAGTCAAAAAAATTAAATCCTACAGGGACTCAGCCACCATCCTTTATCAGGCCTAAGAAAATAATCAACTCTTTTGATGTTTTACTAGATGGAAGCAAATGGCTCTCTGGGAGGGTACTGTTCCAAGAGCACCAGAACATTGTTCCAAAAGCACCAGGACACAGAAAACCTGCTTCCTAGGTCCTGACAGATGATGAGGTTCTGTTACAGGACACATATTGGAAGAAAACCTTGTGGTGGCCAGCATAAACTCTTGCTTCCCTTTGTTTTTTCCACTGAGATTGGAAGACCACACCTGGCTTCCAATTATAAAAAATAAAATGCTGAGAGAACCAGAGTGTACATGTGTAGGTTTGCTTCAAGGAAGAATTGTACCATGTCAGAGAGCAGAAAGGAAGAATTTGCAGCCAAGGGAACAGCCATCAATTCCAAAGACAGCTGATGGTAAAGGAGGAACAGGTTTACAATTCACCAGCAGCAGACAAAGTAAACAGGGAGCAGAGCAGAAAAGCAGCAAAGCTGAGAACTTACAGTCAGCCAGCAGCTGGGAAATCATCTTCCTTTTCTTATGCTGGCACAGACAAAAGTTTCAGCAACAAATTAGAATAGCAATAGCACTTAGATTTGTATACCACTTCACAGCATTTTACAGCCCTCTCTAAGCAGTTTACAGAGTCAGCATATTGCCCCCAACAATCTGGGTCCTCATTTTACCAACCTTGGAAGGATGGAAGGCTGAGTCAACCAGCCACTCTGAATCAAACTCCTGGAGTGAGCAGTGAGTTAACCTGCTATACTGCATTCTAACCACTGCGCCACCACGACTCTTCTTTAGAAGCTGACAGCAACAGAAGCCAACTTGAAGGTGACTGTACAGTTGCTAAAGACCTTGGTGTAAGTTCAGACCACACAAAAAAATAGAATTGGGTAGCTTGTTTAGGAATAAGATATAAATAGTTAAGTCTAGAGGTTAAGGCATCAGACTAGAAAGCAGGAACTAGACCCGCTTTAGGTATGATCTAAATCTCACACAGTTGTAGTGTGGAAAATAGGAGTAAAGAGGAGAATTAGGTCAGTTTGCCACCGTAGTTATTTATAAAAAAATAATAAAAGTGGGACATAAATAAATAAAATATACATAATTGTTTGCATTATTATAGAATAATACAGTGTATGCTTAGTAATATTGTGAGTGGTACATTAGAAGTTAGAACAATAAGCAAGTTTGTTAAATTTTATATAATAAAAACCTCCCTGGAACACAAGGATGATAAAAAAAAAATATCCCTGTGTTACTGGTCTGTACCATTTCCTAAAAGAATCTACCCCCACCCACCCTACCCGACTTTGCAGGAGCTTGCAGATAGTAATACCTTGAATATGACTTAGTAGTGTTAGCAAATGATTGGTTAGAATCTTGAAATACATGATTTTTTTTTAAATTGTGAAGCTCACTGGAACACAATTTACATCATTTATTTTTAGCATATTGTGAACATGTAAATTAGAAATGTGCTTTTCATGTTTGTTTCATTCAAAATCTGAATAATGCTAGCATGTCAACAAGAAGTGGGTGGGAGTGTTGATATAGCTGATTAGATCCAATTCTTTCCTGTATAACCTGCTTGACAATATATTGTCGTTCTAATATTTTTCTAGATAATTTCAAATGTTGCTGTTTGAAAACTGTGAAGCATAAGCACAAATACGAAACATGAAAACTATGTACAAGTGTATTCTCCTTCTAAAAAACAACAATTCCTAGAAGAGACATGAAACTTAATCGGTAATGAATGATACAGTTGAATTAGTTTAACTAAATATTTAGTAGGTAGGCACAGCAGTGTAAATTAATTGTATTGATGGCACCAGTTTTAATGCTGTAGGATGTTGCTGTCAGCTGTGAAGAATCAGTGCCACATGTTAAGTTCCAGTTAAGAAGATTTATTGCTGATGCCTATACACAACTAACAGTCAGCACTAAATTGGCGTTAGATAAAAATTCAGTGGAAATCAAGGTGGGGGAATGGATTTGGATTGCTGGTGGAAACAGAATGACTCTGGACTGATTCCTCTCTTAACTCCGACCCAGGCTGTATCCCTTCTCCTGTACCTACATCTGTGCTATTTTGACATTGTGGGCTTATATAGAGAATTACTCAGATTACATTGCAAAAGTAATGTCATTTTTGTCTAGATTACAGTCTTTTATCTTTGTTTATATCTCTAACCTAAGCAGAGAGACAAGTTGATTTTTTGGGGTAGGGGGCAGGGGACTCCTGATAATTCAAAGGAATACAAGTTTTGAGGCATATGTAAATTTGCCATACGGCAACTCTTTACCATATGGCAAAAGTTCTATTATATAATTATTTTTATAATAAACTAGAGTTGAACATAGAGCTAAGATACAAAATAGAGAAGAATGTATATAGTTGCAATGTTAATATTTTCAAGAAATGGCTCCCTTCACTAGTAAGCAATGTAATCTAAATCAGTCTATTATTCTCCAGTTCAGAAGTGATCTCAATTGAAGCTTATCTCCTGAGACTTTTGAATATGAGGTTGGACTTGAAGAATCTAATCAGTATTAACACTGCAATGATTTTTTCCTGTTATCCTTGATGAGAAATACACAAACATCTCATGTTATTCTCCTGTAGAGAGGATTCCTAATTTTGGTTGGTTGGTTGATACTTGTTGATTTATTAATAAAAATAAATGAATTATATTCTGTTGTTAAATTAGGAAGCAATGTCTTATCTGATATACAGCAAAGATAACATTCCATTGAGATAATAAAAAGGGTGGGATATAATGGTACTTGCAATAGCTCTGCAAAAATATGTAAAAATATTCTCAAAGCATTATTATCTGAAAAACGGAATTATTTATATGTGATACAGTTATCCCAACTCTATTGACTTTAAATTCTGTCCTGTATCAATGATTTTGTTTTATTTATTGCTATGACTTATAGTATTGCTGATTATATTCTAATTTGGAATGCAATTTTTATTGTTATACTCTCTGCTTTTAAACATATGTATCATTATTCCTATGCAAACACTGTACAGAGCCTTAAAAAGGTTTAAATGTTTCCTAGAATTTTAACTGTTAAATCAAAGATTTTAGAGCCAAAAGTAAACATAGTCGACAGCAATATATACTGTGAAGCTTGTACATACATTAAGCACTTTGATCACACATGTCATCATTCTTGCTTCTTTATTAAAATGTCTTTCTAACACAGATATAGCAAAATGTGACTCTTTTGATCTCAAGGGATTCTGATTGGTCAAGGATGATGGAAATGAACATCCAGAGCGCTGGTTTCTTCTTCTATACTAAATAAGTAAATAAAGATCCTTAGAACAGTTGGCAACTCAGGACAAAACAGCTATTAAAGATACAGACATAGACGATCCTGTGCTCCAATTTAGATGTCTCTGGTTTGTACAATGTACAAATAGACTTATTTTCTTAAGAATGCTTATTAAAATGGCAAATTAAAACCTTAAGAGATAGTGTTCACAGTGTAAGAAGTGCTGGATGAATCCATTATGAGAGGTATTTGGCCACACATGAAGTATTGCAAAAATTGTGCATATGTAGAATATTTCCATCTGAAATGGTGACTATTCACCAATTATATGAAGGGTCAGTAATGTCTAACAAGCCAATATGTGAAACCAATCATAAAGAACTGGACTTTCTCCAGCAGAGGTTTCTTCTCCTTTCCGACTGGTTATAGTATAAAACTTAGTGATGATTTGGTTTTCTCATTCTGATTCTCATCATGAAATACCATAGAGGAGGAAGGAGCACTGAAAATGTATTTATAGATTAAGATGAATTTAAATGACAGATGACTTTGATATAAATGAACAGAACTTTCTTCTTTACAAAGAAACACAATTTAAGCACATTAGATTTTGAAGTACATCAAACAACACACTGTATGGGGAGAACAAATACTATATTTATTTATTTATTTATTTATTTATTTATTTATTTATTTATTTAATTGGACTTGTATGCCACCCCCTCTCCAAAAGGACTTGGGGCGGCTCACAATTAAAAGACAACAATAATTATTTTTTAAATAATCATATCTAACAAGCCCAATAATCAAACCTAACAAGCCCAATCACTAAAACAGTTAAAATAAATTTAAAAAACCCAGGAGGTCAGTCCAGCCCAGCCTGTTCAAACAACCAGGTCTTCAAATTGCGGTGGAAAGAGCAAAGATCAGGAGCCAAACGGAGCTCCAAAGGGAGTTGGTTCCACAGGGAGGGGGCCGCAACAGAGTAGGCCCTTCCCCGAGGCACCGCCAGTGTGTATATTATAGATTTTCATAATAAAGTGTCATCTACTCCATCACAGATCAACCATGCTCTGTGATTTTGATGGTAAGTGTGTGCAAGCAACAATACAAAGTTAAACTGTTTTCCATGCATCATAGTTTCCTAATCCCTAGATCTATTTGCCTGAAATAATGCCTTTTTCTTTCTTTGGAATCAGCTCCATGATTTATGTGATTTTCATTAATAATGACCACAAAACCTATTCAGATAACAGATAATCAGAGTTGGAAGGGACCTTATAGGTCATCTAGTCCAAACCCCCACCCAAGCGGGAGACCCTTCACCATTTCTGACAAATGGCAGTCCGATCTCTTCTTGAAAGTCTCAAGTGATGGCGCTCCCACAACTTCCGAGGGCAAGCTGTTCCACTGGGTGATTGTTCTATTTAGGAGTCAAAATGGAATGTCTTATACAAATGATATGATATGATATGATATGATATATGATATGATATGATATGAATTCCACAATCACTTTTCCTAAAAATTGGCAGACTTTATCCAACTGAAATATCTATTTGGCCTGAAAATTACATCCAACTGTATCAATGGCCATTTGTTCATCCCCCGCACCATTCAGTTCAAATGGAGATTAAGAATGAATACTATTTTGCTGTCAATTATTAATGACTTATTTATTCATTCACTGATTTTTTTTCTTTTGCAAATTCATTTGATGGTGATGCTAATATTATTGTTTAATTTAAAAAGAAGTTCCAAAACTCAAGACCAGATTAATGGTTTTTAATGCAATTTTTCAGATTATAATTCAGTTTTTTTAGATATATGCTTATAAACTAATATGTAATCATGGCTTGGTTTAAATTAATTCAGTAAATACAATAATACTTTCTTTGTATATCAAGACATTGAATAATAACTTATTCTAGACTAAGAAAACACATTTAACTACAGCTTATGCAAGGTGAAGAGAAACAATTAGAATGGTAAGCACAACTGTAAAATTGAATCCTCGGACTTTTTAAGATGACATCATGCACAAACCCATATGTGTTTCAAGAAAAAAATCTAACGTGTACCTTCATTTATTCTGAAAAATCAATTTTCTCTGGTTTCTAAAATGAATGAAGTATAGTTTATTAAGGAGTGATGTGCTGAAATTGATGTATTTGATTTCAAACAGCCACTCTTTCCCTAGCACAAAGATCAGTGATGTAGCATCATTGGATACAATATGACCTACAACACTCCCAGATAGCATCTCTAAAATAATGATTTAAAAATTTGAGATCACCTAAACTTACATGAACATGTACTTCCTTAAAACCTCAAGAGAACATTGAAATCTCATTAAATATTGGTGAGACTACTAGAAATTAGTGAAATTCAGGGTAAGTATCTGAAATCTAGTTAGTTTGGGTAATTCTATAAGTTTCAATTATCTTTATCTATTTGTTTTAATAATTTATTGGTTTCCATGCTATGAACAATTTCATGATACCTGCCACCTGATATCTATCCAAGTGTAGCTTAGAGTCACTTTGGACAGAAAGATGGGTGACATATGAATGTAATAAATAAAATAAATTTTAAAAAATATTGGTGAATGGGGAATTTTTAGAACAAAAGTAGGTGCTTTCTTTAAAATAGGCAGTGAAGTTATAAAATTTTATATTTTTAACATTTAATGTGTATAGATAAAACTGAAATAGCAGAACAAATTATTTCCCTCTTTATAGTATGCACATGTTTATATCAATATGCTGTGTAGTACATTTAAAAACTCTGTATTAAGAAGTTTTAAAAATTAAAACTGTGAACACATTTTATATAAATATATTTTCCTCATGTTCATGCAGTAGAAAATATACATTCTAAAATAATTATTTTTCAATTATCTCTCAAATATAATAAGGGAGGAAAAGAGACAGAATATTAACTATATTTCATTATATTGTGTTAACAATTATCACCTCAGCATAATCTTTATTGCAATTTATAATAGAAAAGAAGCAATACAGATTAAAAGGAAGCTTCTATTTTATGCATACATTATTTCAACAGTACAGCATTAGTTCAAAAGATATAAAGTTAAACAAAAAAATAGAAAAGAAACCTTATATGTATGTATATGCATAAAACAGTTCCAGAATTGTGCACTGGACCATAAAATAATATTTTTATGTATAAAAATAACATTTAAACCAAAATAGTAAATTTTGTCCACTATATCTCTATCAACTTTATAGCTCTATCATTTCTCTATCCATCCATTATCTATCTATCTATCTATCTATCTATCTATCTATCTATCTATCTATCTATCTATCATCTATCTATCTATCTATCTATCTATCTATCTATCTATCTATTTATCTATCTATCTATCTATCCTTCCATCATATTTTTCTCTCTCCTCTGTTACTAAGTATGTTAATTCCAACAATAACCCTACTAATTCTTGTTTTACAGAGTATGTATAGAAATCATGAAGACTCCACAATATTTGTATTCATATTTTTATTTCCTTACTAATAGCACTCTTTTCAAAACTACATTTTATTGCATAAAGCTCTTTGGGGCATTTCACAACATTTTACAGCATACAATGAAATGTTTTGCAAACACACATCAGCATTTTCTTTATTTCTTTGTATCCAGCTATTTATTAATTTACAAAAACTCCTTTAATAGAAAGACAATCTTTAACTTTTACATTTGAAACAGTGCTACTATTTGTTCATTCTAATCAACATTTTAAATATTTTACTAATATATTGTTATCAGGGGTGGGCTGCTATGGTTTCACCCAGTTCAGGAGAACCTGTAGCTTATGTTATGGCCAGTTTGGAGAACTGCCAAATCCTACCCCTATCTGGCCCCGCCCACCTCACCCTGCCCCTCCCACCCTGTCCTTCCCAGGTGTCTCCATGCAGCCTGTTTGGATGTGAGGTAAGTGCAGAGCCCCATGGAGGCTGGGGGGAGGGGGTAAAAAAACATGCTCCCGAAAGTTCCAGAAGGCTGAAAATGGGCCAGTTTCCAGCCTCCAGAGAGCCTCCAGAGAGCCTCCAGAGCCCGGGGGAGGCCATTTTTGCTTTCCCGGAGCTCTAGGAAAGCATCCGAAGCCTGGGGAGGGCAAAAACGCTCTCCCTCTGTGGCGCAGGAAGCTGACTAGGCCATGCCCACCATGGACATGCCCAGCCAGCAACCAGGCAGAGAACCCACTGCTGAAATTTTTGAAGCCCACCCTGATTATTATCATATAGACGGCATGGGAAGTATTGTTCTTTCTTTTTCCCCCTCTTAAAACAGTTTGAAACCATCTGTAAACATTGTTTGTAAGGTGGAGATCCAATCTACATAACCATGAAATCTCCACTGTGCCACTGAACTTCAAGTTCACATATTCATATGCAGTAAGAAACGTCTTTTTGCAGAAGTTCCCAGAATGCAAGTTTGTTTTGATGCTTCACTCTTTCTAATAATGCCAATGTATCGAAATCCCTTTTCCCTTTCTCTCTGTGATAATCACAAGTGGCCATTTTGTGCCACATGATGATTTGGAAAAGGGCAACTAGTTCAGCTATACTGGGAGAAGGGATGGTAAATGTTCTTCACGTAACTTGCATAATCTGAATTCCTAAAGGATTAATAAATTATGCATTCAGGAGACGAAGCAAAGCTCTTCTTTCTCTTATTAGTAATTCAGAAGACTTTTTAAAATTGGAAGGAGTGAGTAGGTATTTCAGAATGCAATATCTCAAAAGTGTTTGCTCAAATTCTTATTTTAAAATCCCAAAAAAACAATGGTTTCAGAGACTACAAAAACTACTTCTGCTTGCCATCTTTTATCTATCTTTTATTGGTTTTCTTGTAATTTATTTATTTATTTGCTTGTTTTCTGTGAGCCACTCAGAGTTCTGGAAAATTATAATTTATTTCTCCCATTCTTTCTGATAGAAGCATGGTCCGAAAATACAAAAGTCCAACATCTGGAGGGAAAAAATTCCTCATCAAATGCATCAAATGCATCTCACCATTATAACATACAGGCTTCCTGTTAATTACCTTGACCTAGTTTTTGTCTCTGAACAGTGGTGTAGTGACAGAGGGCAAGCCACTTTTACGGCGCTGCCCGTTCCATGGTCTGATCACTATTTCCTATGGCTGGTCTTCCAACAGGCCGCCCCCCACTGCTGGGATGAGGAGCCACTTAGATGGTTCCGCCCCAGACGCCTGATGGACCCTGAGAGGTTCCAGGCGGAACTGGGTTTTTTTCCCTCTTCCCTTGCCCACAGCTCTGCCGAGGATTTGGCGGCCGCCTGGCAACAGGCTGCGTCAGATGCTCTCGACAGGGTTGTCCCCATGCGTCCCCTCACACGCCGTGGATCCCGGATGGCTCCTTGGTATACCGAGGAGCTCTGGGAGATGAAGCATCGTCGAAGGGGTTTAGAGAGCAGGTGGAGGTCCACCCGCTCCCAATCCGATTGAGCCCAGCTAAGAGCCCATATTAGGACTTACCTGGTAGCTATGAGAGCGGCGAGAAGGTCTTATCTCTCCGCCCTCATAGCGTCCGCGGATAACCGCCCAGCCACCCTGTTCTGGGTTACCCACTCTCTCCTTCATATGGGGGAGGGGGCGGACCCGTTGCGGGGAAGGGCTGAGGAGTTTGGTCAATATCTGTCGGATAAGATCGTTCGGATTCGGGGCGGGTTGCCCTCTGATTTGCAGTGGTCTGAGGAACGGGATACAGATAGTCTGGCCGGTGTGATCTGGGATGAGTTCGATCTTGTTTCCGAGGATGAAGTGGACAGGACTATGCGACGTCTGAGTTCCACCACATGTTTGTTGGACCCGTGTCCTTCCTGGCTGACTTATGCCACCAGGGAGGCCACCTGCGGTTGGCTCCAGGCAGTTGTTAATGCTTCGTTAAGGGAGGGTGTTTTTCCCTCTGCCTTGAAGGAGGAGGTGGTGAGACCCCTCCTGAAGAAGCCTGCCCTGGACCCGACCGTGTTAGATAATTTTTGTCCAGTCTCCAACCTTCGCTTTTTGGCGAAGGTTGTTGAGAGTGTGGTGGCTCAGCAGTTTCCGCTTTTCCTGGATGAAGCGGACTACCTGGATCCATATCAATCGGGCTTCCGACCCGGTTACAGCACGGAGACGGCATTGGTCGCGCTAATGGATGATCTCCTCTGTCCTGGTCCTATTAGACCTCTCAGCGGCTTTTGATACCATCGACCATGGTATCCTTTTGTGACACCTCGGGGGGTTGGGAGTGGGGGGCACTGTTCTTCAGTGGTTCGCCTCCTACCTCTTGGGGCAGTCGCAATCATGGGGCAGTGTTGTCAGGGGGGTTGAGGTCGACCCCGAGGGTGCTCTCTTGTGGGGTCCCTCAGGGGTTGGTCCTCTCCCCTCTTTTATTCAACATCTACATGAAGCCACTGAGTGAGATCATCCGTGGTTTTGGGGTGAGATTCCATCAGTACGTGGATGATACCCAGCTGTACATCTCCACCCCAAATCAGATCAGTGATACCCTCTCCCTGATGACCCTGTGTTTGGATGCAGTACAGACCTGGATGAGCGGGAACATGCTTCGGCTCAACCCGGCCAAGACTGAGTGGCTGTACATACCGGCATCTCGGCCCAGTCAGGAATGTCCACCTTTGGCCATAGGGGGAGAGGTGTTGCCCCCTGTGGATAGGGCACAGAATCTGGGAGTCCTCCTGGATGTACGGCTCCGGTTAGATGAGCAGGTGGGGGCCGTTTCCAGGGGGCCTTTGCCGAGCTCCGTCTTGTTCATCAGCTTTGCCCTTTTCTGGACCGAGATGCCCTGCGTGCAGTCACTCTTGTTACCGCTAGACTCGACTACTGCAACGCTCACTATTTAGGACTGCCCTTGCATACCATCCGGAGATTGCAGCTGGTGCAGAATGCGGCGGCGCAGGTGGTGATGGGAGTTTCCCGATTCTCCCATGTTACCCCCCTCCTGCGCTGCTTGCATTGGTTGCTGGTTGCACTCCGGGTGAGATTCAAGGTTTTAGTTTTAACATACAAAGTCCTGTACAACAAGGGTCCTCAATATTTAAGGGAGCGTCTTCTGCCGATATCAAATGCCGATCGCCCTGTGCAAGCACATAGGCAAGGACTCCTCAGGGTCCCGTTGGCGGGCCAATGCCGGCTGGCGGTCCCCCAGCGGCGAGCCTATTCTGTCGTGGCCCCTGACCTCTGGAATCAACTGCCCTTGGGACTCCGCCTGGCCCCCGACCTCCGCACCTTCCACCGTGATTTAAAGACCTGGTTATTTGACCAACCCGGGCTGTGACCCCTTCCTGGGGGGGGGGAGACAGGTTTTTAAAGTTAATTGTGTAAATTCGTTTTTAGTATTTTGGGCTTGTAAATTAGTTTAATTGTCTTTTAAGTATTTATTGTTCCTGTTTTTTAGCTGTGAGCAGAGTCTTGGAGATGGGGCGGCATACAAGTTCAAATAATAAATAAATAAATAAATAAATAAATAAATAAATTACTGGCACATTATAAATTCTAAAATGTAATGTGACTAGCTAGTGCAACTTTTAATAAGCCTTTATGTGCAGTTTGCAAAAAACACATGTATATATTATTGAAGCTTTTAAACAAGAAAATAAAATTAATAAATATTATAGAAGAGAAATGGCAGATAAGCAAAATCTGAAAATTGCTGAAAGTGAATAGGCAGCCACATAAATTCTCTGAAGAAATATGTAAAACAAATAAATAACATGTTTCATAAATTAATGCAAACAAGAAAAAGATAAATAAAAAGTAGAAAGTGCAAGAAAAGAAGAAAAAAGTTGAAGTAGAATATTACAGTAGAAAATAACTAAATGGGAGCACTATTGATAACTATATCCTTCCACTATTAATTGTTGGTTTGATTTTAAATTCACCTTGATAATTTTCCATTAAGTCCCAGCATATCAACCATTTATGTTTATCTGCCATTGTTCTTCTATAACATGAATCTTAAGCTAAAATCCCTAAAGATGTTTTCAGGCACAACCTGGCTTTCAATATATTCTATATTGTTATTACATCTAATAAAATTGATTGGTTTAGTTTTGAGTATTATATTACTAATTCATTTTCTAATTATATTCACTGATCATTTTTCCTCAGAGATCCAAGCCTGAGCTAAAATTGCAAGAACTTCAAAACTGTATTCTTTGAAGACGTGTTGTTTTCTAGCCATAACTGTTTAGAGCTGACCAATCTAACTAAACTTGGAGATTGATACAAATGCTTCCCCACCTCTGAAATGTGTATTGGGAGTTGGATATATGTACAAATTTAATAAACAGACTTCATATATTTTATTCTTGTGTTCTTCCTTGTCCATCCTCTGCCTTCTTTCCATCCTTTGGATAAGTATTGTGTATACCCCAAATGCTGTCTCAATATGTCTGGCTTTCTTATCTTTTCTGCAGTCATAGGAAGGTTATTTTCCCAATTCACTGGATTAGAAAACTCCCTTTCTGACTGACTGAATTTTGCCTTCAATTTATCCATTTATCTTTGATTAAAATATTTAGCTGATGACAACCATTTATAAAGGTATCACATGAAATGGGTAACTACTTGTTACTTAGATTTCAGCCTGAAGAAAAATATGCATGTATTTATTCTTATGCTTTTTCACCCTGACACTAATATTATTTTTCTGAACCTTCTACAGCCCAAACATGAAACTTAACAGGAGCATCTCAGTGGGCTTTGGGTTACAGTAGTTAAAACAACAGTTTAAAAGAGAAAGGTGAAATAACCCAGTACTTCCTTTGTTGATGCTTGTTACTCTGAAATTGTTCTTACTCTTTTATTTCTTTGTATATCTTTGAATCCATATTGATTAACAGGAGCCTAGCTTCTGCTCTGGAAGGAAAGCTTGTCATAGCTGTCAAAAAAGTAATAGGATCCCAGGAGAAATTTTATCCCAGCAAATGCATTTTATCCAGACTCAGACTGCTGAACATTTATCCCAGTGTGAGGAGGGGTTTGTTTGCTTGTTCAACTACACAAACTCACTCATACGTTCTGCAGTGCTACTGGAATTATTTTCCCCTTGAAAATATGTCTTGTATTATACTCATTTTCAAATAGTTCATGCAGAATTTATTGTGAACTAGAGAGTTTCCTTGGAGTCCACTATCAATTGATCGATCGATCGATCAATCATATTTATTACTTCTTAGTCAATCTCAAAGTTATTTGAATTGAAATAAACATAAAAAATAAAACACCGGTGATCTGGATAATGTGAAGCAGCATGACCTTTTTTATAGCCACAACAAAAGCACTTGATCAGAAAAGTACCAAATTTAGAGCATTTCTGGAATAGAAGACAGATCATTTTCAGATATTGGGACATGTGGTACTGTACAGCTATGGTTTACAAGGGGAATATACAAAAAGAAGATGATACAGCTAGTGTTCATAAAGCAATATTTTTCCAGTCAGGAGCAACTTACACTGATGAAATATTTATTATCTCAAAATATGTCAGGAGATATATATATATACTGTGTGTGTGTGTGTGTGTGTGTGTGTGTGGCAAATTTGAATGCCTCTTATTCTATGATCAGCCTGGCTTAGATTAATTTAAAGTACAAAATCATTTTTTGGATACTACATGCATTAAATTTATGCCGACATCAAATGCCGATTGCCCTGTGTGAGCACACAGACTGGGACTTCTTGGGGTGCCGTCCGCAAGACAGTGTCGGCTGGCGGTGCCCCAGGGAAGGGCCTACTCTGTAGCGGCTCCTGCCTTGTGGAACCAACTGCCCTTGGGGCTCCATCTGGCTCCGGATCTCTGCTCTTTCTGCCATGATCTGAAAACTTGGCTGTTTGAACAGGCCGGGCTGGACTTACCTCTTGTGGGGGTGGGGGAGTTTAAATTGATTTTATTTGGGCTTGTTGGGTTTAATTTGTTTTTCAAGTATTTATTGTTGTATTTTTAGTTGTGAGCCACCCAGAGTCCTTTCGGAGAAGGGGCGGCATACAAGTCCAATTATTAAATTAAATTAATTAAATAAATGATATATAAGTATTAACTTAGATCAGAAACATATTAACCCCTTAATATACTTATTGTCAACCCTGAAATGATCATAGCTGAAGCCATCTTGGAGGATTCAGGGTTGCCACACAACAGAGGGAGGGGGTTAGATGGGGTTTGTAGCCAAAACAATAAAACTTTCCTGTGGAAACCCAAAGACATTCCCACAGGTGACTGGCCAGAAGAGAGTGAAGTAACCAAGCAACTGGCCAGCCCCTGGATTGGACAGTGTGACCAGTGACTTGTGGGGAAAGGAGAAACTTTTAGTTGTAATTAGGTGAAAGCTGCGGGAACTTTTAGAGTTGGCTTTCACCAGTGGTGCCAATATGACATACCCAATAAAACTCTTCTTTGCCTGCCTCAGAGTTCTAATTTCAATGGGTGCATTACTTGGAATGCTGACACTTGTATTCATCTAGTTTCCACTCCAAAAGGACCGCAAAATCTAGACTGACTGGAAGGAAAATCACAGTTTACATGACTCAGAAATAATTTGTTAAATGGTGAACCTCAAAACATCATACAATAGAAGGAGATCCATACTGCTCCCATCCTTTGACTTTCCAAAAATTGTTAAAGACATAGTTGTGCTTCCAGGCCTTGGGTCAGCCCCTTCAGGTTTTTTGGATTGCATCTTCTGGTCAACAGTATCCCTTTTTTCTCTAATACATGTTCTTTTATTTTACATTTCTTTCTAATTTTTAAATTGTAAGCCACCCAGAATCATGAAAATAATGAAATGAAATTGAAATAATAAATAAATAAGCCATTATATATGCATTGCTGGTGGCCATGACCTGCTGCATTATAATTTGTACATTGAAAAGTAAATAAAAACAAATCCAACATTAGAAAAATAAAACTTCAAAAATTTGTGAGGAGTACTTCAGCTCTTGGAAACATTCTTTTTTTTAACAATTATGAGACTGAGGTGACTAAACTAAGATTTGAATAAAAAAAATAAGTGAATTTATATTTATCAAAAGTTTCCATTCTAAATCATATTGCTTGAGCAGGAATGTCATATATACTGTAAGTCAATTCACTAATGTTAGAATTTCTATTGCTACCCAACAAATGTTTTATAAATTATCTCTATTCATCTTGGAATGATCACAATTTCTATCTATTTCCTTCTGACCTCACTGTTTGCAGTCCTTGCCTCAACATGAGAATGTGTAGAAGAAATTGTAGATAAACTTTCAGAAAGAACACAAGAACAGTTCAATAAATGTTCACAGCCTTAGTTAGGAAGACAGAGTGAAAAAGATACTCACTATGTGTAAGTAACTCTGAATTTGTTTGGGCTAAGAAGGGATTGAGGGAAAACTTGACCTTGCCTACCTCAAGGGCTTACAAAATTTATTTGTGGTAGGACTTCATATATATGATGAAGTGAATTGTTTTAGACTCTATCTTTGAAGTGGAGCTATGTTGTTAAAAGTTATATTTTAAATGCAACAAATAACTGATAAACAAGATTGCTTCAGTAATTTCATTTAATTTCTGGATCATTTTGCAATACACAAAACATTAGGGTTATACATTTGTATTATGTCAAACATTTTTTATGATTGTAGTCTGTCATATCACTTTGTGCTGCACAGAAGACCATTTTAAATACATGTGTATAAACAGAAAAATATGAATTGCTACATAAGCTATGGTATCTGAAAATAGCCTTTTGTAATACTTTGATGCTTTTAAATTTGATGTTTTTAACAAGGTGCAAGATAAGATACTACTATTGTCTTGCTTAGTTAGCTCTCTATACATAGACAAGCCTGCTAATCAAAACAAAAGATTTATTAGTCTGCAATCTGTGTAAATTGGGAAAGTGCCCAATTTATACAACAGAACAGATCATTTTGTTATTGCTTTGTACATTTTAACTCTTTTTTGTAAGTTGCCTTGAATCACTTGTAAATTAAATGGTCATGTAAATCATTCAGTGAAAATATATAAATAAATGTATTTTAGAGTTATTCAATTCCAGATATATAATTCCCTCTAATTCAGGCTAGAACAACATATTACTTTACTTTCTGTCAAAATTAGTATTCTAAATAAGGAGCTGGAAATTTGCTCTGGAATTGTCTCTAAAAATGTTCAGCAAATGTAATGTGTATATGAACTTTGATTCTGAGTCAACAATTTGTCTGAATGATTTTTTTTTCAAGAAGCTATGTTGTCTCATTATAAAATGTCTATTTTATATCTGCTCAGCCTTTTTCCTGCCATCAGTCATTTGATATAAATCAGAAACAGAGTCAGAGAGATTGACCGTCCTCCTTAGCAAAAGCTAAGCAATGATGTAATTGTTTTATATGGAACTGAGTATATGTTTGTAGATAAGAAGACAATCAAGTCATTCCTCTAATATCCCAGAGAATAATCAGTGACTTTCTGTATGACTGCCATGAATTAAAAACTCTTTGCAAATAAGTATTTTAGATACTCATGTATACTAAATATAGTATGTACAAATGGCAACATGATCTTCTGAAGAATAGGATTAATGATTTTTTTTCTGAACAAATGGACTCCAAATAGACAACATGTTTCTGATTTGCGTGCATGTACAAAAATTATACGATCATTACCAAGTGACAGGTGGTAAGAACAGATGAGATAATAATAGGAAATAATGGCAAAGAATAATAATGCAGAGAAACACTCAGAATGCTAAAGCACAAGTTACTTTGTTGGGAGTTTTTTGTTTGTTTGTTTCTTTTTGTTTATGCCTTGGTCCTGAACCCTAATGATAAAATGATGTAAAATGATATTATTATTTTTGTTCATTCCCATTTAACAAAATAGCATTGAATGGCACAATGGCAATATATTTGAATGGTATTATGAAAATTGTTCAGGGTGCGCATAAATTAATATATTAAAGGGAGTTCGTGTTTTTGTAGATATGCATGGCTGAGATATATAATGAGAAATAAGAATTAAATTGCTGCTGACTTTCTGCTCTATGTGTTGGCACATATGCTTTAAATATTGGGTGCAATATATCCAGGCTAACTAAAGGCAATACTTCCATGTTTGTTTGATAGTGAACAAATAATTGCACCTCTGGGTCATTCAAGTACTATTATCATTTAAGGATCAAACTACACATTATCCACCAGAAGCATAATTTGATTTGGTTTATAATTCAATATTACTGAACGAGATAGAATGGAAGGGGATGTAATTTTTATTGCAGGATAGGAGGCAGTGAAAGGAAGGCAGAAATCTAGATGAAATGCATAAAAATAGTGTCAGCATTCCAGAAAAACAAATTTCAACACCAAAACTCTGAAGTAGGCATTTTCTCAAAGTTCCATTTTATTAGAGTTGTCATACTGACAAATCTGGGGAAACCCAAATCTAAGAGTTCTGCGTTTTCCCTCAGTAACTAAAATTCAAAGACCCATCCTCTGCACCCATCAGTCCATCACATGGTCCATCACATGGATAATCCTCTAACCGCTCAACCAGGTGCAGGATGATATGACCTTGACTGAAAAGAAGAATACTATTATGTCTAACTACCTAAACCCTATGAAATTCCCCCCTTCCAATTTTCCAGGCTCAGAAATGTGGCAGTGTGAAAGCTGCAGGTGCTAATATAGCTTCCAAAGCTGCCAAATAGCGCAAAGAGAAATAAAAACAATTACAGCTGTAATTCTCCACAGTAGTAAACATACTATATCCTATTGTCAGCCTTTCAAGGTAGATGAGACTAAGAAACCAAAGTTATGCATTCTAATACTATTTTTTATATTGTTATCATAACAGAATCTTACAAGTTGAAATATTCATCCTCTCCATTCCTTTATCTTATTTTATCATTCCTTTATCTTTATGCTAATTAAGGACAGTTCTATCAGAACACTTCCTCGAATTACATTTCTTTCCCAGACTCAGATTCTTTTATCTGATGGTCGTATTGGTGGTGGTTCTTCCTCCTGTTCCTCATGGTCATTCCTTCAGGCCATTATATTTATTATGGACTTTGCAAAAGATGTGTAGACTTGTACATAAAGCCACATATTCTAATGCTATGCTCTTGTTTCCCTAAGCACAAGACTTGAATGGGTAAATTCCTTGGTTTTACTACCATATTTTTGAGAAGACCACAAATGTCTGACATTCATTCTTACAGGAAAGGGGACAATTAATGTAATCCTAGAGCTGGGCAAACAACTATTAATCCTTTTCTCAGTGTCAAAGCAATCTCAAGATGTATTTTTTCTGCTCAGTTTCAGAAGCAAATAGTTCATGTTATATCACCTGTTATACCACCTCAAATATGTTTCAGTTTGTTGTAAACCAGCCCCAAGAATGTAATGGCTAGTTCACATAGGAAGGAATATTCCTACAACTGAATCAATATTTGTCAGCAACATTTTATTTACAAAGAAAATACTGGAAGGATATTACAACTAGGAGCCATGGCGGTGCAGTGGTTAGAATGTAGTATTGGAGGCTAATTTTTCCACTGCCAGCACTTTGATTCTCACTGGCTCAAGGTTGGCTCATCCTTCCATCCTTCAGAGGTCAGTAAAAATGAGGACCCAGATTGTTGGGGGTAATAAGCTGACTCTGTAAACCATTTAGAGAGTGCTATAAAGCACTTTGAAGTGGTATATAAGTCTAAGTGCTATTGCAATTGCTGCTGCTGCTATTACTACTACTACCACTACTTTACTACATTTATGGTAAAAGGCACCTTGAAAAGGTTTTATACTGCTGAGTAAATGGAGTAGCCAATGAATTCCCAGAGTTAGCCTGCAACAAATGAAGTACCCTATTTGATATAGTAGTGCCCAGAGTGACCTAATATGGAAAAGTGGACTTTGGAACAGAAAAACACACACTGATGTTGCTTTGATATACATGACAGATTAATGGCGACAAATGATGACAGCACCATTTTTACCATTCAGAAATGGTTGCCTCCATGCTTTAATGATGGAGCAATAACGAGTTCAAATAAGCTCTAAATATCTCATGGGCCTTTTATTTTCAGGTAGTTTAGAATTAAGGCTGAGCACAGGAGAGGAACAATTTTAACAGTATGTTAGTAAATTATCCTAAAAGAAGGCTCCCATCCTCTCTGTGGGTAACTGTTCTTACTGTTAAGAATTTGGTTTCTGGTACCTTGAGTTTATTATTCCCAGTACTATGGGAGAATGAAAACCAAATCTTCTTTCTTCAGTGAGAAACATGCTCAGATACCTGAAAAACATTTTCATATAACTCTCCATCTTTTCCTAGCTAGAAATGTTTCATTCTTTCAATATTTTCTCCATAATTCAAACAACTAGGAGGGTTACTCCAGGAAAATACTGATCAATGTTAATACCAAAAGTATATCTGGAAGCCTTTTCTCTTGATGCTGAAAACATTATGCTGGTGAATTGTGAAATGAGGTGGCTTATCCCTCCCTCCCTCCCTCCCTTCTTTCCTCCCTCCCTCCCTCCCTCCCTCCCTCCCTCCCTCCTTCCTTCCTTCCTTCCTTCCTTGCACTTTACTGCACATAGGCACTGAAGACAAATTCAGGTTCATAATACTTCATACCAATTTATCAATTTCTTTAAAATGTATACTTTAATTTTTTCACAGCATAGATCAATGTATATATTACATAAAAATCTGCAGTATTGAAGGTCATCATCCCACTATGAATGTAATTGTAACAAATAGCCTTCTGAATGTTGCCATGGGAATACTTTCTATTGCTTGAGCTCTTGAAGAAAGACTATTCTTATGAAAATGCAAATTGATTCTGTCGTTGTCTGGGTAATCAAAATCTACTGAGTGCCAAAAAATATGTAGTGTTACTTCTATAGCTTTACAATCAAGAAGCTCTCATTCAGCTGTGAATCCTGAACAATTACTTCACACTTGGCTTTCTTCGGATTTTCATGCATCCACTGAGACAGAAAAAACACTTAGAAAGATAATATTAGCACTTCTTTGTAATGCAATCTGATTTGTACTTATTTATCTATTATAGAATCATATAATATATGAGTAGGAAGGGATATTTTAGATCATACTGTTCAACTTCCTGTCCATGCAGGAATCCATCAAATCTTTCCCAACAGTGACCATGCAGTACCCATTTGAACATCTCCAGTGATGGAGAATACACTGTTATTTTAGGTAGATAACTACATTGTGTAATTTCTTTCATCACCAAAAAATTGCCTTGAAATCAAGCCTAGATCTCCATTTTGTTATATCTGTGGATCTTTGTCCTACCTTACCCTAACCCTAACCCTACCCTTGATTTCAACTGAGAAAAAATATTTCCAATTTGCATGCGTGGCAACCTTTTAGATATTTCTAATCCACAATCATATCTTCCCTTAATTTTCTCTGGTGCAAGTATGTGTATCTTCTGTTCACAGTGGATATGTTTATAATTTCAGGTGTTACTAGATATTTATCTCCATTGATAGATTTCAGAGGATATTAAGAATGACAGAATGGACAGGAAAATGAAATAGTTCAGATTTCAATTGCAGTCTATTTTAGGATGGAAAAGAATAAAATGGTTTCTATTTGCCCAATATATTATATTAGTGCATCTATACATATCTATATACCAAAGTTTCATGAATTCATTTATCTATTTTAGAAATGTGTAATTTATCTGAATATAAACAATTTATGAAGAAGTGGCATGTAAATAAATATAACTATAATGATGCTATGATTCAAATGCTGGATGAGACACTTCTGCCAGTGAAAGCATTCAACCAAATGCATAGTGATGTTAATAAGATTGGAATTATGCAGAAGAAAATGAAGTTGTTGTTTCTCATGAACTTAATTTCTCTTGGAAGTAGCACTGCACTTGATGGCTGATGCTACTGGCAGGATTTGCTTTTGTGTTTCCTTCCATAGATAATAGAATATATAATGGCTTCAATAAGACATAATGATATATCTGGCATTCATTTCATTTTTTCCAATGATTATATTAATTCACCTTTGAGTCTAAAGATTGTTTGATAAAATGGTGAGATTCTAGTGTGATAACTAACAACAGCATGATATCCATCATTCTTAAATGTCCAAGTCTCAGAGACTAACTTTTTTATGTTGTTCCTTTATATTGCATTGTCTAGTACACAACAACTTTTACTTTTCATCCACTATGGCATCAAGTAATTGCTCATGTCTTTTTTTAAGACATTTTTTTCAGCAACCCTTGCCAGAATGTGGCATGATAAAGTAGGATTCTGTACACCTGTACACCTGTGGTGATCAGTAATCTACACATATGAAAGCGAAATAGCACTCACGCATCATTATAAAATCTCCAGAACCATAAAGCCAACAAACTTGAAATTTGGCACCTATGTTCCTCTTGGCTTCTAGGTGCTCACTAAGAAAGGATTTTTTGAAATGGCCATCAGAGCATTAGTATTTCATATATTATTATTAATACGCTCTGATGCTAAGGAGTTCTACTCCCCCTCCCTGCCTGAAAAGAAATCTGTTCCAAATGCAAAATACAAGCAGAGGAGAGGAGTTTCCGTTTCAGTTTTAGTTTCACAGCACCAAGCAGCTTTAGCACAGAACAGTTAAGCTAAGCCACGCCCAGGCTCCTTGCTGTCTCCTTCTTGCTCACACAGCAAATACTGTTTCAGTTTCTCAACTCTCTCACACACTGGCAGGATGCTAGACAGATGAATACCAATGGATGCTGGTAGGCAAAGGAAAAGATTTTCCCCTTATTTTCCTCCCCCAAAACAAAGTCTGAGCACATAGTTTCATAGTGAAGCATGGGTATCGAGCTAGTCCATCAATATAAGTATTATTCCCACCATTCCAAAGAACCAATCAGTTTGAAGTGGCCTAACTTCTCCCTGTGAACATTATGTAATTTCCCACTCACTTAATAACAACTTCAACAAAAAGATTTAGGAGTCTGATACTTACGATAGGTTCCTAAGAATACAAAACATAGTAGAAAGTTACCTTTATTCTGCCTTGGACTAATAAATACAGTTCTATATATTTTAGGAACACTACTCAGACAATCTTCTAAGGTCTCCAATTCCCAGTTATTGTCTGATTTGTTTAGAGTGATTGTCTGGTAGCATCTTAAGCTATTGAATTGCTAGTTGAATATCACCAGGAGACATACAGGACCAAGGACATCTGTTTTGCAAACTATAACTTGCTACGCAGTTCTGCTGTTCCAAAACTGACCAGAAAGCCAGGAGAGCATTTTGAAGAAAGTACACACTCTTCCATATGCTAAAGCTCTGTTAACATCTCTGTGGATCTTGTTTTGTGATGAGATGATAACCCTTTGACATAATGTCAGTTGTAAGCATCAGTGTGTTTGGCCTTGTCAGAAAGGAGCTTTCACTCTTTTGAATCACCTATTTTTAAAAGAGTGCTCTTGCTACAGAAAGAAAAACCATCAAGAGTATTGAAGACTGTTATCTGCCAGACAAAAGTGCTGTTTTAGAATGGAAGCAGCTATTACATTTGACTCCTTGGCTCACATTTGGATTTATTTCTCCAAGCCCCTGGGTGCTGGTTCCATGTTGTATTTATTTTGTTTTCTTTTTATTTGGGTTTAATTGAGAGATAATAACTGCAGGGTCCATTAGCCATTCCACAGCATTCTGAATAAATTGGAAAACCTGAAATTCCAACACTGTATTAAAACTGAATAGTGCCAATCTTTGCAGAGGGCACTGAATGAAAAAAAAGGAAATTGTTAGGGGAGCAAGTCTATCTTATTTATGCCAACTAATACCATGGGTCCAAATTATTTTCTGCTATCATGTTTCATTGAAGTGAAAATGATTTAGTGTTGTGCACAGGCTTAAAGCTAAATCATACAATTTGACATGATTTACAAAAGGTGAAATCTTGTTCTCTGCAGCTTTGGATAAACCCTGCTGGGAAACATGAATATGGCATACATTCCCCCATCCTATAAAAATGGCTGAAGCATATCAAAGAACTAGCAAGATTGTTAAGAACTGACTGAGGCTGAAAAGGTAGAATTTAAATCCCACAAAACAGACTTAACTATACTGTTTATTTGCT
Source organism: Naja naja (assembly GCA_009733165.1). NCBI lineage: Eukaryota > Metazoa > Chordata > Lepidosauria > Squamata > Elapidae > Naja > Naja naja. The sequence continues at coordinate 115,927,956 of CM019148.1, read as the reverse complement.
ACACATGAAGATTATATTTCACATACACACCCCATAAATGTAATTATTTTTCCACTTACACATTTACAGAAACATTTGACAGCTTTTATAGCAGGAAGATGGATGGAAGAATGTCTCTTGAAAATGGAAGTGTTTGGTCCAAGTTTGTCAGTCAACCCAAGGACAAGTGAGAAATGAGTTGTCCATCCTCCTGATTGAGGAATGAAAATATCCTAAGCAACTGAGTAACTGAATCAGCAGCTTCTTCATTTTAGGCATTAGCTATGGTGATTTAGAAAAAAGTATATTTTAGATATCACTAGCTTCTAACATCTGCAAGAAAACAAGCAAGCTCAGAGAACACTAAGGACCCCTCAATGAGTAAAGTATATGTAATTATTTATATAACTGCCTATGTGTCTATTGTTGGCTGATTTTTTTTTAAAAAAAGGTTTTATTTTTCCAAAAAGAACAAACATAACAAACAAACATACAACACACAAATCCATATCAATTTCAAGTGTGTCGGTCAGTCAAAAATCACAGTGCCTTCCCCTCGTTATTCATACTCAGTATTACAAAAAGAAAAAACCATTATCATTATTATTAATCCTCTACCATATTTTAATCTCTATATTGTTTCAACAGTTCTATCTATCTTTATATTCCATATATATCCCATATATTACCAAACTTTTTTATCTAACCATTGATAAAACATGTTCCATATCTTATAAAACTGCTTTTCTTCTTGGTCCCTAATTTCAAATGTTAGTCTACTCATTTTGGCACAGTCCAAAATCTTCTTAATCACTTCCTCCTGAATAGGTATCTTATCATTTCTCCAATTTTTAGCAAATACAATTCTAGCAGCTGTCAGTACATTAACAATCAAGTATTTCAGTTCTTTGTTGAATGTCTCTGGTACAATTCCCAATAGGAATATCTCGGGTTTCAGGTCTATATGCTGTTGTGTCATTTTTTCCAACCACATGTGGATTTTAGTCCAGTATCTTTTAGCATCAGTGCAAGTCCACCACATGTGGTAGTAGGAGCCAGGTATCTGATGACATTTCCAACACTTATCCGATTTGTCCTTAAACATTCTTGCAATCCTTCTCGGGGATAGGTGCCACCTGTAAAACATCTTATACAGATTTTCTTTATAAGCAGTTGACATTGTCATTTTATAATTCTGATCCCACAGTGTTTGCCATCTCTCTAAATCTATGCCATAACCAAAATTTTCCCCCAAGCAATCATTGTTTCCTTAACCTGCTCCTCTTCCATTCTAACTTCTAATAAATGACCATAGAGTTTTTTTATCACTTTTTCATTTGTACCCATCAAAATTTTATCTAATTCAGTTTGCTTTTTATAAATACCTTCAGTCCTAACATCCTCATCATATCTGGATTGTATTTGCAAATATGAAAACCAATTCATTTTATTCCTTGTTCTTGTAATGTTTGCATCGATTTGAGTTCACCCTTTTCATTTAGAATCTCTCCATATCTAATGGTTTGTTCCTTCTTATATATTATTGGATATGAAAAAGCTTCAATAGTAGATACCCATAATGGAATTTGTATATAATGTTGTTTTCTAGTTTTTTCCCAATTTAAAAATAAAGCTTCTCAAACATAGTGTCTTCTAAAATATCCTTGTTTTTTTGTTCCCTTATACCATAAGAAAGCATGCCATCCTAATAGCAAATCATGACCTTCTAAGGTTAATAATCTATTATTTCGCAACGCTATCCATTCTTTCACCCACATCAAACTTGCAGCTTGATGATACAATTCCCATTTAGGTAGTGCAAACCCCCTCTAAACCTTGCATCTTGTAATAGCTTAAATTTAATTCTTGGTTTTTTGCCCTGCCATATAAATTTTGATGTGATTTTATTTAAATCTTCAAAGTATTCTTTCCCAAGTCTAATTGGGATTGTCTGAAATAAATATAAGATTCTGGGTAGAACATTCATCTTGACTGTCGATATTCTGCCAATAAGAGATAATTGCATATTTTCCCATATTGATGGCTGATTTGTCAGAGTGCCAGGCTTCTAGAAATTCCCTGGCAGTTTTGGACTCAGCGCTCAGATCAGCATAGATAAACTTCAAGGTTAACTTCCAACCAACAATTAAGTAAGCAATACCCTACCAAAGAGCCATCAGTAAACAGCTCAACCAAAGAATCCCTAAGACCGCTCCCACCCACACAGACAGGCAAGACACCAGAATATAAACTGACACACAAACAGCATTCCTTATTACCCAGTTAGGTTAATGAAATGTCTGCAAGAAAACAAGCAAGCTCAGAGAGCACCAAGGACCCCTCATTTCAATCCTGAGCTACAAATCTTCTCCTTTGTTGGTACTTTACTCATTCATTGTCTTGGATCCAATAAGTCAAACCTCTTACTCTTATTCAAACAAAATATAGCTAGGGGTCAGAAAAGAAGTCGTTGTTCAAGTGATTGCCAAAACCTCAAATCACATACTACTTCACTTAAAGCAACTTCTATTTCTATTACATGTTAGTAACAATCAGCATGCCTTTGCCACATACTACGTATTGGAATCCAAAAGTAAGTAGATATAGGCTATAATTTTAACTCTAGGATTAAACCCTTTCCAGTATATTAAACATTTGTGGTTTAAGCTACTGTGCCTCGTGAACCTTTTTACTCAATTCTTCTATATTCATTCATTCATTCATTCATTCATTCATTCATTCTTTCATTCATTCATTCATCAGCATGAGTTCTAAAAAAGAGGCAGCTGCTTTAAACAATTAGCTCAAATAAAGGGATCATGCCTTCAATGCACCTCATAAAGCAGTAAAAATTTATATATTCGTAGATTTTCACTGGTAAAGGTATGTAGGTCTTGGTGTATTCGAGTCTTGTCCCATGTAAGATTGAAAATACCTTGGTGATGTTTCGACGAGATCCCACCCGCCATCTTCAGGCTGATGTCTTCGGCTTTGTGCTTGTGCCAGCAAAGCGTGATCTGAGTGCCTTCTCTCTATAAATACTGGAGGGGAGGTATGGTGTGCTGGCTCTGCTGTAAGCGGGTTGATTGGCTGTGTTGTTGGCTGTATTGTTGCTTCTTGATTGGTTGATGGAGTTGATGTTTGCTGATTGGTTGGCCTTTTCATAAGAGCCTGTGTGGCTGAGGTAGTGGCTGTGTGTCCTTCAGCCTTTTGTGTTGTAGCTACCTGGGTAGTGGGCTGTGTGATGACCTTCTGAGTTTTATTGTTGTGACATCCTGGGTCTTGTGCTGTTATCTCCTGGGTCGTTGTCTGTGTTGCAACCTCCTGAGTTCCATGATGTAGTATCCTGGGTGGAAGGCTGTGATGTGACATTCCAGGCCTCGGTTTGGCTCCGAGTTTGAGGTCTGGCTATGTGTTTATAGCATGTGTCAGTTTACTTAGTTTGGGGGTCAGAGGGGGGTGCAGCAGCTGGAGTTGCAACTATGGTCTGGTTTCTGGATGGTGGTTGCCTTTTGTCTGTGGGGTGGGCTTGGGTTTGAGTCTGGTGAGGGAGATTGGTGGTGGCCTCATGTGTTATTTTGGGTCTGGTGTTGGTTTTCGTGGCTGGGACCCATTCGTTGATTAGGGCTAGTTTCCAGATGTCTGGTAGGCGGGAAGTATCATCCCGTTTATTCATGTTATGGGGGTGTTTCTCTATTTCGATGGCTCCCCTAATTATTCTCTTGTTGAAGTGTTCAGTGTTCATTCTCAATCTTACACGGGCAAAGACCTGAATACACCAAGACAGGCATATATATATCCAGAACTGTAAAGCCTACAAACTTGAAATTTGACATGTGTGTTCCTCTTGGTTTCTAGGTGCTCACTAAGAAAGGATTTTTTGAAATGACTATCAGTGCATTAGTATTTTGTATATTATTATTAACATGCTCTGATGCTAAGGAGTTCTACTCCCCCTCCCCACCTGAAAAGAAATCTGTTCCAAATGCAAAACACAAGCAGAGGAGAGGAGTTTCAGTTTCAGTTTCACAGCACCAAGCAGCTTTAGTACAGAGCAGTTGAGCTAAGCCACATCCAGGTTCCTTGCTGTCTCCTTCTTGCTCACACAGCAAATACTATTTCAGTTTCCAAACAGCCCTCAACTGTCTCACACACTGACAGGATGCAAGTCAGATGAATACTGATGGATGCTGGTAGGCAGAGGCAGAAATTTTTCCCCTTATTTTCCTCTCCAAAAACTAAGCCCAACCATATAGTTTCGTAGCGAAGAGGTGGTATTCATCCAGTTCTGACAGGTTCTGGAGAACCGATAGCAGAAACTTTGAGTAGTTCAGAGAACCAGTAAATACCACCTCTGGTTGACCCCACCCTCATCTATTCGCTGTCTCCCGAGTCCCAGCTGATCAGAGTCCCAGCTGATTGGCTGGGTCTTCTTTTATTGACCTGCACAGGAGAATAGAGCTGGAAAGCAGGTTAGTGGGGTGGGGAGGGAATGGAGATTTTGCAGTATATCCTTCCCCTGGAGTGGGATGGAAATGGGAATTTTACAGTATCCTTCCCCTGCCATGCCCACCAAGCCATGCCCACCAAGCCACGCCATGCCCATCAAGCCATGTCCACAGAACTGGTAGTAAAAAAAATTGAATACCATCACTATAGCGAAGTACGGGTATCAAGCTAGTTGCAAAATAAAAATGTGTAATAACTTTTGAAAATACAATAGATGTAGAAGAAGATGCAATATACGGTATCCTTGAGCAAGACAAGTCTAAATAAGACTCTGGATATTGGCCAATGGATCCATGACAGTTCAGATTTCCACTCTGCAATTGATCTATCTGAAGGTTATCTGGAGTTTGGACAATAAAAGAACTGAAAAGTGAAAGTATAAAAATCTTTAATTTTGTAGAAATACACATTTTAAGAAGATGTGAACAGAACTGATTAACTTACAACAGGCTAATTCAAATATTTCCTATTGAAAATCAGAAGATTACCCTAGTGTAAATGATTATTGCTTTGTTGGCATATTATGATTGACAATAACTTAGCATGAAGATATTTGTAATTCCTTCAGTGCTATTTTTAATCGACTTTAGAAGACAGCCCAATTTCTCATAAAATGTCAAATTACTGCATATGTAATTGGGAAGGTGGGGTAGTGGAGGCTTTTCTCTAGTTTCCTTCAATAATGGGAAATAGTATCCTTTAAAAATAACTTCTGTGGGCCCATCCAATCTGATCAAATATTTCACTTTTTAAAAAAGTATTTGAATAGCTTTGTTCTTTTGAAATAAGAAGTACTATCTAGCAATTTGCAAGCTTGGATAACAAATCTCTAATCACATTGTTAATTTCAGTTCCTGGTAGATTTAGATGAAATTACCCATGATTAATATGTGTCTTTCACAATTTAACATTAATCTGCTTGTGCATTCATTTCAGATATATAGTGGTATGAACAGGATACAATATTTATTTATTTTTATTTGGGTAATCATGTTTATTGTCATCATATTGGTTAACCTAATAAATCCAATCCCTTGACAGCCGTCAATCCTTCATTGTTGGTTACTGCCCATTTTTATCCTTTCCACTGAGCTTGGTGAGTCCATTTGATAGAGATTAAAGTGAAGCTGTTTTATAGCAAGAAGAAACACCAGTTTGCTAATAAGTTTTTCTGACATCTATGACCTCCTAATTGGAAAACTTCAGTCAGAACATGAGAAAGTGAGTATATTTTTCTTGCTAAGGTGGCATCAGAATTACTTTTCTTTTTATTATATTTTTGACAATTTTGTGTGTTGTTAATCAAGTTGCTTGTAAAAAAATGTTTTCTGAATTCTTGTATAGCCATATCTTGAAGAAATGCCATTGTAGTACTTAGTTTTAAAATACAGTCTGCTACCTAGAATTTAGTCTCTTGACCTCAGTTCAATCTATTCACATTTAAATATGTATAAGATTTAGACCATAAGGAGCAGCATTATAATGAACCATTGGTCCAGCTAGTTCAGTACATTAACTTGTGGTCTGTTCAGAAGTAATTGAAGCTTGAGCCTTCTCTGGACAAACAAGAGTTGAAGATGCAAATTAAATCAGAATTAGTTGACCCTATCAATCTCCTGTCCTTTGCTTCCCATTTGTCTTTTTTTCTCCTTTTCCTGTTATTTTTGCAATAATTGTATTAAACCTTGGATTTAAAAAGATACACACTAATACACACTAAAAAAATAAAAGAGTAAAAAGAAAAACATTGAAAGTTCAGAAAAGAAGAAATAAAGAATGGGGAAAAATAGAAAGAAAGAATACAAAATATAGTAAAGAAAAATAAAGGAATTATATGAAAAATTGTCTTCCCCTTTTGTCATATGAAGTATAAACGATTTTAGTAACATAACACATTCTCCTAAAATAGAACAAATGATCTCTTCTTACCATAGCTCATTTCTTATCTATTAATAAAATTTAAGGCCTCATTGTTCAGTACCAGCAGCAAAAGCTCATTAAGGGTTATAGTAAGATAGTAACATATCTATTTTAACATTCAACAAATAAATAAATGTTATATTATTATATTAATCCCCTCCAATAATGTCCCAAAACTGGATTTATTTATTTTTCCTTTGTCTCTTTTCACAAAATTTTCAAAGCATTAAAAGGTCTTGCTTTTATTCAAAGATGTCCCCATTTAAATTAAGTTTGTATAAAAGGAAGAACAGATTGTAACAAGAAAAATAGACTTTGAATTGAATTGCCACTATAATTTAGATTCTGCTTCTTCTAGTGCTGAGAAAATGTAAAAGTTATAGTTTTCAGATCCGCATCTTCCAGAATGTTTATAAATTACTGAAAGTTACAATTTCATAATTGTCTTAAGATTTTATGTGAGCAGTTAAGACCATTTGAATTTTTCTCATATTGCAAATTCTCTCACAAAACACAAACACACACATTCCTTACTTCTTTTCTAGACTAACTTCTAGACTAACATCTAGACTAACATAAGGTGGTAGTCAAGGCCCAACAAACTTAATTCCTTTTGTCATTAGGTGGCTGTTGAACAGCAATGGAATTTTCAGTAAATGATTTTCAATAAAAAAACTTTCAACAGATTTTCAAATTAGTTCTGCTTTTGATTAAAAGCCTCAGTTTGGGCTTGAATTGGGATTCCTGGCCATGATATTTTTTCTGGGATTTTTACTCATTGGCAACTCTTTTGACACTTAATCATGCCTTATCATAAATCCTCTAGTTTATATATGAAACAAATAATTTCATATGCTTTGGAGCATGAAATCCAGTTAATTAATAACAATTCACATTTATAGATATCCCTTCCTTCTAACAATATATACAGTCAGAAATTGTTATAGTAAATTATTTTATGCTTGAAAACTAAAAAGGAGAAAAATGACAGTCTAACTTATGACCAGATGAAAAGTTTAAGAATTAGGAAATACAACAACGTATATACTCAACTTTCCAGCTAATTCTAATTCTGGCAGGGTTGTTGCATTTTGAAATATAGGTATTTCGTCTTGTAGTGAAAACTGTCTTCCTTTTCAGCTTCATTATTTCTCTTCTGAATTAGAGTCAACTTGAGATTTACATAGAGAGAATGCATTTCACCAATAGGTCAATGTGTTAGCCACTCCTGATCAAACTTATCTCCATGCATACAAAGTAATGGTTTAAGCCTACCTATAGGACAGGGCTGTCAAACTCCTGGCACATGGGCAGGATGCATCACACACTGGCCATGCCTACACTCGGTTTAGCATTGGGGAAAAAAGTCCTAATACGTCACATGATGATGCTGTGAAGGCATGAGTTTGATAGCCCTGCTATAGGCGATGACCAGACTGAGCCCAAGGGAGGGGTCAAATGCATTATCACTCAGGAGTTCCTTCACACCCATGAGAGATCTAAGTCCAGCCCACCTACAAATTGCCTTCAGGGTAGTTCAGATTCTTATAGAAAGTTTATGCTTACAATAAATCTTTATATCCATTTGAACTGCCTGGATCTCCTGATTTCCCATATGTTTGATACTGCCCAGGGGTGGGATTCAATTTTTTTTTATTACTGGTTCTGTGGGTATTACTGGTTACTGGCTTGGTGGGCATGGCAGAGGAAGGATACTGTAAAATCTCCATTCCCACCCCATTCCAGGAGGAAGGTTACTGCAAAATCCCATCCCCTCCACAACCCACTGACCTGCTTTCCAGCTCTGTTCTCCTGTGCAGGGCAACAAAAGAAGACCCAGCCGATCAGCTGGGACTCAGGAGGCAGAGAATAGATGGGGTGGAACCAGTCAGAGGTGATATTTGCCAGTACTTCAAAATACTCAAAATTTCTGCTACCATTTCTCCAGAACTGGTCAGAACCTGCTGAATATCACCTCTGACACTGCCATTTCAAAGGAAGAAAGCAAAGAAGCAGAAGAAGAAGGAAAGAGAAAAACAAATTCAAGGTTTTTGGATTTACTGAAGTTTTTCTTCCTATTTCACCAGCATGGTTCATTCATATTCTAACCTTTCAGAGGCATCAATAGGGTTTTTCCCCCCTTTAGCACTCAAATCCTAGGCATCTTGAATTAAAAAGTAACTCTCACTGAGTACAATGACACTTCCACTAATATAAGTACTCAAGTGATTTCAACATTAAAGAGGATCTATTGAAATGAATATAGAAGGAATAATGAATAAGGTCTGCTTTAAAACAAAGAAAGGTAAGCTGTCAAGAACCAAGGGTTGCACTTGGCAATAACTGGGGATCAAGAATTATAGCAGGCAGAGGTGGGTGGGAGTATAGATGCAAAATATTAAATTCGCAGAAAATATTCACTCAACAAAGCAATCTGCAAGCTGTGCAGTTGTTTCTTATGAAAGCAAATAGCAACCAAACACTTTGATCTTCAAAAAAGAGTTTTGTCAGTGACTTTTGTTGGTAAATGCACCTTTAAAATTTAATAGCAGAGTTAGAGAGGACTTGAAGATAGCACACAGTTCCTTAATTTATTCAGTAGAAAGATTGTTCAGGTTCAGGCTAATTAGAATATTAGAAGGCTAAACTCCTCCTAATTGCTTCAAATTATTTGAAGAAATAAGAAATATTAAAAGCTAAAAGACTAACGTGATTTTTCAGGAAAGCAGTCCCAAATGATACTAGGAAAATTTGATTACTTTGATCAAAATTATTCAAATAAATTCTAATTATACCATTTTTTTTACAAATCTACACTGAAAATATGAGCCTTGATATAAATAAGAAGGATAATATTGGCAGAAAGGGCGACAGGTTTTTGAATGGGTACTTTAAGTGCAAACTAATCAGGCTTCAGCTTTTTCTCAAGTTAACATACATGCTTTTCTCTGTCTTTTACTTATTTTGGAATGAACTCTGTTACTCACAACTCACAAACCTTATTTTTAATATTGGAAGATATACAAAGCTATCCATGAGTTAATAATAATTTATTTTCTAATAAATATGCTATAAGCAGTCATCTATTAAAACAACTAGTTTGGTGTACTGATTAAGGAATTAGACTAGAAAGTAGGAGACCTTGAATCTAGCTGAATAATATGCAGAAGAGGCATGCAGATGTCAGAAATATTTTCTACATTAGACAAAAAAAATAATATTCTTACTTTGGGATTGAGGAACTTTATTTTCTAATTTTTAACTTAAATGTGGCCACTTCACAATACCTATTGAAACATTTCGTGCAACGTGTATCTTTTCATTTAATTTGCTGGTGTACTGTCCTGCCATCTTCACGTTGTAATCAAATATTTTTTAAAAAAAAATTGCTAGAAAAAAATATTGTGAAAATGTAAGGGCCAGAAAATTGTAATAATGTCAATTTTCACTGATTTAAGGAGGAAATCCAAACCAAACACAAAATGATTCAATTCAAACAGCCCTATGAGGTAGGTTCATACTCAGCCATGAACTGACGTATCTGTTTTTTCATAAACACTAAAATAAAATATAATAAGCATTACAATTCTTTGCAATGTTCACCATCAATTCACTGACTTAGAATAGCCTACAAACAGAACCATTATGATTTATAATACAACTATCAGATATGGGATAAAAAACCCAAGAGCATCATTAGATAACAACAAAAATATATAAAATTCTTTATACTCAAAGTAGGATAATAAAGATTGGATGATTTTAAGAAACTATAATGCTACAGAAAAAAACCACTTAGTTTTTGTTTTTAGGTATCTGTAGTCATGGTAGATACTACTGAAGAAATATTGGTTTTTCTTTACACTCATTGACCTGTGTTAAATCTCGCAAGAAGAATTATGTTGTTGATGATTTCCAAATATATCTTCAAAATATATTAGCTCACTTCAGCCACTAATCAACATTAATGGCAGGGGAATGCTACTGTAAAATCTCCAGTCACAGGTGGTATTTGCCGGTTCTCCAAACTACTCAAAATTTCCACTACCGGTTCTCCAGAACTGGTCAGAACCTGCTGAATATACCTCTAGTTTGCAGTCACTTTGGTAATCCTTTGCAGTCATTTGGTAATCCTGTTTTATAGGTCATATTTTATCACATAGCTTATTGCATATATCCACCCACTTGTGAATTATTCAATTAACCAAGGTTAAATACCTATGACATATAAACACACATACCAATCAATGTATATTATATTAACTTTGTTAACTTCAAATAATAACTATGTACCAGGTCATTCTTTACCAACAATAATCTCTAAAAAATAAAAAAAAACAAGTTCAGGATAGATTAGATTAGCCAGTTTTCTAAGCATTTCATTTTTTAAAAAGGAATCAAATGCACAATTTTAAATCTGTTATGATTTTATATCAATTAGAAAATAACTGTGACACAGAATGCTACCATATTTTGGTTTTAAAGCCTTATTGGCCGTAGAAAGCTTCTTTAGAAGAGATTCAGATTGCTATTAACCATGTCTTTCTTATTATTGCAGTGAAATGCATTAAATATATAATTTATTATTGCAGCAAACTGTATTAAAATATATAATTGATCTTTCTCTTTAATTGCCTTCATCGAGTGGGAAATTGCTGCGGTAGAAATTCTACTTAATTACAGTGCTTCAAATCTGTACAGTTATTTACAAGGATATATATTAGCCTTTATATTATATCCTTTATATTAGCCTGCCACTTTTAACTCTTTAAAATATTTAAAATTCAGCCTGAGACAATTTATAAAAATACATAAACAGGTAGAAATTTTATTATTATCATAATTAGTTTTTTTGCTGGTAAGAATTGGCCATTCCCACAAAGGCCACAATCTTGGATTTCTTCCCTGTTTTAACATTTTTATAACTTATTTTTTATAAACTGAGTAGCTCTGAATTTGCTACTTTGAGCATCTCAAAGAAAGGTGGGTTATAAGTAAAGCAAACAGATAAACAAGCAAACCATCAAATATTCATTTTATATTTTTTCTGCCTAAATGTGGTTAGTTTGTATGAAGACCATAATTCACATATAAGAATACCTGCCAGAGTCATCTTCTCACTTTCATTACAAACCTACAGGCTAAAGAATAAAAACTCATCACTATCTATATATTTTTTTTCTTTTGCAATAAGATGGGTCTTCACAAAACCTAATATAATGTAGTCAACATATTTTATTTTTTTCTTTTTGTGGGAACTATTACAACCATAATAAAGTAAGATTAAAAATAACAAAAATCATAATATAAGTCAAGAAAAAAATAATGCATAATGATGATTAAAATGCACAAAAGGTGCTAACCTTTGCCTATGTCTATAATGCAGTTCTTTTGGTAAACTTCCTTTCTATTATTGTTATAAAATCTGTCTTGCGAAGTCCTATTCAAATCAGATTCCTAATGTCAGGAATGTTTATACACTCTGACAAATATTTTCACCTCCTTCATTATCAACTGCCACCAACAAATATATCCTTCTAGCAATAAGTACTCCAAAGTATTTATATGACTGCAAACACATATAAAGTGTCATGTGCCTGTCGGAATCTGATTCCAAGGGGGAGGCTGAGAAGCTGACAGGGAGCGGGAGTGTGGCTCTGTTGGCTGTGGAAGAAACTGGGGAAGGGCAAAGTCCAGCTGGGCAGAGCAGGGGAGAGGTAGAGCAAGGCAGAGAGAATTCAGAAGAAGATCCAGGCCCACCCCCTCTTTATCCTAGGGCATGCAGGGAGAAAGAGAGAAGGAAGCTGTAAAGTTTGCATGAAGAGACAGACGCGGAGTGCTTCAAGCTCTTAGTTTATTAGTGACTACAACTCAGAACGGACCCAATTTGGCTGGGCTGTGGCTGCTACTTATAGCCAGCAGCCGCAGTTGCCAGCCAATCAGAGTGCAGGGTTTTCCCGCACTTTTTAAACCAATCATTTCCAACATTTTACAAGAACAGTTCAAACTAAACCAATGACTTCAAACCTACATATATAACACCCCTCCCCACTAGGTTCAGTCCATACTCAAACCCCAACCTATCTAATGTATTCTTTTAAATAGGTGGGGCTCTTACGTTTACGTTGAGACCTACGTGGTTCAGATGTTTTAAGGTTCTCACCTTGTGAGAGAGGAAATGTGTCTGCTGACATTTCCTTACTTGGACTTGTAGTAATGGTAGAACCTGTTTGGTTACTACAACCTGGTCTCTCCTCCCAATCCATCTCCAACCCAATGTCAGCACCTAAATCAGGTAGTGATGTGCAATCTTCCATTTGTGAAAATGGTTGTTGGTATTGTGACAGGTTTTGGGATGGTTCCTGTCATGTTAGCTCATTACACATGGGGTTGATTCTTACTTGCTGATTACTCTCATAATCCTCCCCTTCCCCTCTAGAAGAGGCAGTAGGTATGGGAACCAGAGAGGAGCAAAAGCGATGCTCCTGAGGCAATCTGGATCTTAACTGATCAATGTGCCTGCTCCAGAGGACACCATCCTCCGTTTGTACCCTGTAAGACCTGGGGCCTGTGATTTGGGTTATCTCAGGAGGAATCCATAATGGTTCACCCATGAGGTTCTTAGCATAAACAGAATCACCCACAGTGAAAGTGCGAATTTTACTAGTGGAATCTAGTGGTGCGTTGGGTGTGTAAGTGGGATGGAGGCGGTCAAGGGGAGACCTGAGTTTCCTACCCATCAACAATTCAGCTGGGTTTAAATTAGTTGAGGGGTTGGGAGTGATATGCTGAACACTGAGAAGTTTTTCAACTCTCTCAGTGATATCCCCTGAACCCAATTGCTGAAGTTTTTCCTTGGTAAATCATACCATACGTTCAGCCCGGCCGTTAGCCAAAGGATGCCCAGGGACTGTCAGGGCATGTCTGATACCCTGTTGTGCTAGATATGATTCAAAAAGATTGGATGTAAATTGAGGGCCATTGTCAGAAACAAGCACATCAGGTAACCCGTGAGTTACAAAAAGCTTTTTAAGCTGTCTGATGACAGCTTCAGTTGTGGTGGATGCCATAGGGATAACTTCCAGCCATTTGGAATATGCATTTTCATAAGGAAAGTGTGCCCTCTGGTAGGGCCAGCAAAACCAATGTGAATCCTGGACCATGGGCCCCTAGGACATTCCCATTCCTGTGTGTGGATGAGAGGTGGGACAGGTTTGACTACCTGACAGTTGGGACAAGATGCAACCCAGTTTTCAACCATTTTGTCAATACCTGGCCACCATACATAACTCCTGGCCAATCCCTTCATTCTGACAATTCCCGGCTGACCCTCATGTAACATTTCCAAAACCTCTTTTTGTAGTTTTGCAGGAATAACCACCCTGTTACCCCACAAAATACATCCTCTTAATACAGATAATTCAGTTTGCCTGGATTTGAAAGGTTGGGCGAGTTGAGGTAGATCTTGAAGTGGCCAACCTTTCTTAATCCAGCCTATGACAGGAGCCAATAAAGTGTCTTTGGCAGTCTCTCTGGCAATTTGAGCAGCATGTACTGGAAGTTTGGCAACAGTTTCTAGAAAAAGGTGTGAGTCTCAGGAACAGGGTCCTCAATGTGTGAAGGAAGTGGGCAGCGACTCAAAGCATCTGCATGCCCAATGTCTTTACCAGGTCTGTGGATCAGTTTGTATGAATAAGCAGCAAGAAATTCAGTCCATCTCAGCATTCTTGGTGACAGGATCATGGGCGTTGGTTTGTCCCCTGCCACAATGCCTAAAAGAGGTTTGTGATCTGTGACAACAGTAAATGTTCTCCCATATAAATACTCATGGAATTTTTGACAGCTGCTACAATCGCCAAGGCTTCCTTGTCCAGTTGGCTGTAGTTCCTCTCTGCTTTAGTCAAGGTGTGAGAGTAAAATGCAATAGGAGCTTCCCTCCCGCTGGGAAGCTGTGGCTCAAAACCCCCACTCCAAAAGGGGAGGCATCACAAGTCAGAACAACAGGAAAGTTCTCAGAGAACTGTATCAGCACAGCATCAGACATGATTAGTCTCTTGATATTGTTAAATGCAGCTTGTTCCTTCCTCCCCCAGACCCAAGCAGATTTTTGTCCAGCAACCTATGTAGGGGTTCTGCAATGGTTGCCTTCTGAGGTAGAAACATATGATAGAAGTTAATGAGTCCCAAGAATGCTTGCAAATCTGTTTTGCATTTTGGCCTGGGGCTTCTTTGATTGCCTGAACCTTTGCCTCTGTGGGGTGGATGCCATGTTTATCAATCATGTAACCCAAGAATTCCACTTTATCTGTTCTAAGTGTGCATTTTTCTTCTTTGACTTTTAACCCCGCTTTTTGAATCTAGTTAAGACTTCCCTGAGTCTCTCATGTAATTGAGTGTCATTTTCAGCAGAAATTAAAACATCATCAAAATAGGGCACCACCCCTGGCAACCCTTGTAACATTCTTTCCATAAGGCTTTGGAAGATGCCTGGTGCCACGCTTACTCCAAATTGCAATCTTTTGCATTTGAAGGCACCTCTATGGGTCACAATGGTTTGGGCTTCAGCAGTAGCATCATCAACTGTTAATTGTTGATATGCCTGTGCCAGGTCCAACTTGGCAAAAACTGTGCCCCCTCCAAGAGAGTGTAATAAATGATGCACTACTGGAACTGGATATGCGCTCTGTTGTAGTGCATGGTTCAATGTCCCCTGGTGTTTTATTATTTTTTGTTTCTGAATTGCTTTTTTTAATTCATCCATTGTTATTTCTTTGTTTAGCACCTCTCTTTCTTCATCAGTAAGTTTCTGTATATTTCCTTCCCCTAAATATTGTTTTATTTTAGACACTTCTACATTTTCTTGTTTATATAATTCCTCAAAGTAATTTCTTGCAATTTCTTTCTTTTTTTCCAAATCAGCCTCAAGATCCCCATTTTCGTTCTCTAAGCATTGTATCGTTCTTTTCTGTTCCTCTTTTCTCAATTTATATGCTAACCATCTCCCGGTTTGTTTGCATATTCAAAGTAGTTTTGTTTTGTGTATTGTAACTTTCTAAGAAGTTCCTCTTGTTCAAGTATATTAAGTTCATGTTTTTTTGTATTAGTGCATCTTTAATTTGCTCACTATCTAGATTTCTTTTTGTTTGTTCTCTAATTTTCCAATTTCTTTTATTAATTCATCTTGTTTCTTCCATCTTTCCTTATTTCTATTTGACAAATATCGATTGATATTCCCCTAATATAAGCTTTTGTCGTATCCCATATATTTTGTAGGATGTATCCTCTTTTTATTAAAATTATAGAAGTTTGTTAATTCCTCTCTAATTTTTTGCAAATATTTCTCTTCTTTCAAGATCTGAGAGTTTAATGACCATCTTCGTCCTTTCCTTCCTCCTTCTTTCCAAGTTAAAGACATTGGGTTATGATCAGCCCATGTATTTGTTAGAATTTTTGTGTCAAAGATTTCTTTATTTAATTCACTATTTATCCAAATCATATCTATTCTGGACCAGGATTTGTGTGGGCTGGAGTGGAAAGTATACTGTGTAGTTTGTGGATTCCTTTTTCTCCATATATCTTCCAATCCTAATTCCTCTACCATTTCAAAAAATATTTTTGGCAAGGTATTTCGTTTTTGGTATTGTTTACATTCGATTCGTAATCTTGCCTATTATCAGTTATTGCATTGTAGTCCCCCATCAGACAAATCCTCGGGTTGCCAATTTCTATCAATTTTTCATATAAGTTTTATAAAATTCTTTTTGATTCTTATTTGGCGATAAATTCCAACGGCTAGAATTTTCTTGTTGTGTATCTCTATTTCCACCATTAATATTCTTCCATCTGTATCATTGTATATCAATTTTGCATTAAGATCCTCTTTTATATATAGTACCACTCCTCTTTTCTTTCCACTGCTAAGGCCGTAAATGTTTTTCCCAATTTTCTATTCTCTAAATATTTTTGTCCTGTTCTTTTATGTGGACTTCTTGAAGACATATTATGTCCCATTTTGTCTTCCAATCTATCAAATATTTTTCCTTTTATTTGGACTATTTAGTCCATTGATGTTCATTGATATTAATTTTATTCCCCTTCCCATTTGGTCGCTTTTTTCTAACTTTATTACGTTTTACCTGCTGTTTGACTCCTAGTCTTCACTCCTGTCTCTTCTCTCCTTCCTTCTTCACAAACCATTAATTCTCTGTCCCCTCCTTCCTCTTTTCTCCCTTCTCTCTCGATGAACTCTTAGATCTTCACGGCTTGCATTTCGACTCTTTCTACTGCTCAATTCCTCCTCTAATCCTCCTGTTTGTTCATAGAATCTTTGAGCCTTAGCTAGATTGTCAATTCTGGTTCTTCTGCCTTCCCATGTTACTAGAATTCCTTCTGGATCGTTCCACCTGAATAGAATGTTTTTTTTATTTAAATGATTTGTGAGGAATCTGTATTCCTTTCTTTGGTCTCTCACTCTCCTTGGAATTTGCTTCAGTACTATGACTTGTCTACCATTATGGTTTATTATCTCTTCTCTAGTCAATCTATAAATTATCTCTCTGACTCTTTTTCTAGCGAATCAGACATGAACCTCCCGTGGGAGTCCATGTCTTCTAGCATAGCTTGTATAGACTCTATATGCCTCATCGATCTCTAATATCATCTGGTCACTTTCTTTTTGCAGAATAGTTGCCAACAATTCTGCCATTACGAGAGTCAAGTTTTCCCCTCTTTCCTCCTGTATATTCTGGAACCTTAAATAGTATGAGGCTCTGTCCAATTCTAAATATGTCAGGGCCTCGTTCGTTTCCTTATACTGGTCTTTAATTTTATGTTCCATAGCTTCCACCTTTTTCCCTGTTTGGTCTGTTTGTTTCAATTGTTATAATTTTCTCCTCATTTGACCTTGTTGTCTCCTGCAACTGTCCTATTTTCCCCTCTAAGGTTTTTAATTCATTTTTCATCTCTCCCAGTTCACTTTTTAACTCTGCTCTCATCTCTTCTCTTTCTTTCTTACTTTCCACGTGGTTATTCATCATTGTTTCTTGCATCGTTAACATCATGCTTTGTAATGTCTGTAATGTGTTTTGTATCGTTTGGGAGGGAGTCTGAGTATTGGATTTCTCGGGGGCCAGCATTCCTTCTATTGTTTTTTGGGAGGAAGTCACCGTGGGTGTAGATGGGGTTACAGTTGTCACTCCCTTTTTTGCTGTTTTAGTAATGGTGGAAGTTACTGTTGACATTTCTTTTATTATCTTTTGCTGTTCTTTAATGATTCTATTTATATTTCCCCACGTCTTATTTCCAATTTTCATCTAATAGAGGTCCCTCTATTCCAATAGTTTCACTCAATCAAGTCTAGCCAAAAGGGGGGAGCAGAGGTGCTGTCTGTCCTTGTTTTTTCCCGTTAACTTTAAAGTCAAGTATCTTTCTTGATAGTCTTGGGGGGGGGGACAGAGGGTAAAATCACATTACATTCCTTGCATATAGTTTATAATAATCTGAGAAAAATAGTCTAAGGAAAGAAAAATATAGAGAAAAAAGAGGAGAAAAGAGAACACCGGGTGCAGAAAACAAATCAAGTGGAGTAGAGTAATATATATATATATATATAGAAAGAGGCGAAGGTAAAAGCGACTATCAAATCTTATTGTTCTATATAAGATAGATACTTATTGTAAATCACTATTTGTCTATCCTCAGTAATCTCTTGCTAAAAAGTTTAGATCAATTGTATATCTTAAGAATAAGTTAATAAGTGTATTAAGTATTAAGTATTGGCTTTATAAATATCAATATTTCAAAATCCTTAACGTCTTATAATAATCTGTAATAATATAGCAATCCTATAGAGTTTTTTCCATTTATGTTATAAATCTATCTATGTCTATATATATGTATAATATAAAGTGGTATAGAATATATGAAATAGAATACAAATTAAATTCAATAATATACGTATAGCGTTATATCAGGCTCCTTCCGTTCTTTCAATTGCTGTTCTTCGCTCGGGTTTTCCAATTGTTCAATGTCCCCTTATAGTCTCCACAGATTCTCACAGACCCATCAGCCTTGACTGGTGTGACTATGGGTGTCTCCCACCTGGAGTGATCAGTGGGCTCTAAAACCCCTTGGGCTATTAGTTTATCTAATTGTGCATCAATTTTTTCCTTTAAGGCAAATGGGACCCTTCTGGGTTTTAAACGGATTGGTTGTACCTTGGGATCTAGGTTAAATGTGATGGGGGTCCCCAAGTACTTACCTAATCCGTCGCTGAAGACCTCTGGAAACTCAGACTTCAAGGCCTCTTCCCACTCAGTGTTGCTCATGTGATTGATGCCAGTCACCTCGATGCCCAACGGGTTGAACCACTAAAGGCCCAGCAGACTTGGGCGGTCCTTGTCCACAATGGTCAGTGGTAGGCGTTTGGTGTGGCCCTTGAATTTCACGTTGAATTCTTTTGTTCCAACTACTGGAATCTTGTTCCCTTGGTAGTCTTTAAGAGTCAATGCTTGCTTCTTGAAGTGCTTCTTCTGGATGTTGGGAAGAAGTCTGTGAATAATGTCCCATGACACCATAGATAGGTATGAGCCTGAGTCCACTTCCATTTGGCAAGGCCTTCCTTCAATAAGTACCTTGACATGCACTTTTCTGCTTCTTAAAGGTGATGAATGACCAATAGTTACTGTTTGATGAGTTTCATTCTTCCCATTTGCTTCTGTGCTGTGACCCATTTTCTCACTGAGATTGTTGGGCCTGAATTCTTTGTCTTTGCTTGTAGCAAACTTTCTTCTGTTGGGTGGAGTTCTGGATGATTTGCAGACTCTTGCTAGGTGTCCTCTTTTATCACAACGGAGGCAAATGGTGTCTAAAAACTTGCATTCAGTGCAGGGGTGGCTTCCCCCACAACCTCTGCAGTAGAAATCTTGCCTCTTTCTTCCCAGGTCTTTCTTTTTCCGCTCCATTCTGAGTCTGTAAATTCCTTCCTCCACCTCACTACAGTCTGACTCAGAATCTATTTGCTCACAATGAGTTGTTGTGGACTTTTCCACATCAGGATGGCTTGTGGCCTTGTTGATTTTCTTCATGGCTGCTGCTGAGGACTTGGTAGCTTCTGCTGAAGAGGCCTCTTCTATTGCTTCCTTCAGCATGATCTTAGGTTTCAGTAATAACTTTCTCTGTAGCACCTTGTCTTTAAGGCCCAGAACAAATCGATAGCGCATGGCCTCTTCTAAATTGTTAAATTCGCATGCACCCCCAATGTCTCTTAAACTTGCCATGAAGTCGTTTACGTTTTCACTTTCCCCTTGATCACGATGGTAAAACTCGTGTCTCTTAATGAGGCACGATACTTGTGTCACGTAATGGGCTCTTAACAGTTTTTCTAAGTCAGGCCAGTCCATTACCTTCACGTCTGCAGCTCCCGCCAATGCCTTTGCCATCTTGAGAACTGCCGGACCGCAGTGCGTGAGAAAGATTGCCCTCTTCCGCTTCTCGGAAATGTCGGCAAGATCGTTTCCCTCCAGATACATTTGGAAACGATCTGCAAACGACTCTCAGTCTTCTGCCATCGGATCGAACGGGGCTGGGGGGGTGTTCAGCGCAGCCATCTCCTTCTCCTTCTGTTCCATGTTGCCGTCTTCTTCAGGGGAATCCCACCTTCATCACCAGTATTAAGTTTGCATGAAGAGACAGACGCGGAGTGCTTCAAGCTCTTAGTTTATTAGTGACTACCGCTCAGAACGGACCCAATTTGGCTGGGCTGCAACTGCTACTTATAGCCAGCAGCCGCAGTTGCCATCCAATCAGAGTGCAGGGTTTTCCCGCATTTTTTAAACCAATCATTTCCAACATTTTACAAGAACAGTTCAAACTAAACCAATGACTTCAAACCTACATACATAACAGAAGCAATGTGAGTTGCATGGCTTATGGGGGAAGAAAGGGCCCTGATTCTCTTCATTAGCTGCAGCTGGAAACACAGTGTTTAAAAAGGGAGGTTGTGCACAGCAACTCATGGGAAGCAAATTGTGAGTTATCTTTTATGGTCAAGGCATATTTGGGTTCCTGGCATCTTCCAAAATGTGTGTGTTTTGTTGACCTTTGAAGTCTGCAATTCCTTATCCTGCTCCATCCAGTTAATTGCTGCAGCATGGTTTGTGTGGATTTTTATTTACAGTTTATATGTACTTGGTTTTCAGACTGAATTTCCTTCATTTAAAGACTGTTCTTGGGAAAAAAAATTTATCCAGCCAAAGGTAAGTGGACACTGGGGACAAAGTTGGAGGTATTAAAAGGACTTTTCTTACTTACGTGACTGTGTTGCCTTTCTGCCATGCCCTGGGTCATAAAGCCCCATTCTGTATACACATCTGTAACCTATGTTCCACTGTAACTATCTTGATACCTTAAATATTTTTGGATTCCTAATAAAGTGATAAAATTATCCCATAGTCAGTCAGAGATACCGGTATATCCTTAGTCCTCTCTTATCAATGTTACAGATTTCTCCCATGTATTTTTTGATTGAGTTCCAATCAAATACTTTATTAAGTCTGTACTTTGTTTAACAATATTGTAAGTGTCTAACTTTGGAAATCTTCATCTGATTTCTTCCTCCTGGTTGTTGTACAATTGCTGAGATATTTATTCATTTATTTATTTATTTGATTTGTCAATCGCTTACAAGTTAATAGGTATAAGTATAAACATAGTTATGAATACATGAAATGGATACATATAAGAAAAAAAAACAATAGGACAAGGATGGTAGGCACGTTGGTGCGCTTATGTATGCCCCCTACAGACCTCTTAGGAAAGGGGTGAGGTCAATAGTAGGCAGTTGAAGGTTAAAGTTTTGAGGGTTTGGGGAAGAAACCACAGAGTCAGGTAGAGTATTCCAGACATTGACCACTCTGTTGCTGAAGTTGTATTTCCTGCAATCAAGTTTGGTGCAGTTTACCTTGAGAATTTGTAGTTCCCCAAGATAGGCTTTAATTCAGAGGAAGGATGGAAGGCTGAATCAACCTTAATCTGGTCAGAATCAAACTCCTAGCTGTGAGCAATGAGTTAGCCTGCAGTACTGCATTCCAACCAGAGGTGGTATTCAGCAGGTTCTGACCAGTTCTGGAGAACCGGTAGCAGAAATTTTGAGTAGTTCGGAGAACCAGCAAACACCACCTCTGACTGAAGATTTTACAGTATCCTTCCCCTGCCACACCCACCAAGCCACATCCACAGAACCGGTAGTAAAAAAATTTAATCCCACCACTGATTTAATTCCTTTCTCTTTTCACAAAGAATTTTTCTCAGCATTTTTTCTTTCTTTGGAAAAGAGTTCAGGTTAGAAGGCGGAAATCTGCCAAATAAGGTCAGGAGGAGATTGACAAGCTCAGCATGCTATCTTCTCCACTGGATTAATAAGGACTTTAAGCAAATGTCAAAATGAATGTCTGATATAACTCAGTCAGCCAAGTATATGATTCTAGCATACAGAATGCATCTAATATTAAAGCAATTCAAAATATATTTCAGATATCAAATAAGCTTGGCAAGTACACATGACTAGATAGAAGAAATTTTCTAAGGGTTAAAGGCCTTAAAGAACGCTGATATAATTGGTTATATATTGACAAAAATTAATAAATTATTTCCTGATCGAAAAGTATTAATTAAGTATACTGAATACACCCGTAAAATGTTTATTCCTGAATTCACAATGATACAAACACCCAGGTACATTATAATACAGATTTGCAATACTTGCACTGAAGACTAAATTATTCAAAAGGTGAGGTGAAAATAATAGAGGAGATAGTTATGTTATTTTAAGATATCAGCCGAGCTATTTTACAAAAAATAAGTTTAAATCCCTTACTGAGCAACTGACATAAAGAGGAAGAAGATATAAATAGGGAAGACATTTCCATTCAAATGGTTTATATTCAGGCCTCAACGCATGGAAATAATTTTTACTCTGAGGAGATTTGGATAACCTTAACAAAGCCTCCTGTATTGTCAGCATAAAAAATGGCTTTCAAGACCCTAAAAGGCACATGTAGTTGCAAGAAGAAGATATAGATGATAGCAAAATAGTTATGAGACATGGACTCCATGAATTATATTTTTATTACATAGTATCAGCTTTATAGAAAAAAAGAGGCTCAATGTTAATAGTGATTGATATCGATTAGCTGCCAGAGAGGATGTTACACAGCATCCTTTCCTTAGACCAAGGGTCTTCAAATTTGACAGTTTTAAGACTTGAGGACTTCAACTCCCAGAATTCCTGAGCTAACATGACTGGAGGAGGAATTCTGGGAGTTGAAGTCCACAAGCTGTCAAGTTTGAAGACTCCTGCCTTAGACGAAGTAGGGTGTCACAGGAAGTGTCTGCAAGCCCTTTTGTTTCAAAATAAGTTCCTATAAAGTCCTAAGGGACAAGAGCCATGATGGCTCATTTGTTAAAGGCACTGAGATTGTTAGCTGGAAAGCTGATGCCTGGGTTTAAGTCCCAAGAGCTGCACAACAGGGCATGCTCCCATTACTTGTCTTGCTTGTAGGGCATGTCAAATTTTTCAACTTTCAATTTCCAAACATTGGGGATGCTCAAAAGTTGTGATACGCCTTACGGATTGTAAATATATTTTGGTGATTTTAATATAATTTGGATATGCTTGGAAAATAACTACATAAATGTCATATCTTTTCAGACCAGCAATTCCCCAGCAACCTATTCAGACTAGCAATTCCCCAGTACCTTCAAAGAAGAACATTGTTCTTTTGAGCAGTGAGCCAGGTAGAAGAAACATTTATCATTTCATTCCAGAGAAAGGCTCAAAAACAGGAAAACCTGCTCAAATTCTCAAATTGCATTCTCAAATTGATATTGTTTCGTTTTCTTTAATTTCTGGGCAAGTTCATCTTTATCAAGTAAATTTATTTTGTGATTAACCAAATCCAATTGTAATTTAATTTGTTTATCTTGTGGTGCGACCTGCAATTTATCAACCCATTCCTTATACTCCTGTTGTAATTTTACTCTCTGTTGTTTTTTCTCCTTGTTCTTTTTGGCCATATATTTAATGGACACCCCCCTCATTACAGCTTTGGCTGTATCCCAGTTGTTCTGTAGCGAGGTATCTTGGGGATTATTTTCTCGAAAGAAAAGTTCTAACTCACTTGTCAATAACTTATTAAATAGTTCCTCTTTTAATATAGATCTCTGAAGCATCCAATTTCTTGGTTGTTGTTTCCCTTCCCACCTTAGCCTAATCATATTATGATCCGCTAATACATTTGGTTCAATTATTATGTCTACAATTTCTGAGTTTAATCTTTTTGTCATCCACATCATATCCAGTCTTGACCAGGACATGTGGCGATTAGAGTAGTAGGTGAATTGTTTTTTATCTAAATTCCTTTCTCTCCAGACATCATTAATATTAAACTCTTTAGTAAGGTCTAAGAATGTTTTAGGTAACTTTTTCTTCTTTTCCAGGTTGATGTTATTTCCCTTGTAATCTAGTAGTTTATCCGTGACCGCATTAAAATCTCCTATAATAGATAACTCCTGGTATTGTAATTCTTTAATTGTTTATTTCTTTATTGTGTAATTTTTGAAAGAAGGATTCCTGGGGGCCATTTGGTGCATAGATTACCACTAGTAAGCTTTTAATCTCTCTTATTTCAATCTCTACCATTAAAATCCTACCTTCTTTATCCGAATATATTAATGAGGCTGGGATCCTCTCTTTTATATAAAGTACCACTCCTCTCTTTTTCTTTTGGTCTAAAGATTAGAACAAGTTTCCCAATTTTTTATTCTCTAATAAATGTTTTTGCTTTTGTGAAATGTGAGTCTCTTGTAGAGCAATGATGTCAGCTTTTTGTACTTGTAAGTATTTGAAAAGCTTTTTTCGTTTTATTGGGGAATTTAAACCATTAATGTTCCAGGATATGCAATCACATACGTTTACATTTTTATTGTAGTCTATACTTGGTACTTCTAGTGACTCTAACATCTTTGGGTTCTTCTGTAGGTTTCCCTTTCCCATTGTCATCATCTTTATTTTCTATTATATTTACCTTTCTATTTATATCTGGGATTTCCCCTTCCTCTCTCCTCATTGGTTCTCGATCTTCCATTTCTTGTTCTCTATTCAGTTGTTGATCAAAAAACATCTCTGCTTTCTCTATTGTATCTAGTTTATATTTCTTGTCTGCCCAGGTCAGCATTACGCCTTCTGGGACTAGCCATCTAAAATTAATACCTCGTTTTATAAGTTTGGTAGTTAAAAATTGATAGGGTCTTCTTAAATCCCTTATTTTTTTAGGGGTCTGTTTGAGTATTATAATTTGCTTACCAGCATACTCTACAGTATTATCCCTAGCTCTATGCAGAATTTCATCTCTAAGAGATTTCCTTACGAGTTTTACATGGACCTCTCTCGATAGGTTGAATCGTCTTGCATAGTTGGTTTGCACCCTATACAGTTCGTCAATGTCCTTTATCAACTCTTCCTTTTCTGTTTCCAATAAATCAGCAAATATGTTAGTAATCACCACCCATAAATTTTCGCCCTTGTCTTCTCTCACATTTTGTAATCTCAAATAATGGGCCGCTTTTTCTGCCTCGAGATGTATTATCGCCAATTCTAATTCCTTGTTTTCCCTTTCTAATTTGTCAGTTATTTCATCCACCCTCTTCTCTTCCATGTTTACCTTTGTTTCAATTTCTATTATTTTTTCCTGGTTCTTTTTCATCTCTTGCTGAAATATCTCAAATTTTTCATCTATTTTTTGAATTTTTTCCTTCAAATCCGTTCTCACCGACCCTATCTCTTTTTTCATGTCCTCATGATTTTTAATCATCATGTCTTGCATTTCTAGCATCAGAGCCTGTAGGTCTTTCGGGGGATTTGGGCGCTCTTTTGGTAGCATATCATCAATTACCCTTTGCACAGATGGGCTCAGCACAGTTGTAGTGGTCACTGATTGGGTGGGTGGTTTCCTGATTGCACCCGGTTTTGAAACACTCGACATTTTTTCAAATTTACTCACAATTTTCCCCACACCGGTAAGTAAAAACTTAACATCCCCCCTGTGCCTTTACACCAAATAACTCCATTCCCCGATTTCCTCCCCTCTTCTGAAGATTGTCTAAGATAGAGATTATAACTAAAGTGCCTTCTGTACCTAATCAAATCCCGACAGTATCCTTATATCAACAAGTATAATTGTTAGTAGTAGAATCAGTTAGTTTCTTCCACTCGATAAGTAATTATTCTGATCACCTAAAAGCTTATCTAATATCTAATATCTTAACTTCAATTAATACAATTCTAAGTTAATTATCTTATCAATTGTAAATTCCGAAGAGTTTCGGTATTCCGATGTTTTAAGTAAGTAAAAATCTAATTACCAAAAAGAGGAACAAAAAAAAAAGGAAGGGAGAAGAAAGAAGCAAAGAAGAGGGGTGGGGAGTGAAGCAGGAGGATCAAAAAGAAGAGGGGGGAGAGAGAAAGTATCCAACTTAATAGAGTAAAGCCTGAGGGAGGAGAATAAAACAGGGAAGGAATATAATGTATCACTTTTCAATCCACTCTTCAATCCAGATCTTGGTGCTCTAGCGTGACTTGTGAAGATTCTGTGCAACTTTCTCCACTTTCCTCCTTCCTGTGACTGATTATCTTCCAGATCTGCTACTGTAGAAAGTTTCCTGTATGACTTAGGGTTCCTCTATGACTCGACAGTTCTGTTGATTGGACCGGTTTCAAAAAGGCTTCAAAGCATAAAATCGAATATAATCTACACGTTATAGTTAATTTTCTTGAGAGATTTTTAAATTTGCTCTCCTTAGATCTTGATTTAATTAAATCGCTTCCTTTCACTTTTGTGCCAGAACGTTGATTAAAGAGTTCACAGCGTCCGTTTTAGCCAACTCCGCTGTTATCCTTAAATTCGGCAAGGGGAAGGACGAGTCTTAACTTCACAAATAAATCTATTTAAATCCAGCCCGAAATATCAAAACTTTTCTTCCAACAACCTGCAGTCGTATAAAGCTGATCAGTTAGCTAAACTTCTTCTCCTTCAATCTTTAATTTCTTTTTTTAACTCTGCTTCGTTTCAATTTTTCCGCTCACCATGGGTCTCGCCGCTCAGCCACCCATTCAAATCGGAGCTAATAGTTTATCTTTGGATAACTCAAAGTTGTTATTGGCGTCAAAATAGTTTTCAATAAAGTATACTTATTGGATGTTCTTTAGGTTCGCAAAGCTCTACCTTGTTCTGTTTGGTCACCGCTAGTGTGGTCAGCTGTCAACACCGGAGGGAAGCCATTGCTGGCGCCCCGCTCCTCCGCCACTCATACTGGTTCACCCCCGAATCCGCTTCAGATCGCCACCTGAAACTTCTCCTTGGGGGACCCCTCTCCTTCAGGAACCCTCCAAGCCCCTTCTGGACTCCGTAGAGCCCCTGCAACCGGAGAATGAAGATCTGTGCTCCGCAGAAGCCTCTGCTCGCACGTCTCTTCCCTTTGACAGCTGACCGGAAGCTCACAGCTGACCAGGGCGCTGGTTAGCCTCTAGACTTAAGAAACAGCATGAAAAGAGGTGGGTTACCAAACTAAGAAATGAACAAGGGAAGTTATGCTTTAAGGAGGAAGAAAAAAAGTGCATTATCCAAAAATATTATAGTGACTTGTACACCGAAGCTAATCATACAACAGAAGACCAGATTCAAAACTATTTGGAGAAAGTTGATTTTACAGAAATTTTAGATGAGGATAAAGAATTTTTAAACCAAAACATAACCCTCCAAGAAGTATATGGGGCCATCATAAAGCAAAAAACTGATAAAGCCCCAGGGCCAGATGGCCTACCCGCAGAAATTTATAAATCGCAACAAGAAATTTTAGGGAAAGAATTGTTGAAGATCTTTAATGAAGTCCTTAACAAGGCGAAATGCCCCCAATCTTGGCAAGAGGCCAGAATATCTATTATCCCAAAAGCAGGTGCTGATTTGACAGAACCAGGTAACTATAGACCAATTTCCCTTCTTAATGTGGATTATAAAATTTTTATGACCATTATAGCTGAAAGATTTAAAAGAATACTTAATAAATTTATCTCTGCAGATCAAAATGGTTTTCTCCCACAAAGACATCTCAGAAACAACATTAGGGTAACATTAGATATATTAGAGTATTATGAAGAATGCAGTGCTGATCAAGCTGCGCTACTATTTTTAGATGCCCAAAAGGCATTTGATAATGTGAAATGGGAGTTTATTCTACAACAAATTAAATTCCTGGATTTAGGACCCAAATTTATAAATGTTATTACAGCTATTTACCAAAAACAAGAAGCTAAAATTTTAATAAATGGGGGACTGACGAGGAGATTTCAAATACAGAAAGGAACTAGACAAGGATGCCCACTGTCTCCTCTGCTGTTTATCATGACCCTGGAGGCTTTAATTAGGATGGTCCAACAGGAAAGCGATATAAAAGGATTAAAAATTAAGAAGGAAGAGTTTAAACTGCAAGCATTTGCTGATGATTTGCTTTTTATTCTGGAAGAACCACAAACCTCAGGACTTAAATTGTTACAGAAACTGGAAGAATTTGGCCTTGTAGCGGGACTCAAAATTAATAAAAATAAAACTAAGATGATCACGAAAAATATGACAAATAAACAGAAAGAAGCACTGGCCACAATAATGGATATTGAAATTGTGGAAAAAATAAAGTACTTAGGAATTATTATATCAACCAGATTTAGCTCCCTCAAGAAAGATAATTATGACCCCCTTATTAAACGAATATCGGAGGATTTAATAAGATGGAATAATTTAAATTTATCCTTTATGGGCAGGATAGCCACGGTAAAAATGAATATCTTACCTAAATTACTATTCCTTTTTCAAAACGCTCCTATAATACTCAATAGAGCCTTTTTTGATAGGTTAAACAAGATAATATCAAGTTTTATTTGGCAAAAGAGAAAACCGAGGACAAAATTAAAATTACTACAAGATGCCACAGAGAGAGGTGGATTGGGTTTGCCAAATTGGGAATTGTATCATAGTGCTGCAATAATGACTTGGTTAAAAGACTGGATCAACCATACTAATACAAGAGTATTAACACTAGAGGGATATAACCTTCAGTCAGGTTGGCATGCTTTTCTTGGACAAGACAATATAAAAGGATATAGCTATGTGCAAAAACACAAACTTAGACAGACACTTTTACACACCTGGTTTAAAATCAAGAAACAAATGTACATCCAAACCCCAATTTGGCTATCAACATTAGAAGCCTTGATGCACCCACATTTATTAAGATATGACAAAATTATCACCTATGAAGAGCTCTTAGATGTGAAAGGCGATCTACTAACCAGACAACAATTGATTGATAAAGGAATAGATTTGGAATGGTGGGCCTATCTGCAACTCCAATCTAAATACGCAAAAGACAAGAAGGAATTGGGTATTAGTACAACAAGGACTGAATTGGATGAAATCTTGCTAGGGCAGGATAAAAAGATGATCAAAAAAATTTACCATGTATTATTAGAGGCCAAACTGGAAGAAGAAATTGTAAAAGAAACAATGGTACTATGGATGAGAGACTTTGGTTATAATATAAATTTGGATGATTGGTGGAATATTTGGATTAGAAACAAAAAAATAACCCTAGCAACCCCGCATAAAGAAAATCTTTATAAATTATTCTATAGGTGGCATATGACACCAATAAGATTAGCTAAAATTAATAATAAACTCTCACCTACTTGTTGGAAATGCAACAAGGAAAAAGGCACTTATTATCATATGTGGTGGCGTTGCAGAAAGGCCCAGGAATATTGGAATCAAGTTCATAAATGGTTACAGGAAATGTGCAAGGAGGAGATACAATTCACCCCAGAATTCTTTCTACTTGGAATTACAAAAAGGACATATCCGAAAGACACTTTCTACTTAATGATACATATTGTTACTACAACAAGGATGGCTTTTGCTCAAAACTGGAAAAACATTGAAACTCCAACTGAAGCAGAAACACTAAGAAAAATTATTACGAGAGATGGACAAATTGACTATGGAAATAAAAAACAAGGAAGAAATGGACTATTATAAAATATGGAACAATTTTTATGGATGGCTGGATAGAAGAAAGATCCAATAGCTTATTTTAAATTGGACTTGATCTACATTGGACAATAAGTGAGATGAACTTAGCAATACCTGTTCAAATTTAATGTACGTTTTGTGTGTGGTTATATGTTGTTTAAGTTTATGTTTGTTTATGTGTGATTATATAATGAAATAAACTGTAAATTAAAAAAAAAACAGGAAAACCTGCTCAAGTGATTGCAGATAATTTGGTGTATTTTGTGAAGAAGAAAAAGGCATTGATAAAATCTTGAAGGCTGTTGGAGAAGTTTCTACAAATGTTAATACTGGTTGTGAAGATGGTGCATTGCACTGGGAAGAGGTCAAGCTTGACAGAAGTTGATCTTAAGTTTTGGAGAGTTTTGCCTTTAAAGCCATTTTTTGAAACCCATATTCGACAAACCCTATTTCAAAACATGGCTCTAAAGCAGGGGTGTCAAACTCAAGGCCTTTGGGCCAGATCCATCCAGCAGAGTGCTTAGATGTGGCCTGTGGGACCACTGTGGAAATAGTGAAAGATTGGCCTGCTGTGCCTTTTCCAATGAAAACAGAGCTTGGGTGAACCACTTGTGGCCTGCATTCCATTTTTTCTGGCAGAGGGTTGCGGGAGACCATCGTAATCGAAAACAGAACTCAGGAGCCTGTTTTCTCTGGCAGAGCTCTCGGGCTGCCACAATGCACGTGATGTCAAACTAGCAATGCCCTCCATGGCTACACCCACCCCAGGGCCCTGAGGTCAAACACAACCCTGATGCAGCCCTCAGTGAAATTGTGTTTAACACTCCTGCTCTAAAGGCAAGGTGTGCTAAATCTTAAGAATGATAATGGTGTGTACTACCCTTGCTGATTTGACATCAAAGTAAAACATTCCTGGAATGAAGGCAGGTGTCATATATTGTTTCAGCTGCAGCAAGTCAGACTGCAAAAGATGGCTGTAGTAGATGCTGTTTTGCCAACTATTCAGTGCTCAGCATGGTGCACTTCCAGTGAAATGATAATCCAGACACACTTGTGTTCAGATGACATTCAAGAGAGGAGAGCTGATGTGCAAAAGATCATTGACTTGAAAAGTGCAGAAGATGATGTACGGGCAAATTTTTCTATATGTGCAAGAAAAATGCCTTTAATCAATGCTAGAGCTTTCGCTCTGCTGGAGCTGATTGACTTGTCTGAAGGTGTACACGTGCAAACTGACTACATCAGAAATAAAGAAGTTCATTGGTGAACCAGTGCAAGTACCACAGTGGTTCTGTCATGCCCAATCAATAAAGAGATGTGTGAAACAGGTCACAGAGGCAGCAAGCAGAGTGTATACACATGAGAAATGTGAGCAAGAATTCCAGATGAGAAGGCACGGCAATAAGTCAACTTGGTTGGGAAGATGCCAGAAACACAGATAACCAAAGTCAATGCAAGATAAACTCATGTTTTCTCCCAGCAGCTGCCACACTCAGGATGCATCTCTTTTAAATGCTCTTCCCAGCTGCAGCTAATGAAGGGAATCAGGGCCCTTTCCTGCCCCGTAAGCCACGCAACCTACATTACTCTCTTCTCTGTTTCTCCCTGTGTGCCCTACAATGAACAGGGGGTAGGCCTGGGTCTTCCTCTGAATTCCGTCTCCCTTGTTCTACCTCTTCCCTGCTCTGTCCAGACAGACTTTGCCTTTCCCCAGTTTCATCCACAACTAATGGAGCCACACTCCCACTCCCTTTCAGTTGTTCATCTTCCTCCTCAGATTCAGACTCTGACAGGGGCATGACAGTTACAATCAAAAGGATTAGGATTAATATTTTTTTATATTTTTAGTTTAACAATAGTAATGTTACAGGAAACATAAAATGGAAAATAATAAGGTTAGGTATTTGAAAAACAACATTTTTCAAAAGTGACAAAAATTGTAACTAAATCTAATTTGAATATTTATAATTAATTTAAAAATTCAAAAGGATAAAGATAGAAGATTTATTTTATAAAAGAAAAATACTACAAAATATTAACATTTATTTCAATGTTTTATACTGATCTAATCAGGAACAACTAAGATTCTTAAGAAAGTAATTAAAGATTTAAAGCTAAAATGAGAAATAGAAAAAAATTGAGATAAGATAAATTCAGAAGTTGTCATGCATCTTCAAATTAAAATCTACCAATAATATCCTCAGCACTTTTCATTTGCTAGAATTAAATATACTTTAATCTGAACTATGAACAATTTAATTTAAATTTTCACAATAATAATCTGCCAAACTAAAACAAACAAAAAAGATCTCTGTAAAATATTTTGAAGATTTTTGAAAGGAATGTGCTGTCAAGTTCTGATTATCAATATTTTTTTTAAAAAAACCCTCAATCATTTATTTCTTGTTGCATAAGAAATTTAGAAAATATATAAATCAGGATTTGGCATTAGTAGATTTGAAATTTGGTTCTGAAAACTATTTTTAATAAGTCAGTTTTACAAGAATCTTACAGTCATCCATAGCAGGATGATAAAAAAAAACCTCTTAAAAATCTTTCAACAACAACAAACATGAACATCCAAAGAAAATAAGAAAACAAACTATTTTAAAACTTCCAAAGAGCCTGTAAGCATTCAAAATGTAAAGAAAAAAAATTGGAACACTATATAAGAGAGCTAGAATAAGGTGATGGTTTGGATTATAAATCAAGTGCACATCATTGGAAATCTTAAATTCAATTGTTAATTGCCTTTGTATACTCAATGTTATGTATGTAGGTTTGAATGTTATTGGTTTATTTGAACTGTTCTTGTAAAATGTCAAATGGTATTGGTTTAAATAGTGCGGGAAGAAACCCTGCACTCCCATTGGCTGGCGACCACGGCTGCAGGCTATAAGAGGCAGCCGTAGCCAAGCCAGGACGGGTCCATTTGAGCTGTAGTCACTTAATAAACTCTTTGCTGGAACTCCTCGCGTCTGACTCTTCATGCAAACTTAACACTCAATAACTGGAGTAAAGCATGTTTATCTGGACAAAGTCTCATATTGTGTGGTTTAAACTGACCCAATAAATATTGTAGCAGGAAAGAAAAGCTTTAACACAAAATTGTACCAGAACAGTTGTGTTGTGTGATATCAGTTATTCTATCAAAATAACAATTATCAAAAATTGTGGAAAACAATTAAAATTATTTAACAGTTTTGTGATTACTAATTTTAACTGGTCTCAGAATGCTTTTTATCTTCATTATTCTCTTCTTTCTCCTTCCCTTCTTGAACCAATTATCCCTCTTAAAGAAATATACTACCTCCATATAAGCAAATACCTACTGATACTTTATTTATAGTTCAGATAATGCTGAGGATGAAAGAAAGCAAAAGGAAGATGAGGGTAAAACAGCTGACAGGACGAGATTAAGAGAAAATTCCTGAAATGCCCAACTACTAAGAGACTGTCTGACTGATATCTGTAAATCAAGCACAAGCTATTATAATTAACCCCCAAAAATGCATTCAAGTTTCTTAGACCAACAAATTATGATCCTACAAGAGTTGCAGAGTTGCCTTGGTGGCAATCTGTGGCCTTGATGCTGTTTTATATTGCAGGAAAGCGGCTTGATATTTATTTATTGAACAAAAATTGTTATTAATGCTTTATATCAGGTTTTTATTTAAAAAAACAATTCTGCAAGGAGGATATATCCTCTCTAAATTGAATGGAGATACCTAGCTAGATAGCTAGAAAATGATAGCTAGAGAATGATAGATAGGTAGATAAGTAGGGAGAGAGGGAGGGTAGCAGGTGGCAGGCAGGTAGGCAGACAGATAGAAAGATACCTAGCTATAAATACAATTTGAACTGGCTGTTTTAATGTAATTATTATCATTGGAAAGAGTTGGGGAATCCATTATTTGTTTATTTTCTGAAGAAAGATGAAAACTGATATGAATATACAAACAGGCAATTTGCAAAAAAAAAACAAGAAGTGATTGGAATATCCTATTTTAAAAAAATCAATAGATTCTAGTTTAATGAATCTTAAATAGGTGAAATTAATTTCAACATTTTTAATTCAACACTTTTTCTAAATATATTAGACATATCAGAGGGTAGTTAATAAGGCATAGATGATTACCAAATGTTAAAAAAGGAAAAATGGTGGAGACAATATTATGTTTTTGGCCTACTCTATGGTTACCCTGCTTTGATTTTATATTCATAAATATGATACCATAATATTGGATAGAAAATGAGATTCAACAATAGTTAAAACAAGGTTAATCTATGCACCTAACACTTGGAATTTAGCAGCCTATGATGAACTCTAAAATGTAACTAAAGAGATGGCTTCATTTCAATAGAAAGATTCTCTAATACCCAATTTAAATCTTGGATTAATGAAATGTGTTCACTTTCAACCTATGAACTAGTCCTTTATTGATGTAGAAGAAATTCCGACCAATATTTTCTGTAGTTCTAAGGTTTAACTTGCTATTTAAAAGCAGATTAAGACTCTGAAAATACATGCATTTTATTGTGTATAAAAATTCTCATCTTCCCATCATTTATTTTGTATTTATGATATGTTAGTTTTTCGTATTTATGATATGTTAGTTTTCCTTATGTTTGTAAGCACTAAAATGATAAAAGGGAATTTTTAAAATTGCATTCCTAAGGCATATAGCACTTTTGACCATCATTTTATTAAAACTTTTTTCTTCAGCAAGTCTGCTTGTTTCAATTCATTCCCTAGATAAGCCTCTATACAAGGCAGAAGAATACAAAATAAGAGGCATTAAATTTTCTGTTCTTGCTTCATATAATTTTGAAATGTATATCTGGTTGCCTTCTGTCTTTTTTTACAGCAGGGCGACTAATGGTAGAAGCTGTAACCACACATCTTTATTATTCCCTTATGACAACCCAGGTGACATTTTAGATTTCAATGATCTTTTCATTTTGAGACACTGTTTATACCTGGTCAAAGTCTAACCACCTTCTTGATATAAATTTGTTGCAAAATTGAAGTGTCAAAAACACTTTCCAGTTCCTCATATCAAAAGAGATCCAATATAACTGATTAAAAAACAGAATTATTTAGAATATGATTTCTTCAAAATACAGCTACCATAGTAAATCACTCTCAAACATACAGTAACCCGAATCACTTCACAATAATGGATATTCTGTATTGATATCCAGACGCAAGTTTACCTTTGTTCATGGAAGCTCAGCAGATATTGTGGGAGCAGTCACTTTCTCTCAGCCCAACTCCCAGAGTTTACTCTCTGATTTTTTTATTGTGGGGAAAAGATTAGGAGGGAAAACCATGTACACTGCCCTGATCTCCTGGGTCGGATGCGTCATGCACTGGCCGCGCCCAGTTTAGCGAACGGGAAAAAAGTCCTGATATGTCACGTGATGCCACCGTGATGATGTGAGTTTGATATGCCTGTCCTAGATTATGATAATCATCATCATCATCATCATCACATCAATCATCATAACCATTATGATCATGATATGAAAAGAAATAAAATTATTTGGAATAATGCCCACATTATGATGGTGTATTCAGCTATCCTAGATTCTTGAAAAGGATCCTAGAATGGAAGTAGCAAATCTAATCAGAACTATCTGGTAGTCTGTATATAAATAACAACAGCAACAATGGCAATAAAAATAATATACTTATTTTGGGGGGCTATTCTTTTGTTTTTTCTTCAGTTCTTTTTGCAACCAAAAGAGGGTTGCAAACTATACAGATTACTATCTAACATCAATTTGAATGTGATTGATTAATTGTGAACATAGCCATATCCCTACTTATAAGAGAGTGTGAACGATTATGCAAGCATGTTATTGTAAGCTTTTTATTGTTATTTTTCCCCCTTTAAAGATTTCTGCTTGTTCTTCAATTGAATTGTACAGCCTAAATGTTATATTAAAGGTGGACAAAATTCTGAGGTGATTTATTTTTGTCTGGTTTTTTTACATCTCAAAAACCTGGATTCTTTCTATATCCACACTATTTTCAACTACCTTCTATCTGTATTATAATCTAACCATTATAAGAACTCATTTGTTTTGGGCAAGTTTTTAGTAAATAATAAGTAAAACAGATAAAAGTTCTTTCAACATCTGGAGACTACTTGGATATATTGATGCATTTACCTAGATGTAACTGTAGAGTCACAATTAGCCATTGCATTCTTCCAGGACATGGGTTTTCTTCCCAACTTTCCAGTTTTAATATACAGTTTTGGAACTTTGAAGCTTTGCATCTACCTGACGCTAATTAAGCCCCAATATGCTTAGTTTTTGATAGCAGAGAAAACTAGCCAGAGGCTGCCATAAAACTTAGAATGCATATACATTCCACTAATAAGATGCAATTAAGTAGACTATATTACATATTCTATGATATGCTATAATTTTGAAAATGTCCCAAAGGAACTTTTTCAAGAAGCAATTGGACTTTCTGGTTTCTCTTTAAAGACATTTTGCTCCTCATCCAAGAAAATTCTTCAGCTCTTGGATGAGAAGTCAAATGTCTTCAAAGAAAAACTAGAAAGTCCAGCTGCCTCTTGAAAAAGCACTTTCGAGACAACCACGATTTGGATGACAGAGAATATCCATAGACATTTAGCAATTCCGAAAATGTTTAGCCGGAACTGACTTAGGCCTTATAAGCTATGTTATTTGAGGATAAATATAACTTACTTGTAGCAGATTTGTTTTATTAACCTTGTCAGTTAAAAACATCATTCATTCAATGTTAAGTAATGATTTCTGTGCTCTTATGATCTTACAGACATAACTTCTTTTTGTCATTTTGCATTTCTTTTCAATTATTGGGGGTAGAAAAGTCTTCCTGTGCAATTTAAGATTCTAAATTTTAATTCTAAAAGTTATAGGACTTTTTAAAAAATGTCCTTAGTGAAGAAAACAGCTCTCTGGCTCTTTAAGAAGAAAAAATAATTTTCTCCTAACACTGCTCCCTGTCTTAAATTCTATTATACTGTGTTCAGTTGATTCTTTGTAATTCTATACAGGGTTCCTCTGAAAATTTTTACAGTAACTTTTTTTTTAAAAAAAGCATTCAATACTCAGAATTTTCCAGCAAGATATTAAATTACCAGTGTCTTTACATCATGCAAAGCAGTCAAATAGGAAATAGTAGAAATTTCTATTTTGTTGTTATAATTAACTTAGCTGACTTATGAACTCCGTTTGGTAAAAATACTTTTTTATTGTAGTAAGTCATGTGGAAACTGCTTAAAATAAGAATATATTTGGTTGGAATATAGTATATATTATCTTTACAAACAGAATTATAACAACAGAAGGTCAGAATACTATCTCCTTCCACACGAGTTGATACGAAAATTACTTATTTACCCAATATTTTTTTTCTTCAAGTGCAACTATTCCTGACTGTTCTTCAGAATTAACTTTTAATTCAGAAATGCATGCCAAATAAACATTGGCCTCTGATCTCATACTGAATGAGCAGTGGATCTGATCCTTATAAAAATTCATCATGCAATCTTAAAAGCTCCCTACACAAAAGTCTCATAGAAAAACATAAATTTGAACTTCCAGAATGTCTTTTAACTAACTCTAGGTAGTCTTCCATACAAGTATAATAAAGTCTGGAATTTCTTATCTTCTGAGCTCAAACTATTTGATTTATCATTTCTGTCTACCCAATTGTTTCCCTCAGAGTATGGAATAGAAGTGGAATTCTCTAGGGGCCTGATTTTCCACTCTATTCAGCTGCCATTATATACATAAAAGGCTGTTCCTTTTGGAGGTGTCTGTGCTAATTATCCACAGTATTATTTCCAATGCTCTGGAAAATGGTGTGCCTGTTGATGTACAGATGTTATAAATTGGTGCCTGTTGTACATGGCTTTCATTATTTTTCTCTGCTTATTGCCCCATATATTGGCTGATATATATATATATATATATATGTAGGTCTTGGTGTATTCGGGTCTTGTCCCGTGTAAGGTTGAGAATACCTTGGCAACGTTTCGACGAAATCTCATCCGTCATCTTCAGGCTGGTGTCTTCAGCTTCGTTCTCCTGGGAGAAGTGTGTGATCGTGGCTGTTTTTCCCTTTTAAACTCTAGAGTTGGATGTGTTGTTACTTTTTGATTGGTTTGTGGAGTTGATGTATGCAGATTGGATGGCTTTTTCCTGAGACCCTGTGTGGCTGAGGTGCTGGAGGTGTGTCTCTCAGCCTTTTGTGTTGTAACGACCTGGGTAATGGGCTGTGTGATGACCTTCTGAGTTCTATTGTTGTGATGTCCTGGGTGTGGTGCTGTAATCTCCTGGGTCGTTGTCTGTGCTGCAACCTCCTGATGTTTTGTGTTGTGAACTCCTGAGTTCTGTGATGTAGTATCCTGGGTGGAAGGCTGTGATGTGGCATTCTGGGCCTTGGTTTGGCTCCGAGTTTGAGGTCTGGCTATGTGTTTATAGCGTGTATCAGTTTGCTTAGTTTGGGGGTTGGAGGGGGGTGTAGCAGCTGGTGTTGCAGCCATGGTCTGGTTTCTGGATGGTGGTTGCCTTTCATCTGTGGCGTGGGCTTGGGTTTGAGTCTGGTGAAGGAGATTGGTGGTGGCATCATGTGTTATTTTGGGTCCGGTGTTGGTTTTTGTGGCTGGGACTCGTTTGTTGATTAGGGCTAGTTTCCAGATGTCTGGTAGGCGGGAAGTATCATCCCGTTTATTCATGTTATGGGGGAAGCCATCGAAATAGAGAAACACCCCCATAACATGAATAAACGGGATGATACTTCCCGCCTACCAGACATCTGGAAACTAGCCCTAATCAACAAACGAGTCCCAGCCACAAAAACCAACACCGGACCCAAAATAACACATGATGCCACCACCAATCTCCTTCACCAGACTCAAACCCAAGCCCACGCCACAGATGAAAGGCAACCACCATCCAGAAACCAGACCATGGCTGCAACACCAGCTGCTACACCCCCCTCCAACCCCCAAACTAAGCAAACTGATACACGC
This sequence comes from Naja naja, assembly GCA_009733165.1. Taxonomy (NCBI): domain Eukaryota; kingdom Metazoa; phylum Chordata; class Lepidosauria; order Squamata; family Elapidae; genus Naja; species Naja naja. Next base: position 115,889,372 of record CM019148.1, on the reverse strand, counting down.
TATAAACACATAGCCAGACCTCAAACTCGGAGCCAAACCAAGGCCCAGAATGCCACATCACAGCCTTCCACCCAGGATACTACATCACAGAACTCAGGAGTTCACAACACAAAACATCAGGAGGTTGCAGCACAGACAACGACCCAGGAGATTACAGCACCACACCCAGGACATCACAACAATAGAACTCAGAAGGTCATCACACAGCCCATTACCCAGGTCGTTACAACACAAAAGGCTGAGAGACACACCTCCAGCACCTCAGCCACACAGGGTCTCAGGAAAAAGCCATCCAATCTGCATACATCAACTCCACAAACCAATCAAAAAGTAACAACACATCCAACTCTAGAGTTTAAAAGGGAAAAACAGCCACGATCACACACTTCTCCCAGGAGAACGAAGCTGAAGACACCAGCCTGAAGATGACGGATGAGATTTCGTCGAAACGTTGCCAAGGTATTCTCAACCTTACACGGGACAAGACCCGAATACACCAAGACCTACATACCTTTACCCGTGAAAATCTACGAAAACAAATATATATATATATATATATATATATATATATATATATATATATATTGCAAGCTGAACTTAAAGTTGTATGTTTTGATCCAGATAGAGGACTTGTCTAAGGGTGTGCTGTTTGCAAACTAAACTGGAAATCATCCACATTAATTTTCTAACACAAACACAATTGGTTTCAATCATTATATTACAGGTCAAATCTGGAAATAGAGATCATCATTTATATATGATACAGAAAAAGTAACAGCCATAGGTCAAAAGTATCAATGGGACTTATACCAGGTTATAAAGGGCTCAAATTGTTCTTTGAATCAAAATGTTTTCAACTTTTTATCACAGTGAAAGATCTGCATACATATTAATACTGCTTTCTTGACCTTGATAGTTCACAATGCCTATTTTATATAAACTTTTGGACAGATCTTTACATAAAAATCACAATATTCTCTCTTTGGCACTTTAATAGACATTAAGACTCACAGGAAGAAAAGATTGCCTCTTAATAAAAATCAGCAAGAGAGAAATGCTGATTAACTACAGAAGAAAGATTGCCTGGAGAGCAATTCCTTGTCCCAAATCTCACATAGTAGAATGTACATTTAGATACAGTTCTCAAGACAAAGCAATGAAATTTGGGCACAGAATATACTTTAACTCTATTGTACAGGATCAAATGTTATTCCATCTAAAAGATTATCTATATCAGAAATAAAGGACTATGGCCATCTAATTTCTGAAGACTCTTAGCTTCTATCAATATTAGTCAGCATGATCAATAAAATGAGACATTGGGAATTAATGCTAGGACATCATGTAAAAATTCAGATCACTAAATCAATAAATGAAGGCTTTGATGAGCATGTGATGTATGGCTCAATGAAAGCAAAGGAAACTTTTAAACTGTAATAATCTCTATTTTCATTATTGAGTCATTAGGTAACTGCCTTTGCTTTTTCTGTTACTTGCAACTTCATAGTGAATTAAGGCAGCCTTTTTTTAAGAAAAGAAGCTGCCAAACAACAATCATTGGGTTAGCATTTGGATAGATTACAAGATCATCAAGGAATTCTGGTACTTAGTTAAACTGGAATATGTATGCCTGTCCTAGAAAATGACAATGATAGACTGCATCTATTCTGATATCAAATACACTGCATGCATATCCATATAGTCATCAGAAATCAAGCTCACTTGGATCATCTTTCTCTCTCTTTTTCTTTACATTTTATTAAAATATGTGCCTCAAATTCAAAAGACAATTAAAAAAAATTTGATTTATATAATAGGCCAGTTAGTAGTATACAATTCCCTGACTTGCAGAAATAAATTGCATGAAATGTATGTGTGTGTGTGTGTGTGTGTGTGCATGCGTGTGTGTGTACATACTGTAGATATGTTGTTGTTGCAGTAGTACTCTGCCTTCTAGAGATTCAGGAAGGTACCTAGCATTTCCTCCATTGTTTCCTCCACAACAGCCATGGGGAAATGTGATGAGCTCAGAGATAGACTGACCCTAAAGCACTTACTGTCTTTCCATGATCAAAGAAAGTCTTGGAATGTGGGTATCTGAACTCTTGTCCAACTGATGGTGGTTTGATCCCTCACCAGTTCCCATACTGATTGCAGCTCAGTGTTCGGAATTCAACACCATCTGCTAATTTTAAATGCCTGCATGATCTTGGTGAAGAAAAAAAAATACAACCAAGCCTTGGGTTGAAGAGCAAAGTAAATACTGAGAATATCTGTCATTTCTTGTTTCTGCCTTCTTCGGCAAATTCAGGTCCAGATCAGATTACAACCCCCCTTTATCTCGATCTTTCCATTCATTTATTTGTACAAAGAACAATTTGTCACCTTCCTTCTCTGTTCCCTCACTTGATTGCACATTTCAAAAACTTGTGCAGGAATCAGCCATCCCACTGAGCTCAGAGAAATTGCTATTAATAAACACATTGATTTTCTGTTACACAAGAGGGAAGCATTGTTAGGTTTTCCTCCACTACTTGGTGGGGAGGGTGGGGAAAAAACCACCTACTCTAATATCTGCACCACTCATTCACTAAGTTGTTCAAATTGTACTTTAATATATGTTTAATTGTTTTTCAGGTTTTTCAGATTAGATTAGATATCAAAGAAACAGTGCATTCACTGAGTCCATTTTGCTCATTGGAACTGTTTCACAGATTTAAAGGAATGTGAATGGAATGGAATGGAATGGAATAGAATAGAATAGAATAGAATAGAATAGAATAGAATAGAATAGAATAGAATAGAATTCTTTATTGGCCAAGCGTGATTGGACACACAAGGAATTTGTCTTGATGCATATGCTGTCAGTGTACATAAAGAAAAGATACATTCATCAACAGTCAAGAATCATACGGTACAACACTTAATAATAGTCATAGGGTATAATAAGCAATCAAATCATACTAGGAATGAGTCAATAAAAATCGTTAGGATACAAGAAACAAGGTTACAGTCATACAGTCATAAGTGGGAGGAGATGGGTGATAAAGAAGGATAGGAGGATTCATAGTAATAATAATAGTAATGCAGACTTAGTAAATAATTTGACAGTGTTGAGGGAATTATTTGTTTAGCAGAGTGATTGCGTTCTGAAAAAAACTGCCCTTGTGTCTAATTGTTCTGGTGTGTAGTGCTCTATAGCATCATTTTGAGAGCATGAGTTGAAACAGTTTATGTCCAGGATGTGAGGGGTCTGTAAATATTTTCACAGCCCTCTTCTTGACTTGTGCAGTATACAGATCCTCAATGGAAGGCAGGTTGGTAGCAATTGTTTTTTCTGCAGTCCTAATTATCCTTTGAAGTCTGTGTCTGTCTTGTTGGGTTGCAGAACCAAACCAGACCCTTATAGAGGTGCAGATGACAGACTCAATAATTCCTCTGTAGAACTGTATCAGCAGCTCCTTGGGCTGTTTGAGCTTTCTGAGTTGGCACAAAAAGGACATTCTTTGTTGTGCTTTTTTGATGGCACTTTTGATGTTAGGTGTCCATTTTAGGTCTTGTGATATGATAGAACCTAGAAATGTGAAGGTCTGTACTGTTGATACTGTGTTGTCTAGTATTGTAAGAGGTGGTAGTATGGGAGGGTTTCTCCTAATGTCTACCACCATTTCTACGGTTTTGAGTATGTTCAGTTCCAGATTGTTCCAGTCATACCACAAGGCAAATTGTTCAAACTCCCATCTGTATGCGGATTGTTCATTGTCTCAAATGAGACCAATCACTGAATACAGAGAAGAAGCACCACAGCCAACCACAACTTATTTACAGCTAGGTATTTATGATTCAGTATTTGAATTATAAACACTTATTTTTAGTTTGTGAACAACAACAAATACTGCTGTTGGATTTTGAGGGTGTGGTATATACACATATGTATGTGTACGTTTATATGTATACACACATACATACCTATATATCCTTTCTATTTCATGGAAAGATTACATTTTATAGAAAGATTACCAAATTGTTCATTTTTTTAAATAAAAGCAGGTCCTAAAACTTTGATTCATAAGTAGGTATCTTAGCCACTTAGCAACAAGATTGTATGTTAAAAATTAAAGGCAGCTGGCTAGTTTTCTATTTGAAAAACTGTAAAAAAATATAGTAGGTAAAAATGTTAAGGACTGATTTGGCCAATTGCTGCAGAAAGGAAAAGGAAAAATCTCTTTCCATTTTCAGATTTATTATTATTATAATTTCTACTCATTTAACATGATTCTACTCTCTTTTTTTGGGGAAAGAACAGTTTAGGAACTTAGCAGAAAGCCAGATCTATAAGCTACATATATGTAATAGCATTAATATACAACTCTGTCAGAATATAGAAGTTTAGAACCAAATATTTCCAGGACATTGAGACTATGTCAGTAATGTCCATAGACATATTCAGTTAATCCTTCAGGAAGTGTATTATTTCTGAGGCACGTAATATTCCAATATGTAATTGTCTATGTAATTGTCGAATTTTGGGACACATGAATTGGGAATTTCTACATCCATATGGTTTCCCATCTAAAATTTTATGTTATTTATTCAGTTTAGCATTATACTTTAAAAAAAAACTTTAAGAGCAAAGCTAACCTGCATTTATTTATTTATTTGTTTATTTATGGCACAAATATTAAAAATCCCAAACAGTGTATTAATATAACACAAATAAAAATAAAAAAACTGCTCCTGAGAAAATGAAAATTGCAAAGAAATGAATTTAACATTACTGACTTATCACAATGAATTATAATTCGGGGGGGAGGCAGTGTGCACTGTCACAATGCACTTTGTATGTGTGCTATGACAATGTACATTTCTTTCAAAAGAGGAAAGCTTGGGGTACACAATATTGCTTTTGCTATTTTGATAAAAGCAAAAAGTCTCCCTGCATGCCTATGATTACAGCTATTTCATTGCAATATTATTGCACTTTAATTACTAGATTTTCTTTTGTCATTTCTGATTTAACAACATTTTGTCAAAGCATAATACAATTTACAAGCCCAGGTTAGCTTGCAGAAATATTTATACCATCAAAAATTATTTTGTTTACAGCTATTCAATCTGAGCTGAAAAATCTAAGCTGTGTCTAGTTGGCAGAAACATAGAAAAATTGAAATGTTTGCCTTTATTTTGGTTGCCTGCAGTTTTGCAGTTTTGTGGTCCTATTTGCTTGAGGCATTCATTGAATTCATATTCTATCTTTCCTCCAGGACTACAAGCTGCTTATACTTGTTAATTATAATTTGTTAATTATAATGCTAGATTGTTTGGGTTAACAATACAGAAAATTCAAATATATTTATAAATACCCAGAAGGATATATTACTGAACTGATTGAAGTTCACTCCTAGATACATAGTACAATATTTCAAACTTAGTTCTTAAATAAATGTATCATTTCAATGAATTAGTCATGATTTAAGTTTTCATTACTGTTCTGTTCATGGTAGCTATAGGTATTTTCACTTTCTGCTTCTTTGTACAGCAATTCCTTGGATTGTTTGTTTTGAATTTTGAATGTATTGATAAACAAAATCAAGTTATTGGTTCACATCCTATGATCTGATCAAGCTTTATTTTTGAAGTACGAAAACTTCTACATTGTGGTGTTTACAAGTGCTTAGAAAGGACTAAAACAAAGGAGTGAATATTGTATTCAAAACCAGGCATTGATTATTATATACGAAGGCACACAACTAGCTGTAATGAAGTTACTTTGTTTATTTAGGGAGAGAAGCAGAAAATTCGGAGCATGCACTAACCCTCTAGCACATCTACACATGCACACAGGTTCTGATTTCCAGAAAATTATTTTTAACATTATTCAGCTCTGGAAGATGAAAGTGAGAATTAACATTTGTAATTGATAGCGTAATGTGTAAAAACTGCTAATATAAATTCATGTTCTAACATGTAATAAAATATAAATCATGTTTTTCTTGGATAAGTATAAATGTGCATTGTGCTACTGAGTAATTTCCTTTCTCATTTAATCAAAATGGAATGCTCTTTTAGATGATTCATCAGGTTTCACTTATTCCATTGTCTAAATGGATTTCATCTTTCTTCATCTTCCTGAATTTATATTAAAATTCTGTTGTAGATATCTTTAGGTGACATTCAGTATTGTACAGATGGACTTCCACTCATGGAATAAAGTGACTTTCTTCCCTATAGATCGTTCACGTGCCTTAAATATCTTTATTAGATCTTTTTTCCCCCTACTGCTGCTCACTTTCCCTAATTCATCCCTTGTTGTATTTAAAGACCAGAAACCTAGAAACTTCTCAGGCTGATTTGTGCATCTAAGGAACTCATTACACCAATAAAAATGCTTATGTCACAATATACCAGTTAATCATTTTCATAATTTTAATGATGTACTCTTATACAAACTATAATTTACACTATGGGTCTCAGGTCACATAGCTGTTAAGTACCAACTATGATAAACTTTAGAGTAATTGTTTTATGTAGATTTGATGGCATGGGTATAAAATTTGCTAGTTTCATTTGAAAATGAAATGTATTATTTTGATAGGACTGAGCCTAGCTTTCATGTGTTCTGTACATCTATATAGCTTCTTTTGATCTTTCTTGTATTAGCTGGCATTTCCAATTCTTTCCCAAGCCAACAACACACATTGCGTTAGAAAAAAGATTCTTTCACACTGATTCTCATTTATTCCTTGTCTATCTTTTCCTTTTGATCTTTGTTGTTATATTTTTGATGTCTCTATGCAGTTCTCTTTTTATCTCATCTTCTGCCTCTGTTTGGTTTTTAATCTTGAACATTCCCTGTGTTGCTTGAATCACTTTTAATCTTTCCTTAATGTGACTTCTTTTTGGATTACTTGATCTTTCAGTTCAAGATGACAATGCCTTAGCATGTTTTTAAAAAGTACAGGGTTTTGTTTTGTTTTATTATTTTGTTTTCCTTTGTTTTGCTCTGCTTTATTTTATTCTATTTTATTTGGGTTTGTTATTTATTTTAAGGGATAATCATATTTCCAAATAGGAGACACAGTTTTAGTTTATTATGTGTCTATACATTTGAAAAGTAGTGACCAGGATATTAAATAGGGGTATGAAAAGACTTATTTTTTTAAAAAAGGTTTTTTTCCAAAGTTAAAATGCAAAATAAAGGGGGGACACCAAAAATATTAACAACAATCAGACAAAAAAACCCTTACTGTTTGACAAACTATAATTTATTTCCAAACTGAAAGAATAAGCTATCTATTTAAATTACATAGATATTTTATTGTATTTGATTCATTTAATTTCTATACACCTCCATCTCAACAAGTAACTCTGGGAAGCATTTAAAAAGGGTTTAAGTAAGGTAATTGTCAGGGTAATAGGTAATAGGTCCATTGCAAGCAAAAATTCCGAGGCAGGTGTGTTATGAAATGTACAGAATAACCCTTGAGGAACAAGGATATGCACAAGGAAATGTTTATGAGAGTAGTTATGAATTATTATTCAGCCACACACAGATACACTAAATTGAGTTAAAGTCTTCTTACCGGTTGCCTTTGTCATATACAGTAAACAAAGATAGCAAAGTAAAAGCACAGCATACATACAACAGAGAACCTTAGATAACAATAGAATGTCAGCGAGAACAAACTATGATCTCTAGCCCCCTCTTATGGTAATTTGCAACACAACCAACCAATCAGAATACAGCAGAAATCAATACAGTGATTCCATCTTAAAGCTACAAACATTGTTAGTTTATATATTGCCAACCCAATTGCTTGTTGTACAGATTCCTAACATTCTCCCCTTTGGGTAGGTCAATATATAATACATTACATCTTTCTCACAACACATAATTCTCACAACACTCTTTATGCTTAATTGCACCTTGAGCTTTCGTGAAATGATCTGTAATATTATGTTCAGTCATGCAGTATTCTAACTGAATTAATTTATTTTGAACCCACTGTCTAACGTTCAAATATCTCAAATCAGTATGTTTAGACCTTGTTTTAACAGCTAAATTAGTAGCCATACTAATTGCAGATTGATCGTCTTCATAAACAATAAACGGATCACGTACAATAATTCCAATATCCTTCAACAATTGTTTATAATATATCAATTCTGTACACATTAATAAACATGAGAATTCAGCTTTCATAGTGGATAAACTAATATGTTGTTGCCTAATAGACTTCCATCCTATTAAAGCATTACCCAACATTACCACTATATCTGATGTTGACTTACAAGTAATTATATCAGTAGCAAAACTTGCATCAGCATATGCAGTTAACACTAATTCATTACTTGGTTCTAAATATAAAGAATAATGGATTGTGTGTTTTAGAAATCTAAGTATTTGCTTAGCTGCTTGTCAATGCCTTTCATTTGGTTCAGCGTTATACCTAGCCAATTGGTTTACAATGTAAGATATATCTGGTCTAGACCAATTACCCAGATATGATAGACTACCGATTAAGGATTGATATATTTCCTTATCAAACATAGGACTTTTAATATCACTATATGTTAATTCCTTACTCATTGGTGTCTTAACAGATTGACAATGCTCCATGTTATAGCATTTTAATAATTGGCTAATCTTCTTGGCTTGTGAAATTTTAAAACATTTATTCGTTTTCACTATATCAAGACCCAAATAATGCTTAATTTCCTATAAATTTCTAATCCTGAATTTTTTCTGTAATCTATAAACAATATCATGTGCTTCTTGTTCAGTTTTAGTTATAATTGCTATGTCACCCATAAATAACAGTAATAGAGAAATTAAACCATCTTTTTCTCTTCAGAACAAACAAGGATCAGCTATACCAGCTTCAAAACCTATTGAAACTAATTCCTTTACAATACATTTATTCTATTCATAACTGGATTGCTTTAGACCATAAAGACTTTTCTTTAATTTCCAATAATCAGTTTTTCCATCATCCTTTAAACCTAATGGTTCTGTATTAACCTGACATACAATGCTTGCTTGAAATCTGTCAGGTGGATGTCTCTCCCTAGTTGACCTCCTAGGCAATTCAGTACATGTTATTGGCATGACCTCTTCCTTTACCTCCCCTATCAAATCCTCATCTTCTATAGTCATGGAGGGTTCTTCTATTGATGATTCCTCCATTGAGTATTGCTCCACTATCTTATCATCAATATTATTATCATAAGAATTATCGGTAAACAATGGAGTCTCAACAACAACACTATCCTGTACATTATTATATTCCTGTTCAAGCTTTCTCCAGCCAACATGCTCCAGAAATTCAGCACTTGCACTACAATATAAATTAGTAGTACCTGGCTCCCAAAATCTAAATGATCTATGATTAGCTTCATAACATACAAAATATAATTGTCTCGCTCTATGTTGTCCTTTTTACCTTACTTGCGTGGTAATATGAACCCATGCTAGGGTTCCAAATGTATGTAAATAACTGAGATCTGGCTTTTTTCCATGCCATCGAGTAAATGGTAATTCACCAGTCATTGAATTCACTACATTATTCAAAACATGGTTAGCACAAATTATTGCTTCACCCCAAAGTTTCTCTGACAAACCAGAATCTGAAATCATAGTCCTAGCCATAGCCTGTAATGTTTGTCCTCTACGTTCAATATATGAGTTATGTTGTGGTCTGTAAGGAGCAGAATGCTTATGTCCAATGCCAGCTTTCTGTAACATAGCTTCAAATTTTCTATTGGTAAATTCAGTACCATTATCTGTAACTAAGCTAAGAACTTTCTTTTTCTTTTTCCTTACAGCAAATTTTAGCCAGTTTACAAAATGCTGGTATGTTTCTGTCTTCGGTTTCATTAAATAACAGAAACATATCTGGAAAAATGATCCATTATACTTAATATGTTACAGGCTCCAGCTAAACTAGGTTCATTTGGTCCAATAATATCAGTAAAAACAACCTCTAATGGTTCACTGGTTTTGAATCCATTTACCATATTTGCAGGAGTTACCTTGCTTTTTTCTTGATTACAAACATTGCAATTTAAATACTTTGTACAAAGTTTTAAGTTTATACCATTAGATAACTCAACAGTTTTCTTTAGTATTTTGAAATTTATATGTCCCATACATCTATGGAGCAGATGAATACATTCATCATGAGGCTTTTTATTCTCATAAACTGAGTTAGTATTAATTAATGGATTATCATGTATAATAAACAAACCATTATCTAATCTTGCAGTAACGCTTTTACCCTGTTTTTCAATTAAACATTTATCTCCCTGAAAGGTTACAACAAATCCTGCTTTTACCATTGCTCTTACAGATAGCAAGTTAAATATCATTCTAGGTACATATAACATCGGTACACATTCATTAATACATGAACAATATGCAGTACCTTCTCCAGATACTCTCAATTTCCATCCATTAGTTAATGATACATGGTGTTTACTCTTTGTCATGTTAACAAACCTCTCTTTACTGTTAGTTATACACTGCAATGCTCTACTGTCAACTACCCATATATCATGGTTTACAGTTGTAGTTGTACTTGATATGGCTAAACTAACATCTTTATAAGCTCTCTGTATATTAATAGCATTCTGTTTCTTAACCTTTTTACAGTATCTGGCTATATGACCTTTAGCCCCACAAGAAAAACATTTCCTAACAATATAGGCAGTTGAAGACAGTTTTTCTTCCTGTGATTGTCTTTCTCTCAGTTGATTTCTATCTTGCCTTCTTCTAACAGTCTTCCAGTTATGCCAGTCAATGTAAGTTCATCTCTGTTTAAAACTTCCAGTGAAGACACATAATCATGATAAGTTTCATCCAAAGAAGAAAGAATGATGTAAACTTGATGCAACTCCAAGAAAACCAGCTCCTTTTCATGTAGCTCTTGTAAAGTCCTTTTTATAAACTCCAAATGAGCTAACATATCACCACTTTTTATAAGATGGGCTCTAAACTGTTTACATGTAAGGTGTATGAGTGCACCCACACTATCTCGAACATAAATCCTCTTCAAAATGTCCCAACATGTAGCACCAGATTCTTCACTATGAATATGGACTAGCTGCTGATCACTCAGCGTCAGTCCAATTATACTAAGAGCCTTTTTATTATCCCGGTTAAAGTCAGCTATTTTCTTTTTATCTTCATCATTCAATGGGTCCCAAGTTGTTACATCTGGTGGACTATTAACTACAGTCGATAATCCATCTTTATGCAGAAGTAGGCTGCACTTCATAGACCAGGAAACATAGTTTGTTCCATCCAACCAGGTTATCTGAGATATACTGGTTGACTGTTCTTGTGCCATTGGTAGTTTAACAATACACCACAATCAGCTGTCTGAATATGAAACTGTATATTCACACTGACTCTCAATATCTCTCTGGGCCCATAACCAATGTTATGAAATATGCAGAATAACCCTTGAGTAACAAGGATATGCACATAGAAATGTTTATGAGAGTAGTTATGAATTATTATTCAGCCACACACAGATACACTAAATTGAGTTAAAATCTTCTTACCAGTTGCCTTTGTCATGTACAGTAAACAAAGATAACAAAGTATAAGCACAGCATACATACAACAGAGAACCTTAGATAGCAACCAAATGTCAGAGAGAGCAAACTATGATCTCTAGCTCCCTCTTATGGTAATTTGTAACACAACCAACCAATCAGAATACAGCACAAATCCATACAGTGATTCCATCTTAAAGCTACAAACATTGTTAGTTTATATATTGCCAACCCAACTAATTGTTGTACAGATTCCTAATAAGGTGAATTCCTCAAAGAATAGCTTTATTGGAAATATCATATTGACATATATTTGGTGAAAACCAACTCTGAGGGGCCCCTTGGTTTTCACCTAATTAAAGGGAAAAAATTTCCCCAACTCCAAAAAATCAGTCACATGGCCCAATCAAGGCCGCATCCATTGGTCTGGTGACATCACTCCTCCTTCCTCCGGCCAGGTGTGAGAACGTCCTTGGTTCCCAGGAGAAAGTATTTTATTTTGACTACACAAGCCCAGATATCTCTAATCTTCCCTCTCTATCCCTTGCTCCAGTGTGGCAGCCTTGAAGCTTCAAGATGGCTTCACCCAGGTCAGCTTCAGGTTTGACAGATTAAGATTCTGCAATTTCATTTTTCTTGTTGAAATGAGGTAAGCAAATGTTTATGACCAGGAGCCATGATCAATATCATCTGTAAGAACAACGATCACTTCTGACTTTAGCCTTTGAATATTTTCTGTAACGAACAGAATCCTGAAATTTAATGCTGTTTTTCTGGAGATTGAGGCGACATGGTGGCTTAATTTTTTCAGGTATACCATGTGTGTGCAGTTTTCTTAGCAAGGTTTTTGTGAATTACTTTATCATTATTTGCTTCCTATGGCTGAGAGGAAATGAGCCACTGGCTTTGTGCCTAGGTAAGACAAGTTAAGAGCTCCTGGTTTCTCCTTTCTAGCCAGATGTCTTACTCATTACACCAAACTGGCTATCATTATTGTACCTTGTTATATACTTTATACTTTACTATCACAAGGTTGTATTGATTGGACCATTAACTTTTCAAATTCAGATAAAATTTAATATCTTCCAATTTTATCCATTTTTTGTACACTTGACAATGTCCCATACACTTGACAATGTTTTGTACACTTGACATGGAGAAGGCAATGGAAACATGCATCACAAAACCCATATTAGATTTATTTTCTGGATGCCTTTATAAGCTTAAAGTGGCTTCATAGGATTATTGTATACATTTCTATGGAAAGACTGGAAGTAATTCAGTCCAACAATACTGAATTTTGTCAGTATTATTGGATATTCAGATACCTTCATCTAACATATATAATTATTATTTTTGTCTCTTTTTTACACTACCTGTTGTTTATCTCCTTCTGGTTTCTTGCTTTTGATTTATTGCATGTGTAATTATAGCTTCTATTACTTTGGAAATTCATTTACAACTTGCACAATTATTTGACATTTTTTTGGCTAAGTAAAAGGCATTTGTTCTCACTTATGACATCTTGTTTTTAGTCTCCAAATAAATTAAAGCCTATCTAGAATTAGGGAACTAGCTTCATTTACAAGCTATAATTGGAGGTAAATCAGAAATCAAAGCAAATGGCTTTAATACAGAGGGTAATAACTTTTAGCTATATATATTCTAGTAAATTTATTTGTTTAATTTATAAGCTGCCTCATCCTGGGGACTTTACATTAAGTAAACCCAATTTAAATAATGGAGAGATGGGAGGGAGGGAAGGAGAGGAAAGAAGAGAAAGAGGAGATTTGGAGAAAAAAATGCAAAACAAGGGATGTGGGATGAAGACTAAAGCAATGGATCCACTCTAAGTAATAATGAGAAATAAGTTTAAGTGGACCACTATGAAAGTAGCAACATAGGAACCATGCATTACTAAAAGCTGTCATGATGCTTTATATCAGTTATAGCTATCTCAATTCAACAAGACTTATTTTAAGGATCTATGACTATAGGCAGATATTACAACTCTTTTATTATACTGAATTTTATAGGATTGTCTTTAGTGTGAATATGTCTGTGGAAGGTGTGTCAGCCTTTTTCATCCTCCTGTGTTGTGAGCAACACATATTGAAAGGGCCTTCAATCATGCAATGGTAGCCATTATCTTGATTTTTGATGCACAAACATACATATATACATAAAGTGATCTTGCCTTTCTGAAAATGGATACGATTAGGCTGCAAGTCCTTCTAAAGATACAATGTATGAATGAGATAATATATAGTTAAGTTACTGAGATATATTGAAACTAATATTTCAGCTGCCAGACTCTTCCTATTCATAGATATAGATTCATGGAGCCAAAGTTTATTTTAACTGTGGTTTGCTGATGAAACCAGAAAACAACATATTAAATTAAATCCAAGCAGACTTTATCATAGTTTTCTGGGTCATTTAGCAACCTAGACTATGTTTTTAATTGTGTGTGTCTCTGGTTCTCCTTTTAGTCTTTGAGATGGATAAAGCTAATAAATTAGAAAGAATATTGAGCCTCTTACGTTTTCTATTGCTGCATTGTAGAAAATTTAATTATTTTTTTAATTATTATTTTCTAATCATGGATAGGAATACTCCTAGGAAGGCAGAGTGTTTGTGTCATTAGTCCACCACTTATAACATGTTTTCATTATTTGCAGAGATTAGAATGATCCCACATGATATATCATAAATGTGAATTTAAAAAAAAAACAATTGTAGCTACCAAATAAATTATATTATTTCTTCATATGAATGCTCATTTCTGATTCATTCAGAACTACACATTTTAATCTAGTCTGATATATTGCATAAACACATCCAATTATTAAGCATTGGAAAGATTGGACAAGAGTTTCTGAAGTGTTTGATTAATACTGCTATTTGGCCTATTAGATGATTAAATCTCTTGGTTTCTGGAGTGGTACTTTATAAAATGCTATTTATAATTTTCAGAGAAGGCAACAAAGAAATAATAAAAATCTTTGCTATCATAGTAGTTATTTGGATGTTTGCAATCCAATATCACAGTCCCAAATAAATAAAGTTCTTATAATGTCTTTAAAGAAACGATTAATTTTAGGTGACACCAGTGGTAGTGCGACAAATTGACAAAACACTGTTTCTGCTGCAATTTTATTTACATTTATTGAGAACTAAAACAAGGTAAAATTTATTATTGATGATTTCCAAGATTACTTTCAAAATAAGTTATATCATTTCAGTCTATGATCAAAATTAATTGCAATTAATCTAATTTTAAAAATAGAAAAGAAAAAAAATATACCTGAGCACAAGTGCCTTACGATAATGTGTCAAAATAAAACTAAAAAAGAGGAATTTGTCAGCATTACCCTTGGCAATCTGCATTTAAATTATTTTTAATAATTTGTTCCGCTTTAATTATCTCCTTGCTTGAGTAAGGCTAATAACAATAATGATAGCTATTTGGTTCACAAATGAATTATAGATAACAGAATTCAAGCCTTCTCTTTTTTTCAGAAGCAATAAAAGTATCAATGTAACTTGACGAATAGCTTCTTTTGAGTGACTATAATTTCATAAATCTCATGTAATAAAATGCATTTTAAAAAAAACAAGAAAGGTTCCTTACACTCTGTTGATGTTACCTAGTTTGGGTAATGAAACACCTGCAAGGCAACCAAGTTCTGAGACCACTAAGGACCCCTCAGAACAGTATGCTTACCTCCCAATGCCTTTCTGGAATCCAAATTAAGATTATGCTAGTTTCCTGAGAAGTATGGGTGTGGGTATGTAGGTGAGTTGCTAAAAAGTCACAACTACACAGTCAAAACTTGATACCTTTTTTGTTTGTGTAGATATTGTATGCATGAACAAAGAGATAGGACTTTGATCCTAGTTTCAGAACTTTTTAAACCCTTCTCCATGAATGCTATAGGTATTACCAGTAGACTGCATGCAGAGAAGAGAGTAGAGGGGGCCGATGTTGAAAGCAACCTTTGGGGCAATGTTATTCATGACATCACACACATGTAGGAGAAGGATAGAACTCTGGGAATTACATAATAAGTTACTACAAGGATACTCAAGCAGTTAGAACTGGCTACACGGTGTTACTCAAGGACTGAAAGCTATGTCAGAAAGAGAACAATGGTTTCTGCATTATACTGTTTCTATTCTAAACAGCCTTTCTTAACTTTTCACCATCAAATAACTCTTCTCTCTCTTTTTAAAAAAGTATGGACATATTGTGCCAAAATGTCCAAAGGCAATCCAGAAAAGGAAACTGTCTCATTTCAGCTTAGTCTTCATTACATTATCTATTATTTTAGTTGTAAGGTTATTTTGTTGTTGTTTTAAAACAACACTACAGTGGAAATACAACAGGCTTCTTTAACTGATTGCGTGTTATCAAGCCATCAACTCCCAAGAGCACAAACTTTCTCCAAGTAACAAGCTAAAATAAATTTCAATAAAATAATTTACAGAAAAAAACCTTGAAAGTTTCTTCATCTTAAATATGGAGAAATAGAGATGAGAGAGAACCATATTCACAAGATGTGTAATTCATAACTTTACAAATATTTTTAATATAGCAATATTCATCTTGTGGGAATTTAAGCAAACTCATTTTGTGTCAATGTACAGACTATAGAATAACATAATAACAATTGTAATAAAAAGATCCATGCAGTACACTAAGCAAATAAGAAATAAAGATGAAAAGAAGATTAGAGGTGACATTTGGACTATAAAGTTTGCCTTGGGCTTTGGGAGATAAGGGCTGGATAGTATAAGAAGAACTGAAAAGGCCATGCATGGGGATCAAAAAGAAAAGGAAGAGGATCTATATTATCTGATTTAAAAAGAAAACAGAGAAGAATACAAACAACAAAAAATAAACTATTAGTTGCTATGACTGCCTGCAGAAGAAAGAAGAGAAAGTAAGAGAGCAAGAATGTACTTTTAGATGATCAAAAGATAGATTTTAAAAATAGTGAGTGATTAAAATGAGGCAGCCAGAAATGATTAGAATAGAGAGGTGATAATTAGAATAGGCTTTTCATTTCCCTCTATTAATTCACATACCAGTGCCATTCTCATTTGCAAGTTTATGAATTTTCAGACTTTTAACCCAGATTTCACACAAGGTATTTGTTCACATTTCAACCAGGAGTCATCTGAAAGCGCCTCACTCACAAGGATTACATCTGCTATATCTTATTACCTTTATGTTTTTGAAGAGGTTCCAGTTTTTCATCTTTTTGGGTTCATGGCATTATTGAGTTAGACATGCTGCACAGAAGTGCATTTATCTAAATAATGAGGGAATGTATTGTTGCTGACAGTGAAATTAGTATTTTTTTATTACAGCTGGGCAAGTTATCATAGGAGCCGACATACAAAACCAAACAGATGTGTATTTTTCTCTTTGCCTTTCAGTATTTTCTTTTTCTTGCTAGGCAAAGTAACTGGGTTTCTTTGTACCTATCTTATGATGCCTTTCAGATCTCTTCATTTTTATTGTATTTTGATACCTTTTTTAGGGTGTTTTAGGACCACAATAGGTACTGGCAGTAGTAATTCTGAATATTTGCCATGTTTTATATCAGATAAAATAGAATAACAGAATTGGAAGGGACCTTGTAGGTCATCTAGTCCAATCCTCTGCTCAACAGGAGACTCTGACAGGTGGCAGTTCAGTCTCTTGAGGGCTTCCAATGATGAAGCTCCCACAATTTCTGAAGGCAAGCTGTTCCATTGGTTAATTGTTCTCATTGTCAGAAACTTTCTCCTTATTTCTAGGTTGAATCTCTCCTTGATCAGTTTCCACTCATTATTCCTTGTCTAGCCTTCAGCTAGCCCTAAACCATTCATTGAAGTGGGTTAGTAGCTTAGAGATACACAGACAAGTGAAAAATGAAAGCTTTTAGAGGTACATTCATCAGAAAGGAAGGGAAGGAAATTGTATATCACTAAGAAATTAGAGATGTATATATGTGATCCAATTTAATGTCATATAAATTCATCTTTATTTGATTATGTCAAGGTTCTTCATGATTCCATAACGCTCTAAGAAAAACTGAAACAAAACCCACATATCCATCTTGTTATAAACTATTTTTTAATAATATGTATTTTCTCTGCAACTTTTAAATATTGTATACCTAAGTATTTAGGGCTACCAAATATGGGCTGAAAAAATTTACATTTACCTTGTATGTTTTCTACATTTACCTAGATATAAACATTAATTTATATTTTTGCATCCAGACACAGGAACAGTATCAGCTGCAAAAACTGGCACAGCTACTAGAGACAGCAAACAGCATTTTCTATATCTTTTGCTACCATGAATTGATCATCAAGAGTCTTGAAGTCTGTGTAAAGGATATGATAATCCTGTGTACTTTATATACAACCTGCTGAAATATATGCATTTGTTTATGCAACTTCAACTTAAATAGCAATGAAATGGTCTCAAGTACAGAACTGCTATGCAATATCTGAATTGAGAAAAGCCAGGATACTCATTTTGCAAGATGGATTGGGCTTCAAATTATTGTATCATGTCTTTTGAAAGACAATAGTGGCACTTTTTATAGTATCCCTGTATTTGAGATATGGAATATATTTGGCGTGCAGAACTGAGATCATTTTTCTATTCAGAGAGAGACAAGAATTATACTTTATTCTCTGCTCTTTTGGTTTGCATTCTTCCAGCATGAGGAGAAATTTTTCATGCAGAAGGCTTGGCAGTCATTTTCCTATGTAAGTGGCAGTCTCTTCTCTATCCTAAAGGAGAGAGGGAATAACCATTCTACAGATTCTTCTATCTTGTTCTACAGAAATAAAAGTTGACCTTTCATGCAAAATGATATTTTCCATGTTTGCTTTTGCACTGAAAAAGAGACTGGAGTGAGGGTCGGGAAAAAGGAAGAGATTGGGAAAGAAAGCATGGCAGCCATTTGACTCAATAGACAGGTGCAAATGCTGGTGAACCATAGAGAAGCTGGGAATGTCTATCTCTAATTGACGATAATGTTCACTACCTTCAATGAATCATGCTAATGAAAGGAATTGCATTCTCATTAACTGAATTGTGTATTTGGTCTTAGGGAGAAATGAGAGACCAAAACCTGTTATCTAATCTCCATATGTAAGCTGTCTGGTGTGATAATGAGGTGGGTGGCAAATAAATTTAATAAATAAATAAATAGTGGTTTGAAAAAATTCAGGAAGTCTTCTAGATCAGGGGTTTCAAACTCAATTTAATTGAAGGCCGCATTAGGATTCAGTTTGACCTTGTGGGGCCAGGGTGAGCATGGCCAGCTCAATGTCACTCATGTCAGGGGTGCCTATGTTGGCCTGAGTGCTCTGCCAGCAAAAACAGCCTCCTGAGCTCCAGTTTCAGCTGTGATGGCTTCCTGCAACCCTCTGCCAGCAAAAATGGAGGGCCATGGGGCGGTTGTTCACTGTTTCCAGGTTGGCCCCATGGGTCAGATCAGAGCAGCCCGTGGGCCGAATCTGACCGTAGTCCTTAAGTTTGACACCTCTATTCTAGATGAAAAGGATAGTAACAGATGTGTGAGGGTAAAGGGATAGATGTACTTAGGCAGACATCTTTGGATATTGGATTAGAAGCTTGATCCCCCTTGACTAGCTGCTTGTAAATAAAGCATGTGGTCATCTTGAGTTTCAACCAACACAACTGACCTCTTATTCATTTCTATGCATAGTAATATATGGAATCAGGATACTAAATGCTGAAGTTGGAAAGAACAAGAATAGTGTCCACATGATCCAGTCAAAAGTCTTAGTCTGTAACCTTCTTGGATCAGAAGATCATGATCTGCAATCATGGATTCCTTACAATATGCATTGAAGTTGCTTTCCTTTAAGTACAAAATAGTAAGATGCCAAGATAATTGAAAGTGCTGGGGGCAAAATCATGTCCCTACAGAGTCCTTTAGTGATAGTATTAAGTAATAAATATGATCACACAGCATACATATGCAGAGGGAGAGAATACAGTGAATAGCAGAGCATTATACCTAGGGGAAAAACATTAAAATTCTTCCTGTTTTGACCAGTTTTCACAGATGAAAGAAAATAATTTTTAAACTGCATAAATTATATAAATATATATTCTCCTGAGTAATAAGAAAAGACTATGTTTTAATGATCTTGAAAGCACTTTGATTTTTTTCTTCTCTCCTAAGTAACAAGAGGTCCATGAAATCTGCATTTTTTTAAAAAAACCTATTCACTTCCAATTAGAAGCCAGATAAAGTGATTTCTTCAGTTTTAGCATGTTAGAAAGGAATACTAAATATTCAACTGCTTTTTCTCCTTCATTTTGTATGCATGCATGTTCTTTTAATTAAGATAGAAACAAAAGGCTAGCTTTATGAAGTTTAATTTATCTTTGCATTTGGATTAAGAAAACTTGTTATTTTATATGTGTAGAATCATAGATTGCTTAGGTCTTCTGAGACTTTTGATAGATTTGCACTGTTTAAGTCACTTATTTGACAAAAGCATTCTGTATAGCCTATGTGAAAAAGGAAATAAGCAAAACACTTCACATGTATTGAATTTACAGATAATTGGAGTCCTTTGAGAATTCTTAGAATTTCCCCTTATATAATGCACTATTTTAGCAAAAACATTGCAGTGCAGCCTATGTGGTGAAGAAACTAAATGACTTGCAATAATTCAGAAACATTTCCCTAATTAAAGCAATTAGTTATGAAAGCTACTGGAATCACTAATATTCATGTTGACAGAGTACAGAAGAAGATGTAATACACAGAAATGCCACTAACAAGTGACAGTATCAGTTTTCTTCATATAAACACTCCTGTGTCAGAGGTGGTATTCAGCAGGCTTATACCAGTTCTGGAGAACCAGTAGCAGAAATTTTGAGTAGTTTGGAGAACCAGCAAATACCACCTCTGACTGGAGATTTTACAGTATCTTTCCCCTGCCGTGCCCACCAAGCCACATCCACAGAAACAGTAGTAAAAAAAATTTGAATCCCACTATCCTTCCAAGAACATAATTCTTGAGACTCACTCCTGTCAACAATGGAAGAAAGTGAGAGAGCATTGGTTCATATTATCTGAACATAACCAATTCTAATAAAAGAAAACTACCTCAATTGCAAATGAATGTTTCTTCAAAAAGTATGCAACAGCACAACCATAAAAATAGGGGAAACCATGTACTAATTCAATAGCTTTAAAAGGAAGAACAATATAAAACAAGTAAGTAATTTATCTCCCATGGTTGTTCCTTGGTTGGTTGATGGTTGATTCCTCCCTCCCTCTCTCCCTCCCTTCCTTCATTTCTTCCTTTTCATTTTTTTTCTCAACTGAACTAATATTTGTAATTATGGCAAGTCATCCTGGAAATGATTCTAATGGCTTTGGAAATCAGAAAGATATTATTCACCCCTCCAGGCTCAGGCAGCCTAGCTATCATAAAACTCACTGTGGTTCTAAATAGACAAGGAACATTCAGAAGTGCTTTCAGCCACACAAGTGCTATCCCACCCACCCCCAATATATTCCTTTCTTTTTCTTCTCTGTTCCTATCAGTTTCTCTTCAACCTGGGCTGGGATATTATGGTTCTCAATATTGCACCTAAGACAAAGTAGGCAGCTAAAAAAGGAGGAAGCAGGCAGATTCACAAAATAATTTATGAATAAAGATTATGGAATAATGTATGCTCTATACGTAGGCTATAGATTCCCCCAGTATAAATGTACAAAGCCAGACTTTTTGCACATTGGTAGATGCATCAGAATGTATACAGAATATTGAAGGATCATGCGTCATTATGTTATGCTTCATCTATTCCTGGAGTTCAGGTTCAAATTTACTTATTAATTTATTTAATTAAATAAACAAGTTCATTTATTTTAAAAAAGTATGTGTGCCCATCTTATACTAAATTCTGAATGGTTCATAATCAGAAAATAAAACTCTATTTACAAATAACATAAATTAAAATTACAAACATTAAAATTAAAAATACCTGGCACTATTAAATTTTCACATAGAAACTTTCACGTGCAAACTAAAAAGTTCATTTTAGCACATTGTGTTTGTTCAACTAACCATGGTTTTGATCATATCTAAGACTGAATCATTTTTCCATGTGAGCTTTCATTTTAACAGTAATGTTGTTGAGTATATTGTTAAAAAGTGGCATAAGATACAAATATTTCTGTTGCTCTTCTGCTCAATCTGAAAATGACCCATGGGATAATAAGCTAGTATAGAAACCAGTCTTGTAGTCAAGTGGTTTTTTTTTTTTTTTGGTTAGAGGTCAGGGATTACAAACTAAATAATTTTGCAATGCTCAGATGGATATTAACTAGATCTAGATCTCTGTTTTAATTTCTTATTAGCTCATTTTTTTCTGCTTTTTAATCATGCTATAGCAGTGACATATAAACTTGAGATGCTCAAGGAACCCTTCTTAGTGTAAAAAACAGTGCAGAAACCATTAATAAATAAATGTCCTGTAATATATTTTATTTGAAAAAATGTTACAATTAATGTCACAATACAGCAGGTACTCCTTGACGTATGACCATATTTGAGCCCAGAACTATCCAAGTTGTGGAAATCACTAAGCAGATCATCATGTGACTGTGTTAAGTGAATACTGCAATTGTCAAAGTAATCCATTGAATCCAACTGGTGTATTTTGCCAGGATCTGTGCAAAATATTACTGTGTTTTGTGACAGTTTTACCAAAAATCAGTAAAATATGACTGCAACTGATGGCAGCTGCACCTAATATTAGCCATTTATCATCATCATGATCATCATGATCATCATCATCATCATCAATCATCTTCATAGACTGTTCCAAATGTATTATTATTATTCCATTTTTCAGTCTATGCCTCCAGATTAAACAAAATATTCTTTTAATCATGTTTCTGACAAGACTACTTCATTTTAGAAGCACCAAAGGTCATTTTTCAATTTGTGTGTTTAATTCTTGTCTTTGATCTCACCATCACGGTAGGCGTCAGCTGTCTAAAGAACTTGACAAAGTGTGGACTGTTGGTAGCTTGTCTTTTGATCTTTAACTTACATATGGCTAGTGTTTGCTCACCCCCTATTGTCATTTTCTTTAATAAAGTCTTCTTTGGGATGATGAAGCTATTGCTAACTATCTGTGATGTCAAAGCAAGCTTTCATGTACTGATGCTTTACAAACGAAGATGATCCAAGGTGATGAAGGGTCATTTTAATGAGATTTCACTTAACAAATATTTCTTAACCATGTTTGTAGAAAACTTTTAATTGGTAAAATGTTGGAATGTTAAGACTTGTTTAATGTATAATGCGGGGGGGGCTCTCATTTCAACTCTTGGAACTTGTTACAAAACTTCCTGAGGCAGGATAAAACCAGAAGAATAATATTCAGATTAACAACTCAGCACCACACTTCTGGTCTTTGTTCCTCTGCCTGTTTTATTGATGATGCGCTTTGGCAAGCCATGCTCTTACAGAAGTCAATTTTCCAGGCAACTATGCAAGGGATGTCTTATCCTATAATTGTAACTGCTTATGGCCCCAGCACTTGAAGAAGCAATAGGGTGGGACCAATGGATAAAAGTTCAATCTGGGAAGAGAAAATAAAGGTTTTTTTTAAGTATCCTGAGCCACAGAAAGCAGAAAGAAAACTTGATGGCAGAAATGTTTTGGGTTCCTGGAGAGTGGGGTCCAAGCTGTGCAAAGACAATTGAAGTACTTTACATAAATGAACAGGAAGAAGGTTTATTTGCAATAAATTTTGAAGAGATTTAAGAAGAAAGGCTTCTGTGCATATAAGCTTTGGGAACAAAGGCTGGTAGGAGAATTCTGAGTTCAACAATTTAAAGAATCAATCAATCTACCTACCTACCTATCTATCATCGATCTATATCTATCTATCTATCTATCTATCTATCTATCTATCTATCTATCTCTCTATCATTTATCTATCTTCTATCATCGGTATCTATCTACTTACCTATCTACCATCCATCTAACATCTATTCATCTACCTACCTACTTACATCTATCTATCTATCTATCTATCTATCTATCTATCTATCTATCTATCATCATTTATCTACCTACCTACCAACCAACCTACATCTATCTATCTATCTATCTATCTATCTATCTATCTATCTATCTATCTATCTATCTATCTATCTATTTTCTATTTATCTATTTTCTATTTATCTACCTACCTACTTACCTACCTTCTATCTATCTATCATCTATCTATCTATCATCTATCATTTATCTATCATCTATCATTGATATCTATCTATCTACTTGCCTATCTACCATCCATCCATCATCTATCTATCTATCTATCTATCTATCTATCTATCTAATATATCTACCTACCTACCTACATCTATCTATCTATCTGCCTATCTATCTATCTATCTATCTATCTATCTATCTATCTATCATCTATCTCACACTGCCCCTGTAGTTAGTGACTTATGTAGTACTGAAGAAGAGGGTGCTATATATTAATTATCCTATTAAAAGTTTTCATATGTGTCTCTATAGTTAGGTAATTATAGCCTTTATATCCTTGCTTTTCCTCCTGTGGGGTAGCTTTTCCTTTCTGACTATCCTACCTGACTGAAGATTTTTGGGACCTTCATTCCAAACAATCATCAAGAATCCTGCCTGCTTGGTTTTTCCTTAATCTAATATTTTAAACCAAAAACTGGAACAGATTCATGTCATTAATGCAACCTTCTACTCTATGGGGATCTTTTAAAAGCTTATTTCAGTTTCAAAGCTCCAGTTCCCATTACTGACAGCCATCTCCTGGGGCCATATGATTACCTTTTGTGACCTCCTAACAAACAAAGGGAAACCAAGTACACTTAACAATCACATTACTAACTAAATAACTGCAGTGATTCACTTAACAATGGTGGAAAGATTGTAAAATGAGGCAAAACTCACTTAACCATTTTCTTGCTTAGGAACTGCTTAAATTGGGGCTCAGTTGAGGACTACTTATACTCTCTAAAGTCTTCTGAGTTTCATTATTTCCTGAGGACAATCCCACCCTGTCCAAACATCCCCAATTCTGACTCCATTCTGTCTACTGGCAGCTTCTTCTTTTAATTACTACCCATTTATGAGCTGTGAGGGTGCAGTGGTTAGAGTTCAGTACTGCAGGCTACTTCTGCTGACTGCCAATTACCTGCAATTTGGCAGTTCAAATTTCACCATGCTCGAGGTTGACTCAGTCTTCCATCCTTCTGAGGTGGGTAAAATGAGGACCCAGATTGTTGGGGGCAATATGCTGACTCTGTAAACTTCTTAAAGAGGGCTGTAAAGCCCTGTAAAGGGGTTATATAAGTCTAAATCCTATTGCTATTTATCTTAGCATTCTTAGGATTGTATTTCTGATACTGCTCCCAGGCAGATGACTTTGGATATTGGATTAGAAAGTTGAATTCTCTTGATTAACAATAAGCACCAGCTTTTTGGTAGCCTCTGACTGCAGGTTTACAACTGGATGTTAATGCCTCTACTGACTCCTGATGAACGCCTACCTTTCTGCACCTAGTTTTTTTTAACTCCATTAATTATTCCCCATCTTTAAACCCAGACTTTTGAGTTGCATGTTCATCACAGTAGCTCACCAGAAGCAACAGATTTTTTTAAACTGATTTTCTCAGGGCAATATGGATAAAAATAATATATTAATTTGTGCTGTAAGCCAAGCAGTGGAAAGAAGTTACCTGTACAAATATTCAAAAACATTATGTCTATAAAAGCATTAAAATATCATATATAAGAATATTAGTCCATGTTATAACACATGGGTATGCAAATTATCTTCAGAGGATTTCAGTTCTAGTCATTGAAAATTGCAAGAAAAGGAGATGATAGTGCTAGAAATCTTAGTCTGTCATTCTAGGCCATCTGTGTGCCTTTTGATATATCTAGTTTTTTTGCTACATCTAATTTTTTTAAAAAAATGTTTTAAATCTAGTATGATGGAGATCATCAGTTGTTAGCACCATCTTTACTTTCAAGAATGTCTCTAGAACTCAATCTTTCTTAAAAAGAAAAAAAATATGGGGGGTCAGTTGGGAACAAGTAAGAAATAGCATTCTGTAAATTGGAACCTTGTAACTACTTATGTCTCCCCAGCCACTATTTTAATAAATAAAATAATTTTCCCAGAAACAAGTGTAAAGAGAACCCGCAAGTTATTTCTCAAAATTCAAATGAACCTATGAATCCAAGAGAACCAACCAAGCATTGCCATTATATATTTATGGAAGAGTGATCTGTAAAAGTCTAGTGGACATTAAGTGTGTGCTTTTCTTTCTTTCTACCATCACATTCTTGTTCCTTGTTTTGTTGGTTCAATAGATACAGTTCTTGGTACCCTTTGAATATGTGTGTGTGTGTATTATATTATATATTATTTCCTCTTTAGTGGAATTAACCAATCAACAGTGTAACATATTTGCAGATGTAGGTTCATCTAGCTGGCCCAAGGCTTTCTTTTAGAATTACAGCTTTTGAACATTATATATATATATATATATATATATATTTGTTTTCGTAGATTTTCATGGGTAAAGGTATGTAGGTCTTGGTGTATTTGGGTCTTGTCCCGTGTAAGATTGAGAATACCTTGGCAACGTTTCGACGAAATCTCATCCGTCATCTTCAGGCTGGTGTCTTCAGCCTTGTTCTTCTGGGAGAAGTGCGTGATCGTGGCTGTTCTTCCCTTTTAAACTCCAGAGTTGGCTGTGTTGTTACTTCCTGATTGGTTGATGGAGTTGATGTATGCAGATTGGATGGCTTTTTCCTGAGACCCTGTGTGGCTGAGGTGCTGGCTATGTGTCTCTCAGCCTTTTGTGTTGTAACGACCTGGGTAATGGGCTGTGTGATGACCTTCTGGGTTCTATTGTTGTGACATCCTGGGTGTGGTGCTGTAGTCTCCTGGGTAGTTGTCTGTGTTGCAACCTCCTGATGGTTTGTGTTGTAATCTCCTGAGTTCTGTGATGTAGTATCCTGGGTGGAAGGCTGTGATGTGACATTCTGGGCCTGGTTTGGCTCGAGTTTGAGGTCTGGCTATGTGTTTATAGCGTGTGTCAGTTGCTTAGTTTGGGGTTGGAGGGGGGGTGTAGCAGCTGGTGTTGCAGCCATGGTCTGGTTTCTGGATGGTGGTTGACTTTCATCTGTGGCGTGGGCTTGGGTTTGAGTCTGGTGAAGGAGATTGGTGGTGGCATCATGTGTTATTTTGGGTCCGGTGTTGGTTTTCGTGGCTGGGACTCATTTGTTGATTAGGGCTAGTTTCCAGATGTCTGGTAGGCGGGAGGTATCATCCCGTTTATTCATGTTATGCGGGTGTTTCTCTATTTCGATGGCTTCCCTAATTATTCTCTTGTTGAAGTGTTCAGTATTGGAGATAAGTTTGGATCCCTCAAAATCAATTTCATGTCCTGTGGCTTTAAGGTGCTGGAAAAGGGAGGAAGTTTTTTCTTCTTTTCTGACTGCGTTCTTGTGTTCTGCGATGCGTGCATTTATTCTCCTGTTGGTTTGTCCAATGTATGTGGCTGGGCAAATTTTGCATGGTATTTTATAAACTCCTTGGTTTTCTAGCTGGATCTTGTCTTTGGGGTTTCTTAAGATGTTGGCTATTTTTGGTCAGTGCCGAAGGCTGTCCTGATATTGTGTTTGTGGAGAATTTTGCTGATTTTATCTGTGGTGCCTTTGATATAAGGGAGGAGGGCGATGCCATTGTCCTGTTCTGTGTCTTGGTTTTGGGGAGTCTCCTTCGGATTAGTTGGTGATTGTGCTTCTTGGAATCCATTGGACATTAATACGTTAGTGAGGGTGTGTAATTCTGTTCTCAAGTGGTCTTTGTCAGCTAGGCGTTTGGTTCTGGAGATGAGGGTCTTGGCTACGGAGTTGATCTGTGCAGGGTGGTGATGGGATTGTGCATTTAAGTAGCGGTTAGTGTGTGTCTTTTTCTGGTAGATGGTGTGTCCTAGGGAGCCGTTGGTTTTTTGTAAATTAGGACGTCCAGGAACGGAAGTTGATTGTTGGTTTCTGTTTCCATGGTAAATTGTATTTTGGGGTGTAGGCTGTTGAGATGTGTGAGGAAGTTGTCCAGTTTTTCTTTCCGTGTGGCCAAATTACGAAAGTGTCATCTACATATCTAAGCCAGAGTTTGGGTTTGTATTCGGATTTGTCTAGAGCATTGGTTTCAAAATGTTCCATGTATAGGTTAGCGATGACGGGTGAGAGGGGTGATCCCATAGGTGCTCCTTCTATCTGTTTATATCTTTGTCCATTGTGGATGAAGTACGTGTTGGAAAGGCAATGGTTGGTGAGATCTAGGATGTGCTTAGGGGGGTTGTATTTGTTTTGGATAGCTGTCAAGGCTTCTTAATAGGTACTTGAGTGAAGAGGGATATGACATCGAAGCTCACAAGTAGGTCACTGGGTTGTAGGTTTTGTTTCTTTATTGTTTCTGTGAAGTGGAAAGAATTTTGTACGTGTGAGGTGATGGATTCTGTGTAGGGCTGGAGTTGTTTGGCGAGAAATTTGGCAAGGTTCTGTAGAGGTGAGCCTATGGAGCTGATTATGGGTCTGAGTGGTGTTCCTTCTTTGTGTATCTTGGGGAGGCCATAGAGCTTAGGGCATCTAGATGATTTTTCTCTGGGAATGATTCTTTGTTGGATCTCTTCACTGATGGGCGAGGCTTTTATTTTGGATTTGGTGGTTTTCTCCAGATAGGTGGTGGGGTCTGTGTTTAGAGGTTTGTAAGCGGGTCTTGGAGTAGGTTGGATAGTTTGGATTGGTAGTCAGATGTTCATCACGACTGGTATGTTGCCTTTGTCTGCTGGGAGGATGATTATGTTGTTGTCTTTCCTCAAGTTGCTGAGTGCTTTTTGTTCTTCTTTGTGTAAGTTGCTTCTGGGTGGACTGCTGGAGCAGAGGACGTTGGTGACTTCAAGTCTGATTTTATTGGCTGTGTCTGGGTTAATTTTGGCTAGGCTAGCTTCAACTCCACATATGATGTTTTCAGTGGGGATGCTTGGGGGCGACAGCAAAGTTGAATCCTTTGGAAAGGACATTGGTTTCTGCCATGGTGAGGGTTCTGTCTGATATGTTGTGTACTGTTTGTTTCATGCATTGTTGTGGGGGGTTGGGCTTATGGCTTTCTCTAGTCTGTGGAGTTTGTTGGTGTGTGTGTCTGTCTTGTGAAAGGTTTCTGTTTCGGCTCTCCAGAGGGCTAGTTGTTTGGATTTGTCCCAGAGTGCTGGGTGGATTTTGTTACTGAGTTTGAGGTGGAGGGTGAGTAGGTCCCTGTTGAGTAGATTCCTACTAGACCAAACCAACAAACCTTTCACAAGACAGACACACACACCAACAAACTCCACAGACTAGAGAAACGCCAGAAGCCCAACCCCCCACCACAACAATGCATGAAACAAACAGTACACAACATATCAGACAGAACCCTCACCATGGCAGAAACCAATGTCCTTTCCAAAGGATTCAACTTTGCTGTCGCCCCCAAACGCATCCCCACTGAAAACATCATATGTGGAGTTGAAGCTAGCCTAGCCAAAATTAACCCAGACACAGCCAATAAAATCAGACTTGAAGTCACCAACGTCCTCTGCTCCAGCAGTCCACCCAGAAGCAACTTACACAGAGAAGAACAAAAAGCACTCAGCAACTTGAGGAAAGACAACAACATAATCATCCTCCCAGCAAACAAAGGCAATGCCACAGTCGTGATGAGCACATCTGACTACCAATCCAAACTATCCAACCTACTCCAAGACCCGCTTACAAACCTCTAAACACAGACCCCACCACCTATCTGGAGAAAACCACCAAATCCAAAATAAAAGCCTCGCCCATCAGTGAAGAGATCCAACAAAGAATCATCCCCAGAGAAAAATCATCTAGATGCCCTAAGCTCTATGGCCTCCCCAAGATACACAAAGAAGGAACACCACTCAGACCCATAGTCAGCTCCATAGGCTCACCTCTACAGAACCTTGCCAAATTTCTCGCCAAACAACTCCAGCCCTACACAGAATCCATCACCTCACGTACAAAATTCTTTCCACTTCATAGAAACAATAAAGAAACAAAACCTACAACCCAGCGACCTACTTGTGAGCTTCGATGTCATATCCCTCTCACTCAAGTACCTATTAAAGAAGCCTTGACAGCTATCCAAAACAAATACAACCCCCTAAGCACATCCTAGATCTCACCAACCATTGCCTTTCCAACACGACTTCATCCACAATGGACAAAGATATAAACAGATAGAAGGAGCACCTATGGGATCACCCTCTCACCCGTCATCGCTAACCTATACATGGAACATTTTGAAACCAATGCTCTAGACAAATCCGAATACAAACCCAAACTCTGGCTTAGATATGTAGATGACACTTTTGTAATTTGGCCACACGGGAAAGAAAAACTGGACAACTTCCTCACACATCTCAACAGCCTACACCCCAAAATACAATTTACCATGGAAACAGAAACCAACAATCAACTTCCGTTCCTGGACGTCCTAATTTACAATAAACCCAACGGCTCCCTAGGACACACCATCTACCAGAAAAAGACACACACTAACCGCTACTTAAATGCACAATCCCATCACCACCCTGCACAGATCAACTCAGTAGCCAAGACCCTCATCTCCAGAACCAAACGCCTAGCTGACAAAGACCACTTGAGAACAGAATTACACACCCTCACTAACGTATTAATGTCCAATGGATTCCAAAGAAGCACAATCACCAACCTAATCTGAAGGGAGACTCCCCAAAACCAAGACACAGAACAGGACAATGGCATCGCCTCCTCCCTTACATCAAAGGCACCACAGATAAAATCAGCAAAATTCTCCACAAACACAATATCAGGGCAGCCTTTGGCACTGACCAAAAATAGCCAACATCTTAAGAAACCCCAAAGACAAGATCCAGCTAGAAAACCAAGGAGTTTATAAAATACCATGCAAAATTTGCCCAGCCACATACATTGGACAAACCAACAGGAGAATAAATGCACGCATCGCAGAACACAAGAACGCAGTCAGAAAAGAAGAAAAACTTCCTCCCTTTTCCAACACCTTAAAGCCACAGGACATGAAATTGATTTTGAGGGATCCAAACTTATCTCCAATACTGAACACTTCAACAAAAGAATAATTAGGGAAGCCATCGAAATAGAGAAACACCCCATAACATGAATAAACGGGATGATACCTCCGCCTACCAGACATCTGGAAACTAGCCCTAATCAACAAATGAGTCCCAGCCATGAAAACCAACACGGACCCAAAATAACACATGATGCCACCACCAATCTCCTTCACCAGACTCAAACCCAAGCCCACGCCACAGATGAAAGTCAACCACCATCCAGAAACCAGACCATGGCTGCAACACCAGCTGCTACACCCCCTCCGACCCCCAAACTAAGCAAACTGACACACGCTATAAACACATAGCCAGACCTCAAACTCGAGCCAAACCAAGGCCCAGAATGCCACATCACAGCCTTCCACCCAGGATACTACATCACAGAACTCAGGAGAACACAACACAAAACATCAGGAGGTTGCAGCACAGACAACGACCCAGGAGATTACAGCACCACACCCAGGACGTCACAACAATAGAACTCAGAAGGTCATCACACAGCCCATTACCCAGGTCGTTACAACACAAAAAGCTGAGAGACTCACAGCCAGCACCTCAGCCACACAGGGTCTCAGGAAAAGCCATCCAATCTGCATACATCAACTCCACAGACCAATCAAGAAGTAACAACACAGCCAACTCTAGAGTTTAAAAGGGAAAAACAGCCACGTTCACACACTTCTCCCAGGAGAACGAAGCTGAAGACACCAGCCTGAAGATGACGGATGAGATTTCGTCGAAGCGTTGCCAAGGTATTCTCAATCTACGGGACAAGACCGAATACACCAAGACCTACATATATATATATATATATATATATATATATATATATATGTATGTATGTCTTGGTGTATTGGTCTTCCATAAGATTGATTGTCCCGTGTAAGACCCGAATACACCAAGACCTACATACCTTTACCCGTGAAAATCTACAAAAACATATACATATATATATATATATATATATATATATATATATATATATAAAACCAAGGAGTTTATGAAATACCATGCAAAATTTGCCCAGCCACATACATTGGACAAACCAACAGGAGAATAAATGCTCGCATCGCAGAACACAAGAACACAGTCAGAAAAGAAGAAAAAACTTCCTCCCTTTTCCAGCACCTTAAAGCCACAGGACATGAAATTGATTTTGAGGGATCCAAACTTATTTCCAACACTGAACATTTCAACAAGAGAATAATTAGGGAAGCCATCGAAATAGAGAAACACCCCCATAACATGAATAAACGGGATGATAATTCCTGCCTACCAGACATCTGGAAACTAGCCCTAATCAGCAAACAAGTCCCAGCCACGAAAACCAACACCAGACCCAAAATAACACATGAGGCCACCACCAATCTCCCTCACCAGACTCAAACCCAAGCCCACCCCACAGACAAAAGGCAATTACCATCCAGAAACCAGACCACAGCTGCAACTCCAGCTGCTACACCCCCCTCCGACCCCCAAACTAAGCAAACTGACACACGCTATAAACACATAGCCAGACCTCAAACTCGGAGCCAAACCAAGGCCCAGAATGTCACATCACAGCCTTCCACCCAGGATACTACATCACAGAACTCAAGAGATTACAACACAAAACATCAGGAGGTTACAACACAGACAATGACCCAGGAGATAACAGCACAAGACCCAGGATGTCACAACACTAAGCCTAAATTCAGATGTCTGTCTGTCTGTCTGTCTATTTATCCATTCATCCATCCATCCATCCAAGAAAGACTAAATTAGGTTGAAGCAATGTTTCAAAATCAAATAATTTTGTAAACTAGTTTTATAAATGATCACTGTTTATTAAATAAAAATCTTTTTATGAACCACCTAAATCTCTGCAGTAATCTTAATGAATATTGTTAAACTCAAACTGTTAATGGTGATCTCTGATGCTTCATAATGAACAATAATGCTAATATATGCTGCTTGACCAGGCCTTCTCTCCTTACTTTCATTAACTAAGCAGCATCAGCAGCAGTGGGCCATAACTATTTTATTTATTTTATTTTGACTTGTATGCCGCCACTCTCCAAAAGGACTCGGGGCGGCTCACAGATAAAAACACAGAACAATAAATTATTTAAAAAGAAATTAAACTAAACAAGCCAAAATACAACTTCCGTGAGGCACCGCCAGCTGACATTGTCGCGCAGATGGCACCCCGAGGAGTCCCAGCCTGTGTGTTCGCACAGGGCAACTGGTATTTGATATCGGCAGGAGACGCTCCGGCAAGTACCCCGGACCCATGCCATGAAGGACTTTGAATACATCAGAACCTTGAATCGCACCCGGAGGGCAACCTGCATCCAATGCAGCTCACGCAGGAGGGGTGTAACATGGGAGTATCGGGAAACTCCCATCACAACCCGTGTGGCTACATTCTGCACCAGCTGGAGCCTCCAGATGGTATGCAAGGGCAGTCCTACATAGAGAGCATTGCAGTAGTCGAGTTGGGATGTAACAAGTGCATGAGTGACCGTGCGAAGGGCATCTCGATCCAGATAAGGGCACAGCTGGTGAACCAGCCGAACCTAGGCAAAGGCCCCCCTGGTCACGGCTCCCACCTGCTCCTCCAAACTGAGCCGTGAATCCAGGAGAATCCCTAGGTTCCATGCCCTATCCACAGGGGGCAACACCACTCCCCCCATGGCCAAAGATGGAATATATTCACTGGAGCAAGATGCCTGTACGCACAGCCACTCAGTCTTGGCTGGATTGAGCTGTAGTTTGTTCCTGCCCATCCAGATCCGTACTGCATCCAGACAATGGGACATCACAGAGAGGGCATCACTGATTTGGTTTGGGGTGGAGATGTATAACTGGGTATCATCAGCATACTGATGATACCTCACCCCAAAACCCCGGATGATCTCACCCAGCAGCTTCATATAGATGTTGAACAGGAGGGGTGAGGGGACCTACCCCTGCGGGACCCCACATGTGAGAGCCCTTGGGGCCAACCTCTTCCCCCCTGCCAACACCGATTGCGAATGCCCCAAGAGGTAGGAGGAGAACCACTGCAAAACAGTGCCTCCCACTCCCAAACCCTCAAGGCACCGCAATAGGATACCATGGTCAATGGTATTGAAAGCCCTCGAGAGATCTAATAAGACCAGGACAGAGGAAAAACCTCTGTCCCGCGCCCTCCAGAGATCATCCACCAGTGTGACCAATGCCGTCTCTTACTGAACCCAGGCCAGAAGCCCGATTGATAGGGATCTAGATAGTCCGCTTAATCCAGGTAAAGCGGAAACTGTTGAGCCACCACACTCTCAACAACCTTCGTTAAATACGAAGGTTGGAAACTGGACAAAAGTTGTTCAATACGGCAGGGTCCAGGGCAGGCTTCTTCAGGAGGGGTCTCACCACCGCCTCTTTCAAGGTGGTGGGGAAAGAGTCCTCCCTTAACGAAGCATTGACTACTGCTTGGAGCCAGCAGCATGTGACCTCCCTGGTGGCATACACCATCCAGGAAGGGCACAGGTCCAACAAACATGTGGTGGAACTCAAACATTGCATAATCCTGTCCACTTCATCCTTGGAAACAGGATCAAACTCAGCCCAGATGATATCGGCCGGACTTCTTGCACCTCCCTCCTCAGACCACTGCAAATTAGAGTCCAGCCACTCCCGAATCGATCTTATCGATACTGACCAAATTCCTCAGCCCTACCCTGCATAGGGTCCAACCCCGCCCCCCAATGTAAGAGGGAGCGGGTGACCATAAACAGGGCAGCTGGACGGTCGTCTGTGGATGCTATGAGAGCGGAGAGGTATGACCTCTTCACTGCCCCCAAAGCTACCAGATAAGTCCTAATATAGGCTCTTAGCTGGGCTCAGTCGGATTCGGAGTGGGTCGACCTCCACCTGCTCTCTAACCCCCTCCTATGTTGCTTCATCTCCCTGAGCTCCTCCGTGAACCAAGGAGCCGTCTGGGATCTGCGGCGAGTGAAGGGATGCAAGGGGACAACTCAGTCGAGGGCCTCAGGGACAGCCTGTTGCCAGGTGGCCACCAGTACCTCGGCCGAGCTGTGGATAAGGGAGGCAGGCAGAAACACCTGTTCCGTCTGGAACCTTTCAGGGTCCATCAGACGTCTGGGGCAGAACCATCTCAGTGGCTCCTCATCCCAACCGTGTGGGGCCACTTGTTGGAAGACCAGCTGCAGGAGATAGTGATCTGACCATGCTATGGGTTGGACATTCACGGTGCCCACCCCCAGATCACTGCGCTAACGTTCCGAGACAAAAACAAGGTCGAGTGTGTTGCCCCCCTCATGTGTGGGGGCCTGTATTATTTGGGTCAGATCCATAGCTGCCATAGAAGCCATGAACTCCTGGGCCAGTCCCGACATCCAACGTCCCCCTCAGGGAGGGCAGGTTGAAGTCACCCAAAACCAGAAGGCTTGGGAACTCCACCACCACTCCTGAGAGGGCATCGAGCAACCCAGGCAGGGCCGTTGCCACATAGTTGGGGGATAGGTATACCAGCAACAAGCCCAACTGACCACCAGGCCCCAACCTCAAAAGGAGAGCTTCACACCTGCCTATCTGCGGAACGGTGACCTCCCATGGAATCATAACTATGGAAACACTATTCCTCCTTAATAGGAAAATATTTTCCTATTAGAACGTATGACAGAATAGGATACCACTGTAACTGACTAAGGTAACTAAGGTAGCTAAGCAGATCTACACCTACCTATAAGATCAGAAAACAAATGATATTGTTAATTGAAACCATCAGCAATGGTTGAAAATAAAAGGCCATTCAAATGCAGTTTCTTTTGAATTTTGCACAGTGACTGATTAGAATAATAATGATCTGTGAATCTATTCATCTACCATTTCAGGTGAAAGAATGAAGTGTGACAAAAGTATTTGTTCACTTGGACCATCATGCAACCGTTTTAAACAGGTAGTACAATTGGCACTTTCCCTACAAAGCTGCATATAGGCAAAGGGCAATGGTTAAAATGTAAGAGAAATTAAATTTTCTCTTCTGTATATTCATGTGGATTATGAATGATAACTTTTTGAAAATGATATGAATGATAACTTTTTGAAAATGCACAAAGAGAGAGTAAGGACAAATTTTCGTGTTGATCAAATTGATGAGTTCAATTTGGACTACATGGAACGGGGCCAACCCAAAATAAGTATATACTGTAGATCACTTTTAAAACTATAACCCAGCATTCAGCATATGGTTGAGTTCCTTGCTGATTTACTGGGGCTTCTAAATAAAAAAAATGAGTTCACAACATGAGCTAAACTTACCTTTTCTGAGTTTCACCTTTTCTTTTCACACATGCACAAGAACAGAATATGTGGTACCTTGCTCAATAGTAGTAACTGTGAGAGAGATCTCGGAGTCTTAGTGGACAACCATTTAAATATGAGCCAGCAGTGTGCAGCAGCTGTCAAAAAAGCCAACACAGTTTTAGGTTGCATAAACAGAGGGATAGAATCAAGATCACATGAAGTGTTAATACCACTTCATAATGCCTTGGTAAGGCCACACTTGGAATACTGCATTCAGTTTTGCTTGCCATGATGTAAAAATATGTTGAGAGTCTAGAAAGAGTGCAGAGAAGAGCAACAAAGATGATTAGGGGACTGGATGCTAAAACGTATGAAGAACGGTTGCAGAATCTGGGTATGTCTAGTTTAATGAAAAAAAGGACTAGGGGGAGACATGATAGCAGTGTTCCAATATCTCAGGGGCTGCCGCAAAGAAGAGGAAGTCAAGCTATTCTCCAGAGCACCTGAGGGCAGGACAAGAAGCAATGGGGGAAATTAATCAAGGAGAGAAGCAATTTAGAACTAAGGAAAAATTTCCTGACAGTTAGAACAATTGATATGTGGAACAACTTGCCTCCATAAGTTGTGAATGCTCCAACACTGGAAGTTTTTAAAAAGATGTTGGATAACCATTTGTCTGAAGTGGTGTAGGGTTTCCTGCCTGGGCAGGGGGTTGAACTGGAAGACCTCCAAGGTCCCTTCCAACTCTGTTATTCTATTCTATTCTATTCTATTCTATTCTATTCTATTCTATTCTATTCTATTCTATTCTATTCTACATTTCTAAAATTGATACTTGATAATACAGGCCTAAAACTGGTTAGTTCTTCTACCTAGTGTTATTCTCACACTATTGCAAGGTCAGCAAAGATGTCTCCATTTGGCTTGATTCAGAGCATCTTTGGGGTGACACTCATACATTTCATGTCCTCCTTGATGCAATCCATCCACTGTTTCTTGGGTCTGCCACAGGGTTGCTGGCCATCAGGGTCCAGATGCATGGCTGTCCTTGCCACCGAGTCAACCCTAAAACTAATTAGTTACATAACTAATATTTTGTGTGTGTTGTTAAAGTAGAATAAAACAATATTTTATAGTATGTCAGTTGGATTTGTTATGGACATAAAATACAAACAAAATTCACAGGTTCAAAATAGTTCTCTGAAAAAGTCAATTGAATTCACACTGCACATTACATTTACAACATTCACAATGTTATTCGTACATTTAATTATCAAGAGCACTTCTTGATATATTTGTTTTAGAAGTATTGCATTTTAAGAGATCACTCTGAAAAAATTCATTATCCTATAATGTAATTTTGTCCAGTCTATTTCATCTTTTGTAGCAAGTAATTGAACAAAATATCATAATAATTTTCTGGCCATTTGCACAATTGTTCAGAGCCTTATGAATGTCCTATGAGATTTCTTCTGTGATATGAAAGTGGGATGAACCAATTGCTTTGCATTTATTGATTACTCACCCAATTTGCACTATCTAGAACTTAATAGATTGGATCCCCAATGGATCTCTAATCAATTAGCTTAGACATATACAAGTGCACAATCTAAGGTACAAAGATTTTATATCATTATTTTTATGGTTTTATATATTTTATATATTTTCATATGTTTTATACTGTATTTTGTTTTTATATTGTTTTTAATTGTTGTAAGCCATCCAAAGTCATCTATTTAAGATGGGCAGCTATATAAACAATAACTAAAGAAGTATTGTATGACTTAACAAACCTTTAGGAATTTGAGAATTGTACTGTACCATGTAATCAGAAGTGGCTTGCTGGAAATATTGCCATATTATTGGCTCTATTAGGCTATTTCCACATTGTGCTTAGATATTTTAAATGCACTCGGTTTTTCATTATTGTAGATGGGTCAACATGTCCTCATGCATGATAAACAAAACATATTCCTTGAGTCACATGTAAAATAGAGTATTTGATTGTGAAAAGAATATATAATCTAATTTTTCAAATGGTGAAATAAAGTAAATAAGAAAATTAAGCAATTAATACATATGCTGATCATGATTATCAGCAGATGACATGATAAATGTCCTATTTATATTCAACAATATATGAATATGATTAATATATATTTATGTTTATGATTAATTTTATTTTTATTTATTTTAATCTGTCATTATTTTTAAATAAATAACTCAATGCGGAAAATGTACTCAGTATTCCTCCATCTGCCTTTTTTTCCTATCTACATATCTGTTAAATTTTTTAATACAGTATATGGATGGATTTTACTGACTTTACTTTTTGCAAGATAGAATAATAATTTTAAAAATGAATACATCTAAATAGTATTTTATGGTTGTAAAGAAACAAATACGATAAATAAATAAATATTTGTAAAATTGCACGATTCTGAAGTTTTGGGACAATATTTATTCAGAAATGCACAAACACGCTTTACATTGCTTAATTATTCAAACTGATCTTTTAATTATTAATGTAGAGGTACTGCTATATTTCATTAACATTTATGAACATTTCCTTTTATTAAGGACCTGGTCTTTAAAGCTTTGATATGTTTTTGGAAGTACATTTATATTTAAAACAAATTACTACATCTAAGCCACTTAAATAAATCTTCCTCTTAATTAACTTGCATTTTCTCAATTTACAGTATGGAATATGAGCCTTGTGATATTCTTTGTGAATCAATCAGTTACTGATGATCTAACTAGAAATAATTAATTAATAATTAATGAAATATTTATTTTGATTCCACATTCTTCTCGTATCAATTAAATTTTATTATGGTACTTTTTCTTCTTTATCTAGAAGTGAAAGATAGGTCAAAAACTTTGGACCAGAAAATTTAGACCATATATAGTATGCTGTATAATAATATAATATATTATAATTCTACATGGTGCTACCCATGAAGAGTATTCAGAAGCTAAAATTGGTCCAAAATGCAATGGCATGGACAGGTTTGGAGGCCCTAGGTGACCACATGTAATTCCACTGTTATGCAATCTGAGTGCAATTCTGTTCTGCTTCCAGGTGCAATTCAAGGTGTTGGTGTTGGAGATTACCTTTAAAGTTCACTTTGGCATGGATCCAGGATACTTGCAGAACCATCTTTCTCCAATGGAATTGGCTTACCCCACTCATGCTAGCAGAAAAGGCCTACTGTGGACCCCATCAGCCAGGAAATTTCATCTGGTGGGATGCAGGAGAAAAGCCTTTTCTGCCACAGCATCTGCCCTTTGGAACATCATGCCACAGGAGGTGAGACCTGCCCTGTCTCTTTTTGCCTTCAGGAAAAGCCTTAAAACTTGGCCATGCTGGTTGACATGGTGTACTGAAGAAGAAGCTCTTGGCTGGAGCTGGTTGATGCAGAATAAGAGAAGGCACCAACACTTTTCTACTCTAAACCCACGGTTTTTAGTTTGACTCTTTTGTAGTTTTAATCTGTTTTTAGAGTTATAATTGTTTTGATATTTATACATTTTATCACAATGCAGGCCTCTTAAAGTTACCTCGAACCACAAGATGGGCAGCAAATAACTTTAATAATAAATAAATTAATATGCCGTATTACAAATGACTATGTCAAAATCCTCACTGATTATAGAATCTAAGTATACTGTTTGCATAGCTTCATAGACATTCTTCAACTTTCAGTGCTTAAATTTTTACGTCCCTTATCCAACACAATTACCACAAATAATTTTCTGACTACTGTGTATAGACTGAACAACTTGAAATTAGCCCATGTTTGGAGAAAATGCAGACAAGTCTGAAATGACAGGTTTGAAATATTACTGTGGGAGCTGAAGAAATTTTTTTCTTTTACTGCATCCTCAAATTAACAATTTCATATAATACATTGGTACAAGAAAAACTACCAATGATGGAAACATTATGCCTTGTAGCTTGGTTCATTTCAGTTTGAAGGAGCACTATCCTCGCTGTCATTTCAAGTCACTATTGCCTCCTCATTGTGTCATTTGGGATAACTAGGTCTGAGTTAGGAGACAAATAGAATGACCCAAAGATTAAACCAAGAAGATGAGGGGGAAATGTGGTACACATAGACTCTCTTACAATATTTCCATCGTGATATGTTATGAGAATTATGGCATTCTCCAAATACCATAGCTGTTTCTATGGACTCTTTTGTCCCGCAAAACATGTCAAGAATGAATATTTTGTAAGAAAATACATACGCTTCTTTCTTTTTTTGATCTATCTTGATTGCCAGGCTGAAAATGCTCAACAGCAGCACAGTGTCACTACCATCATAATAATGCAACTTAAAAAAACCCTTCTTTTTTGCTTCAAGGTTATTATAGGAACACACCGTATATTGGGCATCACTTTGCCTGAGGGGGAGGAAATGTAATCTTCATTTAATTTAGTGACTTAGCAAATTTCAATCTTTTAAATGGATTGCCACAAGATCTAATTAGTAAGCAGAAGAATGATAGAAATCTATATAGAAACAGCCTTGGCTTCATGTGTTATTAAAAATTTGCTTAGCTGGTGTTGGGAAAGGCTTTTTGACCAAGAACACTGAATGAAATCGAGTTTATCATCAGTGTTTAGTTTGACAGCTTGCTGCAC
Organism: Naja naja; assembly: GCA_009733165.1. Taxonomy (NCBI): domain Eukaryota; kingdom Metazoa; phylum Chordata; class Lepidosauria; order Squamata; family Elapidae; genus Naja; species Naja naja. The sequence continues at coordinate 115,848,602 of CM019148.1, read as the reverse complement.
AGGCCTCTATTGATCTGATTGAATGTGGAAGCTAATGAGAAGAATGTGGAAGCAAAGAGCACTGAATACGAATGCCAGGTAGTCAAAATGCGTAAAAATAATAACTGGAAGAAATGAGGGAGAGCTGTGAAGAAAACAAACACTGTACAATTAGTTCTATGGCAGAGATGGCCAGATAAAAGTGAAGGTAACTGTCAACAAACCAACAAGTGTCATGATTTTCCAGGGTAACTAGTTTACTATATATTGCACTGTAACTAAATCAAATTTAAAATTATGTAGTTGAAGAGTTTTCCTCTGTGTAATAATGTTAGTTTTTGGGGGATATGTCTAATCACTATGTGCCTGTACTTGATATCTCCATAGAATTTTATTCAATCATTTTTCTAAAAAAAAAAAACCTCTGCAGTCATTCCATTTTTCCCTAAAGGAAAGGAATGTAGAAGTGTGTGGATAATTCTGTTTTTTAATTTAATTTCTGTTAATTCATGAAACATGACACACTGCAAGTATCAAAGCATTACAATAAAACAAAGCTTAAAATTGAGACGTTCAAACTGCTAAGATACCAGTTAATTAAAACAAGAAAGTAAAGCAAAAAGAAATAAAATTTCAAAAACAGTTATAATAAACAGCTCAAAATCTGTACAAAAAAAGGTGTTTTAAAAGCTTTTAAAAAGCCACCAAAGGTGGTAGGACTTTTAAGTTTTGTAGGAATGAATTCCCTAGAACTGGAGGAAGTAGCTTAATGAGAAGCAACCAAATATGACCATTAGCTTAAAATGTCTGATAGGTTTCATATTATGTCTCTCGGTGTACATATTTAAACGTGTATTCATTTAATTAAGAGCTGGGAGAGATCAGTTGTGATTTGGAGTGGAATACTATTAGTATACTAATGGACCCAAGATCTGTTTTTTTCCTTTCATTGGATTCCAAAGACAAAGTACCAATCTTAAATTACTTGAGTTCAATGAAAGACTGTAACTAGGCCAATAAATTGAAACATAATCAGGTCTAGACAAAGATATACCTCAGCACTCAAAATGGTTGATCATTGATTTAGATCACAGCTGTCAAACTTGTGGCCTATGGGCTGGATGCATCACACACTGTCCACACCCAGTTTAGTGAAGGGGAAAAAAGTCCCAATATGTCATGTGATGCCACTGTGACGATGCAAGTTTGACACCCCTGATTTAGATTGTTACTTGTTTTGACTGCTACTACATCTGTCCCCCAACATGCCATGAGGATCAAAACTGGGGTTTGGAAGAAGAATCCAAAAACTATTGTTTCATCTATTGGTCTAATTTTGGACTCATTTGGAGGTTGTCAGATTTCAAAAACCAAGACAGACATGTGGAGGTTCTTCTAAGCATTTTCCTTTATTGTTTCTCACCAATGCACAAAAATCTTGCCATACTACTTGCATCATTAAACACAGACTTTGAGAATTCCTAGGAAGGGGCCATTTTAATTCTCTCCTTCCCACACAAACTATCTAAACTTCTCTGTCTTTTCATTCTCTGGAATGCACTTTCTCCCTCTTGGGAATTCAGGCTACAATCTACCACAGATACATTGATATAAACATTTATAAAAAGGATATGTTTGGATCAAAACAGAATAGGGAAGAAGTGCCTCTATGCCTATTCATCCAAGTATTTCTATGCCACTCTGGATATACTGGACATACTATTGGCATGCATGCCCATCTTGTCCCCAGCTGTTCAAACCTGGCCAGCTGACATGAGGCAGAGCCTTGCATTGAGATGGGTGGCAAACAAATGTAATAAATAATAATAATATTAAAAATAAAGAAATGGATGGGCCAGACAGATCATATATCATGTAGTTCACTGTATTGGAATCCCTACAGAAAGATAAGTATCTAGTGTGATTCTTCCTTTCTATATGCGTTATTTTTTTTTCAGATCCAATCTGGATTGATCACCAGGACCAGAGATTTTGTTTTCCAAACTTTCTCACTCATACTGAGCCCTTCTGCAGAGTGTTCTGAAGATGGGCTCAAGTATGAGTCTGAAAGCTCAGAAGACAAAACCTGTGGTCCCGATGACCGACCCAAATTGGATCCTGCAACATTATCCTGGGACATGTCTATTCACCCTCATTTGCATGATTTCCCCCCCTTCATGAACACCTTTAGATTGTAAACTAATAGTTTATAAGCTAATATGATATTAAATCCTTACTCTGAAATTAGCAATTTGGTGCAGGGAATTAGAGTAGCATGGTCGGGAGTGTTTCCATTTTTCAATTTAAATATACTGTTTAGCTGTGGAGGCTGTTAAGTTTGCATGAAGAGACAGATGCGGAGTGCTTCAAGCTCTTTGTTTATTAGTGACTACAGCTCAAAACGAGCCCACTTTGGCTGGGCTGTGGCTGCTACTTATAGCCAGCAGCCGCAGTTGCCAGCCAATCAGAGTGCAGGGTTTTCCCGCACTTTTTAAACCAATCATTTCTTACATTTTACAAGAACAGTTCAAACTAAACCAATGACTTTAAACCTGCATACATAACACCCCTCCCCACTAGGTTCAGTCCATACTCAAACCCCAGCCTATCTAATGTATTCTTTTAAATAGGTGGGGCTCTTACATGTACGTTGAGACCTACGTGGTTCAGATGTTTTAAGATTCTCACCTTGTGAGGGAGGAAATGTGTCTGCTGACATTTCCTTACTAGGACTTGTAGTAATGGTAGAACCTGCTTGGTTACTACAACCTGGTCTCTCCTCCCAATCCATCTCCAACCCAATGTCAGCACCTAAATCAGGTAATGATGTGCAATCTTCCATTTGTGAAAATGGTTGTTGGTATTGTGACAGGTTTTGGGATGGTTCCTGTCGTGTTAGCTCGTTACACATGGGGTTGATTCTTGCTTGTTCATTACACTTATGATCCTCCCTTCCCCTAGAAGAGGCAGTAGGTATGGGAACCAGAGAGGAGCAAAAGCAATGCTCCTGAGGCAATCTGGATCTTAACTGATCAATGTGCCTGCTCCAGAGGACACCATCCTCCGTTTGTACCCTGTAAGACCTGGGGCCTGTGATTTAGGTTAACTCAGCAGGAATCCATAATGGTTCACCCATAAGGTTCTTAGCATAAACAGAATCACCCACAGTGAATGTGCGCATTTTGCTAGTGGAATCTAGTGGTGCGTTGGGTGCGTAAGTGGGATGAAGGCAATCAAGGGGAGACCTTAGTTTCCTACCCATCAACAATTCAGCTGGGGACAAATTAGTTGAGGGGTTGGGAGTGATATGCTGAACACTGAGAAGTTTTTCAACTCTCTCAGTGATATCCCCTGGACCCAATTGCTGAAGTTTTTCCTTGGTAAATCATACCATACGTTCAGCCCGGCCGTTAGCCGAAGGATGCCCAGGGGCTGTCAGGGCATGTCTGATACCCTGTTGTGCTAGATATGATTCAAAAAGGTTGGATGTAAATTGAGGGCCATTGTCAGAAACAAGCACATCAGGTAACCCATGAGTTACAAAAAGCTTTTTAAGCTGTTTGATGACAGCTTCAGTTGTGGTGGTTGCCATAGGGATAACCTCTAGCCATTTGGAATACACATCAACTATAATAAGGAAAGTGTGCCCTCTGGTAGGGCAAGCAAAATCAATGTGAATCCTGGACCCATTCCTGTGTGGGGGCGAGAGGTGGGGCAGGGCTGACTACCTGACAGTTGGGACAAGATGCAACCCAGTTTTCAACCATTTTGTCAATACCTGGCCACCATACATAACTCCTGGCCAATCCCTTCATTCTGACAATACCTGAGTGACCCTCATGTAACATTTCCAAAACCTCTTTTTGCAGTTTTGTAGGAATAACCACCCTGTTACCCCACAAAATACATCCTCTTAATAGAGATAATTCAGTTTGCCTGGATTTAAAAGGTTGGGCAAGTTGAGGTAGATCTTGAAGAGGCCAACCTTTCTTAATCCAGCCTATAACAGGAGCCAATACCGTGTCTTTGGCAGTCTCTCTGGCAATTTCAGCAGCGTGTACTGGAAGCTTGGCAACAGTTTCTAGGAAAAGGTGTAAGTCTCAGGAGCAAAGTCCTCAGTGTGAGAAGGAAGTGGGCAGTGACTCAAAGCATCTGCATGCCCAGTGTCTTTGCCAGGCCTGTGGATGAGTTTGTATGAATAAGCAGCAAGAAATTCAGTCCACCTCAGCATTCTTGGTGACAGGATAGTGGGCGTAGGTTTGTCTCCTGCCACAATGCCTAACAGAGGTTTGTGATCTGTGACAATGGTAAATGTTCTCCCATATAGATACTCATAGAATTTCTTGACAGCTACAACAATTGCCAAGGCTTCCTTGTCCAGTTGGCTGTAGTTCCTCTCTGCTTTGGTCAAGGTGCAAGAGTAAAATGCAATAGGAGCTTCCCTCCCATTGGGAAGCCTGTGGCTCAAACCCCACCACACACACACACACACTCCAAAAGGGGATGCATCACAAGTCAGTACAACAGGCAAATTCTCAGAGAACTGTATCAGTACAGCATCAGACGTGATTATTCTTTTAATATTGTTAAATGCAGATTGTTCTTTTTTGCCCCAGACCCATGCAGACTTTTTGTCTAATAATCTGTGCAGTGGTTCTGCAATGGTTGCCTTCTGAGGTAGGAACATGTGATAAAAGTTAATGAGTCCAAGGAAGGCTTGCAAATCTCTTTTACATTTTGATCTAGGGGCTTCTTTGATTGCCTGAACCTTGGCATCTGTGGGGTGGATACCATGCTTGTCAATCTTATAGCCCAAGAACTCAACCTTGTCAGTTCTAAGAGTGCATTTTTCTTCCTTGACTTTTAACCCCGCTTTTTTGAATCTGGTAAGGACTTCTCTGAGTCTCTCTTGTAACTGAGTGTCATTTTCAGCAGAGATTAACACATCACCAAAGTAAGGTACTACCCCGGCAGTCCTTGGAGCATCCTTTCCATAAGGCTTTGGAAAATGCCTGGTGCCACACTTACTCCAAACTGTAACCTTTTACATTTGAAAGCACCTCTATGAGTCACAATGGTTTGGGCTTCAGCAGTGGCATCATCAACTGTTAATTGTTGATGTGCCTGGGCCAGATCCAATTTGGCAAAGACTGTACCCCTGCAAAGTGAATGTAGTAAATGATGCATCACTGGAACTGGATATGCGCTCTGTTGAAGCGCATGGTTCAATGTCCCCTTGTAGTCTCTACAGATTCTCACTGACCCATCAGTCTTGACTGGTGTGACTATGGGTGTCTCCCACCTGGAGTGGTCAGTGGGCTCTAAAACTCCTTGAGCTATTAGTTTATCTAATTGTGCATCAATTTTTTCCTTTAAGGCAAATGGGACCCTTCTGGGCTTTAAGCGAATTGGTAGCACCTTGGGATCTAGATTGAAAGTGATAGGGGTCCCCATATACTTGCCCAATCTGTTGCTGAAGACCTCTGGAAACTCAGACTTCAAGGCCTCCTCCCATTCAGTGTTGCTCATGTGATTGATGCCAGTCACCTCGATGCCTAGTGGATTGAACCACTCAAGTCCCAGCAAGCTTGGGCGATCCTTGTCCACGATGGTCACGGCCAAATGTTTGGTGTGGCCTTTGAACTTCACGTTGAATTCTCTTGTTCCAACTACTGGAATCTTGTTCCCTTGGTAGTCTTTAAGAGTCAGTGCTTGCTTCTTGAAATGCTTCTTCTGAATGTTTGGGAGTAGTCTGTGAATAGTGTCCCATGACACCATAGACAAATATGAGCCTGAGTCCACTTCCATTTGGCAAGGCCTTCCTTCAATTAGTACCTTCACATGCACTTTTCTGTTATTGATAGAAGAAGAATGACCAATAGTTACTGTCTGATGAGTTTCATTCTTCCCCTTTGCTTCTGTGCTGCGCCCCATTTTCTCACTGAGGTTGTTGGGCTTGAATTCTTTGTCAGGAAACTTCCTGCTGTTGGGTGGAGTTCTGGATGATTTGCAGACTCTTGCTAGATGTCCTCTTTTTTTACAACGGAGGCAGATGGTATCTAGAACTTGCATTCAGTGCAGGGGTGGCTTCCCCCACAACTTCTGCAGTAGAAATCTTGCCTCTTTCTTCCCAGGTCTTTCTTTTTCCGCTCCATTCTGAGTCTATAAATTCCTTCCTCCACCTCACTACAGTCTGACTCAGAATCTATTTGCTCACAATGAGTTGTTGTGGACTTTTCCACATCAGGATGGCTTGTGGCCTTGTTAATTTTCTTCATGGCTGCTGCTGAGCACTTGGTAGCTTCTGCTGAAGAGGCCTCTTCTATTGCTTCCTTCAGCGTGATCTTAGGTCTTAGTAATAACTTGCTCTGAAGCACCTTGTCTTTAAGGCCCAGAACAAATCGATCGCGCATGGGCTCTTCTAAATTGTTAAATTCACATGCACCCCCAATGTCTCTTAAACTTGCCATGAAGTCGTTAACGTTTTCGCTTTCCCCTTGATCCTGACGGTAAAACTCATGTCTCTTAATGAGGCACGATACTTGTGGGGTGTAATGGGCTCTTAGCAACTTTTCTAAGTCAGGCCATTCCATTACCTTCATGTCTGCAGCTCCCACCAATGCCTTCACCATCTTGAAAACTGCTGGACCGCAGTGCGTGAGAAAGACCGCCCTCTTCCGCTTCTAGGAAATGTCGGCAAGATCGTTTCCTTCCAGATACATTTGGAAACGATCTGCATATGTCTCCTAGTCTTCTGCCGTCAGATCGAACGGGGCTGGGGGGTTGTTCAGCACAGCCATCTCTCTCTTCTTCTGTTCTGCATTGCCTTCTTCTTCAGGGAGATCCCACCCTCGTCGCCAGTGTTAAGTTTGCATGAAGAGACAGACGTGGAGTGCTTCAAGCTCTTTGTTTATTAGTGACTACAGCTCAGAACGGACCCACTTTGGCTGGGCTGCGGCTGCTACTTATAGCCAGCAGCCGCAGTTGCCAGCCAATCAGAGTGCAGGGTTTTCCAGACTTTTAAACCAATCATTTCTTACATTTTACAAGAACAGTTCAAACTAAACCAATGACTTTAAACCTGCATACATAACAGAGGCAGTGGTGGTATTCTACCGGTTCGGCCCGGTTCTGCCAAGCTAGCAGCAGCAAGGACCCAACCAGTTCTCTCCACCACTCTACTGTTGTGCCTGCCCGCCCGCCCGCCCGGGTTCCCATAGTCACCTTTATCCTCTGAATTTGAAGTGCAGCTGCTTTGCGCAGCACAGAAGAGTGTCGCACGGCCGCTGCTGAAGCGACCGGGATCGTGCAGGCTTGCAGGAGGTGAGTTAAAATGCCTCTGCGCCTGTGCAAGGTGTGCATTTGGCACATGAATGCATGCAAAGTGTGTGCACATGTGCAAAGCGCGCCCACCAAGCCATGCCCACCGAACCGGTGGTAAAAATATTTGAATCACACCACTGTGTGGAGGGTGCTTGTCACATACAGAATGACTTGAAACATGTTGACATCTTCTCTTTTCTCAAAACAACAGATGGGTTTAATTAGGAGGAAAAGTCTCCAAAGAACTGGATTGAAACTAAGGGCAAAAACAAACAAATAGGATCAAACATAACAAGACAGCCACAATCTTTTCCTAAGAAAATGCTTTAGTCGCACAATATTTTTCTAGGGAAAAAAAGGCCACGGCAGTTGGTCTTACCTACTTCAAAGTCATCCTATCCCAGCCCTGCCTTCTTCACTCCTTCTTTTCAGCTCACCAAAGTGGAACAGAAATACTAGAAATCTATATACATAATAGCGAAATAGCACTTATGCATCATCATAAAATCTCCAGAACTGTAAAGCCTACAAACTTGAAATTTGGCATGTATGTTCCTCTTGGCTTCTAGGTGTTCACTAAGAAAGGATTTTTCGAAACGTCTATCAGACCATTAGTATTTCCTATATTATTATTAACATGCTCTGATGCTAAGGAGTTCTACTCCCCCTCCCCACCTGAAAAGAAATCTGTTCCAAATGCAAAACACAAGCAGAGGAGAGAAATTTCAGTTTCAGTTTTTGTTTCACAGCACCAAGAAGCTTTAGTGCAGAACAGTTGAGCTAAGCCATGCCCAGGCTCCTTGCTGTCTCTTTGCTCACACAGCAAATACTGTTTCAGTTTCCAAACAGCCCTCAACTCTCTCACACACTGACAGGATGCTAGCCAAATGAATACAGATGAATCCTGGCAGAATTTTGTCCCCTTATTTTCCTCCCCCAAAACTAAGCCTGACCACATAGTTTCGTAGCAAAGCATGGGTATTGAGCTAGTCTATAGATATAAGCAGTGCAAGATCAGATGTGGAAAGACCTGGCCCATAGAATCCAGAAGAATTGGACCTGACTAAATGGATAATATTATCATCAAGACTAATATAAGCTACAATAACAACATCTTAAAAGCCTGACAACCTCCCTCCCAGAATTAGAGAGTTTAAATCCACACATGTTAAAATTCCTAACGTTGAGAAACACTGCCCTGGAAAGTCAAAATGGACCTTCTTTGAATTACTTGTCTCTCCTTCTTTTACAGGTTAAGCTGATGATCATGGCTCATTTACTGCATCCAAGATAGCTTATATGAGAAAATTTGGTAGGGATCAGGTTAAAAAACCAGAGACTATGAGTTCAAGTCCCGCTTTAGCTATGAAAGTTAGGTGAGTGACTTTGGGTCAGTCATACTTTCTCCGTCCAGTCACTCTCTCTCTCACTGCAACCCACTTTGCAGGGTTGTTGTAGAAAAATAGGAGGAGGAAGGTATATTGAATGTGCTTACTGCCTTGAGTTATGTGTAAAAATAATAAAGGCAGGATGGAAATAAGTAAATAAATAAAAATAAATAAATATCTATTTTTATTTCTGCGGTTCAAACCAGCTTAAAAAAATTAAGGTGAATCTGTATCTTATCTATCTGGCTTCAGTGTTATTCATACTACTTATATGTGCTGTAAAACCTTTAAGAAACCTAAGCTGTGTGTTCACTGTATCCAGTCCTCCTACCTAATGCCTCAGGGCAAAACTCTCTTATAGTGATGTTTTCTTTTAAAGTGGAAAAAAAAGAACCAAAGGATAAATGAAGCATTTAAAGACTTTGCATGCATGCTCCATTATTCTGCAAAGGCTGGATTGAATGGAAATTGGAGCAATTTTTTTTGCTGCCTATGATTTGAAGTCTTTGACACTTCTTCAACTTCCTTCAAGATGTTTGGGACCAGTGCTTTCTTCTCTGAGGGGAAATACTTAATTTCCAGCACCAATAAACTGAGTCATCCTTCAGTAGATTTCCTAATCGAAGAAGTATGCTTTTATTTTTAATGGAATTTTAGTCAATTTGAGTGTTCACTTTTTTTCCCAAATAAAATAGCCTTTCCCCATGATAACATGTGTTGGTATCCATTTTTTAAACTGAGTTAGAAATAATTTGCCTTATCAGGTTTTTTTATAATTCTACTTCTTTTTTTAAAAAAAATGTGTTCTGATTTATACTTTCCCAAAATCTCAGTTCAGGATGCAACCCTTTCAAAACCTATATGGGAAGTAACAGAAATCCTTTACTAATGTTTTTTTTTTAAGTGAGAAATATGGATCCTACAAACTTGACTTAGCCATAGTACATTCTGACAGAACAAGCAATTGTTTTTCTCTGGTATAAAAGATTCTTACAGACTATAAAAATATAAGATAACTTGCACACAAACTCAGCATATATTCTGGAAAATTGCCTCATATTTGAGCAATATATTCCATCATATTTATATAAACAGCACATCAGGCAGAATTGCATATTAACAAGTATCCAAGTGGAAGATAAATTTGTCTGATCAGCAACACTAAAATAATATAATTATAGTCATCATGCTTTCTTACTTTGGCTGCTGTGCAGGTGGTTTTTTCTTTTCTTTTTCTGGGACACAAAAGTCAGGAAGCTCTACGTTCTCAAATGCACTGATTCCTTATTTCATTTCTCATCATCATCATCCCATAATCACGATCATCATTATCCGCTATATTGAAAATGTGAGTTGTTATTTCAGAGTTTTGTATAGTATATTCTTACCCTCTCCAAGGAATTTCAGTATCATTTTAATAGTCAGTCTACATAATACAGCTAAGCATAATACATATTTTTATTAGTTCTAGTGTTCTTGTTTGTGATTTTGCTATTGTTCAAAGTGTCAACTCACATTTTTTTGCTACATTTATCAAGCTGTCTTTGCTCAATACCTTTTATTTCCTTAGTATAAAACAGTTTAAATCTAATCAGGAAGATGCAAACATACTCTTTTTACTAAGGTTAAATCACATGTTTAGATATTTGTGGATTTTTTTCTTCAGATTTCCCCCTCTCTTCCAAAAGATGCATTCCATTCAAAAATTCATGCAACTACATAGTTGCATCTAAATAGTAGATCTAATTCTACGTGCCTTACTTTATCATAGTTCACTCCTCATTCTTATAGGATTGAGGAATAGCTAGAGTGCAGAGAAGAGCAACTAAGATGATGACTGGAGGCTAAAACATACAATGAACAGTTGCAAGTTGGGCATGCTAGTCTAATGAAGAGAAGGACCAGGGGAGACATGATAGCAGTGTTCCAATATTTGAGGGGCTGCGACAGAGAGGAGTGGGGTCAGGCTATTTTCCAAAGCACCTTATAAAGAATAATGGACAGAAAGTGAACAAGGAGAAATTTTCTGACAGTGAAAGCAATCAACCAATGGAACAGCTTGTCTTCAGAAGTTGTGGGAGTTCCATCACTGGAAGCTTTCAAGAAGAGACTGGACTGCCATCTGTCAGAAATAAGTGCACAGTCGTGCCTATTGTCCCTGTCCTATTGTCCCCATTTATTCGTACCTATTTCCTGTATTCATACTCACGTTTATTCTTATACCTATTATCTTGACATTAACATTCAAAATCCTTCATGGCATGGGTCCGGAGTACTTGCGGGAACGTTTCCTGCCGATATCAAATACCGGTCGCCCTGTGCGAGCACATAGGTTGGGACTCCTCGGGTTGCCGTCCGCACGACAATGTCGGCTTGTGGTGACCCGGGGAAGGGCCTATTCTGCATTGGCCCCCACCTTATGGAACCAGCTACCCGTTGAGCTCCGGCTGGCTCCCGATCTCTCCTCTTTCCGGCGCGATCTAAAAACCTGGTTGTTTTTACAGGCTGGGCTGGACTGATCTCCTGGGGGAGAGGGTGGGTTTTAAATTCGATTTTAATTTGGTTTTATACTTGTATTTTGGCTTGTTTAGTTTAATTTCTTTTTAACTAATTTATTGTTCTGTATTTTTATCTGTGAGCCGCCCCGAGTCCTTTCTGGAGAGTGGCGGCATACAAGTCAAAACAAATAAATAAATAAATAAAATAAAATCTTGTAAGTGATTGACAAATGAATGAATGAATGAATGAATGAATGAATGAATGAATACTGTAGAGTCTCCAGCTTGGGTGGGGAGTTGGATTAGATGACCTACAAGGTCACTTCTAACTCTGTTAATCTGTTAAAGAGTTATTTTAATGTTTTCTCACTGGAGAACCCAGATCTTAGGATAGCTATGTGCAAATAAGGGGCTGCCCCAAAGAAGAGGGGGTCAACCTATTCACCAAGGCACCTGAAGGCAGGACAAGAAGCAATGGTACAAGTCACTTTGTTGCCTTAAGACTTATCGCCAATTCTCTGCTAGTCTTAATTTCAAAGTTTGTATGCTACAGCAATTTTGCTACATTCATAGGCTAATTTATTCATATAATGGGACAATTCCATCTGATGGGAGTAGCTCAACTTTTGAAAGATGGTTGCAAGGTTTTGTGTTTTCTTCTTCTTCTTTATTCTACAATTACACTTTAGTTCTAGGAAACAATATGGCAAGTCAAAATTTCCAACAAATTAGCCCCCCATCATTTAATGAGCACTTTATTGCAGTTGTTTAATGACTACCTATTGCAAATATGGTAATAAACTATAATTAAAAATATTTTTCCATTCAATAACTGCATTATGACCAAACTTTGTGTGCCTGATAACAAAGCCTTAAAACTGATTAAGATCTAGTCAGTTTCAGGCAGCAGAGCAGAGCTGAGCTTGGTAACTTGCTTAGCACTTTTTAGGAATGCCTTACATTGTGAACAAAGGCAGCTCAGGAAGAGTGAACTTGTTGAAGCAATCTCTCCACTCTGTGAGGGGTAAAAAAAAGGGGGGGGATTGGTCAGGCACAGGACACTATCTGAGATAAATTTTATGAAATAGGCAGCAGCAACCAGCAAACAAATGTGTATATGGAATAAATAGGAATCAATCTCAAATCAAGGGAATAATTTAAACACACAGACACACACAGACTCATTGAGTATTATTTTTTTCCTAAAAATTGCATCATTTTTAGTGTAGCACTTCTTTGTGGATTTGTCTAGATATGTAAAATTTGGCCCTTGGCCTAGGAAGATCAGTACAGTACAGTACAGTACAGTACAATACAATACAATACAATACAATACAATACAATACAATACAATACAACACAACACAACACAATACAATACAATACAATACAATGCCTCATAATAGCATGAAAAGATCCATCTACAAGGTAAAGTCACTATCAGCCATCCCTGGTAAACCAAACAGATAACATGACTAGGTAAATTAATTCTACTTGATAAGTAAAGCTCCAAAACTGAATCTTGCAAGTCTGAAGGTATACCTGTACACTTCCCACTGCAATTTTTAATGGCTTAAAACGTTCTCTGACTATTAAACCACTGAAACTCCTGCCTGATTTGTCTGATTGTTTCCTAGGCATCATTTCCCCTTGCTCCCCAAGGTCATCAAAACACTACAGTCACACACATTCATGACTTGATTATTGCAATGAATGGCTTGTTATTTTTAAAAAAGCATCTACAACCCTGATTAGTCCAGTTTTGTTGGTTATAGATAAGGTGCTGAGTTTCAAATTTAATCAATATCACAAGGATCTGATTTTGCCCTTCATGACTTAAAATTTAGCAGAGAATGTGTGGATCCAGCAGGTTCACTATTTCAATGAAACAATATTCAGTCACATTATTTAAAAAATATTTTTGAGTCATTCTTCCTTACCTATGACCGAGCATAGTTCTTAGAACTGTTATTTATACATTAATGTATCAGAAGCCTAGATCCATTTCATTTGATTTTTAGTCCTGGATTTTGGAATAAGAATGGGTTATTATAACTCCATATGATGACCAAGGCCAGTCAAAAACAAGATATTTTGTCCATCTGTCTTCTGAGCCCATTAGTCACTTATTTTGCCATCAGTTACAAAATCCCATAAGATTTTTAGATACGTGTGGATAGCATTACCTTACTTTTGATTGTATGTTGGTGAGATTGAGGATCTGCTGAACTAAGGCCCGAAGATGGTAATGTATAGATAAAGGTGAAGAAAGCAATGCTGAAGTTGTTTTGCAATTGTTTTGCAGATTTATTTTAGATTACTTTTCAGTTTATGGATTTATGTTCCATGTTGTAGTGAAACCAATTTCAAGCTACTCACAAAACTTTGAAAATTTGTAGAAGAGTTTTATAAACAGCATCAGACTTATAAACATGCAGGATGCATGTTTATGGACAAACCTAAATGTAACACCTCTGCTGTATGAACTGCATTGGGCGCCAGTTTTCTTGTAAGTCCAATTTAAGGTGATGGTTATCACCTTAAAGCCCTACATGGAATGTGTTATGTATGTAGGTTTAAATGTTATTGGTTTATTTGAATTGGTCTTGTAAAATGTCAAATGGTATTGGTTTAAATAGTGCGGGAAGAAACCCTGCACTCCCATTGGCTAGCAGCTACGGCTGCCGGCTATAAGAAGCAGCCGTAGCCTTACCCGGACGGGTCCATTCGAGCTGTTGTCATTAATAAAGTCTTTTGCTGGAATTCCTCGCGTCTGACTCTTCATGCAAACTTAACAGAATGGGCTCAGGTTATCTCTAGAACCTGCTTCATCCCATTACATCAGACTTTCCTCCCAGACAGGCAGGGTGTTGCAGATCCTGTCAAAGAATTCCAGTTGATGAGAGAGACCATTCTCTGGCATTGCTTCTACCCTTTGGAGCAGGGGTGTCAAACTCAAGGCCCATGGGCCAGATGTGACCCGCAGGGTGCTTAGATCTGGCCTGCAGAGCAGGCCTGGGAATAACAAAGGACCTGCCCACAGTGCCTTTGCTAGCAAAAACAGGGCATGGGGGACCATGGGTGGCCTCTGCATGCCCCATTTTGGCCAGCAGGGTGCTGTAAGAGGCCGTCCAGGCCAAAAACAGACCACACAGGGGACTGCCCACACTCCCTGCACCCCATTTTGGCTGGCAGCGTGCTGTAGGAGGCCGATCATCCCATCTCCCCCTACTCTCCCCCCCAGCCAGCCCATGGAGTACAACTACAATGCTGATCCAGCCCTCCAAGAAACCCAGTTTGACACCCTTGCTTTGAACATTCTCCTTTGCAGAGGTGAACCAGGTCCACACTCTTCTAGACTTTAGGGAATGTCTAAAGACCAGGCTATGGGGTCTTGCTTGGGGCTCACAGATAGGCTCAACTGCAGCAGTGGAGCTGGTTAGTGCCCTGAAGACTCTCTTCCCACTTTTCATTAACTTTTAATGTTGAATTTTAACTATCTTTTCCTCTAAATTTTATATACAATTATTCAGTTTTAATATTTGACATGTACACCCTCTAGAGTCCCTCTGAGGGAGATGGGTAGTTTCTAAATTGGATGAAATAAATAAATACATACATACATAAATAAACGCAGTAAACACAGTGCTGCATTTCTTTAAAAATCTATTGTGTGTTATGGATTCATTTTTTCTTGTTTGAAGCTAATCAAGTTTCTGATTGCATTCAAATCAAAATTGTTTGTGTGTGTGTGTCTCTGTGTGTACCTATAGAAACAAAGAAAGTGTGTTTACACACATAGTTTACAGTAAATTCTCTTAGTAAGAAGAATCAGGCTGCTTAATTATCTTATAAAATAATTACAATGTTTTAAGAACGTAATTGATTATGATGTCCTAAGAGAGATAGGTTTTACCTCGTTTTTTCTCTTGATTACATTATGCTTATTATTAGATAATTGTCTTGTTTGCTATATAAAATTCAAAACATAATCAATGCAGATAACAATAAAAATAAATGAAGCTGATTTTGCTATTTTGCTATTGAAGCTTGCTATCTTACTTATAATATCCTTTTCCTGTTTTCATTGATAACCTATCAATTAATTGAATGGAATTCAGTTTTCCTGCTCCTGGAAATTTCTCAGCCATTCTCACAATCGTTGAGCACTACTACAAAATATAACTAGTTCATGCAAAATATTAGGGGATGCAGCACATCTGCAAATTAATTCACAGGTAGTCAACATGCCAGCTTTAATCCATTAATAATTTAAAACATCATAAATGCAATGCTTTGAACAATACTCCAATGAAAATCCTTTCTACCTCCCTAACCTCTCCATCTAGGGGTGAGATTCTACCGGTTTGGACTGGTTCAGTATAACCGGTTGTTACGATTCCCAGTAGTTTGGAGAATAAATAAAATGGGCCCCTGGCTGACCCCACCCCTCTCCGCCTGCTTCTCCGCTCCCTGCCTTATCATGCATGTGCAACAGCATGTGCATGTGCAACATCACACGCATGCGTGACAAGCTGACTGCATTCTAACCCCATCCACCCCACCCCTCCTTATCTCAGCCATGCGCCACAGCTGCCTGCATCTGCATTCGCCCACCTGCCAGCCATCACTGTCTGCCTTCCACCATGATCTGCCTAGGTGAGTGAGGCTCTGCAAGCCCTGGTTGCCTATGTGCTGCTGCTACCACCAACCCCAGTTGAGTCCCGATTCCTGGGCCAGCCTAGGCTGCCACCACCACGCTACTTCTGCCATCATCGCCCTTGCGGCCACTGCTGCCACAAGCCCCAGTTGAGTCTGACTCCCGGGCTGGCCTAGGCTGCCACCATCATGCCACTGCCATGCCACCACCACCCTCAGTGCTCTTGGGCTAGCTAGCTGGCGCCCACTATCCCTGTCTGGCTTGCTTAGCTGCAGAGGCCACCCATGTGGCTCTTGCAACCTAGCAAGTTTCCACCCCACCCCAATTGCCTAGCTTGCTGAGCTGCAGGGGCTGCCCATGCAGCTCCTGCGGCCTAGCAAGGTTCCCCCCCAACTGCTCCCAGCCTGCAGCTTACCTGGCTCACTGGTGGCAGAGAGGAAGGTGAGCCAGGGCTGACTTGTCATTGCTCAGGTCCTCACCAGCCTGCATCTCGCCCCCACCTGGATACTCTGCAGCTGCTTGGCCTTGCCTGCTAGGGTGGAGGGAGGGGGCGACCAGGGAGCACAACGCTATGGTGCCCAGGCCCGCATCATCCCTTCCCTTTGCTGCCCGCCGCCTGCATACTTTGGCTGAATGTGGGCCACATTCTGTGAGAATGGTGCAAGTCAAGCCTTGCGAGAGTGGATCTTCCTTGGTGGCCCTCACTCAGCTAAAACGCTCAGCCGGGCAAGAGAGGGGCAGCTGGCAGAGGGGTAATTCAGGCAGATGCATGTTTCCTGGTTGCCTCTTGCACCCCCTGGCAGCCGCGAGCCCCAGCAGCTTTGAAAAATCTGAGCAGGGGACGAGATGCAGGCTGGCGGGCAGCCGAGTGGCGATGGCTCTGCCCTGGCTGGCTCAGCTTTCCCTCTGCCACCAGCCACAGGAGAAAGTAAGTTTGAACTTTGCAGGCAGTTGGGTGCTTGAGGGAGAGATGGGCGAGTGAGAGCACCTCTCTCCCGGCAGAGTGAGAAGTTTTCAAGTCCCCCTCTCATTGGAAACAGCTCCTGGGCAGCAGAGAAGCTGCACGGTTGGATTCTGCTTCTCTGTGCCACCTGGGAGCTATTTGCAATGAGAGGGGGACTTTTCAAGATTGAGTTTAAGAGCACGCAATGGAAGAAGCTGAGAGCAAAAGTAGTGACTGTGAGGGTAACACGGGCATGTGGCGTGTCCCTCTATGGTCCCCTCCAAGATGACAGCCAGGGCTTCACCTCCTCTTTTCCTCAGAGGCGTGGTGTCTGCCTTCCTTCACACTCCTTATGGAGGGACACGCCCCCACCTTACTTGGCTTCTCAGCTTCTTCCATGAGGCGCTCTTAAACTCAATCTTGAAGAGCTCGAAGAAGTTTTGTTCAATCACTGCCAATTAACTCACCTTGCCCAAGATGGCTGCAATAGAAGCAGGGGAAAAAAAGCTTGAGGGAGGGGAGGAAGTCCTGCCCCTGGCCCCTTTGTTGGACCTGGAAGCCTTGCCTACTGGCTTTTCCAGGCAATGCAGGACCGGGTGCAAATAGACAATCGCACCTGGTCCCTGGTACTCTAGGAGACTGCCCAGCAAGAACATGAGTTAATGAACAACATTGGAAGCATTTGTGTGTGTGTGTGTGTGTGTGTGTGTGTGTTTCAGGTGGGTCTCCTAGCTTTAGAAGGAGAGAGGGAAGGAGGAAGGAAAGGGACAGAAAGAGAGAGAGAGAAAGAGGGGGACAGAGAGAGAGAGAAAGAGAAAGAGAGGGGGAAGAGAGAGAGAGAAAGAGGGGGGGAGACAGAGAAAGCGAGAGAGAAAGAGAGAGAGAAAGAGAGAAGGAAGAACAAAAAGGAAAAAGCAAGAAAAAAAAAAGGAAAAGAAAGGAAAAGAGAAAGGATGGAAGGAAGGACAGGAAAGGAAGGTAGGAAAAAGAAGGATGGAAGGAAGGAAGGAGAGGAGGAAGAGAAGATGAATATATGAATGGATGATAAATACATGGAAAGAGGAGAGAGAAAAAGGAGAAAGGAAGGACCAAACCCCTGAAGACTTTGAAGCAGCACAACCATCTAGGGCTGGCCTACAAGGGATCTTGGAGGTCATCTAGTCCAACCCCCTGTTCCAGCAGGAGATCCTTACAAAATCATAGAATAGCAGGGTTAGAAAGATGTGTGTGTGTGTGTGTGTGTGTGTGTGTGTGCATGGCTGTCAAAACTCCAAAACCAGGTCAAGTAGCTTTGGGGAGATCAGTCATAAATTAGAACACTTGGTAAGCAACCAGCCATTAAGTGAGGACCACTTGTATTTGGTTTGCCAGTCACATGGCCATCTGGCCATGCCCACCCAGTCACATGGACACCAAGCCACACAGTCACAAATTAAGCCATGCCCACAGAACCAGGTTGTACAACATTTGAATCCCAACCCTGTCCCCAGCACTATATTATCAGTCCCTTATCAGAAATGTCAGTTATGCTTTTAAAGTAATTTTTTACTTTTTATTTATGTAACTATTATTTATATCACAGACAATATGTAAGAAATCTTCGTGACATTGATCGGAAATGGTTGAGTTTTGCAAGAGAATGTTCTCAGTTAATTTCCTGTTCGCTATATAGTCAGTTGGGCTGACATTCAATTTTAATGATGAACTGCCTTAGCTATGTCTCTGTAGGTTAAACTTATGATCTTCTTACTTCTTGCTCCAGTGAACAGAACTTCAAAGTAGTTGTCACTTTAAATATACTTTTAAAAAATCTGAAATGCCATTTGTAATGGATAATATTTTTTTGGCGTTTTTTTGTTTTCTAAAGATGGAAGCAGAAAGGAATAATGATGACAATATTTGCACTTCTCTGGAGATTTCACTCCTTGATTGGCCAATGAATATTGTCTACACATTGTTAATAATTTATACAGTAGGGATTTAGCTAGTGAAGCCTGTAGCTTACAAAAGATATTTCATTTCTAATAATTAATTATGATAAAAATGCTAGCATTTCTGAAAATGGAATTTCTGGTGTTTGAGCGGAAAATCACACATCCTATCTCATTTTAAATGCTTCCTGGAGTTTGTTAGCGATAACAAATCTTAAAACTGTATTTATTTATATGAAAGTGGGCTGGTTAGGAATTAATAATAAGAATTTTCACAGTGATCCAAAGCCTCCCAAATATACTTAATCACAGAGCATTAAACAAAAATTCAAATAATACTTTCAATTTTACATTGATAAAACAGGGCCAGAGTTCCTTTTACTGCATTTTTACCATTATCTTAATGTAAAATTTACTTTTTAAAATGAAAGATCCATACCTGTGATATTATGGATTTGTGCTTTCAATGCGTCCCAGCTTTCAAGCTTTTTGAAGGGCAGAGTTTTGCTATTACCTGGGTAGAAGAAAATTTTTTAAGGATATCATTCAAGAGCAACAATTTTTAAGAGTTATATAAGGTTTAGATCATTCTGCATCATTATCTAAAATATCAACAATTCTTTGTATTCAAGCTAGTTTTAAATCTGTTAATTGACAGCACTGTATGTCTACAACTGAAATAGAAGAAAAAAGGACGAGAAAACTATCACTTTGATTGAACTAGTGATATAGTGTTTTTACATTTATATCTCAATTTTCCTTCCAGGAACACAAAAGTATTTACAGGATTTATTTTTACATCTGCTTTCACTTCACTTTGAGTTTAATTAGACTGAAATATCATGACTGGCCCAAGATCATTTAATTAGATTAATGACTAAGTAGGAATTTCATTTATTTTCTTCTCTAGTCAAATTTTAATACCTACTCAATACACCGGAACAGCTTTTTAGTAGATGACATTAGGAGTTTTTAAAAAGAGATATTTAGCCATTATATTTTGCTGTCGTTTCAGTCAGCTAACATACTTTCAGCACCTTTTCAATTGACTGGTTTCTTCCTTTATAGCCCTTACTTTCCCATTCAATTTCTGTTGAAATTCTTCCAAAATTTGGAACAGAGAAAACTAGCTTGGTGGATTTTCCAGATCTTTTGGAACATTTCCCTAATGTGAAGTTATTGTCCATAGTGAATGGGGAACAGTAGTGTTTGTGATCAAGAACTTATGGGGAGTGCCAGTTTCTTAATTGTTAATTAGAAATACAGCAATAACCATAATATATTTTAGGTTTGAGAGTACAATTTAATGAAGGACAACAGATGTTATTTGTTAAGTTTGCATAGAGAGGCAGGACGCGGAGTGCTTCAGCTCTTAGTTTTATTGTGACTTCAGCTCAGAACAAACCCGATTTGGCTTAGCTGAGGCAGCTATATATAGCCGGCTGCCTCGGCTGTCAGCCAATCAGAGTGCAGGGTTTTCCCACACTTTTAAACCAATGATTTCAAACACTTTACAAGAACAACCAATCAATTCAAACTCTGCATACATAACACCCCTCCCCACTAGGTTTGGTCCATACTCAAACCCCATCTATCTAATATACTCTTGCAAATAGGAGGGGCTCTTCGTTATGCGTTCGACCTATGTGGTTCAGGTGTTTTGGGGTTCTCACATTGTGAGGAGGAAATGTGTCTGTTAACATTTCCTTACTTGGACTTCTAGTATTGTCATAACCTGTTTGGTTACTACAACCTGGTCTCTCCTCCCAATCCATCTCCAACCCAATGTCAGCACCTAAGTTTGGTAGTGATGTGCAATTTTCCATTTGTAAAAATGGTTGTTGGCACTGTGACAGGTTTTGGGATGGTTCCTGTCATGTTAGCTTGTTACACATGGGGTTGATTCTTGCTTGCTGATTACCTTCATAATCCCCCCCTTCCCCTAGGAGAGGCAGTAGGTATGGGAACCATAGAGGAGCAATGGCGATGCTCCTGAGATAGTCTGCTCCAGAGGACACCATCCTCAGTTTGAACCCTGTAAGACCCACAAGGTTTTTTGCATAAACTGAATCACCCACAGTGAATGTGCGAGTTTTGCTAGTGGAATCTAGTGGTGCGTTGGGTGCGTAAGTGGGATGAATGCGGCCAAGGGGAGATCTGAGTTTCCTACCCATCAACAACTCGGCTGGGGTTAAGTTAGTTGATGGGTTGGGAGTGATATGCTGGACACTGAGTAGTTTTTCAACTTTCTCAGTGATGTCCACTGGACACAATTGCTGGAGTTTCTCCTTGGTAAATTGTACCATGCGTTCAGCCCAGCCATTAGCCGAAGGATGCCCAGGGGCTGTAAGGGCGTGTCTGATGCCCTGCTGTGCTAAATATGATTCAAAAAAGTTGGAAGTAAATTTATTTATTTATTTATTTATTTATTAATGGGACTTATATGCCACCCCATCTCCGAAGACTCGGGGCGGCTTACAAAAACAACAACAATAAATAAATAAAAGCAGATTAAACTAAATAAGCCCCATTACAATTACAGTACACCCATAAAATATCCTTTAAAACTATCCCATAAAAAACCATCCCGTCCCAGAAAATCACAACCCGGATTGGTTAAACAACCAGGTCTTCAAGTCATGGCGGAAGGTGCGGAGGTCAGGGGCCAGGCAGCTCCAGGAAGTTGGTTCCAGAGGTCTGGGGCAGCTATAGAATAGGCTCGTCATCGGGGGGACCGCCAGCGGCATTGGCCAGCCGATGGGACCCCAAGGAGTCCTTGCCTATGTGCTCGCACAGAGGCGGTTGGCATTGATATCGGCAGGAGCCGCTCCCTTAAATATGAGGGACCCATGTCATGAAGGACTTTGAATGTTAACACTAAAACCTTGAATCTCACCGGGCGCAACCGGTAGCCAATGAAGCAGCGGGGAGGGTAACATGGGAGAACCGGGAAACTCCCATCACCACCAGCAGCCCGCATTCTGCACCAGCTGCAATCTCGGATGGTATGCAAGGGCAGTCCTAAATAGAAGCGTTGCAGTAGTGAGTCTGGAGGTAACAAGGGCATGAGTAACCGTCTGGGGCATCTCGGTCCAGAAAAGGCGCTGGCGAACCAGGCGAAGCTGGGCAAAAGCCCCCTGGCGGCCGGCCCCACCTGCTCTCTCCAGCGGGCCCGAGCATCCAGGAGGACCCCAGATTCCGCCCTATCCACAGGGGTATACCACTCCCCCTATGGCCAAAGATGAACACTCCAAACTGGGCGAGATGCCAGTATGCACAGCCACTCAGTCTTGGCGGGTTGAGGCAAGCATGTTTCCGTTCATCCAAATCCGTGCCGCATTCAGACACTGGGTCATCAGGAGAGGGCATCACCGATCTGGTTCGGGGTGGAAATGTACAGCTGAGTATCATCAGCGTGCTGATGGAAACTCACCCCAAAACCACGGATGATCTCACCCGCGGCTTCATGTAGATGTTAAATAGCAGGGGAGAGGACCGACCCCTGAGGGACCCCACAAGAGAGCACCCTCGAGGTAGACCTCTGCCCCCGCCAACACCGACTGCGATGCGAGAGGTAGGAGGTGAACCACCAACACAGTGCCCCTATACACAACCCCCCGAGGCGTCACAGGAGGATACCATGGTCGATGGTATCGAAAGCCGCTGAGAGGTCTAATAGGACCAGGACAGAGGAAAACCCCTGTCCCGAGCCCTCCAGAGATCATCCATCAGTGCGACCAATGCCGTCTCCGTGCTGAAACCAGGCTGGAAGCCCGATTGATACGGATCCAGGTAGTCCGCTTCATCCAGGAAAAGTGGAAACTGCTGAGCCACCACACTCTCAACAACCTTCGCTAAAAAGCGAAGGTTGGAGACTGGGCAAGTTGTCTAACACGGTAGGGTCCAGGGCAGGCTTCTTCAGAAGGGGTCTCACCACCGCCTCCTTCAAGGCAGTGGGAAAACGCCCTCCCTTAATGAAGCGTTGACAACTGCCGAGCCAGCCGCCAGGTGACCTCCTGGCGGCATAAGCCAGCCAGGAAGAACGGGTCCAACAAACATGTGGTGGAACTCAGGCGTGCATAATCCCGTCCACTTCATCCTCGGAAACAGAGTCGAACTCATCCCAGATCGTACTGGCCAGACTGCCTGCATCCGTTCCTCAGACCACTGCAAATCAGAGGGCAACCCGCTCCAATTGACGATCTTATCCGACAGATATTGACCAAACTCCTCAGCCCTGCCCGCAGCGGTCCGCCCCTCCCTACATGAAGGAGAGAACGGGTTACCCGAAACAGGGCAGCTGGGCAGTTATCTGCGGACGCTATGAGGGCGGAGAGATAAGACCTTCTCACCACACTCATAGCTACCAGGTAAGTCCTAATATAGGCTCTTAGCTGGGCTCGATCGGACTGGGAACGGGTGGACCTCCACCTGCTCTCTAAGCCCCTCCGACGGCGTTTCATCTCCCGGAGCTCCTCCGAGTACCAAGGAGCCATCCGGGATCCACGACGTGTGAGGGGTCGCATGGGGACAACCCTGTCGAGAGCCTCTGAAGCGGCCTGCTGCCAAGCAGCCACCAGGTCCTCAACAGAGCTGTGGGCAAGAGAAGAGGGAAGA
The DNA here is from genome assembly GCA_009733165.1 of Naja naja. NCBI lineage: Eukaryota > Metazoa > Chordata > Lepidosauria > Squamata > Elapidae > Naja > Naja naja. The sequence goes on along the minus strand of CM019148.1, from coordinate 115,825,263 downwards.
GACCCCAGCTCCGCCGAGAACCGCCGGTCCATAAAGAGCCTGGGCGGAACCATCTAGCGGTTCCTCATCCCAGCAGTGGGGGGCAGCCTGTTGGAAGACCAGCCGTAGGAGATAGTGATCAGACCATGGAACGGGCACAGCCGTAAAAATGGCCTGCCCTCTGTCACTACGCCACTGTTCAGAGACAAAAATTAGGTCAAGAGTGTTCCCCCCCTCATGGGTCGGGCCCTGAATTAATTGAGTCAGGCCCATGGCCTCCATAGAAGCCATGAATTGAGGACCATTGTCAGAAACAAATACATCAGGCAACCCATGAGTTACAAAAAGTTTCTTAAGCTGTTTGACAACAGCATCTGCTGTTGGGAACAACAGAATCTGCCATGGGAACAGCCTCTAACCATCTGGAGTATGCATCTACCACAATAAGGAATGTGTGCCCTCTGGTAGGGCCAGCAAAATCAATGTGAATCCTGGACCATGGGCCCCTAGGACATTCCCATTCTTGTTTGGGGACGAGAGGTGGGGCAGGTCTGACTTCCTGACAGTTGGGACAGGAGGCAACCCAGTTTTCAACCACTTTGTCAATCCCTGGCCACCATACATAACTCCTGGCCAATCCCTTCATTCTGACAATTCCCGGATGACCCTCATGTAACATTTCCAAAACCTCTTTCTGTAGTTTTGCAGGAATAACCACCCTGTTACCCCACAAAATACATCCTCTTAAGACAGATAATTCAGTTTGTTTGGACTTAAAAGGTTGGGAACCTTGAGGTAGATCTTGAAGCGGCCAACCTTTCTTAATCCAGTCTATAATAGGAGCTAATAAAGTGTCTTTGGCAGTCTCTCTGGCAATTTCAGCAGCATGGACTGGAAGTTTGGCAACAGTTTCCAAAAAAAAGTGTAAGATTCAGGAGCAGGGTCCTCAATGTGTGAAGGAAGTGGGCAGCGACTCAAAGCATCAGCATGCCCAATGTCTTTTCCAGGTCTGTGGATGAGTTTGTATGAATAAGCAGCAAGAAATTCAGTCCATCTCAGCATTCTTGGTGACAGGATTGTGGGCATTGGTCTGTCTCCTGCCACAATGCCTAAAAGAGGTTTGTGATCTGTCACAATGGTGAAACTTCTCCCATAAACATACTCAAGGAACTTCTTGACAGCTGCCACAATTGCCAAAGCTTCCTTGTCCAGTTGGCTGTAGTTTCTCTCTGCTTTGGTCAAAGTGCGAGAGTAAATGCAATAGGGCTTCCCTTCCACTGGGAAGCATGTGGCTCAACACCCCCTCCCACTCCAAAAGGGGATGCATCACAAGTCAATATTACAGGTAAATTCTCAGAAAACTGTATCAGGACACAATCAGAAGTGATTTGTCTCTTGATGTTGTTAAATGCAGCTTCTTCTTTTGTGCCCCAGACCATGCAGATTTTTTATCCAGTAATCTGTGTAAGGGTTCTGCAGTGGTTGCTTTCTGAGGTAGAAACATATGATAGAAATTAATAAGTCCCAGGAATGCTTGCAATTCAGTTTGGCATCTAGGCCTGGGGGCTTCTTTGATTGCCTGAACTTTGGCTTCTGTGGGGTGGATGCCATGTTTATCAATCATATAACCCAAGAATTCTACTTTGTCAGTTCTTAGTGTGCATTTCTCTTTTTTGACCTTTAACTCTGCTTTTTTGAACCTGGTTAGAACTTTTCTGAGTTTCTCGTGTAACTGATTGTCATTTTCAGCAGAGATTAAAACGTCATCAAAATAAGGCACCACCCTTATTTCTTCTTCTTCTTTAAATTTTCTATGATCCTAACCCAGGTCCAGAGTCTATATCAGTATCACCAATTAGTCCGGCAATCCGTCTTTGTGTATTCAGGCTTTCACTTTCTATAAGTCTTGTGTCTCTTTAAAATGTAACAACTCCAATCCACAAAGGAACAAGATAGTTTCTTACTTCTTTAGCTTCCAATTTTTCTCCACAAAGTGGCACTTTCTGCACAGAGTCTTAACCCTTTCCTTTTATTTTAATATTCAAAGTTTTCCAAGCCCCAAACTTAAGTTCTTAGGCTGGCTTCTTCCTTTCCCGGTTCGAAGCCCTTTATAGCTGTCAAAAATATTTTACTTATTTTTCTTCACTTGGAACTGCACCTTCTGTTTCTCTTTTTTAAAAACTCATCTTTATCTTAATCCGGGTGCCTTGATCTTACCATCCGATACTCCCGGTTCCTCTGCTGTTGACTTCTCTCTTTCCTCCTGCACCAATCTTAATCCCGTTGAGACCTTCTCTTCGAGGTGGCCATTTTTGACCACCACTTCTTGGCGTCTTAGGAAAAGACCAGACCCAAAAGGGGAGATGCGGCTCCCCTCACTCTGGCTGGCAGATTTCCTTTCTCCGCCGCCCCTAGAGGCAGCTTCAGCCCGAACCTTGCAGGATCGGGCTCTCCGCATGAAGAGCCAGGCTGCGTCGTGGACGATCACAAACCGCCGCCTGTTCTCGAGAAGGCTCAACCCGGAAGAAATAAGGAAAATTAAAATTTTGGTGGTCATCCAAAGAAATAAAAATGGAGTTTAAAAGTATGAAAGAACTGTTACAGGAAGTGACTGAACTAACTTGGCATGTTGCAGAAAATATTGGCATTCAAATGCTGAATAAAGAAGGAGCCTTGGAAAGGGTGGAGCCAGCACAAGAGAAAGCCATCTTAAAAAGACAATTAATACAAAGATTAATGCAAATAAAAGGGAAAGGAAGGGTGGCTAAAAACGAACCTAAGAAAGTATCTAAAAAGGGGAACATTTACGAAATTAAGCATGTTAGAAAGGTTCAGAAGGAAAGGAACAGAAAGGTAAAGAGAGAGAGAGGATTCAAACTGGATAGAGAAGGGGAGAGCAGGATAATAGGGAGGAGAAGGGAGCCAGCACAAGCCATTTTAAGAAGACAATTAACACAAAGATTAATACAAATAAAAGGAAAGGGAGGATGGTCAAAAAAATGAAACTTAAGAAGATAATTAAAAGGGAACATTTATGAAACTAGGCATGATAGAAAGGTCCAGAAGGATAGAGAGCAGAAAGGTAAAGAGAGAGAGAGGATTTAAACTGGATAGAGAGGGGATAGCGGATAAAAGAGAGGAGAAGGAACAAGAAACAAGAACAAAAGATAGAGAGACACGGGAATTACATAATAAAGAAAGGAACTTGTTTGCATAGAGACAATGGTTAACGTATTTAAAAGGGGGTTCTGCATGAAGAAATGGTAATAAGAATATATTGTAATTATAAAAGTGTAAAACAATAGGGGTTACTGACAATTTTACTGGTAAAGGTCACATTTTTCATTTCTTATTCACAAAAGAAAGCTAAATGATGATTAGATGAATAGAATTAATTGAAATGATCTTAGAAAATGCCTAAAAATGAGATTTGTCAATAACCAAGATTAGCTATTTTTATTATTATTTTGGAACTATAAATTAATCTTAGGGGGATATGTGTTGCAGAACCCGACCGATTAGAGATATATTGTAAGGAGCTTTTCTCCTTTTTCTTTTTCCTCTATCTTTCGTTTTAAAGAGAATGATTATGATTATGCTACTATATTAACCACTGAGGTGTCACTTTCAAAGTAGTAAAAGGGGGCAAGTCTAGGTTTTTTTCATTCTTTTTAGTGTTAACATTGGTATGATTTAGAATTATGGAGAGAATATGTGATGAAAGGGCAAATCTGACAGATAAAAGAATTCTGTAAATGATAAAAGAGTATTAACAATGTGAAGACAATTAAAGGATAGATATGGATGAACTTTATTTTTAATATGATGGGCAAATATATTGTTATTTGTAAGATTTATACATGAAGTTTTTAAAATATATATGTATATTTGCAATTAACTTGAAATGAACTGGGGGCTATACAGATTGAGATTAAGATTTGAGATTAGGATTAATTTCTTTCACCCTTTGTCCGCTAAAATGGAATAGAAGTGAAGTCAAATGTTTAAAATGAATATAGATCTACTGTCATATTTGCATGTAAAAGTGATGACCCGGGAACATGCTGTCTACTGAAAAGAGTTGTTTTAAAAAATTGTTAAAAATTGAATAAAATTTGTTTAAAAAAAAAAATAAGGCACCATCCCAGGCAACCCTTGTAGCATCCTTTCCATGAGGCTTTGAAAGATGCCTGGTGCCACACTTACACAGAATTGTAACCTCTTGCATTTGAATGCACCCCGATGGGTTACAATGGTTTGGGCTTCTGCAGTTAGATCATCAACTGTCAACTGTTGGTATGCTTGGGCCAGGTCTAGCTTGGCGAAGACTGTGCCCCCGCCAAGAGAGTGTAATAAGTGATGAACCACTGGAACTGGATATGCGCTCTGTTGTAGCGCATGGTTCAATGTCCCCTTGTAATCCCCCCAGATTCTCACCAAGCCATCCGCCTTGACCGGTGCGACTATGGGTGTCTCCCATCTGGAGTGGTCTGTGGGCTCTAATACCCCTTGGGCTATCAGTTTATCTAATTGTTCATCAATTTTTTCCTTCAATGCAAAGGGCACCCTTCTGGGTTTTAAGCGGATTGGTTGTAGCTTGGGATCTAGGGCAAAAGTGATAGGGGTCCCCAAGTACTTGCCTAATCCGTCGCTGAAGACCTCTGGAAACTCAGACTTCAAAGACTCTTCCCACTCAGTGTTGCTTACGTGATTGATGCCAGTCACTTCGATGCCCAGCGGGTTGAACCATTCCAGTCCCAGCAAACTTGGGCGATCTTTGTCTCGATGGTCAGGGTAGGCGTTTGCTGTGACCTTTGAACTTCACGTTGAATTCTCTTGTTCCAACTACTGGAATCTTGTTCCTTGGTAGTCTTTAAGAGTTAATGCCTGCTTCTTGAAATGAGTCTTCTGAATGTCTGGAATCAGTCTTTGAATAGTGTCCCATGACACCATAGAAAGGTATGAACCTGAGTCCACTTCCATTTGACAAGGCCTTCCTTCAATAAATACCTTGACATGCACTTTCTTGTTATTTAAAGGGGATGAATGACCAATAGTTACTGTTTGATGAGTTTCATTCCTTCCATTTGCTTCTGTGTTGCGCCCCATTTTCTCACTGATGTTGTTTGGCTTGACTTCTCTGTCTTTATTGCTTGCAGCAAACTTCCTTCTGTTGGGTGGAGTTCTGGATGATTTGCAGACTCTTGCAATGTGCCCTCTTTTTTCACAACGGAGGCAAATGGTGTCCAGGAACTTGCATTCAGTGCAGGGGTGGTTCCCCCCACAAACCTATACAGTGGAAATCACTCCCCTTCCTTCTCAGGTTGTTTCGTTTCTGCTCCATTCTGGGTCTATTAATTCCTTCTTCTTCTTCACTGTGATCTGACTCAGAATCCAGTTCATCAAAATGGGTTGCGGTGGTCTTCTCCCCCTCAGAATGGCCCATAGTCTTGTTCATCTTTCTCATGGCTGCTACTGAGAATTTGGTGGCCTCTGCTGAAGACGCTTCTTCTATGGCTTCTTTCAGCATGATCTTAGGTTTCATTAGTAATTTGCTCTGCAAAACCTTGTCTTTAAGGCCCAAAACAAAACGATTGCGCATGGCCTCCTCTAAGTTGCTGAATTCACACGCACCCCCAATGTCTCTTAAACTTGCCATGAAGTCATTTACGCTTTTGTCTTCCCCCCTGATCGCGGTGATAAAACTCGTGTCTCTTAACGAGGCACGATACTTGGGGCACGTAGTGTGCCCTTAAAAGCCTCTCCAGATCAGGCCATGCCATTACCTTCATGTCTGCTGTGCCAGCTAGTGCCTTCACCATCTTGAAAACTGCCAGACCGCAATACGTGAGAAAGACCGCCCTCTTCCGCTGCTCAGAAATGGCAGCCAGATCGTTTCCTTCCAGATACATTTGAAACCAATCTGCATACGACTCCCAGTCTTCATTCTTCGGGTCGAATGGGGCTGGGGGATTGTTCAGCACAGCCATCTCGCTCTTCTCTGTTCCTCGTTGCCTTCTCTTCAGGGAGATCCCATCCTCGTTGCCAGTGTTAAGTTTGCATAGAGAGGCAGGACGCGGAGTGCTTCAGCTCTTAGTTTTATTGTGACTTCAGCTCAGAACAGACCTGATTTGGCTTAGCCGAGGCAGCTATATATAGCCGGCTGCCTCGGCTGACAGCCAATCAGAGTGCAGGGTTTTCCTGCACTTTTAAACCAATGATTTCAAACACTTTACAAGAACAACCAATCAATTCAAACTCTGCATACATAACATTATTCTCAACTTTTCACTTCTTTCTCAACTTTCAATTACTTTGCTTCTCTAATCTTCTTATCCATGACCCACTTTGTGCTAGAATATATGGTTGATGCCCATTACAGTCAATGTGACTTATACTAAGAACAAGCAGTATATCTGAGGGGAAAAATATCTCACTCTACCTTGGCACTTGTCCCAAACACAGCATGCAATTCTTCACATCAAGGCTCTAGAACTCCGTTTTATACACTTCTACTGCAGGAGATGACAGAAGAGCAAATTAGTTGTCAAAATGCATGCATTGTAGCACTACCTTATGCAGTTTACCCAGGAAAGATGGCTGAGAGGACACTAAGTGGCAGGGAAGTCTTCAAGTGTGAGGTCACGGTTGCTGCTTATTTGTTTACTTTACTTTCAGCAATGTCACTTCATAAGAAATGTCAATTGCTTACAACGGCACAAATGCAACTCTCTCTCTCTCTCTCTCTCTCTCTCTCTCTCTCTCTCTCTCTCTCTCTGAAAATAGAGAGAGAGAGAGAGATCCATCTCCAAGGACAATTTTTTCCTTTTAAGTTCTGAATGTTTATTTTTCCCTCTCTTCTCTTTCTCTCTCTTAGTTTGTCTTATACGATTTGCTTCTTCCTTGATATAAAACATTTTGTGTGGAAACTGTGATTCATTATCATCTTTCACTGTAAGCAATGCTGTAGACTCTCATCTTAGAAAGAAGGCACTAAGTTCAAGTATTCCCTCTTGACAAACATCGTTCCTTCCAAGATTTGACTTGAAATTGAAAATTGGAGATAATATTTTCTGTGATCCATTTTTTTCACTACAAAAAGAAAGATTAAGAATATTGCTGCTCAGCTACTTCCCTAATATTCTGAACTGAACATTTTTGACACACGGCACCAGTGAAAATGTCTATGGAGACATCCAAGCCTGAATTTTGGTTGAACACAGAATGATAGCAGTGCAACTATTAGATTTGGTTCAAAGCCCAAAATTGGAATTTGATCTGCTTGCATCATAAGCAGGCCTTAAGGGAAGAAATTTGTAGGAGTTCAGGGAAGCAGAGATATAGGAAATAAAAGGTTACAGTGAATGAAAAATAGTAAAAGGCTTAAACTATGAACCTGTGAATTTTCTCCAGTCAACAGAGTTACACAGAGTATAATAATATTTATTATTTGTGAATCTTTGGTGTTCTCTGAACTTGGTTGTTTGTTTGCAGACATTTTATAACCCACTTAGGTAGCATCCTCAGTGCTAGAATGGACTGTTTATATACAGTAGCTTGCTTTTATTAATTACTCAAACTAGCTCTATAACACTTCCAACTGCAAACCCTGAAGAAGTTTATAACAATTATTAAACTACATCATTTAAAAAAAATCAATTACCTGTAAAAAAGCAAAGTGAAAATAGAATAGTAGGTACATTTCCCAACATAACCAACTAAAAAGTAGACTTTAAAGAAAAAAGTTGTAGAAACTCCTTGAAAACTGTGAATCTTATAGATTACCAAAGAGATGCATAGTTAATGAGAAATGTTTTTAAAAATGGACACTTTATTATGAGTTCCTGAAAAAAAGTAAAAAACAAAACAAATACATATCACTAATTCAAAATATTTTAAAAGATAAGTTGCAACTGAAACCAGAAATATTTGGGGGGGGGACTAATGGACAAGCAACCAGAGAAAAGTCATGGGACTGTTTATATTAATGGAATGGAATTGAGTAGAGTAGAATAGAGTAGAGTAGAGTAGAGTAGAATAGAATAGAATAGAATAGAATAGAATAGAATAGAATAGAATAGAATAGAATAGAATAGTTTATTTGGTCAATAAAGCTTCTGTCAGTTTACAAGCAAAGCAACACGACCTTCTTTTTCTTCTTCTTTTTCTTCTTCTTCTTCATCATCATCATCATCATCATCAATTATCATCCCAATAAGAGAGGTTAACAAAGATAATAAGAAGGGAAATAGCAATACTACAGCCATACATAGACATTAGACAAACTATGAGAATTAGGTGTTCATCAGAGTGATGGCATGAGGGAAAAAACTGTCCCTGTGCCTAGTTGTTTTGGCACTGCTCCAAAGAGAGAAGTTGACACAGTTTATGGCCAGGATGTGAGGGGTCTATAGTTATCTTCTCAGCCCTCTTTCTGACCCATGCAGATCTTCTATGGAAGGCAGGCTGATTGCAATTGCTTTTTCTGAAGTCCTAATTATCTTCTCAGCCCCAGGTTTTCAGGTTTTGCATCAGCCTCGAGCCCAGGGTAGGGGTGGAGGGGAGTGGCTGTAGTTATTCAGGAGACCTCGATTCCAAGGGAGGTCACTATTCCGCAGATAGGCGGGTGTGAGGCTCTCCTCTTGCATTTGGGGCCTGGAGGTCAGTTGGGCCTGTTGCTTACATACCTTTCCCCCAGCTGTGTGGCAACGGCCCTGCCTGGGCTCCTCGATGCCCTCTCAGAAGTGGCGGTGGAGTCCCCAGGCCTTTTGGTCTTGGGTGACTTTAACCTGCCCTCCTTGGGAGGAGCATCAGGTTTGGCCCAGGAGTTCATGCCCTACATGGCAGCTATGGGCCTGACCCAGATAATACAGGGCCCTATGCATGAGGGGGGTAACACATGTGACCTTGTTTTTGTCTCAGAGCAGTGTGTAGTGATCTGGGGGTGGGCATTGTGAATGCATAACCCATTGCATGGTCAGATCACTGTCTCCTATGACTGGTCTTCCAGCAGGCTGCCCCACACCGCTGGGATGAGGAACCACCGAGATGGTTCCGCCCCAGACACCTGATGGACCCTGAGAGGTTCCAGGTGGAGCTGGGGTTTCTGCCTGCCTCCCTTATCCACAGCTCAGCCGAGGTGCTGGCAGCTGCCTGGTAACAGGCTGCCGCTGAGGCCCTTGACCGAGTTGTTCCCTTGAGTCCCCTCACTCTCCGCTCCTTGGTTTATGGAGGAGCTCTGGGAGATGAAGCGGTGTAGGAGGGGTTTAGAGAGCAGATGGAGGTTGACCCATTCTGAATCCAACCAAACCCAGTTAAGAGCCTACATTAGGACTTACCTGGGAGCTCTGAGGGCGGAGAGGAGGGTTTACCTCTCCGCCCTCATAGCATCCATGAATGTCGCCCAGCCGCCCTGTTCAGGGTCACTCGCTCCCTTTTACATTGGGAGGTGGAGATGGACCCTTTGCACAGTAGGGCTGAGGAATTTGGACAATATCTGTTGGATAAGATCGCTCGGATCCGGGAGGGGCTGAGCTCTAATTGGCAGTGGTCTGAGGAAGGAGGTACAGAGAGTCTGGCCAATGTCACCTGGGCTGAGTTTGATCCTGTTTCTGAGGATGAACTGGACAGGATTATGTGACAACTGAGTTCCACCACTTGTTTATTGGACCCGTGTCCTTCCTGGATGGTATATGCCTCCAGGGAGGTCACGTGCGGCTGGCTCCAGGCAATGGTCAATGCTTCATTGAGGGAGAGTTCTTTCTCCGCTGCTTCAAAAGAGGCAGTGGTGAGACCCCTCCTGAAGAAGCCTGCTCTGGACCCAGCTGTTTTAAACAACTTTCGTCCAGTCTCCAACCTTCGCTTTTTGGTGAAGGTTGTTGAGAGTGTGGTGGCTCAGCAGTTTCTGCTTTTCCTGGAGGAAGCAGACTATCTAGATCCATATCAATCGGGCTTCTGGCCTGGGTTCAGCACGGAGACAGCATTGGTTGCACTGGTGGATGATCTCTGGAGAGCACGGGACAGGGGATTTTCTTCTGTCCTGGTCCTATTAGATCTCTCAGTGGCTTTCGATACCATCGACCTGGTATCCTATTGTGGCACCTCAGGGGGGTTGGGAGTGGGAGGCATTGTTTTGCAGTGGTTCTCCTCCTACCTTTCGGGGCATTCGCAATCGGTGTTGGCAGGGGGCAGAGGTCGACCCCGAGGGCACTCACTTGTGGGGTCCCTCAGGGGTTGGTCCTCTTGCCCCTCTTGTTCAACATCTATATGAAGCCATTGGGCGAGATCATCTGTGGCTTTGGGGTGAGGTATCATCAGTAGGCTGATGATACCCAGTGGTGTATCTCCACCCCAAGCCAAATCAGTGATGCCCTCTCCGTGGTGACCGTTGTCTGGATGTGGTACATATCTGGATGGGCAGGAATGGGCTATAGCTCAACCCGGCCAAGACTGACTGGTTGTGTGTACAGGCATCTCAGGCCAGTCAACAGATTCCACCTTTGGTCATAGGGGGAGAGGTGTTGCCACTTGTGGACAGGGCCCGGAACCTGGGATTCCTCCTGGACTCACGGCTCAGTTTGGAGGATCAAGTTGGGGCCATGGCCAGGGGGGCTTTTGCCCAGGTCCGACTGGTTCGTCAGTTGTGCCCATATCTGGACCGAGATGCCCTTCGCACGATCACTCATGCACTTGTCACGTCCCTACTTGACTACTGCAATGCTCTCTATTTAGGACTGCCCTTGCATACCATCCGGTGGTTTCAGCTAGTGCAGAATCAGCTGTGTGGGTTGTGATGGGAGTTTCTTGATACTCCCATGTTACACCCCTCCTGCGCGAGCTGCATTGGTTGCCAGTTGCCCTCCGGGTGAGATTCAAGGTGTTGGCATTAACATTCAAAGTCCTTCATGACTTGGGTTCGGGGTACTTGCGGGAGCATCTCCTGCCAATATCAAAAACCAATCGTCCTGTGCGTGCGCACAGACAGGGACTCCTTGGGGTGCCGTCTGCGAGACAGTGTTGGCTGGTGGTGCCTCGGGGAAGGACCTACTCTGTTGCAGCTCCTGCCTTGTGGAACCAACCCCCTTTGGAGCTCCGTTTGGCTCCTGATCTTCGCTCTTTCCGCCACTATTTGAAAACCTGGTTATTTGAACAGGCCGGGCTGGACTGACCTCTTGGGGGGGGGGTTAAATTACTTTTAAATTAATTTTAGTGATTGGGCTTGCTTGGTTTAATTCTTTTTTAAATATTTATTGTTGTCTTTTAATTGTGAGCTGCCCCAAGTCCTCTCGGAGAGGGGGCAGCATACAAGTCCAATAATAAATAAATAAATAAATAAATAAATAAATAAATAAATAAATAAATAAATATGCAATGGAGTCATTCTTGTCCTGTTTGGTTGCTGTACCAAACCAGACTGTTATAGAAGTACCAAGTGTATCAAAAGCTCCTGGGTCTGTACTTCCTGGGCTGAAGCAGGAAAACATTCCTTGTTGTGTCTTTTTAATGATGGTTCTAACATTAGATGTCCATTTCAAATCCTGGGAGATTATAGAAGGATTCTATTGCTGATACTGTGCTGTTGAATATAGAAAGAGGTGGTAGAACAGAAGGGCTCCTCCTAAAATCCACTCTCATCTCTACAGTTTTAAGAATGTTTAGCTCCAGATTGTTTTGGCTGCACCACAGGGCCAATTGTTCAACCTCCCTTCATCACCATCTCAAATGAGGCCAATGACCATTGTATCATCTACAAACTTCAGTACTTTAACAGCAGGATCCCTAGCGATGCGGTCAATGGTATATATAGAGAAGATAACTGCAGTGAGACTATATAAGCTCAGAAGCAGAAAGGAAAGAGGAATAGTTGGTTCAGATGATAGAACTGGCAGAGGTGTCTAAATTAACATCTTTGATTAGACAAAAAATAATATCTGCATTTATGGCTGACTAGAAATTCCTTGTAGACTTTTTTCCCCATAAAACAGAAAAGATGAACTTAGGATTCTAGTTTTGATGATTAGGAAAAAATGGATAGTAAAAAAGAATAACTTTCTTTTGTAATCATAGAAGAGATAATCCTGTAACTGTATCTACTGCAAAGGAAATCAGATGCTTATTTTATTTTTCCTTCTACACTTTTCCCTTTTCTTTCTTCTTTTTCTTGGCTGCTTTTATTCTTGTATTAGCTTGTGCTAGCTTTTACGCTCTTTGTAAAACTTTTTTATTAAAAATTATATTAAAAAAGAAAGACTTTGCATTTGCTTTCTTATAAGAAAATGAGTTGGGAATGTCAGGAGAATCATAAAAGTAAGAGTGGGGGAAATATGTATTAAGAAATATGTATGGTAAAACAAGAGACAAGATCATTCATTCATTGATGCTGTATGAAGGTGTATTTAATACAGAAGGGAGTAATAAGTATGAAAGTACAGTGAGATGGTTTGGTCACATAAACAGAATGATGAGGATCAATTCTGAAAACCATAGAAACAAGAGTGAGTGGATTTAGAAGAAGAGAAAAAGACATTGTGATTATATCAATTTAAGAGTTTAAAAGAGAGAAATAGGAAAACTGTAAAGAACAAAATGCAATGTGCAAAACACTGCATGGATATCATAGAAGCAAGAAATATTAGGGTAGAATGGGTAGAAATCGAGAACTATAGTTAATAGTACTTATACAATGTTTTATCTATGTTTCCTTTTCGTTTCCTTATCTCATGCCATTGATTTCTTTCTGTTAAGTTTGCCTGAAGAGTCAGACGTGAAGAGCTTCAGTGAAGAGTTTATTAAGTGACTACAGCTCGAATGGACCCGACTTGGCTGGGCTACGGCTGCTTCTTATAGCCAGCAGCCGCAGTTGCCAGCCAATCAGAGTGCAGGGTTTTCCCGCACTATTTAAACCAATCATTTCTGACATTTTACAAGAACAGTTCAAACTAAACCAATGACATTCAAACCTACATACATAACACCCCTCCCCACTAGGTTCAGTCCATACCAAACCCCAACCTATCTAATGTATTCTTTTAAATAGGTGGGGCTCTTACGTGTACGTTGAGACCTTCATGGTTCAGAAGTTTTAACATTCTCACCCAGTGAGAGAGGAAATGTGTCTGCTGACATTTCCCCACTGGGACTTCCTGTGACAGAAGACCCTGTTTGATTGTTAGAATCTGGTCTCTCCTCCCAACCCATCTCCAGCCCAATGTCAGCACCCAAGTGAGGTAGTGATGTACAATCTTCCACTTGTAAGGATGGATCTTGGCATTGTGACAGGTTTTGGGATGGTTCCTGTCGTAATGGCTTGTTACACATGGGGTTGATTCTTGCTTGCTGATTTTCCTCCTGTTCCTCCCTTCCCCTAGAATTGACATCAGGTGAGGGAACTAGAGAAGAACAAGTGTGATGTTCCTGAGAGAACCTGGATCTAAGTTGATCAATGTGCCTGCTCCAGGGGAGTCCATCCTCTGTTTGCACCCTGTAAGAACAAGGGCCTGTGATCTGAGTTATCTCAGCAGAAATCCACAAAGGTTCACCCATAAGGTTCTTAGCATAAACAGAATCACCCACACTGAATGTGCGAACTTTGGAAGTGGAATCTAGTGGTGCGTTGGGTGCGTAAGTGGGATGAAGGCGGTCAAGGGAAGACCTAAATTTCCTACCCATCAACAACTCCGCTGGAGATAAGTTATTAGATGGGTTAGGAGTGATGTGCTGAACACTAAGAAGTTTTTCAACTTTCTCAGTGATGTCCCCAGGACCCAGTTGCTGAAGCTTCTCCTTGGTAAAACGTACCATGTGTTCAGCCCGGCCATTAGCCGAACGGTGCCCAGGGGCTGTCAGGGCATGTCTGATACCCTGTTGTGCTAAATAGGATTCAAAGAGGTTGGATGTAAATTGAGGGCCATTGTCAGAGACAAGAACATCAGGTAACCCGTGGGTTACAAAAAGTTTTCTGAGCTGCTTGATGACAGCATCAGTTGTGGTGGATGCCATGGGAATTACCTCTAGCCATTTGGAATATGTATCTACTATAATAAGAAAGGTGTGCCCTCTGGTAGGACCAGCAAAATCAATGTGAATCCTGGACCATGGGCCCCTAGGACATTCCCATTCCTGTGTGGGGCAAGAGGTGGGGCAGGCCTGACTACCTGACAGTTGGGACAAGATGCAACCCAGTTTTCAACCATTTTGTCAATACCTGGCCACCATACATAACTCCTGGCCAATCCCTTCATCCTTACAATACCAGAATGACCCTCATGTAACATTTCCAAAAACTCTCTTTGCAGTTTTGCAGGAATAACCACCCTGTTACCCCACAAAATACATCCACTTAATACAGATAATTCAGTTTGCCTGGACTTAAAAGGTTGGGCAAGGTGAGGTAGATCTTGAAGAGGCCAACCTTTCTTAATCCAGCCTATAACAGGAGCCAATAAAGTGTCTTTGGCAGTCTCTCTGGCAATTTCAGCAGCATGAACTGGAAGCTTGGCAACAGTTTCTAGGAAAAAGGTGTGTGTTTCAGGTTCAAAGTCCTCCTTGTGGCAAGGAAGTGGGCAACGACTCAGTGCATCAGCATGTCCAATGTCCTTGCCAGGCTTGTGGATAAGTTTGTATGAATAAGCAGCAAGAAATTCAGTCCACCTCAGCATTCTTGGTGACAGGATAGTAGGTGTAGGCTTGTCTCCTGCTACAATGCCTAACAAAGGTTTGTGATCTGTAACAATGGTAAATGTTCTCCCATACAGATATTCATGAAATTTCTTAACAGCTGCCACAACTGCCAATGCCTCCTTGTCCAATTGGCTGTAATTCCTCTCTGCTTTGGTCAAAGTGTGAGAGTAAAATGCAATAGGAGCTTCTCTCCCACTGGGAAGCCTGGGGCTCAACCCCCCCACTCCAAAAGGGGATGCATCACAAGTCAGTACAACAGGCAAATTCTCAGAGAACTGTATCAGTACAGCATCAGACGTGATTAGTCTTTTAATACTGTTAAATGCTGATTGTTCCTTCCTGCCCCAGACCCAAACAGACTTTTTATCAAGTAATCTGTGCAATGGTTCAGCAACGGTTGCCTTTTGAGGTAGGAACATGTGATAAAAGTTAATAAGTCCAAGGAAAGCTTGCAAATCTGTTTTGCATTTAGGTCTAGGGGCTTCTTTGATTGCTTTAACCTTGGCATCTGTAGGATGGATGCCATGCTTGTCAATCATGTAGCCCAGGAACTCAACCTTGTCAGTTTTAAGAGTGCATTTTTCTTCCTTGACTTTTAACCCGCTTTCCTGAATCTGGTAAGGACTTCTCTGAGTCTTTCTTGTAACTGAGTGTCATTTTCAGCAGAGATTAACACATCATCAAAGTAAGGCACTACCCTGGCAGTCCTTGGAGCATTCTTTCCATAAGGCTTTGAAAGATGCCTGGTGCCACGCTTACTCCAAATTGTAACCTTTTACATTTGAAGGCACCTCTATGAGTCACAATGGTTTGGGCTCTGCAGTGGCATCATCAACTGTTAGTTGTTGATATGCCTGGGCCAGATCCAATTTGGCAAAAACTGTACCCCTGCCAAGTGAATGTAACAGATGATGCACCACTGGAACTGGTATGCGCTTGCTGCAGCGCATGGTTCAGTGTTCCCTTATAGTCTCCACAGATTCTTACTGACCCATCAGTCTTGACTGGTGTGACTATGGGTGTCTCCCATCTGGAGTGGTCAGTGGGCTCTAAAACCCCTTGAGCTATTAATTTGTCTAATTGTGCATCAATTTTTCCTTTAAAGCAAATGGGACCCTTCTGGGCTTTAAACGAATTGGGGGCACCCTGGGATCTAGGTTGAAAGTGATAGGGGTCCCCATATACTTGCCCAATCCTTCGCTGAAGACCTCTGGAAACTCAGACTTCAAGGCCTCCTCCCATTCAGAGTTGCTCACATGATTGATGCCAGTCACCTCGATGCCTAGTGGATTGAACCACTCAAGTCCCAGCAAGCTTGGGTGATCCTTGTCCACGATGGTCAGGGGCAAACGCTTTGGTGTGGCCTTTAAACTTCACGTTGAATTCTCTTGTTCCAACTACTGGAATCTTGTTCCCTTGGTAGTCTTTAAGAGTCAGTGCTTGCTTCTGGAAATGTTTCTTCTGAATGTTGGGGAGTAGCCTGTGAATAGTGTCCCATGACACCATAGATAAATAGGAGCCTGAGTCCACTTCCATTTGGCAAGGCCTTCCTTCAATGAGTACCTTCACGTGTACTTTTCTGCTTCTCAAGGGTGAAGAATGACCAATGGTGATTGTTTGATGAGTTCCATTCTTTCCATTTGCTTCTGAGTTGCGCCCCATTTTCTCATTGAAATTGTTGGGCTTGAATTCTTTCTCAGGAAATTTCTTCCTACTAGGTGGAGTTCTGGATGATTTGCAGACTCTTGCTAGGTGACCTCTTTTCTCACAACGTAGGCAGATGGTGTCTGAAAACTTGCATTCAGTGCGGGGGTGCCCCCCCCACAGCTTCTGCAATAAAATTCTTGCCTCTTTTTTTCCAAAGTCTTTCCTTTTCTTCTCCATTCTGAGTCTGTAAATTCCTTCCTCCACCTCACTACAGTCTGCATCAGAGTCTATTTGCTCGCAATGGGTTGTTGTGGACTTTTCCACATCAGAATGGCTTGAGGCCTTGTTAATTTTCTTCATGGCTGCTGCTGAGGACTTGGTTGCTTCCGCTGAAACAGCTTCCTCTATGGCCTCCTTAAACGTGATCTTAGGTTTCATTAGTAATTTGCTCTTTAAGACCTCATCTTTAAGGCCTAGAACAAACCGATCACGCATGGCCTCTTCTAAGTTGGTAAACTCACAAGCACCCCCAATGTCCCTTAAACTTGCCACGAAGTCGTTAACATTTTCGCTTTCCCCTTGATCCCGATGATAAAACTCGTGTCTCTTAATGAGGCACGATACTTGTGGGGAATGGGCTCTTAAAAGCTTTTCTAAATCAGGCCATTCCATTACCTTCAAGTCTGCAGCTCCCGCCAATGCCTTCGCCATCTTGAAGACTGCCGGACCGCAGTGCGTGAGAAATACTGCCGTCTTCCGCTTCTCGGGGATATCAGCGAGGTCGTTTCCTTCCAAATACATTTGGAAGCGATCTGCATACGATTCCCAGTCTTCTGCCACCGGATCGAACGGGGCTGGGGGGGTGTTCAGCGCAGCCATCTCGTTCTTCTGCTTGTCTTCCGCGTCATCTCTTCTTCAGGGGAATCCCACCTTCATCGCCAGTGTTAAGTTTGCATGAAGAGTCAGACGCGAAGAGCTTCAGTGAAGAGTTTATTAAGTGACTACAGCTCAAATGGACCCGACTTGGCTGGGCTACGGCTGCTTCTTATAGCCAGCAGCCGTAGTTGCCAGCCAATCAGTGTGCAGGTTTTTCCCGCACTATTTAAACCAATCCTATTTGACATTTTACAAGAACAATTCAAACTAAACCAATAACATTCAAACCTACATACATAACACTTTCAGTTACTGTTTTGTGTGTGTGTGTGTGTGTATGTCTGTGTGTTCTGTTAACCTGGAAGAATATAATGTGATTGGTATGTGTATGTTATGAAAGTACTGTATGTATGTGCAAATATTAGCAGTAGGCCAAATAAATTAATACCTATTAAAGGTAGGTGTCTGGGAAAGGTCAAATTAAAACACATACACACACACACAAACATACACACACAGCCATTCCAAAGAGCTACCACCAAGGATAACTTGGGGACGGGGATGGGGACAGGTATTGATGAATGTGTCTAATGGTATGAAATTAAGATGGAAACAAACAAGCCAGTGATTGTTGGCAATCCTAACAGACTGTACAGTGTTGTAGTGATGAAACCCCCTTCCCCCTGCTGCAGCATAGCTTTGAGGAAAGTTTGAATTCTCTTGAAACAGAAGAAGGTACAATCCAAAGAAATGTGCTGTAATGAAGAGATATCTATTCTTCTTGGAGTAGAGGTAAAGATGATATAAGGGATATTAACAGGAAAGCTTAGATTGGCCACCAGAGGGAAATTATTGGTCAGTATCTTTAAATAGAATATATTTCTCAATTCTAGGCAGCATTAGATAGAAAATTTAGGAACACAGAAGAATACATAAAATATTTTTCTTGTTAGCAGTAGTTAGGGGAACTATAGGATGCACAGTTCAAGAGTTATAAAAACATTTAAGTTGTAAAGATTTTTTTAAAATTTCAAGCCATTAAATGAGCAGAAGAAAGTAAGGGACATAGGAACAATCTTGGCACATATTGCTATAATTAATTTTGCTAAGGTGTGCACTTTAAAATACAACATTATTTCTATAAAGGTAGAAAAAGCAAGAAGGCATGAATCATGCTGGGTTTTTATAAATCAAATCCTCAGAATATACAGTACAGAAAGCACCAGTTGCATGGCCCCATGGAAAAACACTACAATAATCTAGTATTGAGGTTATCAATTTGTAGTCATGAAAGAAAAGTTATCTACAAGAATAAGATAGTAATTGGCACTTATACTTCCAGGGGGCCAAACTGAGAGTGTTTCCCAGGCTCACCCACATAGCTTCAACTTCAAGTTATTGTTTCACTTCCAGTTTACTAATCTTCTCAAGACCCAGTGCATGGCCTTTTCTACTGCAGCTGTTAGAGAGAAATAAAACTCAGCATCATTAGCCTAATTGTAGAGGTTCCCATCCTGATTCCTTTAATGATGTACCCAGTGGTTTTATCTATGTAATAAATGGAACTGGAGCCAAAGTTTTATCTTGAGAGATCCACCAGCAAGTAGAATGACTGTTGAAGAATGTAGAAAATATAGGAAAAGAAGACTTACTTGAAAAATCCAACATTATTTATTTTAAAAAATCCAGTATTATATTATTCTTCTTTCCTCCAATCTTCTCAACAATATTTTCCCTGGATAAAAAGAACCAAGAGAAGAATTTCAGAACAATCATATTATCCAATAATAGTGTATGTACACATATATATCTCAAACTTTCAATAGAGAATGCTATTAAAAGCATTCACTGTAACCATAAATATATTAAATCAGAACTTAGTTCTGAGTTAATCTGAGAAGAATTGTATACACTCTAATTTTACTATTATATGTTGGGGAGATATGAGACTAACACAAAGTATTTTTCAAAGGAAATATACATGCTTTTTTTAGTAAGATAAAATAAAGATTTTGTGAATTTCAGAGTCTCTGAATAGGTTAAAAGAAAACTTGATTATACCATATTCTCAAAGAAACTTTAGCAAGAATGGCTGCTTGAGCTGGGAAAGATAGCTGATAGAAATAGAAATAGGAAGAGCATACTGTAGTAGCCCTGATTTCTTTGGTGGTAATCTTTTTGTGTTCAACTTTTCTCCTTTCATCTTTTAACATAAGAGAAGCAGGATTAGCAAAATGGCCATCATTTTCATTTACCTTTTTGTATTTTAAAATAAAAGCAGAAGGTTGATCCTATAAAATAATTCTTACATGCTCCCCAGAACTTCCTCCTTTGTGTGATGAGGACCTGTCTGGGATTTCTGAACAGACAAAACCTGTTTTCCTTTTATTGCAGTTTCAGTGAGGTACTATTGTTTTTATTAGGTATATAACCACACATTTTATATTTTTCTGGATGACTTCTTATCTTCTGTTCAGATGGTGCAGGAGAAATTAAAATTAAAATAGCCACTGCAGGAATGCAATCAATCATACCATTTTCTGTAATTAAAATCTGATATATATATATATATATATATATATATATATATATATATATATCAGATTTTAATTTATAAATATAATTAATATATAAATATAATTTATAGACACACACACACACACATGCATTAGAAACCACCCATCTCCTTCATAGAGCAAGATGAGATGTAACTCTGAGTACATACTTGCTCTGTCAGACATGGAAAAGAAACTTAAAAGAAAGAAAACTTAAAAGAAAGCGAATACAATGGTACATGGAGAGGCATATAGGGATAGAATATTGAACTCAGTAAAATGAATTCGAGATTATATTAAGCTTAATATTGAGGACAGCAGAATCATTTACACTGTAAAAAGCCTCTAAGAAAAGGCATTCAATAAATAAGCAGAGTTAGTTTACATCAGAGCTGTCAAATCCATGGCCCATGGGCTAGATGCGTCACACACTGGTGATGCCATGCCTGGTTTAGCAAAGGGGGAAAAAGTCCCAATGTGTCATGTGATGCCACCATGACAACATGAGTTTGACACCCCTGGTTTAGATGATCCTGAAATATATTTGGGTAGATCTATCAATCCATCTTCATGAATACAATATAGAATAGAATATTCCTATATTCTCAAATAACTTCATCTGATTCATTTCTGTCTTTAATAATACCCAGAAAGATTTTAGTAAAACTTACTCCTATCATGAATAGAAGATTTTTGTACACTCACAAAAAACTTATTCTGTCATAAAATATTGTTCATCCATTGCAATAGTTTCAAAGCTTGTTTTGCCCTAGGCATAAAGGACTGCAGAGACTCAAAAATGGGCAGCATGAACTGCTTTCATTACTCCTTTGAGTAGTATTTGCCTAAGGCCTCAAAACACTAGTGAAAACCCTCAGCTGGAAGAGATTTCCAACAAGATTATAAATCAGAACTGCCAATGGCAATTCAGTGCTCAACCTAGCATACAAACTTTTTCCCTTAATAATAAAGCAATGACCATTTAGCATTTGTGATTTAAACAGTTAAAAGAGAATTTCAGTCAGGCCTCCAGAAACAAGCTTCACCGGAATGTTAGCAAATGAGTCTGTGCTGAATGGTGTAGACCTGCCTTCACCAAATAATTTGGATCATGGAGATGATCTGATTTGTCTCAATAAATCAACAGGAGTGCCTTCAAATTGCTTCAGGCTTCTACTGTGAAGACAATGTTTTTTTTTTTACTTCTCCAGCATCAGCCAAAGTTCTTCCAGAGAATTAGGGGTTCAGAACTGTCTATAATTTACACTGAAACCACCTAGCCTGCATAATCTTAACACATATCAAGTGTAATCCAGATTATGTATCTTCCACAGTGCAGCCAATCCTGCCATGTTTGCTGAATCGGTCAGGTAGGAAAGCATTTCAGCCAACAAAGTCAAATAAGGCTTTAGATCTTCTCCTGAAGGTATTTTGGTCCTTTGGTGACCTTTCTTAACCACTCACTATTAGCTGGAGAAGGCAAGGGATACAACAGGATGTGGATTTAGCATCTCAACACTCATGAGATGGACATACAGCAAGCTGGTAAAATAGATGTGTGATATAACAGCTTTTCTATGCTGCTGGCCTCTTTTATCCACTGCCAAAATTAGTTTTGATGCGGAACCCCAAATAGGATAGGTAACTTTGGCACATATTACATGCCCAGAGCCTATGTGGAGGTGCCCAGCAATAGCACTTAGACTAATATACCACTTCACAATGCTTCACAGCCCTCTCTAAGCAGCTGACAGAATCAGCATATTGCCCCCAACAATCTGGGTTCTTATTTTACCAACCTCAGAAGGATGGAAAGCTTGAGCCGGTCAGGATTGAAGGAATTAAAATTCTGGCAATGTGAGCAGAGTTAGCCTGCAATACTGCATTTTAACAACAGATTCCCAGGTTGGAAGAGTTCTCCATTCACACAGTGTTAGTGGTACTCTGACAGAATTGAACAAGTAAGCTTTTTTGCCTTCTTGTCTTGTGATGTCCTGGACACAACAAGCAGTATATCACTGTGGCTAGAAGAAAAATAAGGTTTTTTTTAAAGGCATATAGCCTGTCATGAGCAGGGAAGGAGGATGTTGAAAGGAATTGGTAGGAAAAGAGTTGTTGGTGGATTTACAGAAGATTCCCAGAAGATGGCTTGCAAAGCAATTCCAGAGTTGGGAAATTTCAGACTGAAGATTAACATGATCTGGGTGATAGAAAATTACTGAAGAAAAGTCAGCAACGAAAAGATGCTGCAAAATGTCTACCCAGCTATCCCTTTCTCCAGAAAGGGAGAGAAAGTCTGAAGTTATGCTAGGTATGGGGAGTTGCCGGCAAAGTTTTAATTAAACCCTTGATTCATTCTTTATGGTATTGGTCCTAACTACACACTTAACAGTTTACACCCACTGATATAGTAGAAGTATTACTTTAGGAGGCATAGAGACAGCTAAGCTGAACATGGGCAATAAATCAATTTACTGCCTACCAACCTTTTTTTCTGGCAAGTGCATAAGGGAAATTAGATTGCTTATCCATTTTAGCTGAATGTTATTTGCAGAAATTCCAGCTGTAGAAATCAAGTTCAGAGATCACATATTAGTCTTCCAAATGGAAGACCCCTTATGGTTTTCTTAGATATTTTTTGAATAGCTTATAACTTATAGCTACAACTGTTGGTCCATTAGGTAGGTAGTAACAGGGATCGTGCTGATCTTCCTCTGTCATAAAACCAAAGGGAAGAGGATGTACAGCAGAAGTGTCAAATTTGCGGGCTGTGGGCCAGATGCATCACATGCTGGCTACGGCCATTCCCGGTTTAGCGAAGGGAGGAAAAGTCATGATACGTCATGTGACAATAATGTGATACCGCAAGTTTGACACCCTGATGTAGAGAAAGAAGTTTATCATTCTTAACCATTGATCTAAAACAATGTTTCTTTACCTCAGCAACATTAATATGTATGGACTTCAACTCTCAACATGCTGGCTTAGAAATTCTGAGACTTGAAGTCTATACATCTTAAGATTGCTAGGGTTCAGAACATTTGTTTAAGATGTAAGTGTTAAGTTTGCATAGAGAGGCAGGACGCGGAGTGCTACAGCTCAAAGTTTATTGTGACTTCAGCTCAGAACAGACCCAAATGGCTCAGGCGCGGCAGCCTTTTATAGTCGGCTGCCGCGGCTGTCAGCCAGAGTGCAGGGTTTTCCCGCACTTTTACAACCAATGAATTCAAACACTTTACAACAACAACCAGTCATTTCAAACTCTGCATACATAACACCCCTCCCCACTAGGTTTGGTCCATACTCAAACCCCATCTATCTAATATACTCTTGTAAATAGGTGGGGCTCTTACGGGTACGTTGAGACCTGCGTGGTTCAGGTGTTTTGTGAATCTCACTTTGTGAGGAAGGAAATGTATCTGACAACATTCCCTTATCAGGACTTGTTGGCATCTAGGCCTGGGGGCTTCTTTGATTGCCTGAACTTTGGCTTCTGTGGGGTGGATGCCATGTTTATCAATCATATAACCCAAGAATTCTACTTTGTCAGTTCTTAGTGTGCATTTCTCTTTTTTGACCTTTAACCCTGCTTTTTTGAACCTGGTTAGAACTTTTCTGAGTTTCTCGTGTAACTGATTGTCATTTTCAGCAGAGATTAAAACGTCATCAAAATAAGGCACCACCCCAGGCAACCCTTGTAGCATCCTTTCCATGAGGCTTTGAAAGATGCCTGGTGCCACACTTAAACCAAATTGTAACCTCTTGCATTTGAATGCACCCCGATGGGTTACAATGGTTTGGGCTTCTCTGTCTTTGTTGTTTGCAGCAAACTTCCTTCTGTTTGGTGGAGTTCTGGATGATTTGCAGAGTCTCGCAATGTGCCCTCTTTTTTCACAACGGAGGCAAATGGTGTCCAGGAACTTGCATTCAGTGCGGGGGTGGTTCCCCCCACAACCTATGCAGTGGAAATCACACCCTTTTCTTCTCAGGTTGTTTCGTTTCCGCTCTAATCTGAGTTTGTTAATTCCTTCTTCTTCTTCACTGTATTCTGACCCAGATTCCAGTTCATCATAATGGGTAGTGGTGGTCTTCTCCCCCTCAGAATGGCCCGTTGTCTTGTTCATCTTTCTCATGGCTGCTGCTGAGAATTTGGTGGCCTCTGCTGAAGACACTTCTTCTATGGCTTCTTTCAGCGTGATCTTAGGTTTCATCAGTAATTTGCTCTGCAAAACCTTGTCTTTAAGGCCCAAAACAAATCGATCACGCATGGCCTTCTCTAAGCTGCTGAATTCGCACGCACCCCCAATGTCTCTTAAACTTGCCACGAAGTCATTTACGCTTTCATCTACCCCCTGATTGCAGCGATAAAACTCGTGTCTCTTAATGAGGCACGATAATTGGGGTGCGTAGTGCGCCCTTAAAAGCCTCTCTAGATCAGGCCATGCCATTAACTTCACGTCTGCTGCGCCAGCTAATGCCTTCACCATCTTGAAAACTGCTGGACCACAATACGTGAGAAAGACCGCCCTCTTCCACTGCTCAGAAATGGCGGCAAGATCACTTCCTTCCAAAAACATCTGAAACCGATCTGCATACAATTCCCAGTCTTCATTCTTCGGGTCGAATGGTGCTAGGGGGGTGTTCAGCGCAGCCATCACACTCTTCTCTGTTCCGCGTTGCCTTCTCTTCAGGGAAATCCCACCTTCATCGCCAGTGTTAAGTTTGCATAGAGAGGCAGGATGTGGAGTGCTACAGTTCAAAGTTTATTGTGACTTCAGCTCAGAACATACCCAAATGGCTCAGGCGCGGCAGCCTTTTATAGCCGGCTGCCGCGGCTGTCAGCCAATCAGAGTGCAGGGTTTTCCCACACTTTTACAACCAATGAATTCAAACACTTTACAACAACAACCAGTCATTTCAAACTCTGCATACATAACAGTAAGGATTTCAGTCATTCTTTTGCTCTCTTAGATTGTAATCTTTCCCTGACTTCTCACATATTCTTCTGGTTCATTCAGCCAATTATAACAACCGTCAAGACCCTGGAACATCTGTCCTCTGGAACTAGATTCTGCCCAAGAACCAGACTGCTCCCACTGTGTTTGTAAGTAAAGATCTGGATTTTTACCCAGGTCCTCAGTGAGTGATTGAACCCCCTCACTAACTTCATCATGCTTGCCATCTTAAGGCTTTGTGAACCACCCAGTCAGGTGGCATACAAGTTTAAATAATTAACACCTGGTTGACTAAGCAACCAATCCTAATCATCTTGAAACTGATCTTGGTCTGCAGTTAATTCTGGCCCTTTAATTCAAAGAAATCCAGCCCAGGATCTGATCTCCAATCTAACAAAGGTTTCTTCTTTTATTTTATATAGACTCTATATTTTGACCGCAATGATTTTAATGCCTTATGTATGCTAATATATTGATAAATATGGAAACCCCATCAAACATGTTAACTCTGAAAAGAGTATTTAAATAGTTATCAAGTTTACTTTAAAAGTAATGTAGCCTAGAATTTAAATGGAGGTAGGGTGATTTCTTGAGAATATTTTCAATAAAATCAAATTGGTTAGTATGGTTCTGATAGAAAGGGAGGAAGTTCTTTTAAGGAGACATTGACTTATTCAGAGGACACTTCATTTTCAAAGTTTAGTTTTTATGTACATCTTAAGTTGGCTCTGTTGCTTTGTGATGAGATTCATTATATGATGCTTGACTCAGATTTTCTCAAACTGGATGAGTTAGACCAGACAGAAAAGGAGCATTTTTGTGAACCCAAAGATCAAAGTGATCCTTATAAAGCATTTACAACAGAACTGTGGCAAAGTGAAGTTAATTCTTGTAGGTGGATACATTTGCCTCCAGCAACCAGCAGAGAAAGAATAGCCCAAGTAGTTGTTTCTAATTAAAAATTTACTAGTTTTGTCTAAATGGGAAATATTTGTTTTCAGGGTCATTTTGATAATTGCTTTGGTTGTCAGTTATCATGTATAATTAAAATGTATATTGTTGCTCATTTACAGCTAATTCCTTAAAGACCAAATTGCAATCTTTATCAGATTTTTGGAGCCTAATCCACAATTCAATAGTAATTGAAAGTAAAATAACTGAAAGGAATCTGTATTGTCCAGGAGGGAAAATACATTAAAACTGTGTAATTGATGACTATGGATGAAATTAATGCATTGTGAAAACATGAAGCTTTTATCTGACACTTGACTGTGGAACAGAACTTGGATTGCTAGGAACCTTAGAAAAGGAGCAGGAAGAAAATTGGAGAAAGAATGTGAAGTCTTGGTGCTCTCTGAGAGTGCTTGTCTGCAGACATTTCTTTATCCAGCAAGGTAACATCAGTGCCAAGGATTCCACAATTCAACCCTGAGTTACAAATATTCTCTTCAATGGGAACAATATTTTTAAATGGGATTAAATGGTGGCGCAGTGGTTAGAATGCAGTATTGCAGACTTATTCTGCCCACTGCCAGGAGTTTGATCCTGACTGGCTCAAAGCTAACTCGGCTCACTCAGACTTCTATCCTTTCAAGATCAGTAAAATGACAACCCCAACTGTTGGGGGCAATATGCTAACTTTGTAAACTGCTTAGGAAAGGGCTGTGAAGCACTATGAAGTCTAAGTGCTATTGCTAAGTTTAATTATGTGGTATATATAGGGATCTTGTTTTCATAAAGTTATGTTATTTATTTATTATTTATTTATTAATTTGACTTGTATGCCGCCCCCTCTCCAAAAGGACTTGGGGCAGCTCACAACTAAAAACACAACAATAAATAGTTACCTAAAACCATATTAAATAAAACAAGCCAAATGTACAAGTTTTAAACCCCAGAAACTAAAACACCCATCAGCCCCCCCCCAGGAGGTCAGCACAGCCCGAACTGCGCAAATAACCAGGTCTTTAGATCATGGCGGAAGGAGCGAAGATCGGGGGCCAGCCAGAGCTCCGGCGGAAGCTGATTCCACAAAGTGGGAGCCGCCACAGAGTAGGCCCTCCCCCGGGTCACCGCCAAATGACATTGAGTCGCCTACAGCACCCCGAGGAGCCCCCATCTGTGCGCTCGCACAGGGTGGTTGGTATTTGATGCTGGCAGGAGTCGTTCTCGTAAATATCCTGGACCCATGCCTTGTAGGACTTTGAATGTTATCACAAGGACCTTGATGTTATAGGATTAAATGATTTTATCTCATTTTATCT
Source organism: Naja naja (assembly GCA_009733165.1). Lineage (NCBI taxonomy): Eukaryota > Metazoa > Chordata > Lepidosauria > Squamata > Elapidae > Naja > Naja naja. The sequence goes on along the minus strand of CM019148.1, from coordinate 115,798,308 downwards.
GAATTTCATATCTCATTTTATGTGAATTTTGACCACACATTCTCTCCCTCTCTCTCTGTCCACCAGCATATCTAAACATCATGTTCATACTGTTTGCTTATGATTTCAATATAAAAACTCACTGCAATTGCCATCTTCAGAGGTGGAAGCTAATACAGCCAAATATATCTCCAAGTAAACATACTAGCTGAGTTGTTAATTCATTACAACCTGAATTATAAAGGCTTATTTTGGCCTACCAATACAAGCGCAGATGATGAAATAAACCTTTATGAACAGAATTCTCCTGGAAATGACAGAATAAAGGTAATGTCTCAAACCAGTTGCTTTTATCCACTGCTAAATATACCAATATATACTGTCTAAAAGGAGAAAGTAACAGTGCTTGGCTTAGCTGTCAGTTTTTCACATACACTGCATGTTAACCCCTTCACATTTTATAGGATGCACAAAAAACATAACTTTGTATAGAAGGAGTTCTCAGCAGATACAATACAAACAAGGCAGAGCAAGGTTTCAAATGGATCTTTGCTTTGACAAAGACTTGAGTGAGCTTCTTCCCCTAACTTTTCAGAACAAAACATCGATGCTGTTACATTTTGCCTGCTTAATTGGCATTTGGAGGAGCCAAAGAGGGTTGCGCACACAGGTGCCCATGTCCAGAAGTCTCTTCCAGTGTTTTCAGTGCCTTCAAGGCAGCAAAGTAAGAGTGCTGTGTTGAAATAAATCATATCACCACTTTGAAGAAAGCTGTGTTGCCTTCACTGTGTGAAGCTCTTTGTTGAGATAAATCCAAGTTGCCTCTCCCAGTTTTGTGTGCAGTTTTGCATGTATATACCATATCCAGTTATTATAATGCAACCAATGGATTTCTCCCTGCTGTTAAAAATCAATTTCTTTGTTTTTGACACTTAACTGAAAAAGAACTTGCTGCTCCAAGAACTGCTGCAGCTACTCATCACCACAGAGATAGGAACACATGAAAACTAGTACTAGACGCCAAACAAATTCCTTAAAAAAACTTTTTATAAAATCAAAACTTACGCTACAACTATAGACAAATAAATTTCACAAAATCCTACCTTCATCATAACATGTTACACTATTATCTGCTCCAACTCCCATAATTGTTATCTTTGTAAGCTGCCCAGAGTCACCATGAATTGGGCAGCCTTATACATTTGAATAGAAGAATAGAATAGAATAGAATAGAATAGAATAGAATAGAATAGAATTATTTATTGGCCAAGTGTGATTGGACACACAAGGAATTTGTCTTGGTGCTCTCGGTGTACATAAAAGAAAAGATACATTCGTCAAGAGTCAAGAATCTTAAGATACAACACTTAATAATAGTCATAGGGTGTAACAAGCAATCAAATCATACTAGGAAACAGTCAATATAAATCATAAGGATATAAGTGACAAAATTACAGTCATACAGTCACAAGTATGAGGGGATGGGTGATAAGGAGTGATGAGAAGATTAATAGTAATAGTAGATTAATAGTAATAGTTTCAAAATAAATTTTCATAATAAATACATACATACATACAAGCTGGGGCACCAAAAGTAGTCCCACTCCCACTGAATCTGAAAGAAGAAAAGGTTATGCCTCATCGATTTCCTTGAACCCATTTCCAACCCTTTCATTTATTCTAAATGTATAAAATTCATGGTTATATGAGAAAAAATATCCATACTCAAAATAACAAGAGTTAATTGCAAAACTTAGACCTTATGGAGAACTTCTTTACCTGCCACATCTGCAAATGAAGCCTTGTAAATGACTTTGGGGAATGAGGGGAAATGATGCTGCTTAGGAAGCAATCAGAGAAGAGAAACAGGAGCCCCCTGTCTGGCTTAACAGTCAGAGGAAAAACAATTTAGGAGGGACCCAGCCTAATGGATCAAGCAGTTGAAGATGGTGTTGGAAAGTTTGTGCTCTCAAGAGTCTGTTAATGCAGCTTTATAGGTAAAGGTAAAGGTTCCCCTTGCACATACGTTCTAGTTGTTTCTGACTCTAGGGGGTGGTGCTCATCTCCTTTTCAAACCCGAAGAGCCAGCGCTGTCTGAAGACGTCTCCGTGGTTATGTGGCTGGCATGACTAAATGCTGAAAGTGCATGGAACACTATTACCTTCCCACCAAAGTAGTCCCTATTTTTCTACTTGAATTTTTACATGCTTTTGAACTGCTAGGTTGGCAGCAGCTGGGACAAGTAACAGGACCTCATTCAGTTATGCGGTGCTAGGGATTCAAACTGCCTAACTGCCAACCTTTCTGATCAACAAGCTCAGCGTCTTAGCCACTGAGTCACCGTGTCCCCTTAATGTAGCTTTATAATAAAGTACAATTAGTTCATCTAGCCCAGGGCTGTAAAACTTGCGGCCTGTGAACCGGTTGCATCATGCATTGGCTACCCGTGCCCAGTTTAGCAAAGGGGGAAAAAGTCATGATACATCACGTGACAACATGAGTTTGACACCCCTGATCTAGCCATGTTTCCTATCTGGCTTACCTGTGTGGGATTAAAGCCAATCCTACCTCTAGGATGAATTACTGGTAACATTTTCATTATGGGAGTATGGAGCAAACATCTTCCTGAAACCTTAATTGGATTACAAATATAAAGAATGGTAACCTTCAATCAAGCAAGTACGGGAATGCATAACACCAAACATTTCACTGGAAGGCAAAATCACAAAATCTCATCTCACTTAGTTTGGCCATGTCATGCAGGAGAATTCACTGTAGAAAGCAATTATGTTTGGAAGAGTTCATGATAAAAGGATACCAGGGTTCCAAAGAACATGGTGGCTGGACACCATCAAAGCTCATTCTACCCAGAGCATAGAAAAATTCAAAGAAATGATGCAAGATCAGAAGACATGGCCTGTAGAATTGCAAGAGTCAGACATGACTATCATAGAATAACAGAGTTGGAAGGGACCTTGGAGGTCATCTAGTCCAACTCCCTGCTTGAGCAGGAGAGTCTATTCCAAATATTAGCCTCTACATAGGATCGAACTCACAGCCTCCTGATTGTAAGGCAAGAGTTCTACCTCTAGGCCACCGCACTGGACTAGACGGATAGCATCATAATCAACAACCTTCAATGAAGCAAAAAAGGGGGATAATCCTGCAAGGCATACCACATACATTTGTAAATCCAACAGAAGGGAACATCTCAGGAAGAAAATGTTGCAAAATCTGTATTGTGCACATGTAGTACCTCCAGTTTGTTGGCCAGCCAGGGAGAAACTTATTTCCTCCATTTTCACTTAAAGTCAATTAAGGAGAGCTGCAGCAGCTGAACAGCCAGCCCTGCCCTCCCCCATTCCACAGAAACATTTACTTATTCCAGAAACTTCTAAAGCTAAGGTCTCTTTAATAAAGCTTGGCCAGAATGACCATCAAATGGGCAGAGGCCCATGTGTTATCATTACAGGTACAAGTTCAATAAATTGTCTCCTTAAACTTTATATCCACAGTCTTGTGGGTTCCTGGAGCAGCCCCAATTAGGTTGCATTTCTCAGCTTTTAAGAGCTAGTTCCAGATTACACCAAGAAACAAAGTAATAATTATTACATTTTGAACTAGTCCTAATCCCCAGCTCTAGGAAGACTGTGTTGTACTGATCCAACTAAAAATTGCTGGTGATTGATAGCGATGTCCTTTATTCCTGTTCTTTTTGAGAACCTATATGACCTACATTTACCATCAATCCTCAATAATATGGACAAAATAACATCCAGACACACTAGCTCTCCTTTTTCAGGCTTCCATGCATTACCTTTCTTCACACATTTTTCTTCAGAATTCCTCCACGCCTCCCCCATTAAAGCCAATCACTTCTTCTTACCCTGGATTTCCAGATCATTGTCTATCTCTCTTCCCCCCACACACACCTTACAGCAAAAAGACTTCCCCTGATCTTGCACAGTACTGGTTCCCTTCCCTAAAAATTGCATTGTACATGCTGTTCTATTATTTACTTAATACCAAAGAACAGGTATTGTTCTTTGCCATTTCCTCCTTGCAACTTATGGTTTTAAATGCTCTTTCCTTCTTGAATTATTGCTACTTCCTCTTTGTTATTTCCCACTGATTGTTATTTCTCCCACTAAGTTCTTCAGGAATGCTTTACGTGCTTTCATTGTATTATCTCTCAACTCCTTTCTCTGAGGCATGTGGAATTGATATGTTAAAGGCTCATGATCACTCTGGAACTTATAGTTTTTAAATGCTCTTTACTGGAAAATTCTTGTTGCATAAGGTTCCTTATGGATGGTCTCCATGTATGTGCTATAACTTCCTTTGTAAGTGTTATTTAAAGGCAGGGGTGTATCCCTAAAGGATAAAAATAAAATGGTTTCAGTTTGACTAATTGAACTCTGTGCAGCCAGTTTCCAGAAGGAATAGATATTATGGCTTTGACTTGTGAATAGATTTTTTTTTTAATTACATTTATATGCCGCCCTTCTCCAAAGACTCAGGGCAGCTTACAATTTTTGGAGCACAACCCAATGCGCTCAGCAATAGCCTTCATTCCATTGTATATGCCTGCTTATTACTAAGCGGCATTTTTACAAGGTCAGCTAATTGCCCCCAACAATCTTGGGTCCTCAATTTACCTACCCCGAGAGGATGGAAGGCTGAGTCAACCTTGAGCCTGGTGGGATTCGAGCCTACAGTAATTGTAGACAGCTGGATCTTAAGAGCAGGCATTTAATAGCCTGAGCCACCAAAGCTCTTATTAAGACTTCTGACAAAACAGCCCTTCCTTATTAAATGTCTTCTATTTAAACTACTATAAAAGTAATAAGTAAGCTGAAGTACAGGCAAACTGTACCCTTCAAACAATTTAGGCTACATCTATAATCTCTTCTGATAAGCCATGTTGGGCGACACTGGCTGGAAATGAAGTCCATATCTAGGAGATCTATTTATCTTTTTACTTATATCATCAGGACATGACTCACTAAGAACAGCCAACCATTGCATCACGATCACTTATATGCAACCAAGCTAGGTTCACTGAATGAAAGGAGACATAGGCTTCAGAATACAGAATTCAGAAAGCAGCATTGATGAGACTTTTAAACAACAAGACAAGGACCAGCTGAACTTGCTTGCTAGCACATTGATCCACTTTAAGCATTGTGTGTGTAATGTCTCTCAAGATGCCAGAGGATATTTCTGGGGAACAGGTTTCTTTTCATTAGGAACTGCTGAAGACACAACTATGGGGAAATAGCATCTATATATGGAACAATCATAGACACAACTATAAGAAAGATGAATTAGAAACATGACTAGGAATCTAATTATGGATAAGAACCTTGTCAATAAAGTTGTGAGCCAACTAAAATAATACCTCTTTCAATAAATGCCTTAGCACATCTGAACCCAAAAACAAGACATGTCCTTTGGTTTACTATTTCTTCCCCACATTGTTTCTTTTTTGTCCCTGTTGTTTTCAAGGTACTTGAGAATTACATAAAATCTTTCTTGGCAATGTTTTCAACTTAGTTTTTGAGGATTAAACTGCTGATGATGTCAGTTTCCCTGCATTCCATTGTTCTGACACCTCTTTACCAGGCCAAATTTCTCAATCTGAATAGGGTCACAGGGAGGAGTTGCCTTGTGACACTTTCTCTTGTGGTTCAATGGCCACCTCAGATACTAAAAAGGCTTCAAACCACTGGAGGCAGCCTTGTATTACTGGTTGCTAAGGCTTACACAAGATACAGTAGGATAATGAGTGTCAGTTTGATGTAGTGGCAAAAGCATCAAGCTAGAAACTGGGAGACAGTGAGTTCTAGTCATCTTTAGGCACAAACCCACCTGGGTGACCTTGGGCCAATCACTGTCTTTCAGCCCAAGGAAGCAGGCAATGGAAAACCACTTCTGAAAAACCTTGCCAGTAAAAATGCAGAGACTTCTCCCAGCAGTCTCTGATTCTGTTCAATCAGATGTGATTGAACACAAAGAAAATATCGCAATTGATGCCATTATTTGTATAATAAGAGCAGCATTCTCACTCTTACTGATTCAAGACATTTCAGCAAAGAGACTGAGACTGGCAGAAAGGCAATAGCAAAATTAACTGCTAGTTCTTATTGAAATACTAATTCCACCCTCTTTGACTGCTGTCTGGATTGACAGCCAAATTTTCACTGAAATCTCACAACACCTGAGGGCTATTGCATAATCTAATGTTTCACAAAGAGAGTCAATATATTTCTTGCTTTTTCATCCTATTGTCGGCAGTTAGTGCTTTTGAGTTTTCCCAGCAGCATATCTATACTATATTAAGGATTATAATCAGGGACTTTATTATATTGTTAGCATGTGTTTTTTTGTGGTTCCCAGAATGTTTTAATTTGTTTTCATATAAAACTTCATAAGAAAAGCAACTACATTTTTTTTAAAAAATTGCAACTTCCTTAAGCCAATAAAGTTGGTACACTCTAGAACAAATGAACAAAAAGGCCCAGTGTCTTCAAATAGCAATCCTCTTTTTCTCTTTTTCTTCTCCAGAATTAATGATTCCCAGCCCCCTCACAATTACTAAGATTGCACTTGGAGCTAGGCAGCCTCCTACTGGCCGCATCTGCTTTCATTTTCCAAGCAGTTGGTAGAAGTCATGCATCGCCAACAGTTTGTGTTACTTGCTATGTTCTCTCATCTTGGAAGCCATTATATGAACTAATAGAAGCAGAAAAGAGGTGAGCACCCATCAGCTTTCCAGCAGGAATTCAAGGATGGTGAGTTTCTTTTTTCTGACAGTTCTACAAATTGCACCATTAAAATGCATATGTTGCCTTGGTAGGCATCAATAATTAGATAAAAAGAAAAAGTCACTGCAAACTTCATAGCCTGACAACTTTCTTCAAATCACTAATCCAAGCAAGGTAGCTAACCATTTAGCAATGCTTCCTATTTGTTTCTATTTAAAATAGGCCTTCTTTGACCATCGAAGTTTCAACCAAGATGAGAATTGTGTTTTTTTAATATGTAGTTTTTTTGTACCTAGGGTCATGTATTGCTGTACTTTTCAGATATCCTGGCACCCGGTCAAAACTACTGTGCTTTGCTTTACTGATAATGAATTGAGGGTAGAGGTTAAATTTGATTCTTATAAATCTTACATAGGAAATGGAGAGGATGTGAGTGGGACGATATAAATATCTGATGTGACATGGCATTAGAAGTGATGATAAAAAGCCATGACAGCACAGTGGTTAGAATGCAGTACTGCAGGCTAACTCTTCCCACAGCCAGGAATTTGATTCTGACTGGCTCAAAGTTGACTCAGCCTTCTGTCCTTCCAAAATCAGTAAAATGAGGAGCCAGACTCTGTAAACCACTTAGAAAGGGCAATAAATCACTGTGAAGCGGTATATAAGTCTAAGCACTATTGCTAAGTCTAAGCACTATTGCTATGAGATGGGGAGAGAAACATCAAGGGAAGAAGATTGTCATCTAGAAGTTACACACAGGTTTAAAAAAACAGTAGACCACTCTAATGGAAGTTGGATTATGTTCTGTTGGTTTCTACTCAGTATAAACTTGACTGATAAAGGACTTATCATTTCCCAGTAATTAGGAAGTTGGGTGAAACCGGGAGAAGATTCATTGAAGTACTTGAAGACACAATCCAAGGGAAAAGAGTACTGAATTGGTATAACTTCATGGAACATGTGTTGTCAGATGTGCTAGGAATAAAGTTGAGGATGACAAAATGTATGAAAACCAATTATGTACCTGCCAGAGACAAGGCAGCAGGCAACAAGCAAATCTTGAATATGGAATTTAGTTTCTGAATATGTTGTTCCATTAGAAATGTAGATGTTTAATACTGAAGAGTTATATATACATTATCTAGAAAAGCTTTTATTATTATTTAGATTCTAACCTAGCCTTTCCATAATATTCCATGACTGATTATAATAATAAAATAAATAATAAAAAATGTTGTTGGTTTTTAACTTTGCATATCACCTAATGCTACCACTTAACTTTGGTGGGAATTTTTATGAATTGCGACTTAGCCATTGGTCTGCTGCTTTGCTGCTGTTGTGAATATTGTGCAACATGGATCACTGGTGGCACAGTTGTTAGAATGCAGTATTGCAGGCAAACTCTGCCCACAGCCTGAAGTTCAATCCTGATGGGATTCAAGGTTTACTCAGCCTTTCATTCTTCCAGATCAGTAAAATGAAGACGCAGATTGTTGGGGGCATTATGCTGACTCTGTAAATTGCCCAGAGAGTGCTGTACTGTAAAGCACTATGGGTCAATATATAAGTCTAAGTGCTATTGCTGTTGTGTGGGTTAAAAATAAGTATATTGTGCTCAATATTTTTGCAAGGGTTTTCTGAAATCAAAAAATTATTTCAATGGTTCTTTTTGAGTTAAAGGGCTGGGAGTAGTTGTTTTGGTCACTCAGATTTTTTTTGAAAAAAGTATAAGGGGAAATCTTCAATTGCCAAACTACATAGCCTTGAGTTTTATTTGGAGTTAGAAAACAATTTGAGTGACTAATAATTTTCTCTCAATTACCCTCTTTCCCCCCCATTTTTTAAAGTATCTGTAGCTTCTTATTTCCTGGATTCAACATATGGGGAATATTAGTTAATCATGGCAAGCTAATAAACAATGTACCAACATATAATTTTTAGCCAATGTTACTCAGTTTCACTGTTATAGGTTTATGGCCACTGAGAATGAGAACATTAAGTATGAATGAGATGATGAAATGATGACGTTGACAATACAAAATAAATTTAACAGTGAAGAGTGAATCCATTCTAATATATTCTCAAAGCCCTTGCGAGTAAGAAGAGTTTCGGGCTCAGTACTGCATTATAATATATACCATTCATTTCATATTCTTATTGCAATTAGCATTACTGTATGCTAATCCACCACCTTGCAGTAAAAAAAAGTGAGAAATAAATGTGTCTGAAAATAGATTTGGTTTTCTTGTTGGTTTTCAAAACAAAATGTGAGATTTCCATTCCAGTAAATTATGGTTCACAGAATAACAACCTGCATTTAATTCTCTGAACAAACAGGCTTAATACTACTTCTCTTTATGAGTCTCTAGGAATAGCACCATAATGGAATGAATAACCCTCCTGATATTATGTTTGCTGGAGTATTTTTTTTTTGCTTACTTTTTTTTCAGTGCAAGGGGAAAAAAACTCACAGCTCTCAATTATCTTTTCTGTTCTAGCACACAGCAGCATAAAACACACGTAAAAACCCTGAGCTTAATTTTTAGAGACAAGTCATCCCATACATGCATATAACCACTGAAAAACAGAAAAGATTTGACAGAAATTCAATTTGAATTCTTGAACTTAATAAAATTGCATTAAGGATAGAAAACCTAGGAAACCTGGGCTATAAATGTATATCTTATGTAGAGATGTAGATGGCATTAAAACATTACACAATCACAAATTTCTAGATTTTTGTTTTTTGTATTCAATTATTGCTATTTATTGATTGTGTCATTTGCATAAAAGTTTATAGAAATATTTTAAAGGCAGCTTTTCAAATGGGGAAAGGCAAGCAGGAGGGAGAAAGCCATTACAGTACATATGAAGCTGTTCTACTACACAGCTTGTTAACCAGTGAAGAAAGTAACAGTTATGAAACTTGATTCAAATATCCTGAAGTCAATTCAAAGCACAAGCCAGGCTGAGGCAGGCTGAATAGGTTTCTACCTAAACATTACAAAATCTCTGGTTTTCCCCTTGACTCACTATTCCACAAATTATTCCAGAAGCCACCTGATATTGTTAGAAGAACCTGCCATGAAGCAAATGATTTTTAATAATTTTAAATTTTGTACTGTGTGTTTTTTACTGGTGTGAGCCGCCCTGAGTCCTCCGAGAGATAGGGCGGCATATAAATCCAACCAAACAAATAATAAATAAATAAAATAAAATTTGACTTCTCTAAATCCTCTCAATCCTTGAAAATGTGTACTGGAAGTCACAAATGTGCACATTTACAAAACATTTCCTGAATAATCTGTGGTGGTGTTGTGCTTTTTTGTGTTTTGCAAATCTACATTTTATGAGGTCATTTACAGACATAATCATGAACAAATGTGACTCTTTTTTTTATAGTCAAGGCAAATGAAGCATACCTTCAATTAGAAACTTCTGAAAATACACTGAGATAGCCTACTGAGAATGGAATTGCTTTTCTATACAACTATACACCCACCCATCAGAGAAGCCTGAGGTTTCAAATAAGCGCTGCAAGTATCATTCTCTCTAAGTATCTTAACTTGCTGCAGATAAACGAACCTTTACTTTTTCAGTAATAGCAAACCACAGAATGAACACAAGATACTTCTGCTTCATTTATCCTAGATGTATGACATGCAATGTATCATACATTCATATGTATCTCAACATTGTTTGAAAGTTTTGCTCTAGCATAAGGCAACACCAACTGAAGTATTAAATAATAAAGCATTTCAACCTTCAGTTTATATATTAACAAGTGTAATGTTATGGAAAATAGATTTGATATGTTATCATTTTTATGTTGTATGATTACTTATGTATTATAAAGGTATACTTTATTATTTTAAAATCAACTTTCAAAATGCAACAAGCCATCTCTTAGTCCATATTCTATAAACAGATCTTTAAAGTCTCATCACATCATCCTATCAGCAAAAACAACATAATAAAAGATAAACTAAAACTAATAAACCCAGTTAAAATCTTTCATTTTGAATTTACATCTCAGTTTCTATCTTTAAAGACCATTACCAAACCTCTCAATAAAAATATAATCAATGAAACACCAATAAAAATGACCAGAAATAGCAGCATTATTTTAATAATATTTAGTCCTTATCAAATAAACTTAAAATGCAACAAATGAACTCTCTTTCTGATATCACTTCTCTTTTAGATAAACAGAACCTTTAAAAGATCATTATCCAGTTCAAATTAGCAAAACTGCATTAAACTATTCAATGTATCTGTTTCAACCTTGATTAAATAAACCAATTTTATATTCTTGTCCTTTAAGTTTCTTCCCATAATGTCCCAACATCTGGTTTCTTTTCCGGTTCTCTTTATCTCTTTTCACAAAATCATTGACAACTTAAACAAATCTCTTTTGTAAATCCAGTATAAAAAGATTATCTCTGTTACTCTTCTGGTTTAATATTTGTGTGTCATTTTCAGCTACTTTTGTTTATACAGCCACTTTTTCATCTTTTTTTATCTCCCACATTTCATATTTTTCATTCTCCTTATAGCCTATCATTTTAAAGTCTATATTTAATTCAATCTCAGCCTCTGCCTATGAAACTTATTCTTCTTCCATGACACCTTATAGTCTACCTATAATACTAGATAACTTTAAAATTAATTTCTGAACCTAATATTTGTGTATCTATCTGAATAACAGTAGATACACTGATGTATTTATTTCCTTCTAGTGCCCTTTAGTAACTAACCTTCAAAATCATCAGTTATTTCCCACCCCCAAATATATAAAAATAGACAGCTTTCCATAGAAATTATTCTTTTAATTTCCAACACTTAATGAAAGTTCATTGGCATTCTTAATCCATTTAAAGCTTTCTAAATTCAACACTAATCCCCTATTTGCTGTATGTTCCTTTTTTTTCAAATCTTTAAACTTGTATTTAAAACTTGATTTTAAAGGATTGAAGAAAATTCATCCAGTGATTCAATAAGCTTACCTTTCTTTGAAAAGCAGTAACAAAAATTAAGTCTACTATGATTAAGAGAGGAGACATATTCACACACAAACTCTGTGTGATTTCATCAAAACAAAAGTAATTTGGAGTACATGAAATAATGTTTAAAAGATTTTCTAACAGTCATGTGCAGTGATGGAAGTGCTAACATTACCACTGATTATTTCGCTGCTCTTTGCTTCATGCTATGACCAAACCTATAAAGTTACCTCTTGATCATGAGAAATTATTGCAGGACTTCTGATAAGACTGCATTATAGATTCATTGCATCATAACTAATTTAAGGTAGAAATGATCTACTTAATATGCAATAAACAAAATATTTATCTGTATCAATAATGGTATTTGCAGAATGTCTATGGAGATTTTCAATCACTCAGGTCATGGTTGTCTCAAAAGTGCTTTTTCCAAAAGGCAACTGTTTTTTTTTCTTTAAAAATATTTTGCTTCTCATCCAAGAGTCAGCATTCCAGAAAGCCTCAACTCCAATAAATAACTCTGAGACAGATATGTTCTCAAAGGTTCCTTTTATTAGAGTAGTAAACTGGCACCTCTGGGAAATCCCGAATCTGAAAGTTCTGGATTTCCCTCCAATAAGTAAAATATTACAAATCCACCCCCTGCACCCTTCATTCCATCACATGCCCCAATCACCATCCGTCCCAACTTGAGACATCCCCTCAACCATTCCTCAACCAGCTGTAGAAATAACATGACCTTGAATTAAAGAAGAATGCTATTATGTCTAACCACATACGCTCCACGAAATTTCCCCCTCCCATTTTCCCAGGCTCAAGAATGTGGCAGCGTGGAAGCTTCTGGTGCTAATATGGCTTCCAAAGCTGACACCAAGAACTGAAGAGGCTTCTTGGATGATAAGCAAAACATTTCTAAGGAAAATATCTGAGAAAGTCCAATTGTCTTTTGGAAAAGGCATTGTTGGGATATCTGCAGAACCCAAAATTTAAATGAACTATAATAGAATACAATATATAATGCTCAAAATAGCATCTGCCTTTGAAAAATGGCCATTGTTGTTTGTCTAAATTGTAGATAATTAATGCTGCATACAGCTGCTTTATGTATTATAAACTTTTGTATAACAATGCAGTAATTACTGAAAAGATATTTACCAAAACTCTTACCGGTATATGGCAGTGATAAAGAGTAACTCAAAACATAGAGAGCCATTAAATATGCTTGAGTTGTTTCACTGGTTGCCCTACAATATCATAACAATTAATATATTCAGTTTGTATGTGTAGATCAATAAAACCTGATTCAAATAATCAATTCAATCTGAATTATTGATTCCATAAAATTCAACTATTTGAATATACTCAACAATCAAGTTGATTTAACTTGATACTCCTGTTTAAAGTATCAAAACTGGATTTATTTGATTCAATTTTCCAAACCCATTTATTACATAGACTTTGGCACACATGCAGAAGTCGTTTGAACTTATCAAAAATATTTAGATCATCAATTTGATTTGGAAAGCCAATTCATTTTGAAAATGTAGTAGAACTGGCTTAAAATTGAATCTCTGAAGTCCCAAAGGCTCTTTTTCAGGAGGCAACTGGACTTCCTTGTTTTTTTTCTTAGAAGATGTTTTGCTTCTCATTCAAGAAGCTTCTTCAGCTCTGAATGGATGATGGGGAATGGAAGGATTTATATTCCCTGAAAACAGCTCATCATTTGCATCCTTTTAGAGAGTTGTTGAGGCACTTGGAGGTTTATTTGTGTCCTCAGGGTCACCTGAGTAGTGCAAATATTTCCTGTAGCCTACAATTTTTTTTGGAAATCCATTCATACTCCCATACCATTCGAAAAGTGTTCATCCCAAAGTGCATAGCTAAAAGTCTATGGAGGTTCTCAGTCATCCAAAAAACAAGAAAAACAAGGAAGTCTAGTTGCCTTCTGAAAAAGCACCTTAGGACAGTCATGACCTGGATGACTGAGAATCTCCATAGACTAGCATTTAATAGTTTCTCATCCTTACTGAAGTGAATGTATCTATGAATCTCTTCTGCTCTCTAACCCTAAAACAATTAAAATCAATAAAAGCTTCTCTGTTGACTTCAGGGAATTTGTTATCTCTTATTTTTCTATATTTCTCCAGATGAGTAAAAAGATAGAATTGTGCCTTATCTTTCTCCTCCACCCCATGCCATTATTTTTATTATTATTATTAAAGATTAAGCTATCATTTATAATAGACTAAAATATTCCTTCAGCTTACTTATTTTTATTTAAGAATTTTATTTCCCTCAGAGTACTGATTTTCAATCAAAACCTTACAATACCTTCTTTATACACAACAGAAAACTCTGCAGAAATCAAAGGGGCTTATCTCTATCATAATGGCTTAGGCACTTATCTTCATCACACAGAATATGTGAAATGCCCTTGACTCTCACTTCTGCCTGTGTGAATCATAAACAGCTTTTTACACTTGTGATGGATGCGTTGAATCTGAAGACTGCAATTATATAGACAGTTACTTGTACATGTGAATTTTGTTGGATATACTAAAAGTTTTGCTTCCATATAATGTTGAGCACTCAGTGTATAAATGCATTGCAAATCACTTTGACAGGTTAAATCAGTCAGTTTTAAATATATCTATTTGAAGGTGTGATTTTTCTGCATGCAGCAATAAATTTGGAAAGTGCCAAAGTGCTTCTATGCTCAAAGTGGGCTCAAGTCCCTGGCTTTGATCAAATTGTTGTTCTTGGGTGTGGAATTCTATTAAGTCACTCAGCTAAGTACCAAGTCTTATCAATAAACAAGTCAATCTTTGGATTTTGCTTTCTGAAGTGGAATTTAAGCATCATCAAAATAGAGAATAGTTGGTTAGTCATCATCCATCTGAAATTATTTTGGGTTGACTTACTTTTGTTGTTTATTTTTATAAGTGGCATTATATGCCTATAGAAATGTGAAAAGTCAAAAGATGAGCAAATCTCTAGTTTTCGGGGAGTCTAATTCAGAACTCTGAACTCTGGTTCTGGAGTGAAATTTGATGGAGAGAGCAAAGCTTCCACAGTATAGAATGGCAAAAGAACAAATAACAGCATAAAGGGAAAAAATTACAAGAATAGACTTAAGACATAAAATATTACTCCTGGTGCTCCTTCCAAAACATTTGTTTTTTTAAAGATCTGTGACTTTGTGTTCCTTGAGGACAAAATTGTTTAATTCAGTGTTATCCCTCTCCATCTTATTCATGGAAGATTTCTTTTCACATGTCTGCTGCAGCGATGTCTCTAGAGCAAACAGATCAGGAACAGAGCTATAGAAAATAAAGAAGATGAATTTGACAGAGATATGCAAGTTCTGTTGCCAGGGCATCAAGCAGTAACACAAATAGTACATTAACAGCACAATAGACAAATACTATTCAGAAGAGGCTCACACAGAAAACTCCACAATTCATTTAACTATATGAAATTAGAGGAGGAGGTATAAGTTAATCAGACTTGCCAGATTCTGTTTTAACTGATCACAATAAAAGTTATTTTAGTTTTCATGTGGAATTGATTTTATAGTCTGGTCTAACTAGTGGGATTGAGACAAGCTCTGTGAAGGCTTAGAATCATCACAGAGTAGGCTTAGATGTATGTAATTTACCTCCATATAAATTATTACTGTTAAGTTTGCATGAAGAGACAGACACGGAGTGCTTCAAGCTCTTAGTTTATTAGTGACTACAGCTCAGAACGGACCCAATATGGCTGGGCTGTGGCTGCTACTTATAGCCAGCAGCCGCAGTTGCCAGCCAATCAGAGTGCAGGGTTTTCCCACACTTTTTAACCCAATCATTTCCAACATTTTACAAGAACAGTTCAAACTGAACCAATGACTTCAAACATAACACCCCTCCCCATTGGTTCTGTCCGTACTCAAACCCCAACCTATCTAATGTATTCTTTTAAATAGGTAGGGCTCTTACGTGTATGTTGAGACCTACATGGTTCAGATGTTTTAAGGTTCTCACCTTGTGAGAGAGGAAATGTGTCTGCTGACATTGCCTTACTTGGACTTGTAGTAATGGAAGAACCTGTTTGGTTACTACAACCTGGTCTCTCCTCCCAATCCATCTTCAACCCAATGTCAGCACCTAAATCAGGTAGTGATCTTCCATTTGTGAAAATGGTTGTTGGTATTGGGACAGGTTTTGGGATGGTTCCTGTCGTGTTAGCTCATTACACATGGGGTTGATTCTTACTTTCTGATTACTCTCATAAACCTCACCTTCCCCCCTAGAAGAGGCAGTAGGTATGGGAACTAGAGAGGAGCAAAAGCGATGCTCCTGAGGCAATCTGGATCTTAACTGATCAATGTGCCTGCTCCAGAGGACACCATCCTCCGTTTGTACCCTGTAAGACCTGGGGCCTGTGATTTGGGTTATCTCAGAAGGAATCCATAATGGTTCACCCATGAGGTTCTTAGCATAAACAGAATCACCCACAGTGAATGTGCGAATTTTGCTAGTGGAATCTAGTGGTGCGTTGGGTGCGTAAGTGGGATGGAGGTGGTCAAGGGGACCTGAGTTTCCTACCCATCAACAATTCAACTGGGGTTAAATTAGTTGAGGGGTTGGGAGTGATATGCTGAACACTGAGATGTTTTTCAACTCTCTCAGTGATATCCCCTGGACCCAATTGCTGAAGTTTTTCCTTGGTAAATCGTACCATACGTTCAGCCCGGCCGTTAGCCGAAGGATGCCCAGGGGCTGTCAGGGCATGTCTGATACCCTGTTGTGCTAGATATGTTTCAAAAAGGTTGGATGTAAATTGAGGGCCATTGTCAGAAACAAGCACATCAGGTAACCCGTGAGTTACAAAAGCTTTTAAGCTGTTTGATGACAGCTTCAGTTGTGGTGGATGCCATAGGGATAACCTCCAGCCATTTGGAATATGCATCAACTATAATAAGGAAAGTGTGCCCTCTGGTAGGGCCAGCAAAATAAATGTGAATCCTGGACCATGGGCCCTAGGACATTCATTCCTGTGTGGGGCGAGAGGTGGGGCAGGCCTGACTACCTGACAGTTGGGACAAGATGCAACCCAGTTTTCAACCATTTTGTCAATACCTGGCCACCATACATAACTCCTGGCCAATCCCTTCATTCTGACAATTCCCGGATGACCCTCATGTAACATTTCCAAAACCTCTTTTTGTAGTTTTGCAGGAATAACCACCCTGTTACCCCACAAAATACATCCTCTTAATAGAGATAATTCAGTTTGCCTGGATTTGAAAGGTTGGGCGAGTTGAGGTAGATCTTGAAGTGGCCAACCTTTCTTAACCCAGCCTATGACAGGAGCCAATAAAGTGTCTTTGGCAGTCTCTCTGGCAATTTGAGCAGCATGTACTGGAAGTTTGGCAACAGTTTCTAGAAAAAAGGTGTGAGTCTCAGGAACAGGGTCCTCAATGTGTGAAGGAAGTGGGCAGCGACTCAAAGCATCTGCATGCCCAATGTCTTTACCAGGTCTGTGGATCAGTTTGTATGAATAAGCATCAAGAAATTCAGTCCATCTCAGCATTCTTGGTGACAGGATTGTGGGTGTTGGTTTGTCCCCTGCCACAATGCCTAAAAGAGGTTTGTGATCTGTGACAACAGTAAATGTTCTCCCATATAAATACTCATGGAATTTTTTGACAGCTGCTACAATCGCCAAGGCTTCCTTGTCCAGTTAGCTGTAGTTCCTCTCTGCTTTAGTCAAGGTGCGAGAGTAAAATGCAATAGGAGCTTCCCTCCCGCTGGGAAGCCTGTGGCTCAAACCCCCCTCCCCCACTCCAAAAGGGGAGGCATCACAAGTCAGAACAACAGAAAAGTTCTCAGAGAACTGTATCAGCACAGCATCAGATGTGATTAGTCTCTTGATATTGTTAAATGCAGCTTGTTCCTTCCTCCCCCAGACCCAAACAGATTTTTTGCCCAGCAACCTATGTAGGGGTTCTGCAATGGTTACCTTCTGAGGTAGAAACATATGATAGAAGTTAATGAGTCCCAAGAATGCTTGCAAATCTGTTTTGCATTTTGGCCTGGGGGCTCCTTTGATTGCCTGAACCTTTGCCTCTGTGTGGAGGATGCCATGTTTATCAATCATGTAACCCAAGAATTCCACTTTATCTGTTCAAAGTGTGCATTTTTCTTTTTTGACTTTTACCCCCGCTTTCTTGAATCTGGTTAAGACTTCCCTGAGTCTCTCGAGTGTCATTTTCAGCAGAAATTAAAACATCATCAAAATAGGGCACCACCCCTGGCAATCCTTGTAACATTCTTTCCATAAGGCTTTGGAAGATGTCTGGTGCCACGCTTACTCCAAATTGCAATCTTTTGCATTTGAAGGCACCTCTATGGGTCATAATGGTTTGGGCTTCAGCAGTGGCATCATCAACTGTTAATTGTTGATATGCCTGTGCCAGGTCCAACTTGGCAAAAACTGTGCCCCCTCCAAGGGAATGTAATAAATGATGCACTACTGGAACTGGATATGCGCTCTGTTGTAGCGCATGGTTCAATGTCCCCTTGTAGTCTCCACAGATTCTCACTGACCCTTCAGCCTTGACTGGTGTGACTATGGGTGTCTTTCACCTGGAGTGATCAGTGGGCTCTAAAACCCCTTGGGCTATTAGTTTATCTAATTGTGCATCAATTTTTTCCTTTAAGGCAAATGGGACCCTTCTGGGTTTTAAACAGATTGGTTGTACCTTGGGATCTAGTTAAATGTGATGGGGGTCCCCAAGTACTTGCCTAATCCGTCACTGAAGACCTCTGGAAACTCAGACTTCAAGGCCTCTTCCCACTCAGTGTTGCTCACATGATTGATGCCAGTCACCTCAATGCCCAGTGGGTTGAAGCACTCAGGGCCCAGCAGACCTGGCCGGTCCTTGTCCACGATGGTCAGTGGTAGGTGTTTGGTGTGGCCCATGAATTTCACATTGAATTCTCTTGTTCCAACTACTGGAATCTTGTTCCCTTTGTAGTCTTTAAGAGTCAATGCTTGCTTCTTGAAGTGCTTCTTCTGGATGTTGGGAAGAAGTCTGTGAATAGTGTCCCATGACACCATAGATAGGTATGAGCCTGAGTCCACTTCCATTTGGTAAGGCCTTCCTTCAATAAATACCTTGACATGCACTTTTCTACTTTTTAAGGGTGATGAATGACCAATGGTGACTTTTTGATGAGTTTCATTCTTCCCATTTGCTTCTGTGCTGCGCCCCATTTTCTCACAGAAATTGTTAGGCTTGAATTCTTTGTCTTTGCTTGTAGCAAACTTTCTTCTGATGGGTGGAGTTCTGGATGATTTGCAGACTCTTGCTAGGTGTCCTCTTTTATCACAACGGAGGCAAATGGTGTCTAAAAACTTGCATTCAGTGCAAGGGTAGCTTCCCCCACAACCTCTGCAGTAGAAATCTTGCCTCTTTCTTCCCAGGTCTTTCTTTTTCCTCTCCATTCTGAGTCTGTAAATTCCTTCCTCCACCTCACTACAGTCTGACTCAGAATCTATTTGCTCACAATGAGTTGTTGTGGACTTTTCCACATCAGGATGGCTTGTGGCCTTGTTGATTTTCTTCATGGCCACTGCTGAAAACTTGGTAGCTTCTGCTGAAGAGGCCTCTTCTATTGCTTCCTTCAGCATGATCTTAGGTTTCAATAATAACTTGCTCTGTAGCACCTTGTCTTTAAGGCCCAGAACAAATCGATCGCGCATGGCCTCTTCTAAATTGTTAAATTCGCATGCACCCCCAATGTCTCTTAAACTTGCCATGAAGTCGTTTACGTTTTTGCTTTCCCCTTGATGACGACGGTAAAACTTGTGTCTCTTAATGAGGCATGATACTTGTGGCGCTAATGGGCTCTTAACAGTTTTTCTAAGTCAGGCCAGTCCATTACCTTCACATCTGCAGCTCCCGCCAATGCCTTCACCATCTTGAAAACTGCCGGACCACAGTGCGTGAGAAAGACCGCCGTCTTCCACTTCTCGGAAATGTCGGCAAGATCATTTCCCTCCAGATACATTTGGAAACGATCTGCATACGATTCCCAGTCTTCTGCCATCGGATCGAACAGGGCTGGGGGGGTGTTCAGTGCAGCCATCTCGCTCTCCTTCTGTTCCGCATTGCCTTCTTCTTCAGGGAGATCCCACCTTCGTCTCCAGTGTTAAGTTTGCATGAAGAGACAGACGTGGAGTGCTTCAAGCTCTTGGTTTATTAGTGACTACAGCTCAGAACGGACCCAATTTGGCTGGGCTGCGGCTGCTACTTATAGCCAGCAGCCGCAGTTGCCAGCCAATCAGAGTGCAGGGTTTTCCCGCACTTTTTAAACCAATCATTTCCAACATTTTACAAGAACAGTTCAAACTAAACCAATGACTTCAAACCTACATACATAACAATTACTATTATCATTATGGTTAGTCTTCAATTCAATTCACAGTCTGGGACTTAACAGCTCAAGTCCTAACCATGGACCTAAGAACTGTTAAGGTAGTGTCTGAGTATATAAGCAGTTCTGAGTAGACTTTGCAAAGTCAGGATATTCAGGTCTAATAAGTTCAAAATTTCTACATATCTAGCAACCTTTTGAGTATTTCTCCAAAGACTCCTATTACTAATGGTATAACCATTGGTTTCTTCCTTCATAATGACTATTGTGGAACTTAACTTCAATTTGCAAATCACACTATTTTGTTATTTCTAGCTGTTTCTCTTCAATCTGTGCATCACCTGGTATTGCAATATCAATGATATTTTTTTCTTTTCCACAATAGTGATGTCAGGCATGTTGTGTGTTACATGTCTGTCTGTTTGCATTCCAAAATTCCATAAGGGCTTGACTTGTTTATTTTCAAGGACTTCGTCAACTTGGTATTCACAGTAATTTTTGCTGTATTCAAACCCAAACTTCTGACAAAACTTCCAATATATAATTTTGGCAACTCAATCATGAAGTTGTAGATAACCAGTCTGTGAGATCTTGCTGCAGCCACTGATAAGATGATCCACTGTTTCATCTTTCTCATTGAATAAGTGACATTTGCTGTTCTTACTGTCATGTTGAATTTTTGCTTTCAAGGAATTAGTTTGCAATTGGCTGTTCTTGAGCAGCCAAAAGGGTGTCCTCAAGTTTCTTTCCTCAGCACCCCTGATCGCAACCAACTTCATGTTAGCTTTGAATCTGCCTTTCCTTCAATGTCCTTCAGGTATTGACTGCACATAGACTTCTATTTCAGTTAGAAATGCAATGCTCAATTGTTTCCTTTCAATATTCTGCTTTCAATCTCATTTTTAAGGTATTTTCCTTGTTCACCTCTTTCAGCAAAAGCTCTTTTGCTTTCGTTATTTAATCATTCAAGCTATGTTTTTCCTTTCCACAGTTTGCTTCGTCTGTAAGAGTCCTCTGCGACCCCGAGATCTTGGCAAGTACAATAGATCAATATCACTTTTTGGGTGCACAGTTTTATCAATGCTGTTTCACTGCTTGCTTTTTTATCCATTTCTTCTGGATTATGATTTTTGTGACTAATCTCACAAAGAAAGCACCACTAAGTTAGGGTTAGGTTATTTAAAATAACTGAGTCCCTTTTGGAGCATGTTTTAGTTCTCAGTATCTCTTGTACATCATTGTACAAGGAAGATGTACTATGGCACTAGGGATGAATTGTTCCTCCTCACTACACTACTACCACCTTTAAATTGTGCTGATTATTTGGAGTAGATATGTACATACATACACACACACACACACACACACACACACCAATTTGGAGGAAGTGTACAATAGCATATTTAAACAGGTGAAATTTTTAATAAGAGGCACATGCATGCAACACTATTATTGTTGCCTTTCTGTTATTATTTGAAGAAACTAAGAGTTTATAGAAGGAATTGTCTTTGTTTATGCACACTCAAAAAAAGCCTTTGCTTTCCTTGGGGATGTCTACACATAATTTCACCTAATAAACGAACTGTGTACATTCAGCAATATCAGAATGAACGTGTGATTATTTCAAAGGAAATTCCTGACTACAGTACCTATTGATTAATTATGAACTTCAAAGACATACTGTATTCCCCATTTGTGCTGTGCAGCAAAGGGACTGAGCAAACTTTCCCCTTCATTATTACAAATATGCAAAAAAGAGTATCAGAATTATTTTTAAAAATACACATTTAATGTTAAATCAAGAAACATGACACTACCTGTAATATGTGCTGAAATTCTTACCTCTGTGGAATATTCCTTATGCAGTATTAATAAATCAGAACTCCCATCTCTCTAGATGAGAAGACTAAGCTTGCTGTGAAGCACAAAAATGCTGTGATGATGAATTACAAAAGATACACTGTCATTTTTTAAAGGAGTGTTTTTTTAAAGTCATCTCAGTTGATCATTATACTATAGCAAAAACAAGCACTGAATATTCATGAGATTTTTTTTTTTAAAAATGGATCATCCATGTAAGTTTCTTTCTCTGTGCTATTTGATTCAATTGTGAATAGAATTACTTACTAATAAAATGAGTCAGGCTTATGTTAAAAGATATACTAGTAAATATTTGTTGACTACAGCAATAAAGTAATGCTGATTTACCTGGGATAAACTCATATTCTGAATTATATGTAGGTTTGTCCTATTAAACTGAGATTTTGTAAGATGGAAGAAAGAGATCAGTAGACTTTGATTCTGTATGATTTCATGATTTTACAGATTTTAGCCTTATTTTCCAAGGCATAGACGTCTGTCTGTCTTTCTTTCTTTCTTTCTTTCTTTTTCTTTCTTTCTTTTTCTTTCTTTCTTTTTCTTTCTTTCTTTCTTTCTTTCTTTCTTTCTTTCTTTCTTTCTTTCTCTCCCTCCCTCTCTCTCCCTCCCCTTCTCCCTCCCCCCTCTCTCTCATGATCCTTTCGAGTGGGAGGCAAGTGTCTTCACCACTAGACCACCATATAATATAATAATAATATAATAATAATAGAAATATAAAGACAATTGTAAATAAAAGTCAGTCAGCAATGGTGTCTTTTCTGACATGCACTAAATATCTCCAGTCTACAGTTTCTCCATCAGGGCCCCATGCAGAATAAGCCTTTAAGGGTCATCTTGAAGACCAGAAGGGTGGGATGGATCTTACCTCAGGCAGAAAGATATTCCAAAGTTTGGGGGCCATAACAGAAAAGGCTCCCAGACCCTGTCAGCTAATATTTTTAGGCCCCTTCTGTAAGAATGAGGCCGCACTCTGGTATAATATACAATCACTCATTTTTAGACATTTGCAACTACTTGCTGAACTCTTAAACTACTGAGAACTTTAATGTTTGTCATGCTTCATTATTTCAACAACTTGGGAACAGTATGCTTCATAGTTTAAATCCTCAAGAGATTACCAGCAGTCCTCATAAAAGAGAAAATGCTAGATAATTGTATACATCATTGTGGAAACAGTTGTGAACAATTCCTGCATTAAATGGCTTCACTTTTTTTAGTAATTGCCAGTTTACATCAACGATAAATGTAGGGATAAATGTAGTTTAATTTTATGGCATAAGTCTTATTCTGAGTGACTCATTTCATAGCACTGATGAAGTTACCTAGTTTGGGTAACGAAATGTCTGCAAGAAAGAAAAAAAACAAGCTCAGAGAGCACCAACAACAACTATGCCCCTTCTTATGATTCAGCTGACCTATCTTAATGTACTGTTCAAAATTCCAAGTTTCCGTATTGTACTTTATACTGATATACAGTCAGTTGTTTATTTTTTTTCTTAGAAAAATTTTAGAACAAGAAGAGACAGGATAAAAAGTACAGGCAGCAAAGCGGAATAGCTAGTGGAGTTGCTATGGTAATTTAATATGAAGTAAAATGAGTAATAATGCAGAATTTATGTAGAATGAAATTGAGAAGCTTTTTATTTAGTTTATAGCGTGAGAATACCTGATTTTATCACAACAGTTCCACCTTCAGTAATTATTGGAATATTACTATAAAATTAAATCAGTTATGTGCCCTTAAGAAATCATGAGTAGTGTTATGTATGTAGGTTTAAAGTCATTGGTTTAGTTTGAACTGTTCTTGTAAAATGTTGGAAATGATTGGTTTAAAAAGTGCGGGAAAACCCTGCACTCTGATTGGCTGGCAACTGCGGCTGCTGGCTATAAGTAGCAGCCGCAGCCCAGCCAAATTGGGTCCGTTCTGAGCTGTAGTCACTAATAAACCAAGAGCTTGAAGCACTCCACGTCTGTCTCTTCATGCAAACTTAACACTGGAGACGAAGGTGGGATCTCCCTGAAGAAGAAGGCAATGCGGAACAGAAGGAGAGCGAGATGGCTGCACTGAACACCCCCCCAGCCCTGTTCGATCCGATGGCAGAAGACTGGGAATCGTATGCAGATCGTTTCCAAATGTATCTGGAGGGAAATGATCTTGCCGACATTTCCGAGAAGTGGAAGACGGCGGTCTTTCTCACGCACTGTGGTCCGGCAGTTTTCAAGATGGTGAAGGCATTGGCGGGAGCTGCAGATGTGAAGGTAATGGACTGGCCTGACTTAGAAAAACTGTTAAGAGCCCATTAGCGCCACAAGTATCATGCCTCATTAAGAGACACAAGTTTTACCGTCGTCATCAAGGGGAAAGCAAAAACGTAAACGACTTCATGGCAAGTTTAAGAGACATTGGGGGTGCATGCGAATTTAACAATTTAGAAGAGGCCATGCGCGATCGATTTGTTCTGGGCCTTAAAGACAAGGTGCTACAGAGCAAGTTATTATTGAAACCTAAGATCATGCTGAAGGAAGCAATAGAAGAGGCCTCTTCAGCAGAAGCTACCAAGTTTTCAGCAGTGGCCATGAAGAAAATCAACAAGGCCACAAGCCATCCTGATGTGGAAAAGTCCACAACAACTCATTGTGAGCAAATAGATTCTGAGTCAGACTGTAGTGAGGTGGAGGAAGGAATTTACAGACTCAGAATGGAGAGGAAAAAGAAAGACCTGGGAAGAAAGAGGCAAGATTTCTACTGCAGAGGTTGTGGGGGAAGCTACCCTTGCACTGAATGCAAGTTTTTAGACACCATTTGCCTCCGTTGTGATAAAAGAGGACACCTAGCAAGAGTCTGCAAATCATCCAGAACTCCACCCATCAGAAGAAAGTTTGCTACAAGCAAAGACAAAGAATTCAAGCCTAACAATTTCTGTGAGAAAATGGGGCGCAGCACAGAAGCAAATGGGAAGAATGAAACTCATCAAAAAGTCACCATTGGTCATTCATCACCCTTAAAAAGTAGAAAAGTGCATGTCAAGGTATTTATTGAAGGAAGGCCTTACCAAATGGAAGTGGACTCAGGCTCATACCTATCTATGGTGTCATGGGACACTATTCACAGACTTCTTCCCAACATCCAGAAGAAGCACTTCAAGAAGCAAGCATTGACTCTTAAAGACTACAAAGGGAACAAGATTCCAGTAGTTGGAACAAGAGAATTCAATGTGAAATTCATGGGCCACACCAAACACCTACCACTGACCATCGTGGACAAGGACCGGCCAGGTCTGCTGGGCCCTGAGTGCTTCAACCCACTGGGCATTGAGGTGACTGGCATCAATCATGTGAGCAACACTGAGTGGGAAGAGGCCTTGAAGTCTGAGTTTCCAGAGATCTTCAGCAATGGATTAGGCAAGTACTTGGGGACCCCTATCTCCTTTAACCTAGATCCCAAGGTATAAGCAATCCATTTAAAACCTAGAAGGGTCCCATTTGCCTTAAAGGAAAAAATTGATGCACAATTAGATAAACTAATAGCCCAAGGGGTTTTAGAGCCCACTGATCACTCCAGGTGAAAGACACCCATAGTCACACCAGTCAAGGCTGAAGGGTCAGTGAGAATCTGTGGAGACTACAAGGGGACATTGAACCATGCGCTACAACAGAGCGCATATCCAGTTCCAGTAGTGCATCATTTATTACATTCCCTTGGAGGGGGCACAGTTTTTGCCAAGTTGGACCTGGCACAGGCATATCAACAATTAACAGTTGATGATGCCACTGCTGAAGCCCAAACCATTATGACCCATAGAGGTGCCTTCAAATGCAAAAGATTGCAATTTGGAGTAAGCGTGGCACCAGACATCTTCCAAAGCCTTATGGAAAGAATGTTACAAGGATTGCCAGGGGTGGTGCCCTATTTTGATGATGTTTTAATTTCTGCTGAAAATGACACTCGAGAGACTCAGGGAAGTCTTAACCAGATTCAAGAAAGCGGGGGTAAAAGTCAAAAAAGAAAAATGCACACTTTGAACAGATAAAGTGGAATTCTTGGGTTACATGATTGATAAACATGGCATCCTCCACACAGAGGCAAAGGTTCAGGCAATCAAAGGAGCCCCCAGGCCAAAATGCAAAACAGATTTGCAAGCATTCTTGGGACTCATTAACTTCTATCATATGTTTCTACCTCAGAAGGTAACCATTGCAGAACCCCTACATAGGTTGCTGGGCAAAAAATCTGTTTGGGTCTGGGGGAGGAAGGAACAAGCTGCATTTAACAATATCAAGAGACTAATCACATCTGATGCTGTGCTGATACAGTTCTCTGAGAACTTTTCTGTTGTTCTGACTTGTGATGCCTCCCCTTTTGGAGTGGGGGAGGGGGGTTTGAGCCACAGGCTTCCCAGCGGGAGGGAAGCTCCTATTGCATTTTACTCTCGCACCTTGACTAAAGCAGAGAGGAACTACAGCTAACTGGACAAGGAAGCCTTGGCGATTGTAGCAGCTGTCAAAAAATTCCATGAGTATTTATATGGGAGAACATTTACTGTTGTCACAGATCACAAACCTCTTTTAGGCATTGTGGCAGGGGACAAACCAACACCCACAATCCTGTCACCAAGAATGCTGAGATGGACTGAATTTCTTGATGCTTATTCATACAAACTGATCCACAGACCTGGTAAAGACATTGGGCATGCAGATGCTTTGAGTCGCTGCCCACTTCCTTCACACATTGAGGACCCTGTTCCTGAGACTCACACCTTTTTTCTAGAAACTGTTGCCAAACTTCCAGTACATGCTGCTCAAATTGCCAGAGAGACTGCCAAAGACACTTTATTGGCTCCTGTCATAGGCTGGGTTAAGAAAGGTTGGCCACTTCAAGATCTACCTCAACTCGCCCAACCTTTCAAATCCAGGCAAACTGAATTATCTCTATTAAGAGGATGTATTTTGTGGGGTAACAGGGTGGTTATTCCTGCAAAACTACAAAAAGAGGTTTTGGAAATGTTACATGAGGGTCATCCGGGAATTGTCAGAATGAAGGGATTGGCCAGGAGTTATGTATGGTGGCCAGGTATTGACAAAATGGTTGAAAACTGGGTTGCATCTTGTCCCAACTGTCAGGTAGTCAGGCCTGCCCCACCTCTCGCCCCCCCACAGGAATGAGAATGTCCTAGGGGCCCATGGTCCAGGATTGACATTGATTTTGCTGGCCCTACCAGAGGGCACACTTTCCTTATTATAGTTGATGCATATTCCAAATGGCTAGTGGTTATCCCTGTGGCATCCACCACAACTGAAGCTGTCATCAAACAGCTTAAAAAGCTTTTTGTAACTCACGGGTTACCTGATGTGCTTGTTTCTGACAATGGCCCTCAATTTACATCCAACCTTTTTGAATCATATCTAGCACAACAGGATATCAGACATGCCCTGACAGCCCCTGGGCATCCTTCAGCTAATGGCCAGGTTGAACGTATAGTACAATTTACCAAGGAAAAACTAGCAATTGGGTCCAGGGATATCACTGAGAGAGTTGAAAAACATCTCAGTGTTCAGCATATCACTCCCAACCCCTCAACTGATTTGTCCCCAGCTGAATTGTTGATGGGTAGGAAACTCAGGTCTCCCTTGATCGCCATCCCACTTACTCACCCAATGCACCACTAGATTCCACTAGCAAAATTTGCACATTCACTGTGGGTGATTCTGTTTATGCTAAGAACTTTATGGGTGAACCATTATGGATTCCTTCTGAGATAACCCAAATCACAGGCCCCAGGTCTTACAGGGTACAAACGGAGGATGGTGTCCTCTGGAGCAGGCACATTGATCAGTTAAGATCCAGATTGCCTCAGGAGCATCGCTTTTGCTCCTCTCTAGTTCCCATACCTACTGCCTCTTCTAGGGGAAGGGAGGATCATGAGTGTAATCAGCAAGCAAGAATCAACCCCATGTGTAATGAGCTAACATGACAGGAACCATCCCAAAACCTGTCACAATACCAACAACCATTTTCACAAATGGAAGATTGCACATCACTACCTGATTTAGGTGCTGACATTGGGTTGGAGATGGATTGGGAGGAGAGACCAGGTTGTAGTAACCAAGCAGGTTCTACTAATACAAGAAGTCCTAATAAGGGAATGTTGGCAGATACATTTCCTCCCTCACAAAGTGAGATTCCCAAAACACCTGAACAACGCAGGTCTCAACGTACCCGTAAGAGCCCCACCTATCTACAAGAGTATATTAGATAGATGGGGTTTGAGTATGGACCAAACCTAGTGGGGAGGGGTGTTATGTATGCAGAGTTTAAAATGACTGGTTATTGTTGTAAAGTGTTTGAATTCATTGGTTGTAAAAGTGCGGGAAAACCCTGCACTCTGATTGACTGGCAGCCATGGCAGCCACCTATAAATAGCTGCCACGGCTGAGCCAGTCGGGTCCGTTCTGAGCTGAAGTCACAATAAACTTTGAGCTGTAGCACTCCGCCTCCTGCCTCTCTATGCAAACTTAACACATTCTTTATGGAATCAGGATCAATGCATAGCTATGCTTAAAAAGGAAACTACTCAACATTTCAAGAGACAGTTTTTGAATGGGGAAAATCATTTTTTTTTTGTTAAAATTAGCAAAACTGGAATTTAAAAATATTTGACTTTCCCCAAGTTATTATAGAGACCCAGTTTAGAGTTAGATGCTAAGAAAGCAGGCTAGAAACTGGTGAGTTCTACTTGAGCCTTAGGCATGAAACCAAGCAAGTAACATTGAGCCATTCACTTACTTTCACCCCTAGGAAAGGGACAGTGGAATGCCTTCTGAAAAATCTTGCCAAGAAAACTACAGGATCTAGCCCAGGCTGTTGCCAGAAGTCAACATTGACTCAAAGGCATGCACACAAAAAAGGTTGTTATAACTCTGCTGTAAAATGTGCAGGTTTTCTCTCCCTTCTGGGGCCATGTAGAATATTTCATTTGGAGCACTTGTTCCCTCTGAGGGCAAACTCTACTGGATGGGAAGTCAGTGCTAAAGGCATGTGGTGTAGAAGAACGGTGATTTGTGGTTTTGAAGGATGGTGATCTATACATTGACATCCATTTCATTTTTTAAAAAATGTAACACTTTTCCTATTCAGGAGCTGATTCTTCAAAACAGCAAGCAGTTTTAATCTTTCCTGTGTGAGATGATTATAGTAAAAAGAAAAAAAATGATTGTTATTTCTATCCCAAAATAGCATTAGGAAACTTAAATGTGTGGTTTCAGATCACATTTTCCTGTTTTTATGGTAATATTTTTATGACACCCTGTAAACCCCATGACACTTGATTTACCACTGTTTTCAAAGACAGTTCTTATACATAATAACTCATTCATATTTCTGCCATTTCACTGTTGCAATCTTTTGTGTAAATCAATTTCTACCTTAATTGAAATTTGCTAAAATCTCTGTGTAGATCAGTAAAGCATATATATTATTTGTCTTTCCTCCTCCCCTACCAAAAAAGAAAAGAAAAAATCCTGAAAAGAGATAATATTGGTAAATAAAATGAATTTCCTGTCATCCTACTTGTTAAGTTTGCATGAAGAGACGGATGCAGAGTGCTTCAAGCTCTTTGTTTATTAGTGACTACAGCTCAGAACGGACCCACTTTGGCTGGGATGCGGCTGCTACTTATAGCCAGCAGCCGCAGTTGCCAGCCAATCAGAGTGCAGGGTTTTCCCGCACTTTTTAAACCAATCATTTCCAACATTTTACAAGAACAGTTCAAACTAAACCAATGACTTTAAACCTACATACATAACACTACTCATGATTTCTTAAGGGCACATAACTGATTTAATTTTATAGTAATATTCCAATAATTACTGAAGGTGGAACTGTTGTGATAAAATCAGGTATTCTCACGCTATAAACTAAATAAAAAGCTTCTCAATTTCATTCTACATAAATTCTGCATTATTACTCATTTTACTTCATATTAAATTACCATAGCAACTCCACTAGCTATTCCGCTTTGCTGCCTGTACTTTTTATCCTGTCTCTTCTTGTTCTAAAATTTTTCTAAGAAAAAAAATAAACAACTGACTGTATATCAGTATAAAGTACAATACGGAAACTTGGAATTTTGAACAGTACATTAAGATAGGTCAGCTGAATCATAAGAAGGGGCATAGTTGTTGTTGGTGCTCTCTGAGCTTGTTTTTTTTCTTTCTTGCAGACATTTCGTTACCCAAACTAGGTAACTTCATCAGTGCTATGAAATGAGTCACTCAGAATAAGACTTATGCCATAAAATTAAACTACATTTATCCCTACATTTATCGTTGATGTAAACTGGCAATTACTAAAAAAAGTGAAGCCATTTAATGCAGGAATTGTTCACAACTGTTTCCACAATGATGTATACAATTATCTAGCATTTTCTCTTTTATGAGGACTGCTGGTAATCTCTTGAGGATTTAAACTATGAAGCATACTGTTCCCAAGTTGTTGAAATAATGAAGCATGACAAACATTAAAGTTCTCAGTAGTTTAAGAGTTCAGCAAGTAGTTGCAAATGTCTAAAAATGAGTGATTGTATATTATACCAGAGTGCGGCCTCATTCTTACAGAAGGGGCCTAAAAATATTAGCTGACAGGGTCTGGGAGCCTTTTCTGTTATGGCCCCCAAACTTTGGAATATCTTTCTGCCTGAGGTAAGATCCATCCCACCCTTCTGGTCTTCAAGATGACCCTTAAAGGCTTATTCTGCATGGGGCCCTGATGGAGAAACTGTAGACTGGAGATATTTAGTGCATGTCAGAAAAGACACCATTGCTGACTGACTTTTATTTACAATTGTCTTTATATTTCTATTATTATTATATTATTATTATATTATATGGTGGTCTAGTGGTGAAGACACTTGCCTCCCACTCGAAAGGATCATGAGAGAGAGGGGGGAGGGAGAAGGGGAGGGAGAGAGAGGGAGGGAGAGAAAGAAAGAAAGAAAGAAAGAAAGAAAGAAAGAAAGAAAGAAAGAAAAAGAAAGAAAGAAAAAGAAAGAAAGAAAAAGAAAGAAAGAAAGAAAGAAAGACAGACAGACGTCTATGCCTTGGAAAATAAGGCTAAAATCTGTAAAATCATGAAATCATACAGAATCAAAGTCTACTGATCTCTTTCTTCCATCTTACAAAATCTCAGTTTAATAGGACAAACCTACATATAATTCAGAATATGAGTTTATCCCAGGTAAATCAGCATTACTTTATTGCTGTAGTCAACAAATATTTACTAGTATATCTTTTAACATAAGCCTGACTCATTTTATTAGTAAGTAATTCTATTCACAATTGAATCAAATAGCACAGAGAAAGAAACTTACATGGATGATCCATTTTTAAAAAAAAAAATCTCATGAATATTCAGTGCTTGTTTTTGCTATAGTATAATGATCAACTGAGATGACTTTAAAAAAACACTCCTTTAAAAAATGACAGTGTATCTTTTGTAATTCATCATCACAGCATTTTTGTGCTTCACAGCAAGCTTAGTCTTCTCATCTAGAGAGATGGGAGTTCTGATTTATTAATACTGCATAAGGAATATTCCACAGAGGTAAGAATTTCAGCACATATTACAGGTAGTGTCATGTTTCTTGATTTAACATTAAATGTGTATTTTTAAAAATAATTCTGATACTCTTTTTTGCATATTTGTAATAATGAAGGGGAAAGTTTGCTCAGTCCCTTTGCTGCACAGCACAAATGGGGAATACAGTATGTCTTTGAAGTTCATAATTAATCAATAGGTACTGTAGTCAGGAATTTCCTTTGAAATAATCACACGTTCATTCTGATATTGCTGAATGTACACAGTTCGTTTATTAGGTGAAATTATGTGTAGACATCCCCAAGGAAAGCAAAGGCTTTTTTTGAGTGTGCATAAACAAAGACAATTCCTTCTATAAACTCTTAGTTTCTTCAAATAATAACAGAAAGGCAACAATAATAGTGTTGCATGCATGTGCCTCTTATTAAAAATTTCACCTGTTTAAATATGCTATTGTACACTTCCTCCAAATTGGTGTGTGTGTGTGTGTGTGTGTGTGTGTATGTATGTACATATCTACTCCAAATAATCAGCACAATTTAAAGGTGGTAGTAGTGTAGTGAGGAGGAACAATTCATCCCTAGTGCCATAGTACATCTTCCTTGTACAATGATGTACAAGAGATACTGAGAACTAAAACATGCTCCAAAAGGGACTCAGTTATTTTAAATAACCTAACCCTAACTTAGTGGTGCTTTCTTTGTGAGATTAGTCACAAAAATCATAATCCAGAAGAAATGGATAAAAAAGCAAGCAGTGAAACAGCATTGATAAAACTGTGCACCCAAAAAGTGATATTGATCTATTGTACTTGCCAAGATCTCGGGGTCGCAGAGGACTCTTACAGACGAAGCAAACTGTGGAAAGGAAAAACATAGCTTGAATGATTAAATAACGAAAGCAAAAGAGCTTTTGCTGAAAGAGGTGAACAAGGAAAATACCTTAAAAATGAGATTGAAAGCAGAATATTGAAAGGAAACAATTGAGCATTGCATTTCTAACTGAAATAGAAGTCTATGTGCAGTCAATACCTGAAGGACATTGAAGGAAAGGCAGATTCAAAGCTAACATGAAGTTGGTTGCGATCAGGGGTGCTGAGGAAAGAAACTTGAGGACACCCTTTTGGCTGCTCAAGAACAGCCAATTGCAAACTAATTCCTTGAAAGCAAAAATTCAACATGACAGTAAGAACAGCAAATGTCACTTATTCAATGAGAAAGATGAAACAGTGGATCATCTTATCAGTGGCTGCAGCAAGATCTCACAGACTGGTTATCTACAACTTCATGATTGAGTTGCCAAAATTATATATTGGAAGTTTTGTCAGAAGTTTGGGTTTGAATACAGCAAAAATTACTGTGAATACCAAGTTGACGAAGTCCTTGAAAATAAACAAGTCAAGCCCTTATGGAATTTTGGAATGCAAACAGACAGACATGTAACACACAACATGCCTGACATCACTATTGTGGAAAAGAAAAAAATATCATTGATATTGCAATACCAGGTGATGCACAGATTGAAGAGAAACAGCTAGAAATAACAAAATAGTGTGATTTGCAAATTGAAGTTAAGTTCCACAATAGTCATTATGAAGGAAGAAACCAATGGTTATACCATTAGTAATAGGAGTCTTTGGAGAAATACTCAAAAGGTTGCTAGATATGTAGAAATTTTGAACTTATTAGACCTGAATATCCTGACTTTGCAAAGTCTACTCAGAACTGCTTATATACTCAGACACTACCTTAACAGTTCTTAGGTCCATGGTTAGGACTTGAGCTGTTAAGTCCCAGACTGTGAATTGAATTGAAGACTAACCATAATGATAATAGTAATTGTTATGTATGTAGGTTTGAAGTCATTGGTTTAGTTTGAACTGTTCTTGTAAAATGTTGGAAATGATTGGTTTAAAAAGTGCGGGAAAACCCTGCACTCTGATTGGCTGGCAACTGCGGCTGCTGGCTATAAGTAGCAGCCGCATCCCAGCCAAAGTGGGTCCGTTCTGAGCTGTAGTCACTAATAAACAAAGAGCTTGAAGCACTCTGCATCCGTCTCTTCATGCAAACTTAACAAGTAGGATGACAGGAAATTCATTTTATTTACCAATATTATCTCTTTTCAGGATTTTTTCTTTTCTTTTTTGGTAGGGGAGGAGGAAAGACAAATAATATATATGCTTTACTGATCTACACAGAGATTTTAGCAAATTTCAATTAAGGTAGAAATTGATTTACACAAAAGATTGCAACAGTGAAATGGCAGAAATATGAATGAGTTATTATGTATAAGAACTGTCTTTGAAAACAGTGGTAAATCAAGTGTCATGGGGTTTACAGGGTGTCATAAAAATATTACCATAAAAACAGGAAAATGTGATCTGAAACCACACATTTAAGTTTCCTAATGCTATTTTGGGATAGAAATAACAATCATTTTTTTTCTTTTTACTATAATCATCTCACACAGGAAAGATTAAAACTGCTTGCTGTTTTGAAGAATCAGCTCCTGAATAGGAAAAGTGTTACATTTTTTAAAAAATGAAATGGATGTCAATGTATAGATCACCATCCTTCAAAACCACAAATCACCGTTCTTCTACACCACATGCCTTTAGCACTGACTTCCCATCCAGTAGAGTTTGCCCTCAGAGGGAACAAGTGCTCCAAATGAAATATTCTACATGGCCCCAGAAGGGAGAGAAAACCTGCACATTTTACAGCAGAGTTATAACAACCTTTTTTGTGTGCATGCCTTTGAGTCAATGTTGACTTCTGGCAACAGCCTGGGCTAGATCCTGTAGTTTTCTTGGCAAGATTTTTCAGAAGGCATTCCACTGTCCCTTTCCTAGGGGTGAAAGTAAGTGAATGGCTCAATGTTACTTGCTTGGTTTCATGCCTAAGGCTCAAGTAGAACTCACCAGTTTCTAGCCTGCTTTCTTAGCATCTAACTCTAAACTGGGTCTCTATAATAACTTGGGGAAAGTCAAATATTTTTAAATTCCAGTTTTGCTAATTTTAACAAAAAAAAAATGATTTTCCCCATTCAAAAACTGTCTCTTGAAATGTTGAGTAGTTTCCTTTTTAAGCATAGCTATGCATTGATCCTGATTCCATAAAGAATGTGTTAAGTTTGCATAGAGAGGCAGGAGGCGGAGTGCTACAGCTCAAAGTTTATTGTGACTTCAGCTCAGAACGGACCCGACTGGCTCAGCCGTGGCAGCTATTTATAGGTGGCTGCCATGGCTGCCAGTCAATCAGAGTGCAGGGTTTTCCCGCACTTTTACAACCAATGAATTCAAACACTTTACAACAATAACCAGTCATTTTAAACTCTGCATACATAACACCCCTCCCCACTAGGTTTGGTCCATACTCAAACCCCATCTATCTAATATACTCTTGTAGATAGGTGGGGCTCTTACGGGTACGTTGAGACCTGCGTTGTTCAGGTGTTTTGGGAATCTCACTTTGTGAGGGAGGAAATGTATCTGCCAACATTCCCTTATTAGGACTTCTTGTATTAGTAGAACCTGCTTGGTTACTACAACCTGGTCTCTCCTCCCAATCCATCTCCAACCCAATGTCACCCCCTAAATCTGGTAGTGATGTGCAATCCTCTATTTGTAAAAATGGTTGTTGGGACTGTGACAGGGTTTGGGATGGTTCCTGTTGTGTTAGCTCGTTATACATGGGGTTGATTCTCACTTGCTGATTACATTCATTATCTCCCCCTTCCCCCCTAGAAGAGGCTGAGGGCATGGGATCCAGAGAGGAGCAAGGGCGATGCTCCAGAGGCAGTCTGGACCGTAACTGGTCTATGTGCCTACTCCACAAGACACCATCCTCAGTTTGAAACCTGTAAGACCTGGGGCCTGTGACCTGAGTTATCTCAGCAGGAATCCATAATGGTTCACCTACAAGGTTTTTAGCATAAACAGAATCACCCAAAGTGAATGTGCGAGTTTTGCTAGTGGAATCTAGAGGTGCGTTGGGTGCGTAAGTGAGGTGAAGGCGGTCTAGGGTAAACCTGAGTTTTCTACCCATCAAAAGCTCGGCAGGAGTTAAGTTGTGGATAGACTAGAAGTGATGTGTTGGATACTGAGTAGTTTTTCAACTTTCTCAGTGATGTCCCCTGGACCCAATTGCTGGAGTTTCTCCTTGGTAAAACGTACCATGCATTCAGCCCAGCCGTTAGTTGAAGGATGCCCAGGGGCAGTAAGGACGTGTCTGATACCCTGCTGTGCTAAATAAGATTCAAAAAGATTAGCAGTAAATGGAGGACCATTGTCAGAAACAAGCACATCAGGTAACCCATGAGTTACAAAAAGTTTCTTAAGTTGTTTGATAACAGCATCTGCAGTGGTGGAAACCATGGGGATAACCTCTAACCATCTGGAGTATGCATCAACTACAATAAGGAAAGTGTGCCCTCTGGTAGGGCCAGCAAAATCAATGTGAATCCTGGACCATGGACCCCTAGGACATTCCCATTCTTGTTTGGGGGCGAGGGGTGGAGCAGGCCTTACTTGCTGACAGTTTGGGCAGGATGCAACCCAGTTTTCAACCATTTTATCTATACCCGGCCACCACACATAACTCATGGCCAATCCCTTCATTCTGACAATACCTGGATGACCCTCATGTAACATTTCCAAAACCTCTTTCTGCAATTTTGCAGGAATAACTACCCTGTTACCCCACAAAATACATCCCCTCAAGATAGATAATTCAGTTTGTCTGGATTTAAAAGGTTGGGAAACTTGAGGTAGATCATGTAGTGGCCAACCCTTTTTAATCCAGCCCACAATAGGAGCCAATAAAGTGTCTTTGGCAGTTTCTCTAGCAATTTCAGCAGCATGAACTGGAAGTTTGGCAACAGTTTCTAGAAAAAAGGTGTAAGTTTCAGGAACAGGGTCCTCAGTGTGAGAAGGAAGTGGGCAGCGACTCAAAGCATCTGCATGCCCAATGTCTTTGCCAGGCCTGTAGGTGAGTTTGTATGAATAAGCAGCAAGAAATTCAGTCCACCTCAGCATTCTTGGTGACAGGATAGTGGGCATAGGTTTGTCTCCTGCCACAATGCCTAACAGAGGTTTCTGAACTGTGACAATGGTAAATGTTCTCCCATATAAATACTCATGGAATTTCTTGACAGCTGCAACAATTGCCAAGGCTTCCTTGTCCAGTTGGCTGTAGTTCCTCTCTGCTTTGGTCAAGGTGCAAGAGTAAAATGCAATAGGAGCTTCCCTCCCATTGGGAAGCCTGTGGCTCAAACCCCCCCACATTCCAAAAGGGGATGCATCACAAGTCAGTACAACAGGCAAATTCTCAGAGAACTGTATCAGGACACAATCAGAAGTGATTTGTCTCTTGATGTTGTTAAATGCAGCTTCTTCTTTTGTGCCCCAGACCCATGCAGATTTTTTATCCAGTAATCTGTGTAAGAGTTCTGCAGTGGTTGCTTTCTGAGGTAGGAACATATGATAGAAATTAATAAGTCCCAGGAATGCTTGCAAGTCATCTAGGCCTGGGGGCTTCTTTGATTGCCTGAACTTTGGCTTCTGTGGGGTGGATGCCATGTTTATCAATCATATAACCCAAGAATTCTACTTTGTCAGTTCTTAGTGTGCATTTCTCTTTTTTGACCTTTAACCCTGCTTTTTTGAACCTAGTTAGAACTTCTCTGAGTTTCTCATGTAACTGAGCGTCATTTTCAGCAGAGATTAAAACGTCATCAAAATAAGGCACCACCCCTGGTAACCCTTGTAGCATCCTTTCCATGAGACTTTGGAAAATGCCTGGTGCCACACTTACTCCAATTTGTAACCTCTTGCATTTGAATGCACCCCGATGGGTTACAATGGTTTGCGCTTCTGCAGTTAGATCATCTACTGTTAACTGCTGGTATGTTTGGGCCAGGTCCAGCTTGGCAAAGACTGTGCCCCCGCCAAGAGAGTGTAATAAGTGATGAACCACTGGAACTGGATATGCTCTGTTGTAGCGCATGGTTCAATGTCCCCTTGTAATCCCCGCAGATTCTCACCGAGCCATCCGCCTTGACCGGTGTGACTATGGGTGTCTCCCACCTGGAGTGGTCTGTGGGCTCTAATACACCTTGGCCTATCAGTTTATCTAATTGTTCATCCATTTTTCCTTCAATGCAAAGGGTACCCTTCTGGGTTTTAAGCGGATTGGTTGTACCTTGGGATCTAGGGCAAAAGTGATAGGGGTCCCCAAGTACTTGCCTAATCCGTCACTGAAAACCTCTGGAAACTCAGACTTCAAAGACTCTTCCCACTCAGTGTTGCTCACATGATTGATGCCAGTCACTGATGCCCAGCGGTTGAACCATTCCAGTCCCAGCAAACTTGGGTGATCTTTATCCACGATGGTCAGGGGTAGGCGTTTGATGTGACCTTTGAGCTTCACGTTGAATTCTCTTGTTGCAACTATTGGAATCTTGTTCCCTTGGTAGTCTTTAAGAGTTAATGCCTGCTTCTTGAAGTGAGTCTTCTGAATGTCTGCTATCAGTCTTTGAATAGTGTCCCATGACACCATGGATAAATATGAACCTAAGTCCACTTCCATTTGGCAAGGCCTTCCTTCAATGAATACCTTGACATGCACTTTCCTGTTATTTAAGGGGGATGAATGACCAATAGTTACTGTTTGATGAGTTTCATCCCTTCCATTTGCTTCTGTGTTGTGCTCCATTTTCTCACTGATGTTGTTTGGCTTGACTTCTCTGTCTTTGTTGTTTGCAGCAAACTTCCTTCTGTTGGGTGGAATTCTGGATGATTTGCAGACTCTTGCAATGTGCCCTCTTTTTTCACATCGGAGGCAAATGGTGTCCAGGAACTTGCATTCAGTGCGGGGGTGGTTCCCCCCACAACCTATGCAGTGGAAATCATGCCCCTTCCTTCTCCGGTCGTTTCGTTTCTGCTCCATTCTCAGTCTATTAATTCCTTCTTCTTCTTCACTGTGTTCTGACTCAGATTCCAGTTCATCAAAATGAGTTGTGGTGGTCTTCTTCCCCTCAGAATGGCCCATAGTCTTGTTCATCTTTCTCATGGCTGCTGCTGAGAATTTGGTGGCCTCTGCTAAAGACGCTTCTTCTATGGCTTCTTTCAGCATGATCTTGGGTTTCATCAGTAATTTGCTCTGCAAAACCTTGTCTTTAAGGCCCAAAACAAATCAATCGCACATGGCCTCCTCTAAACTGCTGAATTCACACGCACCCCCAATGTCTCTTAAGCTTGCCATGAAGTCATTTACGCTTTTGTCTTCCCCTGATCGCGGCGATAAAACTCGTGTCTCTTAATGAGGCACGATACTTGGGGCATGTAGTTTGCCCTTAAAAGTCTCTCCAGTTCAGGCCATGCCATTACCTTCACATCTGCTGCGCCAGCTAATGCCTTCGCCATCTTGAAAACTGCCGGACCGCAATACGTGAGAAAGACCGTCCTCTTCCGCTGCTCAGAAATGGCGGCCAGATCGTTTCCTTCCAGATACATCTGAAACCGATCTGATACGACTCCCAGTCTTCATTCTTTGGGTCGAATGGTGCTGGGGGGTGCGTTGCCTTCTCTTCAGGGAGATCCCATCCTCATCGCCAGTGTTAAGTTTGCATAGAGAGGCAGGACGTGGAGTTCTACAGCTCAAAGTTTATTGTGACTTCAGCTCAGAACGGACCCGACTGGCTCAGCCGCGGCAGCTATTTATAGCCGGCTGCCACGGCTGCCAGCCAATCAGAGTGCAGGGTTTTCCCGCACTTTTACAACCAATGAATTCAAACACTTTACAACAATAACCACTCATTTTAAACTCTACATACATAACAGAATGTAAGTCACCTGTTCTTCTAAGAAATGTGCTATTTTATAATTTAAAAGGTAGAGTTGTTTCATTTTAATAATAGGGGCTGCTTTGATTCCCAAAATAACATTTATCAGCCACTTTTAACATGTGGATGGTATTTTGCATTTTTTTCAACTATACACTTCTGTATATTTCAACTGTTCTTCAACTTGCATGTTACTCAATGACATTTCATCATCTCCTTAGTAATATATTTAAAAAGATAAAGGTTTTCCCTGTCCAGATGTATCTGATTCTAGTCAATTTGACTACCTTAATATTGCCTGAAATACAAGATCTTCCTTTCTCCCATAGCCTGGAAGTGTCAGCAGATAAATTTAGGTTATCTGAAACAATTATCCTAGCATTGCATTAGATCAACCAAGGAATACAGGAAGCTGCTTAGTACAAAAGACATTTATTTTACTTCATATTATACCGGTAGATATAACTGGTATTTGATGGGAGTGTTGTTACTTTTTTAATGAAAGTATAAGAAATAGAATCTGAGAATTTTGGGAGTACAGATAGACCTTGGTTAATGATCACATGTTCAACAACCATTCAAAGTTATGATGGCACTGAAGGAGTGATGCTTTCAACCAGTTCTTGAAAGTTCTAGCTGTCCCAGCACCCTTGCAGTCACATGATTGTGATCAGAACACTTGGCTACTGGCTCACACTTGTGATGGTTGCAAGGCCCAGGAGTCACATGATTGGCATGTGTGACATTCCCTCTGGATTTTCACAAGCAAAGTGCATGGGAAAATTAGTTAGGAAAGTTACAAGTTGCTTAGGTAGCTTTTCCCTATCCTGCAGCAGCCATCCCCAACCCTGCTATGCTCATACAGTGCATCTTCCCATACCCTTCCACACTTTGCAACAGTCATCCCATCCCAACCTCCAGTGCATTTGTGCTGCATCTCACTGGCCATACTCACACCATGACACACCCTCCCATACCTACCCATCAATTTTCTTTGTTTAATAACACCAATGGGGTGTGCCAGAACTGCCATCATTAAGCAATGTAGATGCATGACATTGTATTTTACAATTGCATCATTTAGTGATGGACATTCCAATCCTAATTATCATCTTTAACCAAGGACCATTTGTTTAAAGCACCTCTGCTACAGCTTTACTTGTGTGAACTACGGTAGTATATTAGCAAATACAGGTAGACTTTAATCAACAACCACTCATTTAGTGACTGTTTGAAATTATAACAGCACTGAAAGTGGAGACCTACAACCAGGCTTCATAGTTGCAACCTTTGCAGCATTCCTGTGGGTTACATGATCACAATTCAGATGCATGGAAATTGGCTCATAATTATGATGTAGTAGCA
Source organism: Naja naja (assembly GCA_009733165.1). Classification (NCBI taxonomy): domain Eukaryota; kingdom Metazoa; phylum Chordata; class Lepidosauria; order Squamata; family Elapidae; genus Naja; species Naja naja. Next base: position 115,757,453 of record CM019148.1, on the reverse strand, counting down.
TTGTGTGGTCACATGACTACCATCTTCAGTCTTCAGTTCTGGCTTCTGACAAGCAAAATCAATAGGGAAACTGGCAGGAAATTGTCAGTGATAATGGGATTTCATGATCACATGGCATTCGATGAATAGTGAAAACTGGAACTTCTGAAACTGCTGCTGTGAATTGGCATAGTCATGTGATGTTGTCCTTTATCACAGTGTTGTTTAGTGACAAAGTTCCTGGTCCCAATTACTGTTAAGGAAGGACTACCTGTATTACAGTTTATATCCAACAGTACACTAATGTAAACCAAAAACTTCACAACAATCAGTCCACTGCATAACACAAAAATGTTTGTGGTAAAAAATTAGAAAAGATACACTGCTATTTAAAGAAAACCTTCAGCAAATAATAAAATGTTTTCAGTTTATTACAGTCAAAGATCCACCAAACAATTATATAATAAAAATTGACAATTCAATGTTTCATGTTAAGTAGGCCTAGAGTATTTTAAATCACAGGTTTTTATGTTTGTACATCATTCATATACATTTTGTGTAATTTAATTCTGAACAGCATTGTCTATTAATTAATAAAATGGCTTGAATATATGTTTTTTTTTCATTCATATTTATATCCCGCCCTTCTCCAGAGACTCAGGGCTGACTTACAATTTTGGAGCAACCCAATGCACTCAGCAATAGCCTTCATTCCATTGTATATGCCTACTTATTATTAAACGGCATTTTTACAAAGTCAGCTTATTGCCCCCAACAATCTTGGGTCCTCAATTTACCTACCCTGAGAGGATGGAAGGCTGAGTCAACCTTGAGCCTGGTGGGATTCGAGCCTGCACTAATTGCAGGCAGCTGGAATTAAGTGCTAGGCATTTAACAGCCTGCACCACCAAGGCTCTTCTGAATGTTAAAAATAAGAGGGAAAAATTAGGTGGCTGAGGCAAATTATTAAATGACTACTTTACGGGGTAAACTCAGCTGAACTCACTGAGCATGACTACTGTTGAGTTTATGATCCGAAAGTGTTTCACCTAACACAAAACTAATCAAATAAATAAAACAGTAGTGATATACAAAGAGATAAAAATAGAAAACAAATTATATTTTAATTATGAAGGATGGCAAAAGGCCTAGTAAAATACTTCTCTTATTCCTCTGAAAAATAGTTTACTTCATATGTGTCATTGCTACCAGAAATTAAATTATGATAAATGGTTTAAATGTGTTGTGAGGGCTATTTGCTTTCCATGGACTAAACACACCAAAACATAGCAAATCTGCACAAAATACTTTATTGCAATACCTTTCCCAACAACAGGCTATTGTACTAGCAGTCTAAGTCAATTCCACCCTTCTCAGCTTTGCAAGGTGACATTGCTACTTAAATATGTCCTTCATACTCAGTCTTTTAATGTTTACTTAGTTAATACTCAGTTCAAATTAAAGTCTTGAGTGGAGAGACACTTGTCCAGTGCCTGCCACCCCATATCCTTATCTTACCATTCTGCCTTTCTGATTTCTTATATGACTTCAGCTCCTTGTGAGGTCTGGCTGAAAGAGCTGTCTACCAAAGGACTTCAGCTCCCCTCCATATATGAAAGAAAACTCTTTTGGCAAGATGCACCAACAGAGCTCGAATCTTCAGAATTTGTGTTCTGTCTCTGGACCCCTACCAAAGGAATTCATCTTCCTTTGGCAGGAAGCTCTTTCAACCAACCCCCAGAGATGAGGATTATAATAAACTGAAAATGTTTACTTATTTGCTGCAGATGGCAGCAGCTTGCAATTTTCCCTGGTGAATTCTTCATTGATAGAAAGTCAAGAAATGGGAAGCCAGCAGTATTACAGGGCCTATTACTAAAACAAGTCAAACACCCAGATCAGTGGTGGGCTGTAACTGGTTTAATAACTGGTTTGGTGAGCGCATGCAGTGTTTAAAAACCGCCCATTTTAAGCTTAAAAACTTACCTTCTATGTCAGCACTGGTGAGTAAAACAGCTGAGGCATGATAATCCACTGTGCCATGCGAATCAGCTGAGCTAAAAAACAGAGAATATATAGGATAGGAAAGGGCAGGGGTGGGTGGACAGGGTCAACTGCTCAATGGAACTACTAGTTCACTAGAACCGGTATGAACCAGCAGCAGCCCACCACTGACCCAGATCATGACCCTGTGACTGAAGAGTGGGTGGGTGAGCTGTTGCAGCTTTTTGCAATGGCCAGAAGTGCTTTAAAACCTTTCTGAGACCATCATTAAACAGTTGTAAATTGAGTACTACCCGTACAACCTTTACCTTTTTCCTAATGTTCTTACAATAGTTGAGATGAGGTGCTATATCAGTGCAGTTCCTTTTGTTCCTTTTTAGTTGTTACTGAGTTCCCAGAAAAGCTTCAATCTCCAGGCAGAACTCCCACCAGGATATGCTGCTCATCATAGCTTGAGGTCCTGGCTGTTGAATGAAGGTCCTCTTGCCAGCTTATAATAGCTGTCAATCTCTGCATCCTTGTCTGCAGGCCATTTACCTTCACCTTTCCTGCCACATTACCCTCATTTTCACTCTATCTTAGTGTTAAGTTCGGAAGAAGACAGGACGCAAAGTGCTTCAGCTCTGTTTAATAGGGTGACTACAGCTCAGAACTATGCCAGAATGGCTTGGTCTCGGCAGCTTTTATAGCTGGCTGCCGCGGCTTGTAGCCAATGGCGGCGTTCGGATTTCCTGCCCTTTCAACAACCAATCAGGTTAAACTCTGCATATTTTCAACAACCAATCAGGTTAAACTCTGTATACATTACACCCCTCCCCACTTAGGCTAGCCCATACTCAAACCCCATCTATCTAATGTACTCTTGTAAATAGGTGGGGCTTTTACGGTTACGTTTGGACCTGCATGTTTCAGGTGTTCCAGGAACTTCCATTTGTTTGGAAGGAATGTTATTTGTTGGAATCCCCTTATTTGGAATCCTTTGGCCGGGTGATCCGGCTCTGTTACTCCAACCTGGTCTCTCCTCCCAGTCCACTCCCGGCCCATTGGCATCCACTTGGACAGGTAAGGTTGTTCTGTCCACTATTGGAGTTTTCAGTTGTTGGGATTGTATTAGGGCTTGGGGTGGCTCTTGTCGTGTTATTCCGTTTAAAAGGGGGTTGACTATTACTTGTTCATTATTAAAAAGGTCTCACCCTTCCCCCATGGCTTGGGTTGTGCATAAGGGGTCCTGAAACGTGCCTGGGCAGACTTCCAGGGACTTTCTGGACCTCAATTGGTCTACATGCCTTTTCCAAGTGACCCTGTCCTCCGTTTGCACCCTGTAAGACCTGGGCCCTGTTACATGGGTAATTTCCACAGGAATCCATAATGGCTCACCCACAAGGTTCTTAGCATAAACTCGATCCCCTAAATGAAAAATGCGAGTTTTGCTACTGGAATCTACAGGTGTTTCGGTTGCGTAAGTGGGGTGAAGGCGGTCAAGGGTTGACCTGAGTTTCCTGCCCATTAAGAACTCAGCAGGTCTTAAATTAGTGGAGGGGCTGGGGGTAATGTGTTGGATACTGAGCAGTTTGTCCACTTTCTCAGTAATATCCCCTGGACCCAACTGTTGAAGTTTCTCTTTAGTAAACCAAACCATACGTTCAGTCTGGCCATTAGTCAAGGGGTGCCTGGGGGCCGTAAGGGCATGTCTTATGCCCTGCTGTGCTAAGTATGATTCAAAAAGGGTGGCGGTAAATTGGGGGCCATTGTCGGAAACAATAACATCGGGCAACCCGTGAGTTACAAAAAGTTTCCATAGCTGTTTGATAACAGCCTCTGCCGTGGTGGATGACATGGGAATAACCTCGAGCCATCTGGAATATGCATCTACTACAATCAGGAAGGTATGCTCTTTAGTTGGCCTGGCAAAATCAATATGAATTCTGGACCATGGACCCCTAGGACATTCCCATTCCTGTTAGGAGCAATAGACGGTGTGGGCCTCAGTTCCTGACAATTTCTACAGCCCGCAACCCAGTTTTCTTGTCTCTTCTTCTGCGTTGTCTTCTTATCCATTACGATCCCACCTTCGTCGCCAGTGTTAAGTTCGGAAGAAGACAGGACGTGAAGTGCTTCAGCTCTTTTTAATAGGGTGACTACAGCTCAGAACTATGCCAGAATGGCTTGGTCTTGGCAGCTTTTATAGCCGGCTGCCGCAGCTTGTAGCCAATGGCAGCGTTCAGATTTCCTGCCCTTTCAACAACCAATCAGGTTAAACTCTGTATATTTTCAACAACCAATCAGATTAAACTCTGCATACATTACACTTAGCAATTGCTTTTCTAAGCTAAGTGTCTGGGTTGGGATGCCTATAGACATCCTTGAAAACACCAGGGTGTGGCTTAATTAGCCAGGCAACCAAAATGCTGTCTTGGATTCCTATGAATGCATGAATGCCTGAGTAAGAGGGATAAGGAAAAATGTGTCTGCATGACTGCAGCTACAACCTGTCTCAGTCCCTCAAATGCAGCTACAAGTATAATAATGTCAAATCAGTGCCCTAACAAGGGAAATGCCAGTTTTGGTACATCAAGCTTGGAACCCAACTACCAGAAGTTCACTTCTTCCCATACAGAGTAGGTTCTAATAGCTGCTAATGAAGCTGAGAGCCAGTTGGGTTTATTATTGAAGGTATTGGCCTAGAATAGGGCTGTCAAACCTGTGGCCTGTGGGCCGGATGCGTCACACACTGGCACACCCATGCCCAGTTTAGCAAAGGGGGGGAAAGTCGCAATATGTCACATGATGATACCGTGACAATGTGAGTTTCACACCCCTGGCCTAGAACTAGGGCTCCTTTGGGCATGAAAATAGCTGGGTGACTTATTCTCTCTCAACCCAACCCATTTCACAGAGCTGCAGTCATGGGGAAAACAGGAGGCAATAGTAGTACAAAGATTTGCCACCATGAAAATGTCCAACATTTTTTGGGTGGGATAAAAATGTAATAAAAGTGAAGTAGGATTGTTGAGAGGTACTTTGTAGTCTTTGTACATAAGTCTAGCAATATTCTGAACTGAAAGCCAAGGTTTGTAAGGAGAGAAAATGAATATGCACCTCTTAAAATAGCAGGTTTTTCAGTACATCTGAGAGTTTGAGCTATTAACCTGCTAACAAACTGTTGGGGGATTTCCTAAGTCACAAATTTGCTTTGGTCAGAGCTATTTTAATCACTTTGTCTGACTCTATGCATTGCTTGGATTTTGTAAAAATCAACAGTTAGTTAACATCTACCTTGACACTTATCAGAAGACACTAATGATCACTTATAGGAAGGGTTAGTCTATGTGATCTATTGAAGGTTTGTAATAGGGCTAAATAATTTTGCAAGTGGGCCCATTAAGTGGAACAAGGAACAGTAATGTGACATTTTGCTTAAGGAGTGGTCAAGAAAATGTGGGCAAAGGTCCAGAGGTAACAAGTTTATCATTAGCATATTAAAAATGCATTAGCATTTAATATTAGCATATTAAAAAACACTTAGCTAATTAAGTGTATCCTGATGCTTATTATGGGATGTTAGGGTGTAGTGAAAAGTATGACTTCACTAAATCAGTAACAAATCATGAAATATCAGAATATTCTGATGTATACAGTAAATGCAGTTTTATTATATAAAAACAGTGTGTTGAATATCAGCAGGCACACTTTATTTGGACTTGGATGTTGAGCATACTTCTCTTTAATTTTGTGCAGCAATAAAGGATCGAAACTCAGTTTCTTCTCTTGTGACTATTGGTTCAATTTACACCAGGTAAAATGAATCCAGTATTAAGTTAGATCAACACTTCTAAGAAAAACAACAAACGAAACAGAACCATAAAATTGTTATACAAAAAGCAAAGATGTTCAGCTGGCTGCCTCTGAGAAATCTCGATGCTTTCTATCTTGTTGGATGAAAAAAACCTATGGTGATAACTAAACATTTAAATATGAAGATCACACCTTATCTCCTATTGTTTGCATCTATGTTCAATATTAATTATGTTTCCACTTCATGAAGAGCAAGGTTTGGCAAACTTAAGGAACAGGAAAAGTCTATCAATTTTAGGTTGAATAATCCGTTTTGTTTTGAGTTGGTTTGATCAAATATTACTTGCACTTGGACATTTTTATGAAATCAAACCTATGTTCCATGGGACTTACTTTTCTGAACTCAATAGATAATATTATTGTATTTGAATTTATTTCTAATAAGAGCTTTGTATTTGTTTGTTTAATCTAATCAGGAACTATAATGGTATTTGCAAGCAAGCATCTATGTAATTATTTTTCCTGAGAAGCATGATGAATGAAAAAGGTTTAACCAATGTAAAACGAGAAATTTATTTAGGATTCATGGATGTCAATGAATAATAGAACTGCTCAAAGCTTTGATCAGAAACTTCAATTCAAAGTCAGTTCGACTGAAAGCCTGAAGCAAACCAAGTTTCATAATCAAATTGAAAGTCAAAGCAATTTATCAAACTGCATATATCCAAACATATTTGACAATTCAAATCGAAGTGCTGCATTGACTCAATTTTCTACATTGATAGGGATTATTGGTTGGATTGATCAGCCAAATTGAACAAATGACTCCAACTAGACTCCAATTCTGTATAACTTTAATTAATGTTTTAAGCAAAATAGTCAACATCACCATTTTGGCTTAGGCTGCAGCAAAATCCATACTGGTACCTGGACTTTTGGAAGATCACTAGGTCTGTTATGAATCTTGTGTCCAGTCATCTTTCAAAAGACCGTTAGATCTGTCTGTGTAAACAATGGGTACAGATTGATGTGTATTGCTGATTCTGTCCCAAATGAATATATTAAGGATTCCCACTGCTTTGCTAACTAAGGATTTTCCATGTATACATTTTTCACTATTTTGTATGATTTTGTGACAGAAGTAGGCAATGCCATTTTTGCTACTTTAACTCCATTATCAATACCCCACTAGATACTTGATGCCATTCATATGTGGTACTAACTCATTTGAGGTATTTGGAAACGGAATGAAATTATCTGTGAAATTCTGTCAGATTCCGTTTTTTAAGCCCAAATTGCAGAAAGAATAGTAAAGCTGTCTATAAATCTTCAGTAAGCATGGTAAATCTCTGCCCAAAGTAGCCCATCTGACAGGTTAGTCAGTTGGAAAATAGATTTTTATTTATTATTAATTTTACCTCAAGTAAATAAAAGAGGAAATAATTCAACCCTACAGTACTAAAATCATCTCTTTGGGAAGGAGGAGACCATTTGTACCTCTTAAGGGAATATCATGATTAATTGTAATAAAGTCGACAGAAAAATCAGTCAGGACTAAGACAGTCTCATTACTATACTGGTCCTATCAGATATTATCAATAATCATATTCATTGCTGTCTCTATGCTCAACCTGCCCTTTCCTTCAAGGTCCTCTACAGCCTAACAACTTTATCCCTAACCTTCCCCAAAAATGGAAGATTGGGGTTAGGTTGAAAATCATCCAGAATATTTCTATTCATAGCCACCACAATCATCACAAACCCAACCCTTCTAGGAAGGAAAGCAGGCTGAAGTCCCATGAGAACAAATAGAACTCAATGAAACTCATGAGGAAATCACCCAGACTTTTTTAGCAACATTCCCATCTTATTCCCAGAACCCACTTTATTGGAAACATTGACATCCAGTTATCTATGGGATAGTGCCTCTTAGTACCAGCAGTCCTCTGTATATCTACTCTCCTCTCCCTTGAGTTTCCAGCTAGTCAAAAACCTGACATTCAGATCATTTTCAATCTTGCACCCAGCCAGATTTTGGTAAATTCCAAGTCAGGTCTCCCTTCTTGTTCACAATGATACAGACCTCAGTTTCACCAACAATAGTCAAAAGCTGGGGCTCTGAGAACTTGATCTTTGTAAAATCAAATAGACAACATTTCCTTTCATCAACAGTAGCTTGGTCTTTACTTCCTGCCATATGTCCATTACCACCATAGTTATTTAAACCTCCTTCCCTAGTTTCATTTCTATCTCCATCCTAATTTTTCACACACCCTCCTATAACTTATCCCTATCTCTTCTGCATCAAACTATTCTCTGGCTGCTTTGCCCATTGCAACATCCATTATGAAAGCAGTGCCCATTCTGCAGCTATTATCCTCTTTAACTAATTCTTTACCATTCAACAACACCCCCCCCCCAACACACACACACTTCTGTCTTGATCCTACTCTCATGGGTTTCAGATTCAAGGTGCTGGTGCTGACTTATAAAGCCCTTCATGGCATTGGACCGGGGCATTTGCAGGAGACCCTGCTGCCAATAACGTCTTCCCAATGCCCTGTGCACTCCCACTGGCAGGGCCTCCTCAGGGTGCCGTCAGCTAGGCAATGTCGGCTGGCAGCCCCCAGGTAGGTAGGGCCTTCTCTGTGGGGGTGCCCACCCTTTGGAACCAGCTGCCCCTGGAGCTCCAGGTGGCCCCTGACCTCCGATCTTTCCACCGTGGCCTAAAAACTTGGCTGTTCCAACTAGCCTACCCAGACTGATGGGGAGGGGGGAGGGTCTTTTAGTGGTTTTTAAATTTGTTAAATTTTAAACTTCATTGATTTATGAGATTTGGGGGTTTAATTCATCTTTTAATGTTTGTATTTTGTGGATTTTAGTATTGTAAGCCGCCCTGAGTCCTCAGGGAGATAGGGCAGCATATTAATTAATTAATTAATTAATTAATTAATTAATTAATTTGCGGACTTCACTTCACTTCCTTTACACAAATCCTTCTCGGCAATTCCATACACTCTTCCAATTATCTCTTTCTACTGTTTCTTCCTACTTTACCACAATGGTAGAATCCAGGAAAACTAATCTTCAATGAAGACCTCTCCTCTGCTCCACTGATCAGTCAGGCTAATTTTGGACAGAAGTTTATAACACTTTCAGAAGACTGGTAGACTTGGGCTTCCAGAAGACTGGTAGACTTTTATTCACAAATACTCTGAGTGACAGATTAGTGGTGTAGAAGTTCTATCCCAGGCATCCACCAACCCACCCTTTCTTGCCCAAGGCTGCTTGAATATACTTTAAGGAGAAGAATGAGTGGTGGTTTTTCCCATAGGTAGCTTACACTGGTTAGGGGGGAAACAAAGCCAGAAGGATATATCAATTACTGGTATTATATTATCCCACAGTAAAGCTAATTCAAGGCCTTGAAAATTAATTAATTAATTAGTAAACAATGTATCAAACAAGGAGATTGTAAATGATGAAGTAAAATGTATATATGTATAAAATTTTTAATGCCAGATCGGCTGCACCGTGTTGTATTCTTATAATTAAAATAAAATAAATAAACAGAAAAATGATGCTTGTGTGGCTGAGAGGAAGATCTCTCTGTATCCAGGTTTATATTAATAACTGCACTCAATAACTTTTATTTATCAGCTTGTAAGTCGTTTTTTGTTCATTTATGCATCTTTCTCTGTTATTTTTTCCTGTTTCTTTATAGCAGGGGTCCCTATACTTGGCAACTTTAAGACTTGTGGATTTCATCTCCCAGAATTCCACAGCCAGCATTGAAGTCCACAAGTCTTAAAGTTGCCAAGCTTGGAGACCTCTGCTTTATTGCATGCAAGCTCTTATTAGCTGTGACCTAATTATTTTTTTTCATGGTTTTCATTATTACTTTTTAAAACTTAATTGCAGCATAGTCTGGTATTTTAACTTGCATCAGTGATGGGGAAGGTTTACCTCTTTCCTATTCAGCAAAATCTTTCTAGAAGTTTTTGTATACATTGATATCACTATAAGTTATTTTATACATTATCTATATGATTTTTTAAAAGGAATATTACAGAGTTAGGGAAAGATTGGTCCTTCTTTCTCCAGCTACAAGACTTTAAAACATTCTCTACTTTTTCTGAGAGATCTATCTTAAGGGGAAAAGTGTTATATCAGTTGTTGATGAGAACTTGAAGCTATTTTCCATTTTCAGCCTGGTGAGAAGGGGGAAAGAAAGAGAAATAAAAGAAAAGAACTGCTGGAAGGCTTGAAGGAACAGCTCATCCTGGAGAATATCTATCTATATGGTCACTAAGAGTTGACACCTATTTGATGGCACATAATCATCTTCATAGCCTAGGGAAAAGGCAGAAGGAGAAATAAGAACCATGACGAAATATAATATGCCTGTGGGCTGAAGGTTTACTGTGATTCTTCCTTATAACTCTATGAAAAAGCCAGATGGAAGTAGACCAGGCAAAAGATGAATTAGATCCTTAGTTCTCATTGAATAAAAAAAAAGCTGCCCTTCTGTTTAAAGAAAGCCCACAAGACTATGCTGTCTTTCAAGATAAAAAGAGTAGTTGTTTGAAGCTATAAGCTTAAATCACCAGTTGATGAGCTCTTTTGTTTTTGCACAGGAGCAACTGCTAAGATGAAGAATGGTTCACCAAGTTTAGTTTGACTGAAACCAAATAGAGTTCCTAATCAATTCTGAGGTTAAGGGTAACTGGGTAGAACAGTAAGGAAGATTGCAAGAGATATCTGTTTCATGGCAGAATTATCTACTGAACTCACTGCCAGAGATAAAAAATAGCTTGTGGAAAGAGCATTCCTACCATAGCAGAGTAACAGACAAGACCTGTTTCTTTCTCAGTGCCCTGTAAATGCTGGAAACTTTTCAACTGATGTTATAAACAAGCACACAAACATGAAAAATGCATGCCAAAAGTTCTATTATGGGAAACGTTTGCTGAAAATGGGTATGCAAAGTAAAATTATGTGTAGATGTATATGTGTGTATTAGTGGAAATGCACACAAAATTAAATATGCATTTGGGTTTTTTAAATAATGTAAATTGATGTGGAAAAGGAGAGAAGTAAAATTAGTATCAGGGAAATGAGCAATCAGGCAGTCATATTTGTGTATCCCACTGCCTGCTGTGGGAAACTTAGAGATATCTCTCATGTACATATAAATTTGCGCATAACTACTGTGCAAAGTACTGCTGTTCTCGGCATGTTTCTTCTATGTATGAGAAGCAAGTAGCTCTCTCTTATAACAGATAATATCTCTTTATACTGTAAAAGTGTATGTGGGGGGTGGATACTGTATATTTATTAGTATTTATTACTGTGTATAATAGTTTAATTTCAGAATCAAATAAGGGTAACATGGTAAAATGGAACAAGATTTTGATTCCTACAGTATATTTATATTTGTATGTTTTGAAAAAAATTCTCAGACACAGGCTTTCCATACTAAGAAGAGCATTTCCTTTTTAATTGAATCCCTGCCTCAGAATGTTCATCTACTGAAATGAGGAGAGCCAGACATCAAAGAAATTCAGCGTGGTTCTGCTTCCTGCAAGAATGTACAGGTAGCATTTTAAAATGATTTCTGAAAAAAGATGGAATTTTATGCCCATTTATTTAGGAGATAGTCTCACTGAATTCTTTTTTTATTATTATTATTTAATAAAGATAGCACAAATATAAAGAATGTTTAAAAAGCTAATAAAGAACAAAAGAAAAAGTCATCAGAAAGAAATAATTATATAGATATGTAATTTTAGGGAGAAAGCAAATGTTTTAAAATTTTGTGTCTAGTCTGATATGGAACATGCAGACTAATCTATAGTAACTGTGGAATCCTTGGTGTTCTCTGAACTTGGTTGTTCACTTGCAGATGCTTGCAGATGCTACATAACATCATCATGCAAGTGAGTTTGCTCCCTGTTTATGTACAACAGCTTACCCTGCCAGTGTTGGTGGGGATGTGGTTTTTCTCCTTGGAAGTTCCTTATTGATTGATTGATTGATTGATTGATTTTTATTTGTTTGTCAAACATGTACAAGATAACAAGTGTAGGTATGAACATAAACATGAACAAAGGAAGTAAATACAGATAAATGGGGACAGTAAGACAGAGACAGTAGGTACACTGGTGCGCTTATGCACACCCCCTTTAAGGACCTCTTAGGAATGGGATGAGATCCACAATAGACAGTTTGAGGTTGAAGCTGTGGGGGGTTGAGGATGTAACAATGAAGTTGGGTAGGACGTTCCAGGCATTGACCACTCTGTTGCTGAAGTTATATTTACTGCAATCGAGTTTGGAGCAGTTTACCTTGAGTTTGTATCGGTTGTTTGCCTGTGTATTGTTGTGATTGAGGCTGAAGAAGTCATTGACAGCTAAGATGTTGTAACAGACATTTTTGTGTACTATGCTTAGATTGGACTGCAGGTGGCGCAGTTCTAGATTGTCCAGGCCCAAAATTTTGAGCCTAGTGTGAGTGGAGGAGTGGAGTACTTTTTTTGAGAAATGCCTCTGAACCCACTCCATGTCAGATATACAGTGCAGGTTCCAGGAGAATGAGCTGTATTCGAGAATTGGCCTGGCAAAGGTTTTGTATGCCCTAGTTAACAATTCAATGTTGCCAGAGAAGCTTCGCAAAATAAGGTTAACAATTCTTAAAGCCTTTTTGGCAATGCTGTTACAGTGAGCTCTGGGGATTAATTAATTAGACAAACAATACTCTTATTTAGAGTATTGTTTGTCTATTTGATTGATTGCCTCTTGATTGCTAGAGAAGATGTTTTCTGATCTTTTTATTTCCTTCTTAGCTTTTTTATTGTCTCTTGAATGGTGTGAAAATATGGTTTATCAGTTAATGTGTCTAAGTGCCACATTTTGAGTTTTCTAGTGGTTTTTGATTTACCTTGGTTTGGGATGCTTACAGTGTTCCGGCTGAAACTATGATTGAGTCTGTGCACATGTTGTGAGATTAGAGAGTTTCATTTTGTCTTCTGACTGCTAGTTGTTCATCAATCAATCTAGTAGTCTACACCCATCTAACCAGGGATTAACACCAGACAAACAACCAAATAAAAACAATGAACTACTAAGGAGACAAAGACAATCAATCAGACAAATAATCAGGTAGAAAATAAAATAATACCCTAATCAAGGAACTACAATGAGAAAACCAAATCCACACCAATATTGACAAGACAAACTACTGTGTATGAACAGGAAGCAAACTCTTCTTAGCAACCCACAGCTCCAGAGCCACATGAGGCTCTTTGGGCCCCCTGCTGTGGCTCCCTGCCCATCACTGGCTAGCCCCACCCCTCACCCTCCTTTGCCTAGTCTGACAAGGTAAGAGTGACAACAGGTGATGGAGAAGTGACCGAGGCTGATTCTCTGGTGCCTCACTCTTGTTAGAGCTTCTTCTAGTCTTTGTTGGTGCTGGGCATGCCTCAGTTGCTTGGGGAGATGTGCAACCTGATCTCCGTTCCAAGACACTGGCCCAGCCTGGCCACAACGGACGCCGGCCTTGCTAACATGAGGGCTGGCAGGGTGGGAATGGGATCTGGGCGGAGGGGATGATGGAAAGCGGGATGGGCCCACAGCACCCAGCTGTGGCTTTAAGAAGCTCTAGACAGCAGGAAAAGAGGGTTGGCCCTGCCAAACCTTGTATGCCCACCCCAGGGGTCAGGCTCAGAGAAAGCCAGAGCACCCTTGCCAAAGATTCTTGCCCATCAGTCAGTTTCTCTCTCCCCCTCTCTCTCTGTATCTCTCTTGCACTCTCTGTCTCTGTGTCTCTTCTCTCTCTCTAAAAACTGAGGCTGGGTCAAGCCAGCAAGCTCTCTTTGGGGCTCTTGGCTATTCCTTTTATTATTATTATTATTATTATTATTATTATTATTATTATTATTATTATTATTTGGAAATCTAGACTGGCTGAGGAACGATCGCAAGCTATGACAGAGGCTTCCCTTCAGGCAACCCTCCTCCTCCTCCCACTCCTTCTACTCTCACAGCCCCCTGACCAACTGTGGCAGGGCCGGGAGGGTACACAGTGCAGGGAGACCCTCCTTAAGCAAGTGCCAAAGCATAGCAAAGGTGTGCAAGGGGAAGGCAGTCGCTCACTTAAGGAGGATATTAACAGCTTCTCTCCCGCCTTAAGGCTCTGGCCATTGCCTTGCCATGTCATTGTCATCGACTTCCCTGGCAGCTCTTCAGCCAAGCATGGAGGATGTGAGCTCCAGCCCGAAGTGGCAGGAAGCGAAGGCTGCTTATGTGCAAATGTGGCATGAAGGCAGGTACAGGGCCATTTCACTCCTGCACTAAGGCTCTGGTGACCCTCCTCCCCTTCCTTCTCCTCTCACAATCCCCTGGCCAGTTGTTGCAGGGCTGGGGGGTACACATGCATAGGGAGATCTTCCTCAACCATCTAGGCTCGGCCAAAGTGCAGCAAAAGTGAATTTCTAATTCACTTCCATCTATTCCAGAGATGTCAAACTCATGATGTTATGGCAGCATCTTGTGACATATCAGGACTTTTTTCCCCTTCACTAAACTGGCCGTGCATGTGGCCAGTGTATGATATATCCAGCTCGTGGGCTGGGAGTTTGACAGCCCTGATCTATTCCATATATTCCCACCTGATTGTGTCGTATTTTGAATGTACCCTATTTAAGTATTATCTGATGCTTGTTTTCCTTGCCTAAAGATTTAAATGGAGGAAGAGGAAAAACAACTGCTTTCTCTTTATGCCAGAATATATCCAAAGAGGGAAAAGAATATCCAAAATTTCAGACAAAATATATCCTGATAAAAACAAGTGGAAAAAAAACACCTTCCTTAAAATAAATTTGCAAGAAACCTGAGTAGAACATTCTGAAATAAATTGGGGAGCATTTCCCAGAACAGGAATATTTAATATGAATTAATCACAGATGGTTTTAGTATTTCACTGCTATGCATTCTGAGCTGGAGCACATCTACTTCGTATCTTTGAATGTATCATTTACGTGTTATTTATTTCATGCAGTTTAGGGAGCCACAAACTTTATTATTGCATCTTTATGCTCCCAGAGAGAAATATGATATATTTCATTTGTGAAAAATGCTGTTAGAAATTTTTTTCCCTATGTGTTCTCTGTCTTTGTTAGTCATAGTAAAGGATTACCTACTGAAGCAGAAAACGAAAGCAATCTGGATTTATTTTATAATACACTGTAGCAGATTGAGCCCAGAGGCCTAGGAAGAGTTTGTTCAGTAATAAGGTCAGTTCATTAAACACAGAATTTCTCCTCCTAATTTCCAGTTTTCACATAGGGCATAATGGACTGAAATAGCATTATCTCTCATATAGCTTGTTTGTACATCATGGTATGGCATTTCTGAGCAAAGATTCTGCGATTCCATGAACCACTGTGAAAACAGATTCATAAAAAGTTCCCCATTACTAATCTTGAAGGTAGAGCTATTAATTGCCTTTAAAAAAGTATACTGTAGAATAACAATTATTATAATGTCTTTCATTATAACACTACATTGTGTGTGTGTAGTGGCTGGGTTGTGTAGTGGTTAGAGATGTGGTGGTGCAATGGTTAGTGTTAAGTTTGCATGAAGAGTCAGACGCAAAGAGCTTCAGTGAAGAGTTTATTAAGTGACTACAGCTCAAATGGACCCGACTTGGCTGGGCTACGGCTGCTATTTATAGCCAGCAGCCGCAGTTGCCAGCCAATCAGAGTGCAGGCTTTTCCCGCACTTTTTAAACCAATCCTATTTGACATTTTACAAGAACAATTCAAACTAAACCAATAACATTCAAACCTACATACATAACACCCCTCCCCACTAGGTTCAGTCCATACCAAACCCCAACCTATCTAATGTATTCTTTTAAATAGGTCGGGCTCTTACGTGTACGTTGAGACCTCCGTGGTTCAGAAGTTTTAACATTCTCACCCAGTGAGAGAGGAAATGTGTCTGCCGACATTTCCCTAGTTGGACTTCCTGTGAAAGAAGACCCTGTTTTTGATTGTTAGAATCTGGTCTCTCCTCCCAACCCATCTCCAGCCCAATGTCAGCACCCAAGTCAGGTAGTGATGTACAATCTTCCACTTCTAAGGACGGATTTTGGCATTGTGACAGGTTTTGGAATGGTTCCTGTCGTAATGGCTCGTTACACATGGGGTGGATTCTTGCTTGCTGATTTTCCTCCTGTTCCTCCCCTTCCCCCCTAGAATTGACATCAGGTGAGGGAACTAGAGAGGAACAAGTGCGATGTTCCTGAGAGAACCTGGATCTAAGTTGATCAATGTGCCTGCTCCAGAGGACTCCATCCTCTGTTTGCACCCTGTAAGAACGAGGGCGTGTGATTTCAATTATCTCAGCAGGAATCCACAAAGGTTCACCCATAAGGTTCTTAGCATACACAGAATCACCCACACTGAATGTGCGAACTTTGGAAGTGGAATCTAGTGGTGTGTTGGGTGCGTAAGTGGGATGAAGGCGGTCAAGGGAAGAACTAGTTTCCTACCCATCAACAACTCTGCTGGGGATAAGTTATTAGATGGGTTAGGAGTGATGTCCTGAACACTAAGAAGTTTTTCAACTTTCTCAGTGATGTCCCCAGGACCCAGTTGCTGAAGCTTCTCCTTGGTAAAACGTACCATGCGTTCAGCCCGGCCGTTAGCCGAAGGGTGCCCAGGGGCTGTCAGGGCATGTCTGATACCCTGTTGTGCTAAATAGGATTCAAAAAGGTTGGATGTAAATTGAGGGCCATTATCAGAGACAAGAACATCAGGTAACCCGTGGGTTACAAAAAGTTTTTTGAGCTGCTTGATGACAGCATCAGTTGTGGTGGATGCCATGGGGATTACCTCTAGCCATTTGGAATATGCATCTACTATAATAAGAAAGGTGTTCCCTCTGGTAGGGCCAGCAAAATCAATGTCAATCCTGGACCATGGGCCCCTAGGACATTCCCATTCCTGTGTGGGGTGAGAGGTGGGGCAGGCCTGACTACCTGACAGTTGGGACAAGATGCAACCCAGTTTTCAACCATTTTGTCAATACCTGGCCACCATACATAACTCCTGGCCAATCCCTTCATCCTTACAATACCAGGATGACCCTCATGTAACATTTCCAAAACCTCTCTTTGCAGTTTTGCAGGAATAACCACCCTGTTACCCCACAAAATACATCCCTTTAATACAGATAATTCAGTTTGCCTGGACTTAAAAGGTTGAGCCAGGTGAGGTAGATCTTGAAGAGGCCAACCTTTCTTAATCCAGCCTATAACAGGAGCCAACACAGTGTCTTTGGCAGTCTCTCTGGCAATTTCAGCAGCATGAACTGGAAGCTTGGCAACAGTTTCTAGGAAAAAGGTGTGTGTTTCAGGTTCAAAGTCCTCCTTGTGGCAAGGAAGTGGGCAATGACTCAGTGCATCAGCATGTCTAATGTCCTTGCCAGGCTTGTGGATAAGTTTGTATGAATAAGCATCAAGAAATTCAGTCCACCTCAGCATTCTTGGTGACAGGATAGTAGGTGTAGGTTTGTCTCCTGCCACAATGCCTAACAAAGGTTTGTGATCTGTAACAATGGTAAATGTTCTCCCATACAGATATTCATGAAATTTCTTAACAGCTGCAACAATTGCCAATGCCTCCTTGTCCAATTGGCTGTAATTCCTCTCTGCTTTGGTCAAAGTGTGAGAGTAAAATGCAATAAGGGCTTCTCTCCCACTGGGAAGCCTGTGGCTCAAACCCCCCCCCCCCACTCCAAAAGGGGATGCATCACAAGTCAGAATAACAGGCAAATTCTCAGAGAATTGTATCAATACAGCATCAGATGTGATTAGTCTCTTAATACTGTTAAATGCTGATTGTTCCTTCCTCCCCCAGATCCAAACAGCCTTTTTATCAAGTAATCTGTGCAATGGTTCAGCAATGGTTGCCTTCTGAGGTAGGAACATGTGATAAAAGTTAATGAGTCCAAGGAAGGCTTGCAAATCTGTTTTGCATTTAGGTCTAGGGGCTTCTTTGATTGCTTGAACCTTGGCATCTGTAGGGTGGATGCCATGCATGTCAATCATGTAGCCCAGGAACTCAACCTTGTCAGTTTTAAGAGTGCATTTTTCTTCCTTGACTTTTAACCCTGCTTTCCTGAATCTGGTGAGGACTTCTCTGAGTCTTTCTTGTAACTGAGTGTCATTTTCAGCAGAAATTAAAACATCATCAAAATAGGGCACCACCCCTGGCAATCCTTGTAACATTCTTTCCATAAGGCTTTGGAAGATGCCTGGTGCCACGCTTACTCCAAATTGCAATCTTTTGCATTTGAAGGCACCTCTATGGGTCATAATGGTTTGGGCTTCAGCAGTGGCATCATCAACTGTTAATTGTTGATATGCCTGTGCCAGGTCCAACTTGGCAAAAACTGTGCCCCCTCCAAGAGAGTGTAATAAATGATGCACTACTGGAACTGGATATGCGCTCTGTTGTTGCGCATGGTTCAATGTCCCCTTATAGTCTCCACAGATTCTTACTGACCCATCAGTCTTGACTGGTGTGACTATGGGTGTCTCCCATCTGGAGTGGTCAGTGGGCTCTAAAACCCCTTGAGCTATTAATTTGTCTAATTGTGCATCAATTTTTTCCTTTAAAGCAAATGGGACCCTTCTGGGCTTTAAACAAATTGGGGGCACCTTGGGATCTAGGTTGAAAGTGATAGGGGTCCCCATATACTTGCCCAATCCTTCGCTGAAGACCTCTGGAAACTCAGACTTCAAGGCCTCCTCCCATTCAGAGTTGCTCACGTGATTGATGCCACTCACCTCGATGCCTAGTGGATTGAACCACTCAAGTCCCAGCAAGCTTGGGTGATCCTTGTCCATGATGGTCAGGGGCAAACGTTTGGTGTGGCCTTTGAACTTCACGTTGAATTCTCTTGTTCCAACTACTGGAATCTTGTTCCCTTGGTAGTCTTTAAGAGTCAGTGCTTGCTTCTGGAAATGTTTCTTCTGAATGTTGGGGAGTAGCCTGTGAATAGTGTCCCATGACACCATAGATAAATAGGAGCCTGAGTCCACTTCCATTTGGCAAGGCCTTCCTTCAATGAGTACCTTCACATGTACTTTTCTGCTTCTCAAGGGTGAAGAATGACCAATGGTGACTGTTTGATGAGTTTCATTCTTCCCATTTGCTTCTTCGTTGCGCCCCATTTTCTCACTGAAGTTGTTGGGCTTGAATTCTTTCTCAGGAAATTTCCTACTAGGTGGAGTTCTGGATGATTTGCAGACTCTTGCTAGGTGACCTCCTTTCTCACAACGTAGACAGATGGTGTCTAAAAACTTGCATTCAGTGAGGGGGTGGCCCCCCCTACAGCCTCTGCAATAAAAGTCTTGCCTCTTTCTTCCAAGGTCTTTCCTTTTCCTCTCCATTCTGAGTCTATAAATTCCTTCCTCCACCTCACTACAGTCTGAATCAGAATCTATTTGCTCGCAATGGGTTGTTGTGGACTTTTCCACATCAGAATGGCTTGAGGCCTTGTTAATTTTCTTCATGGCTGCTGCTGAGGACTTGGTTGCTTCCACTGAAACAGCTTCTTCAATGGCCTCTTTAAACGTGATCTTAGGTTTCATTAGTAATTTGCTCTGTAAGACCTTATCTTTAAGGCCTAGAACAAACCGATCACGCATGGCCTCTTCTAAGTTGGTAAACTCACAAGCACCCCCAATGTCCCTTAAACTTGCCACGAAGTCGTTAACATTTTCGCTTTCCCTTTGATCCCGATGGTAAAACTCGTGTCTCTTAATGAGGCACGATACTTGTGGGGCGTAATGGACTCTTAAAAGCATTTCTAAATCAGGCCATTCCATTACCTTCACGTCTGCAGCTCCCGCCAATGCCTTCACCATCTTGAAGACTGCCGGACCACAGTGCATGAGAAAGACCGCCCTCTTCCGCTTCTCGGAGATGTTGGCGAGGTCATTTCCTTCCAAATACATTTGGAAGCGATCCGCATACGATTCCCAGTCTTCTGCCGCCGGATCGAACGGGGCTGGGGGGGTGTTCAGCGCAGCCATCTCGCTCTTCTGCTTGTCTTCCGCGTCATCTCTTCTTCAGGGGAATCCCACCTTCGTCGCCAGTTTTAAGTTTGCATGAAGAGTCAGACGTGAAGAGCTTCAGTGAAGAGTTTATTAAGTGACTACAGCTGAAATGGACCCGACTTGGCTGGGCTACGGCTGCTATTTATAGCCAGCAGCCGCAGTTGCCAGCCAATCAGAGTGCAGGGTTTTCCCGCACTTTTTAAACCAATCCTATTTGACATTTTACAAGAACAATTCAAACTAAACCAATAACATTCAAACCTACCTACATAACAGTTAGAGTACAGTATTGCAGGCTACTTCTGCTGATTGCTGATTACCAGCAGTTTGCCAGTTTGAATCTCACCAGGCTCAAGGTTGACTCAGCTTTCCATCCTTCCGAGGTCAATAAAAAGAGGACCCTGATTGTTGGGGGCAATATGCTGACTCTATAAACTGCTTAGAGCGGGCTGTAAAGCACTGTGAGGTGGTATATAAGTCTAAGTGCTATTGCTATTGCTATTAGTGGATAGCATCATCTTAAAGCACTGCCTTTGAAGCAGGAGACCAGGATTCAAATCCCAGCTGGTACCTACTTTACCAATAGGCAAAGAGTACATCAGTAAAATGGCACCCAAAGATGAGCTGCTTAGCGAATGCCTGAGGTAGCAGCAGATATGGGAGAAATATCAATCAGAGGAAGTGCCTAGCAAGACAAGACCCTGCATGGGATGTAGCATCAACAAATCACTGAGGTGGCAGACTTTAGGAAACCCTACCACTGGCTTGGAAAAACTGAGGGTACTGATCATAGCAGCATAAGAACAGACATTAAGCACCAGATCCACAGCATACTAGACAGAATCCAAATGCAGAAAGGCTTTGGAAGCAGCACAATGCAGAAAGGCTTTGGAAGCAGCTCATCACATGGTGGCAGGATGAAAGATATAGGCAGGAACAGCATACACAGTATAATCAAGTCGCTAGTATTGTGTACAGGAACAACTATACTGAATATTGGCTAGGCCCTCCTGAATCTAGATGGGATATTCCATAAAAGGTTGTGGAAAATAGGAGGGTTAAGATCCTGTATGATTTACAAATGAGCAGCTTCTGGCCAATCAACCAGACATTATGGTAATAGACAAAGACCAGAGGGCAGTTGTGTTGATAGATGTAGCAGTGCCAAATGACATCAGCATCAGTATAGAATAGAACAGAATACTTTATTGGCCAAGTGTGATTGGACACACAAGGAATTTGTCTTGGTGTAAATACTCTCAGTATACATAAAAGAAAAGATACATTTGTCAAGAGTCAGAAGAAGCAATATAAGAACCTGGAGAAGTACCTGAAGGAGGAAGTGGAGAGAATGTGAAAAGAAAAGGCCAAAGTTGTCCCAGTATTGGTAGGAGCATTCAGGGCTGTGACTTCTAATCTAGGAGAGTGGCTCCAACAGATCCCAGGAACAATATCAGAACTTTCTTCGCCAGAAGAGTGCAGGGCTAAAAACAGCTAAGATCCTGTGCAGAACTTTCATGCTCCCAAGTCTTTGACAGAGGATTCAAGATTGAGGAAGACACTGAACACCCATAAGGCTGAGAAGGTTCTTTTTATTTTTATATTTAAATTTTTAGAACAATAGACTGAGGAGAAGGAAGGAGGGAAGGAGGGGGAGGAGGGAGTATGGGTAGGAAGTGGGAGGGAGGAAGGGGGGAAAGAAGGAAATGGGAGGAATGGAGGAGGGAGGAAGGGAGGGAGGGAGGGAGGAGGGAAGAAGTCTGAGAAGGAGGGAGAAGGAAGGATGGGAGGAAGGGGGGGGAGGAAGGGAGTGTGGAAGGGGCAGGGAGGAAGTATGGGAGGGAGGGGTGAAAGAAGTAAGGGGTTTCTGCCAGCTTCCCTCAAGGAAACTCAATGAGGAAGCTGGCAGGAAGTTGGAAGTCTTTCCTGATTCCACTACTTTTTTGCCCACCTGTTTGGTCCACTATTTTTTTGCCCATTCTGTTTCTCTGATTAAATAAGGAAATAACTCCAAAATGATGACTTGAAAAAGCACAGGTTGTCTACTGGCATTGTAATTCTTAGGCATTAAGTAGACTTGGGGGTTACCAACATTATACAAGCATTTCACCACAAAGCCTTTGAGGTTTACAGGAATTTATTCCATCAGTAGCACATTGTACTTTCTTACGAATTCTCTCCACCTTTAAAAAAAATAGCTAAGTCTGGCAAGTTTCATTTTTAGGTGTGAAAAGCAATTCAGGTAGTATTTCAGTTCAACAAGCTGGATTGCTTTCCTGTCTTCCCCTACTTTTCTGATGAGTGACAGTGAAGCAACACTAAAGCAATAAACCTTGACCTCACATGATAGAATGGGAGATAGCCTGAGTTGATAATAAAATAAAATAAAATATAATAAAATATAATAATAAAATATAATATAATAATCTATCCCCTGTGGTGATATTTTCTAGAAATGCAGTATTGTTTTATGCCAAATATATCCTTGGAGATTATAGGCTACTTTGCTCTGAATACATTCTGGGTCATAGAGCATTTTATTTGTTTGTTTTCCTAATATTGAGAAATTCTCTTAATGTTCTTGAGAGCAGGCAAACTATCAGCTAGGAAAAAAAGCAAGTTTCTTCCTTCCCAGCAAGTTCGGTGTGCAGTTTTTTTTCACCAATCTGCATTTTCCACAAAGCTTAGCTGTAACAGTATTTCTATACCAAATGGAGGACTTTGTGAAGAAGGAAAACATTTTTCTTTTTAAAGAAAAACCAAGGAAAAACTTTTCAATTCTAAAAGATCCAATGAATAAGAAATTGATGATATTCTTGCCAATTGCAAGGTCAGATAAATTAATGGTCCAAAGACAGAGAATGTTAATAGACTGAATACACCAATTTTATACTTATTGAAACAATTGTTTAATGTAGTTTTCAGCATTTTCAGGAAATGAACAAAAACCATTTCATCTGTTTCAATTTCCCACCTGCACAGAAATATTTAATAGTCTGCACAGACCTAAAGAAGACATTTAAACTTTTCTAGGTATCAAAAACCTATTCAATCATAAGCCTTAAGTGAGGTGAAAGGATTTCTTTAACCTTGATCATTTCTTAGCAACTATGCAGTCAAGTACTGCAGAAAGCACAGCTCTGCAATAGCCAAAGGTTCAAGTATTTAAAGTCCTTTTCTGCAAAAGGATTGGAAACTCAACATTTAACAGGCATCCATGAATGAATTGTCCACAGTCTTCTTTGCAGTTAGGAATAGAGAAATTTTTCTATTGTTCCTTCAGACTATTGCTGATTATGCACACACATATTCTTCACACTTTTGCTTGTGTTTGTGTCTCAAGTTTTCAGACTACTGACCATTCTATGGACTAGTTCCTGAAACTTTCTAGGCAACATTTCAGAAGTGGTTTGCCATTACCTCCTTCATAGGGCTGAGAGAGTGACTGGCCCAAGGTCACATAGCTGGCTTTGTGCCTAAGACTCATAGTTCCTTGGTTTCTAGTTTGATGCTTTTAACCACTACACCACACTGACTCTCAGCTTCACCCATCACATTTTATAAAATATGTTACCAGGTATTTGAGCCTATTCTATTTGCTCCAGCATTTGATAATAATGACTTAATATTACTCAATTGATTTTTTGATTTGCCATCTTCATTTCTGTGAGATGCTTCATGCCACAAAGGTAAAATATTTCATCCCATTAAGATCAGTGATGGCTTCTTTCACTTCATTGTGGCACTTTATATCACTTCTGTGGCTTCTTTGGCAGCCCAATAGCTGGAAAATGCATCTTTACATGCTATTGTTCATTCCAGAGGAGGTCTCAAAGTCAACAGAAACCAAAGCAACACAACAGCTTCAATGAGCATCTCCAAGTGGTACATCACTTGAAGAATCATCAAAGCAAAGCTTCAAAGCTTTGCATAGCCATAATATTCATTTTAATTAAATACTTTGCATGGATCTGGAGAAAAAGAAAATATTTTTTTAAAGAGAAAACCTTATGATTTTGAAATGTTTGGGGTTCCTTTCACTTTCACTTTTGAAATTTTTGAAATGTTTGGTATTCCTTTCACTTTCCATATTTGATCCCAGATTAAATACTAGTAGTATTTAATACTTCTAGTATTAAATCCCAGATTTAATACTAGAAGAAAATATCTATAACATCCTTGTAATATAGAGAAAGTCTTCTGAGAGTTAAAGAGAAAACATGTTGTACCTTCCTTAAAATCTTCTTTCCAAGCATAACCTGAGTCTTTCTAACCAGAGATAACATTTCCCAAGAATCTCTGTTTTTATATTCTTTAATTATTATGTTCCAGACCATGCTGCTGCAGCTTGGATGTTTTCCTCACTGAACCTAGGCATCGTAACATGGGAATTTAAGAGCAAAAGCTAAGATTTCAGTCTTTTCCTGTTCAGGAAGTAAGCAACATTGAAACAAAAAAAATCTCATTATTTGGATTCCATGGAAAAGGCTATATCCCCCCCTCCCGTCCAGCCCTCATTTAGACTCAGTTAAAAATTACATTGGCTTTTAATAAAAATGAATGTCTCTAATGTAATTCCTAGGAAGATTTTTAAAAATTCCTTTCCATTTTGCAGTATTTATGCACATTTTTAATGTGGGATAGTTCTCCTTGGGATAATTTAAGCTAAGAAGTGGTATGCAATTTTAATTTCTTCACAAAAAAGCATAGTGATATTATAATCTTATAAATGTACTCCTCACCTAGCAACCGCCATTCACAAATACAATGGTAATAAACAGTAATTTAAAAAATCATTTTCCAAATAAATGGAAACACATTTAGGATCACAAAAGCCTTCAGTATGAAACTGGTTAAGGTCTGGTCAGTTTCAGGCAGCAGCGAGAGGATTCTGAGAAAATAACTAAATTTATCAAACTGAGCTTGTTAACACTGAGTTAGCATATTTTAGAGAAACACTGTGCTGCATGGAAAAGCACACAAGGAAAAGAGAGCTTGTTCATGTAATCATCTATCCTGCAAGGGGTGGGAAAGGGTCAGACACAGGACACTGTATGACAAAACAGAATGAGATGGCATAAAACAGTGGTATTTTAAGTCTCTCTCTCTCCCCCTTCCTCCCTCTCTCTGTCACGTGTTCACTAAGTTACTATTTTACTTAGTGACCAAATCATTGCAAAACTAAATAAGAAACCTTTCCTTATTATTGTATTGCATTACTTTACATTACATTGTATTATATGATATTATAGAGTAGAGTGGAATGGAGTGGAGTGAAATAGAAATAGAAATAGAAATAGAAATAGAAATAGAAATAATAGAAATAGAAATAATAGAAATAGAAATAGAAATAGAAATAGAAATAATAGAATAGAATAGAATAGAATAGAATAGAATAGAATAGAATAGAATAGAATAGAATAGAATATTCTTTATTGGCCAAGTATGTTTGGACACAAAAGAAATTTGTCTCTGGTGCATAAGCTCTCAATGCACATTCAAACAATGGAGTGATAATTCAGGGCTCTCAAATGGGCTGCTACTCTCACACCCGGTTTAGCAAAAGGGGGAAAAGTCATGATATGTCATGTGATAAATCATAAGATACCAATAGGAGAAGACAATAGGAAAGATGAGAAGGATAGTAGTAGTACAGCCCTGCTACATGGGTAAATATCCTTAAACATAATACAGTACTGTAGTAATTAGGTGTTCAGCAGAGTGATGTCATGAGGGAAAAAACTGTATCTGTGCTAGTTGTTTTGGCATGCAATGCCCTATAGTGGCACCCTTAGGGGAAGAGTTGAAACGGTTTATGTCCAGGATGTGAGGAGTCTTCAATAGCATATTATACTATAGCATAGCATACTATCACATTGCATAGCATATTACTATAATTTCATCATATTATGTTATTATAATTTCATTATATATTATATTTTATTATATGAATAATTTCTTCTTTGGTGCAGTCCTTTAAAGGAAGGAAATGTACTACTAATAATTGCAGTTTGTTGCAGTCTCAGACAACCTATCCTTTGAGGATGCCATAATAAACAAAGTAAAAGATGGAGTTCTCTTACCAAGTACATTCAAAAGCCCTTTTTGTCCTCCCACTCCTTCTTTATCTCTGAAAGACTTAAACTGTCCTTGCCCATAGCAGAAATAAGCCGGTCAAATTGTTTTTTTCAAATTTATCAGTTCAAAGTTTTTTTTTCCTTACCATCAAGACACCCAAAAGTTATTTGTATTGATTTAATTACCTACCCATATAGAACTTGGCTTTATCTGCAAAGAGTACAGATAGCGGCTGCAGTAGAAGTGGTGTCGTTCTGACTTGTCTTAGTTGATTCACCACAAGTGTTCAAAACAAAAAGAGAAAAAAAAGAAAGAATGGGAGGGAAGACATGTTCTCTCTTTTTCTTTTCTTTTCTCTTCTCCTAGAAATACAATTTATTTAGTGTTAAAAAGGCTACCTCTTTCAAAGCTAATGACGCAAAGAAAGATTAAAAAGGTAAAGCATTTTCAAAAAAGGAGACTAATATACATAGTTTTAGGTATCATTGGAAATTACCTTCTATGAAGTTTATACATTTTAATCCATGGCTGTTCTGTGAGGATTAGCAGGTATTTATGAATAAACTTATTTAGTTAGTTCTACTGGTTGTCCCATACAGGTAATCTTCATTTACCAATTCAATGTTCAAAGTTACAATCTTAACTGGAAAGCAAGACTTATGATTGGTTCCCAAAGTTGCAGCTGTCAGCAGGCCATGGTCACATGATCACCATTTATCATCTTTCCTTTGCTTTCCCCAAGCAAAGTCAATGGGAAAACCAGCACGAGGTTGCAAGTCACAGTAATGTGACATCATGCTTAATGACCTACAGTGATTCACGTAACAACCACAACTAGAACTTATGTCATAAGTTGGCACAATATCATGACATTTCACTTACTATAGCTGCACCAAGGATACCTATAATAGGTTTTGGGAGGATGAAATTCATGACTCTGCTAACTACAGCTTTCTCATTTAATCATCCATCCTCTAAATCACGGGTGTCAAACTTGTGGCATCACGTTGCCATCATGTGACATTTTGTGATGTTTTTTCCCTTCACGGAGTGAGGGTGG
Source organism: Naja naja (assembly GCA_009733165.1). NCBI lineage: Eukaryota > Metazoa > Chordata > Lepidosauria > Squamata > Elapidae > Naja > Naja naja. The sequence goes on along the minus strand of CM019148.1, from coordinate 115,730,407 downwards.
GCGGGACCTGTGTGTGAGACATCCGGCCTGCAAGGCCACCAGTTTGACACCCCTGCTTTAAATCACTGTCCCTTCCATGAGGTTTTTAAATTATTTTTGAAAACCAGTGTTATGGAATTTTATAGTTCATTAACTAATTCTGGACCATTCCAATGGAAACATGAAACTCTGCTTTCTCCTTATAGTATATTCAAACTTCATTGGTATAGTTTGCTTAATTCTCATTCCTACATACATATAGTATATAAGACCTAAACAGAACTTTTGCCAACTACATTTTATTTATTATTTATTTATTTATTTATTAATGGGATTTATATGCCACCCTATCTCCTGAAGGACTCAGGGTGGCTCACAACAGTAAAAAACATACAATACAAAAATTTAAAATTTAAAAAATATTAAATGGAAATCTCAAAAAACATTAATTAAAACCAGCAACAGCGAATATACACTAATAAAACCAATAACACCCCCCCCAGTCCAGGTCGGCCTGTTAAAATAGCCATGTCTTCAGGTCACGACAGAAGGATCGAAGGTCAGGGGCCATCCACAGTTCCAAGGGCAGCTGATTCCACAGAGTAGACACTCCCACAGAGAAGGGTCTCACCCTGGGGGTCACCAGCCGACACTATCTGGCCGATGGCACCCTGAGGAGGTCCTGTCTGTGGGAGCACATGGGATGCTGGGCAGTTGTTACTGGCAGTAGATGTTCCCGTGAATACCCCAGCCCTAAGCCATGTAGGGCTTTATAGGTGATTACCAGCACCTATAAAGGCTCATCACCGGGGGACCGCCAGCTGACATTGGCTTGCCAATGGGACCCCGAGAAGCCCCTGCCTGTGTGCCCACACAGGGCGGTTGGCACTTGATATCAGCAGGAGTTGCTCCCTTAAATATTGTGGACCCATGTCGTGTACGACTTTGAATGTTAAAACCAAAACCTTGAATCTCACCCGGAGTGCAACTGGCAACCAATGCAGGCCGTGCAGGAGGGGGATAATATGGGAGAATCGGGTAATTCCCATCACAACCCACGCGGCCGCATTCTGCACCAGCTGCAGTCTCCGGATGGTATGCAAGGGCAGTCCTAAATAGAGAGCGTTGCAGTAGTCGAGGGCATGAGTGACTGTACGCAGGGCATCTCGGTCCAGAAATAGACGAAGCTGGTGAACCAGCCGGACCTGGGCAAAGGCCCCCCTGGCGATGGCCCCCATCTGCTCCTCCAACTGGAGCTGTACATCCAGGGGGACCCCCAGGTTCCATGCCCTATCCATAGGAGACAACACCACTCCCCCTATGGTCAACGGTGGACATTCCTGACTGGACCGAGATGCTGGTATGTACAGCCACTCAGTCTTGAGCCAAAGCATGTTTCCTTCCATCCAGATCTGCACCGCATCCAGACAACGGGTCATCACGGAGAGAACATCACTGATCTGGTAGATGTTGAACAGGAGGGGAGAAAGGACCGACCCCTGGGGCACCCCACAAGGGAGGGGCCTTGGGGTCGATCTCCAGCCCCCTGCCAACACCGACTGCGAACGACCCGAGAGGTAGGAGGAGAACCACCGTAAAACAGTGCCTCCCACTCCCAACCCTCAAGGTGTTGCAGTAAGATAACATGGTCGATGGTATCAAAAGCTGCTGAGAGATCTAATAGGACCAGGACAGAGGAATAACCTCTGTCCAGAGTCCTCCTGAGATCATCCACCAGCTTGACCAATGCCGTCTCCGTGCTGTACCCGGGCCTGAAACCCGATTGATATGGGTCCAGATAATCAGTTTCCTCCAGGAACATCACGAGCTGCCAGGCCACCATGCTCTCAACAACCTTTGCAACGAAGCAGAGGTTGGAGACGGGATGAAAGTTGTTCAAAATAGCCAGGTCCAGGGCAGGCTTCTTGCGGAGCCTCAAGAACCACCTTCAAGGTGGAGGGGAAGGATCCCTCACTCAAAGAAGCATTGACAACTGCCTGGAGCCAGCCTTGTGTAACCTCCCAGGCAGCATAAACCAGCCAGGAAGAACACGGGTCCAATAAACATGTGGCAGCACTCAGTTTCCCAATGATCCTGTCCACTTCATCTGGAGTCACAGGATCAAATTCTTCCCAGATGGTATCCACAAGACCCGTTGCTTCGCCCCCATCAGACTCTGACCAGTCAGAGTCCAGACCGGCCCGGATCTGAGCGATCTTGTCTGACAGATGCTGACTAAACTCCTCGGCCTGCCCCTGCAAAGGGTCTTGTCTCCTGGTTAAGGAGGGAGCGGGTGACTTTAAACAGAAAGTCCGGGTGATTATCTGTGGACACAATGACAGCGGAGAAGTAAGCATACTTTGCCACTCCCATCACTGCAAGATAAGACCTAGTGAAGGTTCTTAACTGCGATCGGTCAGATTCAGACCGACTGGACCTCCAACTGCTCTCTAGGCCCTTCCTCCAGCGCTTCATTTCGCGGAGCTCCGCGGAAAACCAGGGAACTGCACCAGGTCAGAGGCCGCAAAGGGACAATGCGGTCGAGAGCCTCTGAGGCAGCCCTTTGCCAGGCGTTCACCAGGGCCTCGACCGGGCTGTGGGTAAGGGAGACAGGAATCGACCCAAACGCCGTCTGGAACCCTACTAAGTCCATCAGGCACCTGGGGCGGAACCACCTAATCGGTTCTGCATCCCAGAGACATGGAGTGGCATATTGGAAGGCCAGCTGGAGGAGGTAATGATCGGTCCATGACAGGGGTAAGATAGTTGGTGATTCCCCCACCAAGAACATTACACCACTGCCCAGAGATAAAAACAAGGTCAAGCGTGTGCCCCCACCATGAGTTGGACCCTGAATTATTTGGGTCAGGTCCATGGCCGTCATGAAAGCCATGAATTCCTGATCCATCCTCGATGCCCCACCCAGAGAAGGCAGATTGAATCCCCTAGAACAATAAGTCTGGGGAACTCAACCGCCACCCCCGATAGGATGTCAAGTAGCTTGGGCAGGGCTGTTGCCACGCAGCTGGGAGAAATGTGTGTGAGCAACAGACCCAACTGACCACCAGGGCCGAACCTCAGGAGGAGAGACTCACACCCACCTATCTGAGGGACAGTGACCTCCCGCGGACAAAGTCTCCCTAATAACAACTGCCACCCCCCCCACCCCTACCCTGGGCTCGAGGTTGGTGCAGCACACGGAAACCTGGCAGGCATAACTCAGGCAGAGGGACTCCTGAGAATAGAAAAGCTGACACAATAATGAAAACTAAAAACAAGCACAATATTATCTTCACTGTTTGGCTGGTATTTCTAAAGTACAATAATCTTTACTGATTATCTCTAGGAATTATTGGACCAAGGTAAGTCTTCTCATTTCACTTTTTGGTGTTGGCATAGATTTCCAATTTTCAAATTTCTGGCTTGGATATAAAGCCATATTCGACAAAATAGGATTTAGGTCACAAAGGGGAAGTTTTATGAGGAAATTTATTACATGAGATTCCAAGAAACACATTGAAAAAAATTAATAATTAAAAACTCCTTGCTATTGCTGTTAATCATGACAGCCCTTTTTAAAAATATGTTTTAAAGTATGTACAAAAAGGAACATATTGAAAACTCTATATAGTTTATGATGACAGTGAGGTTCTTTTCTGCCCTACCAATACTGTGGATGTTTTTGAGTAAGACACTCATATTAACTAATTACTTCTAATTAATGTCTGTCCCACCTGGAATCCTATAGATGCCTCTACTTGCTCCCAGTTGTTTTCTGAATGGGCGTACAGGTATTCCTTGACTTACAATACCAATGGAGCACGGATTCTTGGTCATAAATCATTGTAATCTAAGTCGAAGCACTCAATTTTACAATCATTTTTATGATGGATGTAAAGTGAATCACCTTAGCTATTAGTTTTCTTGTCATTTTATACAGGATGCTGCAACTATCCTGTTGTAATTGGAAGCCAGTTTCCAAGTACCCAAAATGCAGTTACATGACTGCAGGGCTATGTGCAGGAGTTATAACTTCAATGATGTAGCTTCAATGATGGGTTGTACGTAACTTTTTAAAAGTCCATCATAATGTCTAAGGGTCCTTAAACAACTGGTTATATGTCAAGAACTACGTGTTTTTTTAATCATTACTAATTACCAAATAGCATGCTGATTTAGTAAAATAATACTTTAGCACACAAACAGATACATACAGAGCCATTTTTTAAAATCTAAAATGAAGGTGAAAATTCCTAACACCTGTCAAACCACAATGTTAAAAAACTGCACAATATTTTCTGGCAAAGAAAAATAATGGCAAAGTAATTTTTAAAAACCCAAAGTAGAATAAGTACCATGTGGATAGCAAGACTTGTATATTGTATGCCACCACAGATATCTTATTAACAGTTTGGAAAAACAGCTGGAGAACAAATTCATCCAAAATATAGTTGACACAAAAATGGGTGAGAAAATTATGTTGATGAATTAAAGAAATGGAGTGAATGTAACACTGTTAGTTGTGAAGTCGTGTCCGATCTATCAAGATCCCATGGACAACGTTCTTCCATAATGTACATAATGAATGTTAATCAATTGTGTGGATATTTGCCAAAACTAAATGCAAAATACCTGGTTTGGATATAACACTTATGAAAAAAATCTTGACTGAAAAGTAAATATGAGACAGTAGTGTAGTGTAATATGAAAGCAAGAAATGCAAATGTATTTTTAGGCTGCATTAGGATAAGTTTATTTTCCAAATCACAATGCATTACTACTCTGCGTCATTCTGCATTGAACATCTCCATAACCAGTTCTGGGCACCACTTTTAAAAGGGTTCAGAGAAGGGCAGTGAAATTGGTCAGGAAACTACAAATTAAATCTCATGAAGGCTGATTGAAAGATGATATATGTTTAGCTGTATGAAGTTAACTCAGAATTAGTACTGTTCAAATACTTCAAAAGATATGACTTAGAAGAATGTCAAAGCATCCTTCCTTGTTTCAGAGTGCAGGGCAAAAATAATGGATTTAAGTTACAGGTACCCATAAAAGTATGAATTTCTTTTTGTTAGAAACAGAGAGTTGAACCTGGCCTAGGTATGATTTAAAGATGATTCTAAGTAGCAGCAATAACATGTACAGACACTCCACATGGGACTGCCCTTGCGGACCACCCAGAGGTTGCAGCTGGTGCAGAATGCGGCTGAGCAGGCTGTGATGGGGGTGTCCTGATACTCCCATGTTACACCCCTCCTGCGCGACCTGCATTGGTTGCCAGTTGCCTTCCAGGTCAGTTTCAAGGTGTTAGTAACAACTTATAAAGTCCTAAATGGCTTGGGTCCAGGGTACTTGCTGGAACGCCTCCTGCCAGCATCACATTCCGATCGCCAGATATGCTCCCATAGGCAGGGCCTCCTTGGGGTACTGTCGGCTAGGCATTGTCAACTGGCGGTGCCCAGGGGTAGGGCCTTCTCTGTGGCAGCACCCGCCCTATGGAACCAACTCCCCATAAACCCCCATTTGGCCCCTGATCTTTGCTCCTTCCACCGGGACCTGAAGACCTGGTTGTTTCAACAGGCCGGTCTGGACTGACTTCGGGAGTGTGGGTTAATTTCTTAGTCTTTGTTTTAATTCTTTTTAAATTTTATAATCACTGATTAGGCTTGTATTTGTTTAATGGTTTTTTATTGTAATTTGTATTGGGTTTTTTATTGTTCGCTGCCCTGAGTCCTTAGGGAGAGAGAGTGGCATACAAGTCTAATAAAATAATAATAAAATAATAATGAATGATATTTATTTATGTATGAGTGAATGTGGTAACAGTGATACAATCATAGCCTTGGAAAAGATATTCAGATGCTATCACATGTCTAATTCTACAAAGTTTGGAATCATGTACACAGTGGTTTTCCTTGTGACACTCTATGAGTATTAAATTTGGCCATTGTAGAAGCAGAACACAGCAGTACCAATGCTTTTGACTATATCATGGAGATCAAGGAAACAAAAAAAAATGGGTCACAGAGCAAATCAATCCATAGTTCTCACTCAGAACACATATCGACAGGTCCCAATACCCAATATTTTGGATATATTATGCAAAGGCTAGGTGTCATTATACCAGAAAGATAAAAGAAACAAGGACAAATTAGATAGGCTTCATAACTTCACTGATAGGTGCATTTTCATAGACCTGAAGGGTTGCACTAAGAATAGGATATGCTGAAGAAGATTTACCTATGCAGCCACTAGGAGTTCAATCACGTTTTTAAAAATCACATTAAAAAAACAGTGCCGATGGTTAATTTTTATTCTCCAAATTATTTCAGACTCTCTGATAACAACAAAGAATTAAAATTCTACTTAAAGTTGTATATGCTATATGTTAGAGACAAAGTTATTTTGATTTTCCATGTCATCTTGCAGATATGTACGTCCCATTGTGAATGCAAGGCTGTAGTGCCTGTTTTCCCACTTGCAAGATTGCAACTGAAGGATGAGTTATACCAGAGGATTATGTTTTATGTGCTTCAAGGAATAGATTAAAGTTATTTGGTATGAATGAAATGCAAAGTCTTCCCACAAGCTATGCAAGCTATTATTTGAAAACTATTGGGGAAGAGAGGGGAGAGCAAAATGCAAAGGTGATATGAGATTCAAGTTAGCCAATCCCTCCTTTCTCTTCCAAAATGCACTCTAACCCTAACTGCAATATTTTGTTAAAAAGATTATGGATAATGTAAAAACAAAGCTTCCCTTATGATTTCATGACATACAGTATTTAACTGTGCAGGGTTTTTTTTAAGATTATTTTGATACTGAAGTTAATTTTGAAATATAGACAAGCTTTACTGACTTATAACATGATCCAGATGTCACTTTCAGACTGGTTCAGTGATAAAAACCATTTCAAAATTTCAATTATTGAGCATGCACACAGGAATTGTTACACCAGTTTCATTTTGCTTTGATATGCATAAGGAAATTCCATCACTGCTAATGATAACTTAGCAGGAAAGCACGTTTAGTAGAATGCAGCTATCAATTAAGTCCAAACTTTTGTGTCTGTGCAACTGTTCAACAAATATTCATTATATGTTTTCTTTAAAAATGTAGGCATATTTCATTTTGAACTATTGATATTTTTGTAATTTAGCAAAGATTCCATCCAGTATATACACAAAGAATGCCATATTCTAAAATAATTTTGTGCAGATGATTTAATATGAAGGCATTAAAAGAAAATACCTAGAGCTATTTTTTGTACTGACTTTTTCTTCTCCCCTCTGTATAGGATAGAAAATGATTTTATTTACTAATGCTATGTCAACTCTAATTTACTATCTTGGTTCATCCATCACAGAAGCAAATTTTGATGTAAATGTAGAAGTGGGCTGAATAATAACTATTCTATGCAAAAGTACATAGTGCATTCTGATTCTGGTTCTTACATATGTTCAGCCACTAGTTGTCTTATGATGATTTTTTTTTCAAATAGCCAGGGAAATGCTTTCACTGAAGACTATAAAGAAAATGTCTACTTCTAGACTTAGGAGCATTATATGCAATAGAAAAACACATTTTAGCATTAATGCTCTCATGATGCCGTTGCAGCTGTTTTCCACACTGCTATGTTACTGGAGTATTTGTTGGAAAGGAACAGGATGTCTTCCCAGGTGAAGTTCTTGCTGTAGCATTTGTCTAAATAGATAAACTTGGATTCTGAAGGAATCAACTGGTGTCATAAGAAGACATTGGGAGCATATAATACTGATTTTGTAGATTTGTAAATTGGTTGCTACTTAGTTTCTGGATCCAATTTTAAGCAGCTGTTTATTTATTTTTTTTGTCTTCTATGTTTATTTTATTGTATTATTGTAAAATGGAATAGGACATTGTTTTGGCTCAGTACAGTGGCATTTACCCAGTATTGACCAGAGATTATTAACACTGTAATGTTTAGATAACATAAACATTTAGAGATAAAGAAAACATTTACATAAAAATAGAAATGGTTTCTAAAATGTCAGTGTTGATAAGCACAATGTGGCTTAAATTTTACATCCAAATCTAAATGTGGCATTAATAAATACTTCAAACTATTTATTATACATTACAGCTTCCTGTCTTAAGCATTATACTTAATATTAATGTCTGTCCATATTGTTACTTATTACTGTTTTTGTATATTAAATAAAAAGAGAGAAAATAAAGTTAAGAACAACAAGGCAAAAGGGAAGATTTTTAAAAAAGCTGCTTTGTTTATAACCTCCCCTTGTTTGTGCTGCTGCCAATTTGTAGCCTTTATAAACATTTAGAAGCCATATTGTAAGTATTTATATTTGCCATTCTATGTAATAGATTATATATATATATCATTCTGGTTTGATTTTAATTAAACTTTTGTTATGAATATATGTTGTTCATTTTGCCATTGTTGTATATTTTCCAAGTTTATGCTCCCAGTCAGAATTGGGATTGTTATCTTTCTTTCCATCTTGGGCAAAATTTATTCTCACTGCTATGAGCATGTATCTCACTAACACAACTTCTTTTATTGGATGTAACCCCAGAATAAGGAGATGATTTTTGACCTTCATGGCTTGGCACTTGAATTTCTGCAGGAATGCCTGCTCTAGTCAGTTTGGGCCCGACTGATTAGATCTACCAGGGAGAAATTACTGCAAATCCCAGCTTCACTGTTATTTTCTCTAGATTTAATTTGATTTTCTTCTCTCTGCAGTGCTGAAAAAAAGATGGTCATTTGTATTTTTTACTCCAGTAATGAGGATATCATCTGCAATTATCCTCACATCGGGCAAGCCTTCAAGTGTCTGCTTTCGTTTCTTCTGAAATAATTTAGATGCCTGGGAGATAGATGCCCTTTGGAAAATATACCAATCTACAGTATTCAAATAAAATAAAAATGGGGTGGGGATGGTAGAGAGGGAAGTAGGCACTAGGTACTTGCCATATGTCATCACCAAGAGAAGCAGCAGTGCAGATTGAGTGTGTCCAGTTGTCTTTCACAGTATCCTCTTCCTTTGAAATTTGATCTCCAATCTCCTGTCAGTCTTTCTCCAATGCAGGTAGAACTAGAAATGTCCAGTCCCCTGTGCCATGCTTCACTCCAGAATTCTCCTCAGATGCAACAAAGTATGCTTCTTGTCTATTCAGAAGAAAATACAGCCATCTCCAAAGGCCATCATTGTAAAGCACTTGGAATGAATTCCAGAAGTCAATTTCCACATGCCTGTCCTATCTAATTCTGTTTGATATAGATACATTTCTATAATATGTATATTTTATATTACATCCAAAACCAGTCTTTATTTCCAGAAGATGCCTATTCCATGCATAGCAGAATTAATGTTTGGAACACTTTGCTTACCCCAATATGAAATATAAACCCTGCTGGTATCTATGAGGTGGGAGGGACGGTGAATGGGTTGGGGAGATAAACATGGGAAGATTTCAGGGTCCGCCAGGAACAAAAAATGATGGGAATAAGGGTTTCTCCCTCATTCCATTCAGATGTATGTCCAGACAGCTGGGGCACAGAGTGAAAGCACTTTCCCAATCCCAGGAATGGAAATGAATCTGAGTCCAGAGCTATGTTTTCCTGAAAGTATTTTCTCCACCCATTTTTTTTAAAAATCCAGATTTTGTTTAGAAAATCATTTAATTCTGGAGAATGAAGGATATCGGGTAGGGAGGAATAATAAGGAGGAAGCTAAATGTATTTTATGTTAATGTTAGATGGTTGTTCTGTATTTAGCTGTCAGCGTATGCCTTCAGGTTTTAATTTTACTGATTCTACTAGTAAAATCTAAAAATAAAGAATTTTGGATGATTTTTAATAATGTTTTCAATATAGTATTCACGTTATAATAACCTTACTGTAATATATTCATTGTGCAGCCAAATCCTATGCATCTTTACTCAAAAGTAAACTCAGTGGATCTCCTTCCTAAGTTAATGTTCATAGAAATTTAGTTTCATTCATTTGTCCTTCCAATTCATTTCATGCCATGGTAAATGAGATATCTCACTCCCATATATATGATGTGGTAATATAGTATTACTCTGATACAAAACAAATTATCCTTTGCACAAATAGACAAAAAATACCACGAAGCTCTGAAATAATTCTTTCTACCCTTTCAAAATATAGGGAGGTAGAACAAGGAAGATGCTGACAGGCAAGCTCACCCTTGAGGATATTTGGAATCAAATCCATCACCTGTAAGTTGGAGTGATAAAAGCTATTAGCTATAAGGGATGTACCGGGTGTCAATTTTCCAAACAAGAAAATGCAGTTTATTGAAAAGATAAACTGGGACTGTCAAGCAAAGACTACACTATATCACAGGAAGATTAATAACTTGAGGATAGTGTTATTGCAGTTTATAACACCACTAGGTATGGATATCTAACAATATGTTTTGTCAAATAGGTGTTGTTTTTTTGTAAATACAAAATGCACATATATAACACAAGCACTTCATTTTTAAGAGATGAACATCCTTTGCATTTGAATTTTTGCAATCAATCAATCAATCAAACAAACAAACAATTTTTGTTTGGTCATTGATGAGGAAATAAAATGAAAATCATAATTACCGTGTTTCCCCGAAAATAAGACACTGTCTTATATATTTTTTGGCTCCCAAAAACACACTAGGTCTTATTTTTGGGGTAGGTCTTATATATTTATGGTGCCAAATAGTGGGTGTGAGTGTGTAGGTGGGGGTGTTTCGCGGGTGCACGGTTGCTCCCTGAAAAGTCTTCCTGGAACTGGAGATTTACACTAGGTCTTATTTTTGGGGTAGGTCTTATATTAGGGCAGGTTTAGAAAATAGTGCTAGGTCTTACTTTCGGGGTAGGTCTTATTTTCGGGGAAACACGGTATTTAGGATAAAAAGAAATAATATTGTTCTAAAATATATAAGAACAAAATTTTAGAATATGAAGAAATGTACTGCGCAAACATGAAACATACTGTGAAACATACTGAGCAAACTATAGAAGAGTACTTAGCTATTGTCAAAGAAGTAAAGCCAGATTGATCTTATAATAACAAGATAAAAGAAGTCAGAACAACAAGGATGTTTAGTAAGGAAAGGAGATAATAATTCTTGGTGAGCATCTGCCTAGAGGAAACAATACAAAAGAACGCGTTCTATTGTTTCAATTTTTCCCCACCACGGACACCATGGACACACTCTGTTTCAAGGGGATTTTTGGTATCTCCCTTCAGTAACAGTTGTTGGGAAGCACTGAACTGATAAGCCTCTTCTAAATTTTGTAATAGTTGTGACTAAAATATTTGGCTGATTGAAGAGTGGTTTAGGAAAATGTTTTCTGAATGGTAAATCCTTTATCCTTTAGTGAATAAACAAAGACATAGAATCAAAATCACATGAAGTATTACTAGTGCTTTATAAAGCCTTAGTAAGACCACACCTGGAATATTGAATCAAGTTTTGGTCACCACATTACAAAAAAGATGTTGAGACTTTAGGGAAAAAAAGCAGAGAACAATTAAGATGATTAAAGGCCTGGTGATTAAAACACATAATGAATGGTTTCAGGAATTGGATTTGGCCAAACTAGAGAAAAGAAGGACTAGGGGAACATGATATCAGTATTCCAGTATTTGAGAGGCTGCCACAAAATGGATGGTGTCAGCTTATTTTCCAAAGTACAAGAAGACAGAACAAGAACAATAGATGGAAACTAATCAAGGAGAGAAGCAACCGAGAATTAAGGAGAAACTTTCTAATACTGAGAACAATTAACCAGTGGAACAGCTTGCCTTCAGAAGTTGTGGGTGCTTCACCACTGGAGGCTTTTAGGAAGAGACTGGACAGCCACTTGTCTGAAATGGTATGGGGTCTCCTGCTTGAACAAGGGGTTGGGCTAGGGACCTCCAATGTCCCTTCTAGTTCTATTCTGATTGATAAAATCTGCTTGCAGCTCTAAATGAGTGACCTGCTGTGCATATTTAATAGTCCATCAAGGTGATGGCTGGCCATGAAAAGACATGTTGTTGCAGTTTGGCATATAATGGCCAGCACCAGAAAGACTGAATGTTATCAGTCATAATTTGTTCTTTGTAAGAACAAAAAACCAATGGTGGTGCATTGGATATGATATGAAGAGGAATAGCCTTGCTATATAGATTTCTCTATATTTCCTTTCCTTTTTTTTAATCCCATGGCTTTAATTTATTTGTCGTCCAATTTCATATTCCTTTTCTGTATTTTCCATATCATTGTTCACCAGGAAAGCTAATATTGTGAGGGAGAAATATATAAATATTGTATGGATGTTCAATCTGTACAATATTTGTGCATGTGCATTGTATGCGTGTACTGCCAAGGCCTGGAAAAAAATAGGAATATATGCAACTTCGTCTAGTGAAGTAATCTCATGGTATGTAATGGGGTGAATGAAAGAAGATTTCTATTTGTAGCATTTCTTTATTGCATTTCAAGGCACTTGTCTTCAGTAGGGTAAATAATTTAGATTTGTTAAAAACATCTGTCTTCAACCTTCTGAGAGAGATAACTTGGTACCTGGAAGAAACTGAATTTTTTTAGGAAGCTTGGAGGGTTAATATTTCCCTACAAGAATAAAGCTTGAAAACTATAAAACTCTAAGATTGTCTATTACTCAACTTGTCCACTAGCTTGGGATCTCATTACAAACATGAATTTTGTGAAATTCATAGCTGTTGTACATTCCTATTAATGAAAGGTGGTAAATAATTTGAATTCTTAGTCAACCGCGTTGAAGGTTCCAGTCTGATTTCTTGGAAATAGGTCAACATCAGGATTAAATAGACCGCATGCTCACCTCCTTTGTAATCACTTTAAACCACAGTGCTAAGGGCCCCTTTAACTATATGGCTTTTTTTCAATCAATAGGCTGACATTCTAGTAGTTAAAATCCATCTTGCCCAGTGGCAAACTTGGCTGCAATTTAGGTTAGGTTTTCAGCAATGCCTTTTCCCTGATCTGTGTCAGATTGGAAACAATATATTCAGAGGCTTTGTTAGCTTTTTCTTAAGCCATATTCTTTTATATCCAGTCACAAAGATTGGCATTGTTTGATCCTTCGGAGTTGTTCCTCTAAAATAGGAAGAGAAGTAGCTATGCATTGCACAATTCTTTCTTCTGATTTGTAGGTTCCCCTCTGATTGAATGTATCTGATGAGGATACATCTGATGAGGCAGCAACCCTGCCTGGGCTTCTCGGCGTCCTCTCGGGGGTGGCGGTGGATCTCCCAGGGCTTATGGTCCTGGGGGATTTTAACCTGCCTTCCCTCGGGGGGGGCGTCGGGTTTGGCCCAGGAGTTCATGGCCTCCATGGGGACCATGGGCCTGACCCAGTTAATTCAAGGTCCGACTCATGAGGGGGGAAACACTCTCGACCTAGTTTTCGTCTCGGAACAGTGGTGTAGTGATATAGGGCAGGCTAGTTGTACAACACTGCCCGTCCCTTGGTCTGATCACTATCTTCTATGGCTGGTCTTACAACAGGCTACTCCCCACTGCTGGGATGAGGAGCCACTTAGATGGTTCCACCCCAGACGCCTAATGGACCCTGAGAGGTTCCAGGCGGAACTGGGGTTTTTTCCCTCTTCCCTTGCCCACAACTCTGCCGAGGACTTGGCAGCCGCTTGGCAGCAGGGTTGACAGGGTTGTCCCCATGTGTCCCCTCACACGCCGTGGATCCCGGGTTGCCCCTTGATATACTGAGGAGCTCCGGGAGATGAAGCACCATCGGAGGGGCTTAGAGAGCAGGTGGAGGGCCACCCGCTCCCAAGCCAATCAAGCCCAGCTAAGAGCCCATATTAGGGCCTACCTGGTAGCTGTGGGGGTGGCGAGAAAGTCTTATCTCTCCACCCTCATAGCGTCCGCAGATAACCACCCAGCCGCCCTGTTTAGGGCCACCCGCTCCCTTCTACATTCGGGGGAGGTGGTGGACCCTCTCCGGGGAAGGGCTGAGGAATTTGGTCAATATCTGTTGGATAAGATTGCGCAGATTTGGGGCGGGTTGTGTTCCACCTTGCAGTGGTCTGAGGATCGTGGTGCAAGCAGTCTGGCTGATGTGATCTGAGCTGAGTTCGATCCTGTTTCCGAGGATGAAGTGGACAGGATTATGCGGCATCTGAGTTCCACCACATGTTTGTTGGACCCGTGCCCTTCCTGGTTGGCTTATGCCGCCAGGGAGGTCACCTGAGGTTGGCTCCGGGCAGTGGTCAATGCTTCGTTAAGGGAGGGTGTCTTCCCCTCCGCCTTGAAAGAGGCGGTGGTGAGGCCCCTCCTGAAGAAGCCTGCCCTGGACCTGACCATGTTAGACAACTTTCGCCCAGTCTCCAACCTTCACTTTTTGGTGAAGTTTGTTGAGAGTGTGGTGGCTCAGCAGTTTCCACTTTTCCTGGATGAAGCGGACTATCTAGACCCGTACCAATCGGGCTTCCGGCCTGGTTTCAGCACAGAGACAGCATTGGTCGCACTGATGGATGATCTCTGGAGGGCCCGGGACAGGGTTTTTTCCTCTGTCCTGGTCCTATTAGACCTCTCAGCGGCTTTCGATACCATCGACCATGGTATCCTTTTGCAACGTCTCGGGGGGTTGGGAGTGGGGGGCACTGTCCTTCAGTGGCTCTCCTCCTACCTCTCGGGGTGGTCGCAATCAGTGTTGACAGTGGGACAGAGGTCGGCCCCAAGGGCACTCACTTGTGGGGTCCCTCAGGGGTCGGTCCTCTCCCCCCTTTTATTTAATATCTACATGAAACCACTGGGTGAGATCATTCGTGGTTTTGGGGTGAGGTATCACCAGTACGCTGATGATACCCAGTTATACATCTCCACCTCAAACCAGATCAGTGATGCCCTCTCCGTGATGACTCGCTGTTTGGATGTGGTATGGACCTGGATGGACGGAAACATGCTTCGGCTCAACCTGGCCAAGACTGAGTGGCTGTACATACTGGCATCTCGGTCCAGTCAAGATTGTCCATTGTTGATCATAGGGGGAGTGGTGTTGCCCCCTGTGGATAAGGCAAGGATCCTGGGGGTCCTCCTGGATGCATGGCTCCAGTTGGAGGAGCAGGTGGGGGCCGTCGTCAGGGGGGCCTTTGCCCAGGTCTGGCTGGTTTGCCAGCTTCACCCATTTCTGGACCGAGATGCCCTGCATACAGTCACTCATGCCCTTGTTACCTCGCGACTCGACTACTGCAATGCTCTCTTATTTAGGACTGCCCTTGCACACCGTCCGGAGGTTGCAGCTGGTGCAGAATGTGGCCGCGCGGGTTGTGATGGGAGTTACCCAATTCTCCCATGATACCCCCCTCCTGCGCGGCCTGCATTGGCTGCCGGTTGCACTCTGGGTGAGGTTCAAGGTTTTGGCTTTAACATTCAAAGTCCTCCACGACATGGGTCCACAATATTTAAGGGAGCGCCTCCTGCCCATATCGAGGACCAACCACCCTGTACGAACACGCAGGCAGGGGCTCCTCGGGGTCCCGTCAGCAAGTCAATGTCGGCTGGCGGTCCCCCAGCAGCGAGCCTATTCTGTGGAGGTCCCGGACTTATGGAACCAACTGCCTCTGGACCTCCGTCTGGCCCCTGACCTCCGCACCTTCCGCCGTGATTTGAAGACCTGGCTATTTAACCAAGTCGGGCTGTGATTACCTCGTGGGGGGTATGGGATAGTTTTAACTTTAATTCGGCTTTATTGGACTTCACAATGGTTTAATTCTTTTTTTAATCTATTTATTGTATTTGTATGTTTTAATTGTGAGCCGCCTCGAGTCTTCGGAGATGGGGCGGCATATAAGTCCAATAAAATAAAATAAATAAATAAACTGTACCAAAACAACTGAAAAAGAGAGCTAAAAGTTTAGTGCAGATATTCTGAAACTACAAGCAACCTTTGTCTTATGACCACAATGGGCACAACTGAGCCCAGAATTTTAGGTGTAAGTTGTTTTTGTCTTATGCACTCATATGACCAGACTCAATTGTACAACTGTTTCTATGGTGGTCATTAAGTGGGTCACCGCAGTCATTAAGTGAACCATGTAGTCATAAATCCAAATCCAGCTTATTGAATGGGTGTTTTTTTTTGCTGGAGAATGGCAAAAAAACATTGCAAAATTCACTCACGTGACCATGGGTACTGCAACTATTTCTAAATGCAAACCAGTTGCCAAGTGCTGAAAATATGTAACATTAAAATAATGTTACTATGGAAGTGGTGCAGCAGCTGTAAATTGAAGGACAGGTAATAAGTTGCTTTTTTAAAAAAATCCATTGTAACTTCAAATTGTTGTTAAATGATCAGTTGACTGTATCTCTGTATGAAGAAGGAGCTTTTGATCACCCTGCAGAAGAATGATGATAGCTCTTCCAGTCACCCCAAAATTCAAACAGTTCCAATATAAAGGAAGAAGATTGCATGATTGGGGAGTATAGATATACATTATATTTATCTTCAACAAGAAAGGTATATACAAGACAGTATATACTGTTTCCTTGCTCCTTCCACCTGAATCTCACTTAGGAGGACTCTTAACATCCCTAGTCAAGAAGTGAGCACAGGATGGATGATGTCTTCTCAGAGTAAATGATTCAGCAAGGACCTAAGTGCCAGCCCTATAGGGCAGTAATGGCTAATCTTTTTGGCACCAAGTATCAATGTGCACACATCGCATCATCAAAATGCAACACGTGCATGCCCCCATGCATGCTCCCCACCCTCCTGTGCATATGCCTGCACCCCTGTATTCTTGTGCATGCATACACAACTCCCATGCATGTGCCCTGCCCCTGCGCATGCATGCATGACCCCTGCACATGTGCCCAGCCCCCTGCACATATGCAGCAGAGACCTGAAGACCAGCTGGCTGGCAGGAGGCGCGCACACGAATGCATGGAGGAGCTGAGCTGGGGTGATGGCTCGTGTGCCCACAGAGAGTGCTCTGCATGCCACCTCTGGCATGCATGCTACAGGTTCGCCATCACAGCTATAGGGCCTTATGAATAATTTCTTCAATCAACTGACAACCAGCACAGTATGTACAACACTTATTTATTTATTTATTTATTTATTTATTTATTTATTTAGTCAAGCGATTATAAGATAACAGGTACAAGTATAAACATAGTTATGAATACATGAAATACATATAAGAAATATATATAAGATACATATAGGATACATATAAGAAAAATAAAAAGAAACAATAGGACAGGGATGGTAGACACGTTAGTGCACTTATGCACACCCCCTAAAGACCTCTTAGGAAAGGGGTGAGGTTAATAGTAGACAGTCTAAGGTTAAAGTTTTTGGGGTTTGGGGAAAAAACCACAGAGTCAGGTAGAGTATTCCAGACATTGACCACTCTGTTGTTGAAGTCGCATTTCCTGCAATCAAGTTTGGTGCAGTTTACCTTGAGTTTATATCTATTGTGTGCTCTTGTATTGTTATGGTTGAAGCTGAAGTACTCATCGACAGGTAGGACATTGCAATATATAATTTTATATGCTATACTTAGATTGGACCGAAGGTGGTGTAGTTCTAGGTTTTCTAGGTCTAGAATTTCAAGTCTGGTGGCATAAAGTATTCTGCAATGAGTAGAGGAGTGGAGAACTCTTCTTGTGAAATATTTCTGGACTTTCTCAACTGTATTAATATAATGCGGGTTCCAGACTGATGAACTGTATTCAAGTATTGATCTAGCAAATGTTTTGTACACTCTAGTTAGTAGTGTGATATTAACAGAGAAAAAGCTATGTAGGATTAGGTTAACAACTCTTAATACCTTTTTGGCTATGTGGTTACAGTGGGCTCTAGCACTTAGATCATTAGAGATGAGTACTCCAAGGTCCTTGACGGAGTTTAGATCATCAACAAGGTCTTGACTATTCAGCTTGTATTTTATTTTCTGATTTTTTTTGCCAATATGTAAGACAGAGCATTTATTTGTTGAGATTTGAAGTTGCCATTTGTTTGACCATTCTGATACATAGTCAAGGTCTTTTTGAAGGGTAGCAGTATTGTCAGTGGTGTTGAATAGCTTTACATCATCAGTGAAGAGAACACAGTTGCTCTTAATATGATCACAGATGTCATTTATGTAGAGTATGAAGAGAGTTGGTCCTAGAACACTGCCTTGGGGGAAACCACTGTTGACAGGTACAGAATTTGATAGGACACTCCCAATTTTGACTATTTGTTGTCTGTTTGACAGGAATGTTTCTATCCAGTTATGAAGGTGTCCAGAGATACCATAAGATTTTAGTTTTAGGAGTAGTTTGTTGCATACCACTGAATCAAAGGCTTTACAGAAGTCTATATAGATTGTGTCTATTGCTTTGCCCTGATCAAGTTGTGTAGTCCATATGCTTCTGCAGTTTAAGAGTTGCAGATTACAGGATAGTTTTTTTTCTGAAACCAAATTGTTTATTAGAGAGTAGGTTGTTTGTCTCTAAGTGGAGGATAATGGTTTGGTTAATAATTGATTCCATGACTTTACAGGTTCATATAACACTGGGGTTATATGAACTTGATGTCCCTCATTTACTAGGAATACAACTGCTACATTTTGAACAAATAGCAGCATCCAAAATGTCTCCAAAACCAGCTCTCTGTATAGTGCATTGCAGTAGTCCCTTCTAGAGATGATGATATGATGAGGGAGCCTTATCAGATCATATTACTAAGAATCTATTCGGATTTAGGTAGAACAGAAAATAATAGAATAGAATAACAGTTAGAAGGACCTTGGAGGTCTTCTAGTCCAACCCCCTGCTTAGGCAGGAAACCCTATACCATTTCAGACAAATGGTTATCCAATCTCTTCTTTAAAACTTCCAGTGTTGGAGCATTCACAACTTCTGGAGGCAAGTTGTTCCACTGATTAATTGTTTTGTCAGGAAAGTTCTCCTTAGGTCTAGGTTGCTTCTCTCCTTGATTAGTTTTCATTTATTGCTTCTTGTCCTGCTCTCAGGTGTTTTGGAGAATAACTTGACTCCCACTTCTTTGTGGCAGCTCCTGAGATATTGGGTATCTTTGTATCTTTAAAAAAACCTTTAATAGGAAGAAAGCTTGGGATTTGAGGAGTTGGTGTGGTACATGTGGTATAAAAATGCTTTCAAATTGATTTTGGTGAGTCATCAAAAATTGATACTAAAAATAATTCATAAATGTTGATACAATATTCTTTTAAAATTGCAGTATATAATCAAAGGATTTCTAGATTGATGGTATTCATCTTTTTTGGGAATGTGTAGGAGAAAGAGTAGCAGAATTTGGAGGGTGAGATTAAGAGAGGGAGCAATTTAGAGTTGCTAAGTAGCCACAAAAGTACTATGTTCAATCAGCATGAATTCCATTGATCCTTATCTAACTTCTAACAGGTGCTAATCATTAGTTGAGAATATTCCTGTGCATAGGCATGAACAATAATTATGTTTAATTGAAACTTCACATGTGATCCTTGTTTTTCACATCTGACAGAATATGCATTTAATTAGTCATTTTAATTTAAAGTTTTTTAGGAAATTTACACAAGTCTTGAAATAATATTGATGTACCTTTAGTGTGCCTGTTTTCAAGGATATACACATGATGCACCACAAAAATTAACACATTTTTTGTTGTTAGCTGCATAGTTACTTTAGCAAAACATTGGAAAATATTGCAAATAAAAAATATTCTATTTGTGTACTGCTGAATCACTAAAAACTGATGTTATTTAGAATAATCTATTTAAAATATACTAGCCAATTAAAAGCATCATAGAAAAATAATAATAATAATAATAATAATAATAATAATAATAATACATTGAGTAATAGATAAATTGGAACACAGTGTACTGTACTTTAAATTTTAATTCTGCCGTCCATTCCCTTTACTTTGTAAAATCGAGGAACAAAAACATATCTGATTTTTACATTTTTCTTCTGTTTTACATCATGAAAACAATTGCTAATAAATTACTATTATCTAAACAAGTAAAGTTTTGGATTTTAAATATTACAATACAGTCTTTATTGATTAGCCTTTGGGCCATATCGAAGTGCAAAGTTCCAGCAATAAATTTAGTAAAATACAATTTTAAATGGAATTGGATAAAATACAATTTAAAATGTAATCAGAATAAAATACAATTTAGATAAAATAATAATAAAATACAATCTAAAATGAAGTTGCAATAATGTAGAATAATTTAAGATATAGATAAAATATGACAGCATCATACTTTGGAGTCACCCCTACAATCCACCCCAATCAGTCCCACATATGCAGATCTCAACTGGATCATTTTGTTTAAGAACTGTGCTACGTTAAATGTTATTTTCAAGTTATGGCCGGACATAAGGTAAATTATTTTGATATGGGGATCCCAATGGGTCATTCATCTGGTATATAGACCAAGATACCTGTCTCTCACCCTCTTATATATGCAACAGTCAAATAGGATGTGAGCCAGGTCCTCTACCCCTGCCACTCCGCAAATGCAGAGACACTCATTGTACGGTATGAAATCTCCCGTATCTGACCATTGTGTCAAGCTGTTCGAATCTCGCTCTTGTAAATATCTCCCTAAACTGTTTTGGGAGTTGTAACTTCAGGTAACTGTCTACTTGAAAAGTATGTTTGTATTTACTCAGCCATTTCAAGTTACCCACCTTACTAAGGATAGCTATGTCAGTTTGTGCTTCTATATCCTTAATTCTTTGGGCAACTCTTTTTTTAGATTGTTCTCCTGTTACACAAGAGACAGGAAGGCCACAGCTTCTTACAAAATTTGTTAGTTTGGTGATCCAGGAGTTTTGTGATTGTAGTTTCATTTGCTCTAGTAGGCATAATTTGGGTAAATTATTGGGTAATAATTTACCCATAATTTGGGTAAATTATTTCATTAACTTTGCACCAGTAGTTATAAGCTCTAATATTAGATAATGCCTGAATTGTATGAATTGCCAATTCAGCTCTAACTGCTGCAGCAGATGTTCTTGGATCTATACCCAAAATACATCTCAAATGTTGGGACTGTGTTTGTTCTAAGACTGTGGTTGAGTAAAGACCTCAAATTTCTGCTCCATACAAGAGCACTGTGGTAACCTTAGCCTTATAAACCTTGATTAGTGGGGCTAGGGACCCTGGGTAACTATGGTTTTTAGTTTGAGCAATAAATTCAAACAGGCTTTTGCTTTAAATGTGCTCCATTGATGATGGCAGGCCCAAGATCCAGTCTTGGAAAAAGTTACACCCAAATATACAAAGGTGTTTATCTGTTCAATTGGTTCACCATCTAATTGCCACTTATGTCTCTGATGGTTTCTTCCAAATACCATCATTTTTTATTTAGTTTTACTAATAATTAGGGAGTTATCCTGGCAATAAGAGTTAAATCTTCTTAATTGCCTACATAATCCTACTTCTGAGTATGATAATAAAATCATATCATCAGCATAAAGCACGCTGTTACAGTAAGTATTTAGGATCATCGGCATGTGTACCATGGCATCCTTCATTAACCCTGGCAGATTTTAAATATTGAACACAAATGTTTCACTTTGTACCTTTTGTGCAGATTATTTTTTGAGGTTCTTATTATTTTATTCTTATGCTACTATAATCACTTGCAATTTTTTGTTGATCACTGGATATTTTAAGGAGACTGAATATCCTTGCATTCTTAAAGTGTAAATATTTTTGTGACCATAAAAGTTTGCAATATACATTTCTATTTTCTCCCATTGGTTTCCAGAGAATTCTTATAGAATTCAAAATAATATAAAAATCTATAAATGTAGTACATCTTCCAGAACAAAATTGATAGATGAAATGTTATGTCATTAAAAGAAAACCACTATAACTCATGACCTACATTGTTCATATGCTATTATCCATGTTATTATATGAAAACAATCTTCTACCCAGTGTGACATTTCAAGTAACTAACCTTACCTATTTCTATTTGAAATGATACAAAGATATCCAAACACATTAATAATAATTGTTTCTAATACAAGAACTGAACAGATTTATTTTAAACAATAACAACAAAAAATCAGGTACTTTATCCTTCTCTATTTATTAGAGCTGTGCAAAATATTCAGTGGAGATGTCCCATGAAGGACATTAATACAAATGAAGTATTTCTCGTTGATGTATTAAAGCAGCCACATCCTTTGCTGAGCTAGCATAGCTGCTTTAAAGCAGGGCTGTCAAAATCCCAGCCCACAGGCTGGATGCATCATGCAATGGCCATGCCCACCCCTGTTTTAGCAAAGAGGGGGAAAGTTCCACTACATCATGTGATGACACTCCTGCTTTAAAGCACACATAACACACACACCCAGAGAACCCCCCCCGCCACTATTTCTGCATAGTTGTTCAGGAGCAGCAAAGACTTTTGCTGTTGAAACAAAATAGCTCATTTAACAGTTCCAAGACGGTTATTTTATTCATGCTAATGAATCAATACTTAAATTTATATGTGTGTTTATATAATTATGGATACCAACAGAATGAGTCAAGCTACAAAATTTTTTAAAATTATCTTACAAATAATTTGAGCATATTTCTTGTTTGAATTTTGTAAAATTTGATTTTTTAATATTAATATTTATTATATCTTGTCTTTATTTTTTGATAAATAACTCATAAGAGCAAACATACCTCTTTCCTCCTGCTATTTTTCCACCACCCCCCAAAAAAACACAAAACACAAAACAACCTGTGAAATGAGTTGAGCTGAGAGAATATGACTGGCCCAAAATCACCCAGCCAGATTTTATGGCTAATGCAAGACAAGAAAGCACAATTTCCTGGTTTCTACCCTGGTGCCTTAACCACTAGACCAAACTGAAACAGCCTTTCAGAAATTATTCTCCTCCTTATATTGATGGTACTGCTGATTTTTATTGAAATGTATTATTTATGTTAAAGTAATAGTAACTTTTGTGTAGAAGTGTTTACATCCCACACTTTTAACAATAAATCTACAAAAGCAAGAAAGCAGGGAACTTCCAACTGAACAAGCACATAAAAAGGATTGTGTGCAGTTTTTTTCCCTAAACCAGGAGCAGCCTATACCAAATGGAAAGGATAATAATGTGCTAAAGGCAGAGAAACCATTCAATGTCATGAATATGTCATCAAAATGCAATGAAAACATTACATATGCAGATCTAACTTGCAGCACTTGAAGAATCTGTCTTCCTGCCTTGCAATAAATTTCCTTTCTTTCTAAAGTAGTTCATACTATTATCCTTTATGACCTCTGACAGCACAGGCAAAATTATGTTATTCTTGGGTAAACAATGTTAAAGAATCTCTTTTATGATAAAATTTGATTCCCGAAAAACTCTTTGTCTGGGCGGGATAACAAATAATGGTTTATTGTAATTAATTATCTAGTTTTGCTTTAGTTCACATTCTGTTGAAGGAATCTCATGCTGTTTTATTGTAGTTAATAAAACTAATCCATTAGGCAATGTGATGAAATCTTAACATAATAGAGACTGAATCTGTGCCCCCTTAGGTTCCAAAAGCAATTTATATGTAGATGATACCCATT
The DNA here is from genome assembly GCA_009733165.1 of Naja naja. NCBI lineage: Eukaryota > Metazoa > Chordata > Lepidosauria > Squamata > Elapidae > Naja > Naja naja. Next base: position 115,706,808 of record CM019148.1, on the reverse strand, counting down.
TTACATCTCTTTTAGTATAATTTAGCTTGCATTTTCACAAAGTATAAATGACTCTTTATTTTTCCTCTGGAGAACAGCTAACGGGTCCAAAAATCCCTTTCTATAGTGCACAATGTGTTCTAAGACAAACTATAATCTTCTTTAGGGGTCTCATTAAAGGAGAAGTAAAGTGATCTAACTCCTAAGTCATTAAAAATCCACCTCACCAATCACAAACAAATTAATAAAAATGGATCTCAATAATTCCCCATTGTATTTATCAGTAATTAGAAGGATAGATCTCAAATATTTCTACTGATAGGTTCAATTATATTTACTCTCCCAGGAAACTATCAATAATAAACAACATCTGGGAGTGAGTAAAGCTTAGCCTTGCACAATCCAACATTTGAGTTTGTTCCTAAAAACACTGAAGTCTTACAACCATATGTTGTAAGCCAAGTGTTCAGGTAAATGCCAACATGGTGAAAAAATATTTAGGTTCAACAAACAATATACCTCTGGGACCACATAATTAAACCACACAAATTATGATCCATATCAGAGCTAAAATCACAAGGCCTTTAACATGTGTATACACACACATCATCCTAACATTAAATAATAGACAGAGAATGATTCACAATAATAATAGAACAGTTTAATCCAATATAGTAGTAATTAGGTTCCAATAAAAATAATAGGATATAAATAACTCAATTATTTCAATTTTGCATTATTATAATATTATGATATATTATTAGCACAAAAAAGTCTCGTTCAATTTAATTATTTTTTTCATTTAGTGATGTTGTTACCTTCTTTCAAATTCAACAAACTGAGAAAAAAATCATTTGCGTGCTTTTGAGAACAAAAGAAAGAAAGAAAGAAAGAAAGAAAGAAAGAAAGAAAGAAAGGGCAAACTACTAGATAATTTATTCAAAACTCCTGCTGAATTAAGAAAAGGATGCAGACAGACTACATGTACCCATAGGTATCTATATCCCTCAGAAAAAAATATTCCCCCAGTTGTAATTGTACATCTGACAGAAAGAAGAGTGACATTAATAAACATATGGAACTATATTAGGCTAATTCTGTTCCATTAATTTATCCTTATCTAGATGCAAATTGATTTGAATCATTATGATTGTTTTTGCCTTGAGACAAACATTTCTTTATTTGGATCCTGTCTACTCTTCAGAATGCAAACTGAGTATAGCACTCACAAGGGTACTAATGAAGAAGTGAGGTTAGCCTATGACAAACTGAAATGCTCCATCTCAAAATGTCAGGCACACTTGAGATGACAAGGGAAGTAAAAATGTACTTTGGACACAGAATGGAAAAATGCACTCCAAGATTGCTTTGTAGATGAGGTTGGGGTTTAATAGAGTGTGATGTCCAACTTTTTTGCCCTCTAGAATGGAATAGCTGTCCATTTTGATGGCAGGTAACAACAGAAAGGAATCCAGATAAATGGTAAGTTACCAGCATGGTTCCTATTGGTGTCATATTCAGGAAAGAAAAAAAAAGGAAAGGAAAGGAAAATAAAAAAAAATAATGAAATTTGCTATCCTGACATTGTTAATACCCAATGTGTGCTTCTACTGTAAAAAGTATGCTATTGACACCACTGTTGAGAAATGAGATCACTGTTTTCTCATCATGGGAGAAAAGGAACAGTAAAACTCTGTTCCAGTTTCTTTCATCTAAAATAGAGAGGAGAGTTTTGAAAAGTCATTTCCTCATAATTCTAGGTAAGATCTCAGAAAAGACTCCAAGAAAATGATTTAAGAGGGTTTGGGGAAAATATAATATTCATGGATTTAGGCTGTACATTGCTCTTCAAAGTAAAGGAGCAACTGCAACCTGATTCTGAAGAAAATAATGTCCAAGCGCTGCTTGCAAGCACTATATATTATTCCCCAGGTTTCCAAGATTCAGTTAGACAAATAATTTTGTTTTCTTACTTTTTTTTGGTCTGTAACTTTTTTTCCTTACTTTTTTTGGTCTCTAACCAGAATGGTATGTGTTCACTTCTTCTTTTAGATATAAGAATAAATTGTTTGGGAAGTAGCACCTATATTGACAAAATGCAAGAATAGCTTTAAAAAAAATGTTATCAAGCTGGCATTTTGTTAATGACAGCCAAAGTGCAAGGCTGAATAAAAAGAGGAAGTTTTCCTTGGCTTCTTAGTATTAGTGCTCTATCAATGTCACTTTATAGTAGGCAAACTTCTGTTTTAATGGTGAGAGGACAGTTCTCTCACTGAAGGCCCTTCCTTGGTTGTTTTAAAGGGAAATGACTGCTCAAGATATTTACAAAATTTTGAATATTTGTTTTTGTTTCAATAAGGTGATGAAACCCTACCTAGACTTAGACACCTTACGCACGGTCACTCATGTGCTCGTTACGTCCCAAGTCGACTACTGCAATGCTCTCTATATGGGGCTGCCCTTGCGGACCACACAGAGGCTTCAACTGGTGCAGAATGCGGCTGCGCGGGTTGTGATGGGGGTATCCCGATACTCCCATTATTATACCCCTCCTGCGCAAGTTGTATTGGTTGCCGGTTGCCCTCCGCGTAAGGTTCAAGATGCTGGTACTTACCTATAAAGCCCTATATGGCTTGGGGCGAGGGTACTTGCAGGAACGTCTCTTGCCAGCATCGAATTCCCATCGCCCGGTGTGTGCCCACAGACAGGGCCTCCTTGGGGTGCCATCGGCCAGACAATGTTGGATGGTGGCCCCTAGGGATAGGGCCTTCTCTGTGGGAGCGCCCACTCAATGGAACCAGCTGCCCCTGGAGCTAAGATTGGCCCCCGACCTCCACTCCTTCCACTGTGGCCTAAAGACATGGTTATTCGAACAAGCTGGCCTGGACTGAGGGGGGGTGGTTTGACTTTTTAAATGTTAGTGTCTTTTGGGTTTTAGATAATTTGTTTGGCTTGAATCGGGTTTAATGATTTTTTACTTAATTTTAAGCTTTGTATTGTGTGTTTTTACAATGTGAGCCACCCTGAGTCCTTCGGGAGATAGGGCAGCATGCAAGTCCAAACAAACAAACAAACAAATAAATAAATACTGGTTTTTTAAAAATGGCCAGCAATTTTACAGGAGTTATGAAAAACCATCTGTTCTTGGCAGTGAGATCATTATCCTGTCCTTCCTAATGCTCTAAGCAAGCAAATATATCTATTTCCCCAGAAGCAGTGTTCCTGTTCTTAAAGCAGGAATTTTTCAGAGACTACTGGATTCAAGAAAATGCCCATAGATATCTCCTTTAAATTCTGAAGTGCGGCCCAATAGTTTTGAGAGCTGAGGAAAAGCTTGAGTTCATTCAAAGGTGAGATGTAACAAATTCATGGGAGCCATTTGCTTGAGCAGGGGGTTGGACTTCCAAAGTCCCTTTAAGCTTTATTCTGAATTGAAATTGTCCTACATGTGAGCAGTCTTATTCCATTCATATATGTTTACATGTCTTGCCTGGATTGGAAAATTATGGACAAAATTCTTACCCCTTTTTCTTTGGACTCTGTGTGCCCAGATCTTTATGAGAGCCTAGTTTCTAATCATGTAATGTCAGTGGCTACAAAGTGGAACAGAACATTATTGGAGCATAGTTCTTGGAGAGCTAAATAATCCCCAAGATCTCACAATATCAGTGTGTTTATATTTGAATTGGCACATAATTACATTTTCCACAATTTTTTGTCTTTATGTATTTTTGACATACGCACTTTTGAACTTGCTAAAAAATTGATGTGATGAAGATGAAAATATAGACATTCTTTTACAGTACTACTATATTCTGCTGATAGGCTTTTCCAAAGAAATGACAATGGGCACAGAAGTCATAATCTGCTTAAATACTTTATTCACTGCTTTGGTTCTTCTTAGGGCATTGCTGTTTCATTTTTCTTTGATCTCCCTAGGAATGCATTCAGATAGCTGGCCTTTGAATGAACTTTCCATTTAATTCGTGTGTGTGCATGTGTGTGTGTGCGCACGCACGCCTATGCACAGGAATCATTTGGGCCATAGCGAATCAAAACTAATATCTGAACAGAATTAAAAGTTGCCTAAGTATACATTTTAAAATAATTTAAAAAAATGTAGGTTCCATCAAAATTAAACACAACACGGACAACACTAACCAAGGAGAGAAACAACCTAGAACTAAGGACAAATTTCCTAATGGTGAGAACAATCAACCAATGGAATGTCTTTCCTTCAGAAGTTGTGGGTGTTCCATCACTGGAGGCTTTAAAAAAAAAGACTGGACAGTCATTTATCTGAAATGGTATGGGATCTCCTGCTGAACCAAGGGGATGGACTAAAACAACCAGTGGGCCACGGATCACTGGTGGTCCACAAGAAAATTTTGGTGGTCTGCAGAGAAATGTCCCCCCCCCAAAGCACTTGTGGGAACACAAGGCTGTGCTGACCACATGGCCCACACACCCACTGTCCCCCACCCTTCAGGCGAGCACAAACCTGGAGTAGAGCCATGTGAGCTGGAAGTGGAAGGTAAGACCAACAGCAGGGGAGGGCAATTTGCCCTGGGGTGGCTTGCTGACATTGGGGGGAGAGTAGGTTCCATACTCCAGAGCTGTAGGAGTCACAGGACTGGCCTTTTAGTCATCCCAGAGCAGCTCATCCATGGCCAGTCCTGTGACTACTGCAGCTTCTGGAATATGAGACTGACTCTCAGCCAGTCTTTGAGTATTGAAGATTTGTCCTGAAATGAATACAAACTCCAGCTTTTTTGTCATGCAATGGTGGTTTATTCATTAGCTCAGCAAACAACAAATACTCTTCTCTGACAAGAAAGGCTAAAAGCCAGGCAAGGTTAGAGTTGAGTTTGAGTTTGCTCCCTTTCCTTTTATTACCATTATCATGAGACACACCACACCACACCCAGGCCTATTCCCAGTTCTAATTCTGGTCATGCCTAACCCATTATCCCTAAATGCTATTAAGCCTATAACACGTCTACATCCCTACCCTATTCTGACCCTCACTAATTGATCCCCACCTGGTGCCACCTTCACCATGTTTTAATCTAAGGCTTAATTACCACCTATATGTGCCCCAACCCCTTTTAACAATATGCACCACATCAGTACATGAAAAGAGCCATTTCTAGCAGCCCCGTAGTTGTTTCAGAATCCATCCTCCATCCCCGCAGTTGTTGCAGAATCCATCCTTAGCTCTGCTGAGTCATTCCAAAGCCATCAGCCAGCACACAAGCAGAAATACAGATCCAGCAGCAGCAGAGATAAGGTGACATGGCCAGCTGATTTGCTGTGAGGCATATTCAGAGCTGATGGGCTCCGAGTGGACTCAGAGCCTGACACCGACTTTCCCACCAAGGTCAGCCAGCCACCTCAGTCAAAATTCATATTAGTGGTCTGCAATATTTGAAATTATGAGTTTGGTGGTCCCTGAGGTCCAAAAGGTTGGCAACCCCTGGACTAAAAGACCTCCAAGGACCCTTCCAACTCTATTATTCTATGTTCTATTTGATTAACTCACTAACTGATCCCCACCTGGTGCCACCTTCACCATGTTTTAACCTAGGCTTAATTACCACCTATATGTGCCCCAACCCCTTTTAACAATATGCATCACATCAGTACATGAAAAGAGCCATTTCCAGCAGCCCCGCAGTTGTTTCAGAATCCATCTTCCATCCCCGCAGTTGTTGCAGAATCCATCCTTAGCTCTGCTGAGTCATTTCAAAGGGAAGTAAAATTACTGAGTAGACTGCTGTACTAAGACATTTGGAAAAAAAAAACCTTTCTTCCTTTTTTACCTCCTGTACTAGGAAAGGAAAAGGACTTTTGTTTGAGCTTACCCAATTCACTTTTCACTAAATTTGGCATGCAATTTACAAGTCAATCCTCTTTAAGAAATAATGATCACAAATGTGCATTATATTTCGGGGAAATAGGTTACAAAAGGTTTGTTCAAGTAGAAAATATTGCCCAAACATGCTTATTATATACACAAGCATATCAGTGGTGGGATTCAAAATTTTTTACTACCGGTTCTGTGGGCGTGGCTGGTGGGCATGGTGTGGTGTGACAGGCATGACTTGGTGGGTGTGGCAGGTGATGGATACTGTAAAATCTCCATTCCCTCCCCACCCCACTAACCTGCTTTCTAGCTCCGTTCTCCTATGCAGGGCAGCAAAAGAAGACCCAGCCAATCAGCTGGGACTTGGGAGACAGAGAATAAATGGGGGGTGGGGTCACTCAGAGGTGGTATTTGCCGGTTCTCTGAACTACTCAAAATTTCTGCTACTGGTTCTCCAGGACTGGTCAGAACCTGCTGAATACCACCTCTGAAGCATATGCATATTTAAGTGTCATGTATGTGTATATGTGTATATACATATGTACATATATACATAAATACACACATAAACACATGCATTCAGAGCTTTGGATTGAGGCACAAGGCAGCTTAAGCACAGTTAAGGAACATGCTTACATAACCCTGTTGCCACTACGTGTGATTTAGCTACAAACATGTCCAGTGACTCCCCCCGCCCCAGGGCCACATTGGTATCCACTCATTGACTGATTACTTTGCATGTCCTACAAATCCATTGATTCTTTCAGATAGAAGAGTCCAAAGAAGTTCACACTTTGCTGAAAATAGGGGTGCCTATTCCCTATCTAGGGATCTGAGATTAGGAAAAAAACATTCTCTACAGTTATCAGTATGGCTGATTGTTCCCAAGTAATTGTAATTGTTCATTGTTCATTAACAGGATTTTTATAATTTAGGCAGAGAGAGAGCAAGGGAGGGACGGAGGGAGGGAGAGAAACTCTTTTGAAATCTAAAATGACTTTTAGAAAATAACCATGTATGTTTAGCTCTCAAGACTCAGTGGGGATAGGGCCTATGAAAAATACAAATTGTAAACATTAAGTAGTCATTGTGTAAGTTAATTCTCCATTCATTAATTTTGTTCCTAGGAAATACTGTGTTTGAGCAAAGGATGGGAAAGCAGAGAGGTTAAAAATGCTTTTAAGAGCTTTCATTCCACTCTCTAGAGTCATCTTGATGTCTTTATGGTAATAAAACTGCTGTTACTTTGGCAAGAAGAGTTTTATACCCCAGAACAAGCCTTTGGGTTCTATCAGTGATGGATAAACCTGGTGATAGAGGGCGGGAATGCATTTAAGCATAACTAGGGTACAGAGAAATCCTGCTTCTGAGATTTTTGTCATTATTATTACTGTTATTATGGCGGTGCCTATAGCTCCAGAAGTAATTCCAGTCCTAGCTAATTGAAACTGGCTTATTTTCAACGTTTTTGAAGGAGTAGTTTGTGAGATAGTTGCATGCAAAAAGAAATGTTGAGGTAGAGTAATGATGCACATTTAAATTCTCTCCGGCTTTGAGAAAGAAATAAACTGTAGTGTGGTTGCCCTGCCCAAAAATGATTAAACTATCTGCTAGCTTCTGCAAGTGCTGCTGTAATGCTTTATTTGTATTAGATGCTTAATATTGTTTTGTTAAAATATTTCATTGTAACAAGTTGAAAAATAGCAACTCCTGGGACTGTGTTTCCTTTTGGAAATCAGAATCCTGGAGATAACTAAGATTTTTAATCACCAAATAATGTACAAATATCAGACAGGAAACAAATAAGCTGCACTTCCTCCAGGTAGTAATTTTGCTACAGTTCAAGTTGGTTACTATTTGGTTCTTGGCACTCTGCATGTTTCTACAATTTGTCCAGAATACTTCCTTAAAAAAAATGATCTTATATCAGTTTTGTCAAGCTTTTTTATATAGTCCATGAAAAAGATTTCAGCAGTTAGGATGATTGCTCTAGACCAGTCATGGCAAACCTTTTTGGCACCGAGTGCCCAAAGTGCACCCCCCAAATGCAGCATGCACACACACCCAAAATTAAATGTGTGTGCACCCCAAAATGCAACGCATGTGTGCCTCTGCACATGCATGAGTGGCCCCTGCATGCATACGTGCATCCCTGCTCATGCACCCACCCCCACGCATGCAGCCCACCCCCTTGTGCAAGCACAGCAGAGACCCAAAGACCAGCTGGCCAGTGGGAGATGTGCGCACATCTGCGGCAGAGCTCAGCTGGCATGAGAGGGCTCTGCGTGCCACCACTGTTCTAGACTCATTTACCCACAAGGTGGCAACAATACTAAAACATTGGAAACATGAAGTCTTTGCTGCCATCAAGTGGTTCTGCAGATTTTCACAGAACAGAACTGGAAACTGGGAAGTTTCCTCAAATCAAGTTGCTTTGAACTAGAACTTCCGTTTGTCCCTCCAGTATGACCAATGGGAGCATATAATCCAATGCATCTAATTACCCAGAAATACTCCCCAACTAACTGGAGATGTCTTTTCCAAAGAGATGTCCACCAGGTTGCTAAAACAATCTTCTCAGTAAAAGAAATGGTCAGAGGAAAAGCTCCTGACAACTGGTCTAAAATTTGCTTGATTGAAATAATGACAGAAAAGGATTTTAGGCTGGAAATCAAGAAGAAATTCATATGATTTTCATTTATTTAACACTCAGTCCTTGCACACATTTACAGTCCTTTTTCAAGTCTGTACTTGTATTCTTACTGCAATAAGAATTGTAGTAAATTTGCATTTCATTTGAGAAACAAAGTTAGTGTGTTGGCTGTTATAAAATTACAATATTGCTATTTTGGGAATTTTGTTTTGTTTTCTTTTTCCATTATTATGAGCACCTTTATCAAAATATGACAGCTAACAGTAGTACAGAGGAAATTCTAAAATGAAGAAATGAAGAGTAACGTTAAAATGTGTTTTTAAGGTTGGAAAATACATATAAAATTTTATTCTGGTATTGCTCAGTATCTACTGTTGTTTACACACACAAGGCTCTATGTTACTTTTTTTTAAAATCCAGACAGAAAGACTGCTGGGATCAATCTAATTGAGGGCAACATGCAAGTTACAAAAGGCCACATACAAAGGTCCAGAGAGTTAAAGGTCCCAATTTTAATTTAAAAGGGAAATAATAAAACTGCTTAACTATATGCCCTCCAAAAAAAAAAACCCCTCCCTTTCCCCACCCCATCATCCCAGTTCAGTTTTGTATCTGAAACTCAGTTTTTTTGGCTTTTCAAAGAAAGGCTTTCCCCTTTATAAATTCCAGATATAAAAGATGTTTAAGGCATGTTAAGCAGTCCCCTGATATTGACTGAAACAGTGAGCTTGAAGAGTGATTATTATGTTAATTAAACAGAATGAGATTTGCTTATGTTTTGACTCTCCAAGTTAATGGAAAGTGCCAAAGGTGAAAGGGAGAAAAGAGGGCCTGAAAGAGAGAGGGGATGTCTAAGAAGGGAAAAATAAAATTGCATTCAAAATAACACAGACTTATGTGGCTTCAAATTGAGTACATGAATAAATAAATTCAGCTTTGCTTGTCATTTGAGTGCCTTGGCTTTGGAATATATCTGCTTTGTCTGGACAAAGGGATGGCGCTAAGGAAGATTTTTTCTTGTTGCCTCGAAGGGCATCAAGTGGGCTCATTCAGGAGTCCTAATGAAAGGCTCTGCCAGGAAACATGAGGATGGGGAAAAGACAAGCCAGAGAGATTTGCCTTTTGACTTAGAGTTATCTCCTGGGTAATGTGGTAGTGATGCTCTCAAGCCTATTCAGATATGCTCTGAAGATTCTCTTTTAAAAGAAGTTGGTTTGTATATGTGAGGCCTGTTTTATTTCTAGCCACTAAACATTTGTCAAAAATTCTTACTTAAATGGATTTTAGTAAGTTTACTGAAAGGTAGATTCATCCTATATATTTCTGCAGTTGATGTAGTATATTGATAATTTCGATTCTCCTTAGGGCTTGCATTTATTTATTTTATTTTATTTAATTAAACTTATATGCCACCCAACTCCCAAAGGACTCTGGGCAGCTCACAGCAAAAAAAAAAAACACACGCACACACACACAATGAATTACATTATAAAAATGTAAAAACAATTTAAAAAACAGCAATCAACAGAAGGGCCAGATCTCACTAGATCTCAGTTGCGAGATCAACAGCCCCATGCCTGCCAGAAAAGCCAGGTTTTGACTGCTTTGCGGAAGGTCAGTAGGGTGGAGGCAGTCCGGACGTCAGGAGGTAGCTGGTTCCAGAGAGCTGGAGCAGCCACAGAGAAGGCCCTCTACCGCGAGCCCGCCAGCTGGCATTGTTTAGCTGATGGAACCCAGAGGAGACTGACTCTGTGGGATCTTACCGGTCGCAGGGAGACGCAGGGTAGGAGACGATTCTGGAGTTGCATGCAAGACAAATCTTTTGCTTGACTGGCTTAAGCCTATGCAGAGTGTAGCAGCAATATTTTCCAATCAAGATGCTTTCAAGTCTGCTAGTTGAGATCTTTTTAAAGCAATTATGGAAAATCATCCAATTGCTGAATCATTCTATCATTTTTTCAGTGATGAGAGATAGTAGATCCAAATATTCCAAATGGATAAAAAAAACAAACAAGCCCATGACATTTCTTTAGCTACTCTTTCCCTTGTTCTCACAGTTCTAGTTTATGGAAACACATAAGTTGTATTTCTGTCTGCGAATGCTTGAAAAGAACAATCCTTGTTTCTTCCACCCAAATTGAACATCCGACCAGAAGAAAAGATCACCAGGTGGCAGTAAATATTACAATTTCTGAGAAGGCACAAGTCCATTCCTTAAGATTGTCCTCCTGATGGGCACGAACGAAAAAATGATTAAAAAACTTTATGGTTATCTATTAGAAGTTAGAATGGAAGAGGAGCAGGTTAAGGAAACAATGATTGCTTGGGGGAAAAATTTCGGTTATGGGATAGATCTAGAGAGATGGCAAACACTGTGGGATCAGAATTATAAAATGACAGTGTCAACTGCATATAAAGAAAATTTGTATAAGATGTTTTACAGGTGGCACCTATCCCGAGAAGGATTGCAAGAATGTTCAAGGATAAATCGGATAAGTGTTGGAAATGTCATCAGATACCTGGCTCCTACTACCACATGTGGTGGACTTGCGTTGATGCTAAAAGATACTGGACTAAAATCCACATGTGGTTGGAAAAATGACACAACAACATATAGACTTGAAACCTGAGATATTCCTGTTGGGAATTGTACCAGAGACATTTAACAAAGAACTGAAATATTTGATTGTTAATGTACTGACAGCCGCTAGAATTGTATTTGCTAAAACTGGAGAAATGACAAGACACCTATGCAGGAGGAAGTGATTAAGAAGATTTTGGATTGTGCCGAAATGAGTAGATTAACATTTGAAATTAGGGATCAAGAAGAAAAGCAGTTTTATAAGATATGGAATATGTTTTATCAATGGTTAGATAAAAAAGTTTGGTAATATATTTTTGGGAATATAAAGATAGATAGAACTGTTGAAACAATTAGAGATTATAATATGATAAAGGATTAATAATAATGATTATAGTTTATCCTTTTTGAAATATTGAGTATGAATAATGAGGGGAAGGCACTGTGACTTTTGACCGACCGACATACTTGAAATTGATATGGATCTATGTGGTGTATGTTTGTTTGTTATGTTTGTGTTTTTGGAAAAATAAAACCTTTTATAAAAAAAAAAGATTGTCCTCCTGTCTTGCTTATTCTTTTACCCATGCATGTGGTAAGAACATCACTTGAAGCAGTCCCTGTTTTGGATTATACCTATGCATTGTATAATGTCAATCCACTTGCAAAATGGTGCTATGATTCTTCTCTATAGACAATTCTGCAAATTAGGAAAGCTACTTGCTTTCGTAACTTGTTGCCATACAAACAGAGGATATGTGACCAAGCCCAATTCTGTGAAGATTGGAAAAAACCATGCACCAAATAATGATGACCAGTAAGGAAAAGACATTTCTCTAGTTCTTCTGTTCCTCCGTGAAATTTCATAAAAAAAGGAAAACTTTACTCTTTAATATGATTAAAACATAGGGGGGAAAAACAATCCACCCATGGTTCCAATCAAAAGCTTTCAATGAAAACTTTTGAATAACAATTCTGTTAAACCAAGGAACAAATGAGGAGCAGGTACAACTTTTTACATTAAGCTTTAGCCTAATTGCTGAAATTATTTCCTCCAAGATGTGAGCAATAATGATGAAAGGAAATAAATTGCACAACTTACTCAGGGGTAGGATTCTTCCGGTTTGGGTGAACCGGTAGCTCCGAGGATCAACTGGCAGCAAACTGATTTGGTTTGCTCTGACAATCAGCTGTTGGGCCTGCCCGGGCTCTAGGCGGTGTTTTTCCTGTTTTTCAAGCTCAGCTGATTCGTGTGGCACAGCGGATTGCCGCACGTCAGCTGTTTAACACACAGGGATTGCGTGAGAAGGTCAGTAGCAAATGCTCTGCATGCAAGCAAAGCTCATGCTCACTGAACCAGTTGTTACACCGGTTGAATCGCACCCCTGAACATTTTTTTTTTAATTACATTTATATGCCGCCCTTCTCCGGAGACTCAGGGCGGCTTACAATTTTTGGGATACAACCCAGTGTGCTCAGCAATAGCCTTCCTTCCATTGTATATGCCTGCTTATTACTAAGCGGCATTTTTACAAGGTCAGCTTATTGCCCCCAACAATCTTGGGTCCTCAATTTACCTACCCCGAGAGGATGGAAGGCTGAGTCAACCTTGAGCCTGGTGGGATTCGAGCCTACAGTAATTGTAGGCAGCTGGAATTAAGTGCAGGCAATTAACAGCCTGAGCCACCAAGGCCCATTATTGCTCCATATGACCACAGAAATGAATCCAGGGCTTCATTAAAGGACAAAAATCCCTTAAAAAAACCCATTCTGTTTATCCACTAGCCAAATGGTATTGACTCCTATAGCAGTACAGGTGATACAATTTCTCTCTTTTGGGTGTTTTATTCCTTTGCATTCATTTATAACAGCAGTGTTTTCTTTCGATCCCTTTAATAAGCTTGACTTTAAAACAAAAGCTTTTAATTTTACACTTTCTAAGACAGATGTATAAAATAACTTCTATACATCTTCATTTAATTAAAACCCAGATTTCTTTCAAGTGTGGCTTTCCATTTAGAATTATTGATACTAAAATAGTAATAAATATTCCACTTAGAAACAGGCCTCCACACAAATCTCAGTAATTGTATCAAGCTTCTTTTATGATTTTTTTTCCTTGTCGAAACAAAAAAATCTCACAATCATTGATGTCTGATTTCCTCCCTTTTATTTTTATAAATATTTATACATAATTGCATTTCCTTGTAAACAGGATTTTTCCTGCCCAAAGGGAGGAAAAACAATTTGTGTGTTAATTTTTATCTTGCTGGTTTTGTTCGGCTTCAGTACCTTTGTATATAAAAGAAAAGATTAGATTAAAGGGGAAAAAGAATACATGAAACCTGAGTTTGCTAATATGGAGAATTTTAATTAGGAAATGATGTTAATTTTGTAGCAATTCAGTCCCATTATAACCTACCCTTGTGCAGAATGAATACATGGTTCAGTAATTCAGTTCCCCCATATTTGCCTCTTGGTTTAGTCTAGGTTCTGCTGCCCCCTACAGACACTTGGAAGTAGACAAATCATTTTTTTTTAAAGGAACATCTCATGTCCTTTATTTTTGTGATGTACTGTCGATTATGAAAAACATTATTGTGCAAATTCTATGGGTAAATTGAAGCTTGTCAGTGATATTCACTGGGGCATATTTGGTTGTAGGATGAGTAACAGCAGCATGCTTTGAAAAAAAAAATGTCACTGCATTGGTAATGAAGCAAGGCTGTGCTAGACCAGGGGTGCCAAACTTGCATCATCAGAGCGGCGTCACGTGATCTATCAGGACTTTTTTTCCTTTTGCCAAACCGGGCATGGGCTGGCCAGCACGTGATGCATCCAGCCCGTGGGCCATGAATTTGACATCCCTGTGCTAGACTATTCTGAAGGAATCCATCCTATGATGGAGGAGCATAAGGTAACCATGGCAGCATAATCACCGATAAAGTTACTGAGATATATGACCACCCCATTTCTAAATGAACTGGATAAGTTATAGCAATAAACAAGGGTGTTCACTGTGTTACTGTGAAACACTTGTGCAAATATAAATTTTGGCCTTTGGGTAGTCAAAGTTCATAGAGAAAACAAAGAAAAAAACAAGGTATCTGTAGCTATAAATATGTGGATGCATAGACCTAATCTATGACTTTTAACATCACTCAGTTTTTAAATATGTTGTTAAACAACAGAAGTCTGATTCTGCACAATTGTTTTCTGGCTAGCAAATTAAGGAGAAATTTGGGCAATTGATCGTGCAAAATATAACACAATCACGACAGGACTACCATTTAAGAAAGGACATACCTCAATTACAGCTGATTATTTCAAAGTGCCTATATTTATGCCAGTTTTCTGGTAACCAACAGTGGAAAAACAACACTGAATGTAAACAAGGGTGGGATTCTACCGGTTCTGACCAGTTCTATAGAACTCCTTGTTAACTTTCTAAGCAGTTCAGAGAACCAGTAGTTAGAAGCAATCTCCTTTTGTTTTTTTTCCATCCTTATTACATTCTTGGCAGTATGCCTAGACTTACTGTCTCGGAAAGAGTTTTTTTTACTGTCTTAAAGGTGAAGGGATATTTTAAGCTTTTTACACTGCTGTTGGGAGGAGATACTCCCCTGGATATACTTCCAGCCACATGCAACAATCAGCACTTTGGATAATCGGAAAGGAGCTTTCAATGACAAGGAACCAAGATGAATGACATTCAGAAGGCTTCTTGGCTAGCTAGAAAGATTGACATTCAAACGTGAGTTTACATACCCTTTCTGAGTTTTGGCCTAAAACTGGTTTTTGGTGAAGTTTAATTCTGTCCTTGGCGACGTTTAATCCTGTGTTTATTGATGGGATAATTTTCCCTATTCAGCTTTGTTTGGAAGGAAAAAGATTAATCTCTGTTTCCGAAAATAAACTGGGTTGAGAAATCTGGCTAGTTCCTGTGTCTAGTTGTTCTGGTAATTGGTTTAACAAGCAACAGCTACTGTTGTGATTTAATTATTTGTGTTGTGTTTGAATTCTTTCCTGCCTCGTGGTTTCGTTTTCTATCTGGGGAGGGGGTCTTCTTTCACTGCTTTAGTGGTATCTGGCACTGTCCTTTTGGAATGTACTTCCAAAAGGTACTGCAAGCTTGGCACTGATTTTTTTACTGCCTTTCTGGGGGACATGTGACCTTTTCTTAAATCTGGATGATTTCCTTAGGATATCTTGTGAGGTGAACGAGACCAGTTAGTATCTTTAAGTGGTACAAATGGTTCTAAGAATTGCTTTTCCTGGTTGTGCTCTTTCTGGACAGCTTAAATGACCTCTGGGTTTCACTTTATGAGCAAGAGTTGGCTGCTGATAGTTATCATTGCACTTAACTATTTTAATTCCTCAAGGTGCTCTGGCACCCTGCCTGATTTGTAACTCTGCCTTGCAGGTATTTTTAATCTAATGATTGGCATTTAGGGCAACTTTTTGCAAGCAAAGAAGCTTTTTGTATTTTTGTACAGTTAATTTTTGATTTACAACAGTTCATTTAGTGACAATTCAAAGTTACAATGGCGCTGAAAAAAGTGACTTATGACCATTTTTCACACTTACGGCCATTGCAGCATCCCCACTGTCATGAGAAGTGGTGAGAAGTGCCCCTTGATGTGAGTGACATTGAGTTGGCCACGCCCACCCAGTCACATGACCACCAAGCCACACCCACCAACTAAGCCACGCCCACAGGACCAGTTGTTAAAAAATTGAATCCCACCCCTGAATGTAAACAAAGAGATTCATCTATGATGAGTTAATTAGTTAGGTCATTCAAATTCACCTTGACTCCTGGTTATATGGACAAGTATTCTCTATTTGAGAACACTTGTCCTGAGGACAACATTTCCATGGATATTTCAGTGATATGCCCAAACTCATCCATCTACTACATTCATTGTCTTCCCATTCTTCTATTTCTCTCAAAGCTATTAGTCATCCATTTCTATTACAAAGGCAAAAATATATGAGTTTCTGTTTGCTCAAGGGAACAACTAGTCTTTTATTTTATTGACTGATTTATTTCTTCTTCTTACAGTCTCTCATACTGGAACTATCTGCAAAGCCTTAATTTGAAGGTGTCTATCTTCTATCTCTCACACTTCCTTAATGTACAGCTTTTACAGCCATATCATACCAACAAAAAGCACGTTGCTTTAACTGTGCTAATGTTTGCTGTCATAGAAATATCCTTGTCTACATTTGTTGTAACTTCTTCCATAGAATTATTATTATTTATGCCTATAGTGTACAACTTTATCTATTCTTGAGACCAAGGAAACAAACCTTCATTTCTTTACCAGCTAATGTGAATTTATCTACCAGGTTTTTGGAATTTTTTCTTTTCTCTCTCTCTATATATAACATTAATCTAGTTTTATTTCATCTTTTATTTTTACTTTCCTAATGGAACTTTCCTAAGTCTTCCCTATTTTCTGCTATCAAAGTGATATTTATTTGTTTGTTTGTTTATAAAATTTATAAGCTGCCCATCTTACCTCAAGGTAACTCTGAGTGAATATTGGTTGCATATCTCAAGTTATTAGTGTTTCAACATCCAGTTTTGATTCCAGCTGTCATCTGTTCAAATCATATTACATTCATATATATATATTCATTCTACAAATAGCTATTAGGACACAATGCATCATTGTCTTCCTTCCTTCCTGAACCATTTCTTCAAATTATATTTTTACAGTAGCTTCTTGTTCATTGTAAAGTCTTCTCAAAAGAACATTCAAGTGTTTTGACACATTCCCAGTATGATTTACAATAAAGTTAACTTCCCATTTGTTTAAAAAGTTAGTTTCCCATTTGCTTAAAAAACATGTGAAATTTTAAACCACTCCAATCAATCATGACACCAGGAAGGCAAAACAAAAGCAATTAAAAAACAACATTATACAGAGCTAAAAAGGAAAAGTCTGGAAAAATAATACAATCAAGTAAACTAAAGGGGTCTGTCACCAACTCTCATCCAAGACCTAGGGCAGGGGTCTTCAAACTTGACAGCTTCAAGACTTGTGGACTTCAACTCCCAGAATTCCTCCTCCAGTCATGTTAGCTCAGGAATTCTGGGAGTTGAAGTCCACAAGTCTTAAACTTGCCAAGTTTGAAGACCCTTGACCTAGGGAAACAGCCAAGTTTAAAGGACATATTTTTAAATCTTATGTTAGTTTTCTGTTCTTGGGCCTTTCCTTTGGAGAATTGGACAATTTTCTTTCCACATAGCCCTATGTTCCTTTTCGTAACATCCTAATAATACTTCGTTTGTGAGAGAAATACTTGAGTAATTTCCACATTTCTTGCATTCCCTTGCTTCAGAATGGTATCTATGCAAGTCTTTTCCTATCTCTACACACAGCCTCATTCCACATTTATTGCCATAGAACAGTTATCAATGCTATGATTAAATGTTCAGTCACATTCAGTCTTTGTTTCTGTGCTGCTATAGGTGTCTCTTGAAGTGCTTCCATCCCATTGCTCTTTCAGATGCTCTTGAAATCTGTGCCTAAGAAATGCTATTTCTGCCTAGACCTTGAGGTACTCTAGTTAACTCTGAATTTCATAGAAACCAAATATTTTGCAAAATTACTTGATCACTAGTTGTCCTTAAGATCTCCAGAAGCAGAGTATGTCCTTAAGATGTTCTTAAGGAATCATTTAGATCCATTGGGCACACAGAGTGAATCTTAATCAGCCCCATAATGTCCTTATAAGTCAAGTGAGGTAGTGATTAATATCTAAACCATGGAGTGATCAGATCATGGCAGAGGACTGAGGGCATTGTCCTCCTATTTTGATCATGTGAGAGATGACCTGGGCATTGTTGAGGTTGTCTTCTCAGCTTTATGACTGTATATATTTCACTATGCCACCGTAAAACAGCTTATAAAATAATCAGAATTAAATAGTATTTCTAACTTCAGGAGATAAGCAAAAATATAACAGATAACAGATAAAAGATAATCAGAGTTGGAAGGGACCTTGTAGGTCATCTAGTCCAACCCCCCGCCCAAGCGGGAGACCCTACACCATTTCTGACAAATGGTAGTCCAATCTCTTCTTGAAGGTCTCAAGTGATGGCGCTCCCACAACTTCTGAGGGCAAGGTGTTCCATTGGTTGATTGTTCTCACTGTCAGAAAGTTTCTCCTTTCTCCTTTTCAGGTTAAATCAGTTTCCATCCATTATTCCTTGTCTGGCCTATAGGCGCTTTAGAAAATAGCTTGACCCCTTGTCCTCTGTGGCAGCCCCTCAAATATTGGAAGACTGCTATCATGTCTCCCCTGGTCTTTCTCTTTATTAGACTAGCCAAGCCCAGTTCCTGTAATCGTTCCTCATATGTTTTAGTCTCCAGTCCCCTAATCATCCTGGTTGCTCTTCTCTGTACTTCTTCTAGAATCTCAACATCTTTTTTTGTAATGTGGTGAACAAAACTGGATGCAGTACTCTAGGTGTGGTCTTACTAAGGCTTTATAGAGTGGTATTACTACCTCCCTTGATCTTTTTTTTTTAATTACATTTATATGCCGCCCTTCTCCGAAGACTCAGGGCAGCTTACAATTTTTGGAGCACAACCCAGTGTGCTCAGCAATAGCCTTCATTCCATTGTATATGCCTGCTTATTACTAAGCGGCATTTTTACAAGGTCAGCTAATTGCCCCCAACAATCTTGGGTCCTCAATTTTACCTACCCCGAGAGGATGGAAGGCTGAGTCAACCTTGAGCCTGGTGGGATTCGAGCCTACAGTAATTGTAGACAGCTGGATCTTAAGAGCAGGCATTTAACAGCCTGAGCCACCAAAGCTCTTGATTGTATCCCTCTGTTAATACAATTTAGGATTGCATTAGCTTTTTTGGCTGCTGCTACATACTGCTGGCTCATATTTAGCTGGTTGTCCACTTAGACTCCAAGATCCCTCTCACAGTTACTGCTAGCTTCACCCAGTCTATATGTGTACTTTTGGTTTTTCTTGCCTAAGTGTAGAACTTTTCTCTACATTGAATTTCATTTTATTCTATTAGTTGGAACTATTGGGAGCATAATTGCAAATAACTAGTAGAATCATGAAACTGGTAGACATAGTTAAAATCTGCAATATCTGTATACAAATAACTTCTCACATCCTCTGGAGTATAGCACTCTCTAAGTAAGGTACTTCCACTAACCTAGTATGATATGATTTGTGTCAATGGTCAGATCCTGAGTGATAAACCAACTATAAATGTAAATGATTGGTTCTTCTAACAGTCATATATTTTAGGTCTCTTAATATAGTTATAAGTGTTAATTATTATCGTAAACACTGTTACAGTATCATTGCAAATGTGGAATTTTGATTTTAATTGTTGAAACACTGAATAAATAAATTTAATAAAAAAGATCTCTGTTCTGTACTCAGATGAAAACAGCCATTCTAAATCAAACTTTTTTATTTCTCCAATAATATCAACATTGGTTTCCCACAAAGAGAAATGCTTTCTGTGCATGTACACACAACTTTTACACCCACATCTACACCTACACTCCTTTCCATATGGTTTTTATTTTCTGAGCAAGCAAAGTGTGTGTTAATAGAAAAATTATCCTTCAATATCTTAGGATCCTTCCATAATTGCTCTCTAAATGTATTTATTCAGGGGTAAATCCTATAAAGCTCACTGGATTTATTCTTCATTGTGCAAGGTAAAGCTTCTAAGTTAAATATCCATACTCCCATCTCTCTGTTTTTTTAAAATAAAAGATGCTAAATATAGAGCCAACCTAGTGAATCAAATTCTTATTTGTTTTAGCTTCTATGTGTTTTTTAAAGTACCCTTTATGTACATATTTCCCATTTTCTCAAATCACACATTTACTTCTGGTACACAATAGTAAGATGCATATTCTGTACATCACAAAAACCATTTAACATATAATTAATTAAACACAATTATTAATACTAAAAGCTCTGACAGTAAATCACAAACCTGACAATTTCCCTTAATGTTGGGGAATATTTAGTATTGGAAAGGAATCTTTTAGTAATAGAAATACTTTAGCAAACCAAATGAAATATTGTAAGCAGAATGAAGTGATAGACAAAAGATGAGATGATAGATAGATAGATAGATAGATAGATAGATAGATAGAGATATAGAGTCTCAGAAAATTTGTGGGCCTTGTACAATTTCTTAGTTGTTCCTTTACACTTTTCTGGAGAGAGAACTCTGATGTCATTCCTAGGATGATTGGAGCCACCCTCCCAGCATTGAAGTCACACTCCCAAGTGCTGCTACTACTTCTAGGGCCACTTTTGCCTTTACTTTCCACATCCTTTCTAGTTCCTCCTCCTGGCCTCATGAGAGGTGAGCTGCATCTCTTACATGAGGCAGTAGGACTCTGGGAGAGAAGAACGTTTGCTATCTGTGTGGAGTATTTTGATGATACATCAAAGGAAGAGTACTTCGTGCAGCATTCAAAGAACTTGGAACTAGAAGGAAGAGAACTGTGGTGACATTCTAGAATGCCCTGGTCAATGGTGAAGATTCTGAAATATAGAGAGCAAGGAAGATGAACTTGACAGAAACATACCAGATATAGGAGAGAGAGCTGCAGCCCTTTGGCTGGGAGAAGGATGACATAGGTAAGGACAAAGTGACCTTTTGCAGGGTGGGACAGACAGTCCCAGTCTTCTTCAAGGGTTTAACAAGCTTCTTTTGTAGAAGAAAACATTTTCCAGGTCATTCTCTTCATTTACCAATTGAATTTCTCCTTTAATTTTTAAAAATTCAGCTGGTTTCTTTTGTATGTCCAATAAGTTATCCTCTTCCCAATCACTCTCTGTCATTTGCATATCCACTTTCAGTACTTCTCTGTCTTATCAGAGAAGTTTGCTCCACATCTGTCATTCTCTCATTAACATCATTTGGACATAGTCTATCCATTGAGTCAGACATCATTACTGACACTATTGATATTGTAGTTATTAATTCCTGGCTCCATTATTGAAATATCTCTTTAATATTTCCAATGTTATGACATATTGTGTCATTTTGTACAGACTTGTATTTTCCCCCTTCTACTTAGAATCTTTAATTCCCTCTAGTGTCCAGTTTCTAAAATCATGAAGACACTTATCTATCTTATAACTGTAAAACAGCCAAAATAAATCTGGTTTCCATGAGGAGCTATTTATTTTTTATACTATAGTTAATTCCAAAATTTTATAGTAAAAGTTAATATTTTTAATTTAAATTGATCCCTAATCCATTTATAACTCTTAGATTAAAATCTTATTTTTTTGCTTATTTCAAGTTCTTTAATTTCTTAAGTTTATGATTAATTTTTTTATGATTTTTAAGAGTTGAAACTAAACTCACTTGGTGACTTTTCAAATTTGTTCCAAAGTTTTAAGATAATTAGAATTTTAATGTAATCAGATTGGATAATGGCAATTGCTTATCTAATATGCATAAAATACTAATTAATTACATAAATTAAATAGTAATAATGTACAGTTGTAAATACACTAAATTAAATTAAATTGTAAGATGTCTCGTAAATACATACCTATCCTACATATTGCTTTCACAAGCGTCAGAAATATTTATATACGTGCAGTTGAAACATGTTTCTTCCTAAAGGATTTTTCTTGCATGTTTGAAATTAATTTCTTCAAAAAGGTCCCGTCGGCAGGCCAATGCCGGCTGGCGGTCCCCCGATGACGAGCCTATTCTGTTGCGGTCCCTGACCTCTGGAACCAACTGCCCTTGGGGCTCTGCCTGGCCCCTGACCTCCGCACCTTCCGCCATGATTTAAAGACCTGGTTGTTTGACCAACCCGGGCTGTGACCCCTCCCTGGGGGGGGTGATAGGTTTCTTAATTTTAACTATTGTAAATTTTAGTTTTTGTAATTTTTGGGCTTGTAAAATTAGTTTAATCTTTTTAAGTATTTATTGTTCCTGTTTTTAGTTGTGAGCCTGAGTCTTCGGAGATGGGGCGGCATACAAGTTCAATAAATAAATAAATAAATAAATAAATAAATAAATAAATAAATAAATAAATAATTAAATCAATAATAGAACAGTATTTAATAGGATAGGAAGATGTGTGTGTATGTGTGGGTGTGCATATGTATATGTGCACACACATAGATAGATAGATAGATAGATAGATAGATAGATAGATAGACAGACAGACAGACAGACAGACAGACAGACAGACAACCATTTTTTTGCCCTAATTATTTCTTCTAACAACCAGTTCAGCAAACTGCTCAGAAAGTTAACAACCGGGGTGGGGGGGAGGGAGGGAGGAGAGAGAGAGAGAGAGAGAGAGAGAAAGTTCCTTTACAGGTTCAGCAAACTGCACACATTCTACTTATGTATTGCTATTGAAGAAGGAGCTTTTTTTTACAGAAGGATAGACCAATTTTTAGTGCCACTATCCTGTCAGTGCTGGGTGTGAGATATATTGATTGATTTTCCTGATTTGTGTCTCACCACCATAAAAAGAGTCTCACTCTCAGCAGATTATATAAAATATAAAACCAAGTAAAGTTGCCATTGTATGAATTCCATAAGAATAATAAAACCTGAACCAAGCATAAAAATACAAGCAGCAAAAATGGAAGTTAAAGATGACATGGTAATAATGAAGGAATTCTCTTTGGAGTAGCTCCATCTTTAGAAACTTCCCAAACAGCAGTTAAGAATGCTTGATAAAGTAAGCTTAACTTCATCTCTTCTTGGAGGTTGTCACAAGCATTGGCACTGCCACTGAAAAGCCTCACCTTATGGCTTCAGCTTCACAAACCTCCTGAAAAGATGAAGTCAATATCAATTTTGTCCTGTTAGATTAAATCAGTTGGGATGATATCTATATTAGATGGAGTAGACAGGCCTGCAGATATCTGGGTCTCAAACCACAAAGGTCTTGTTTGAAAAAAGAAATCCTATATAGATCAGTAACTGATGCCTGGATGATGAATATTTAAAAAAAACAATTCTTTCTTTATCTTTTCGTGGTTGTATTGAATTTTTTGTGGCTGCTTCTTGTTTGAATGAAGCAGTTTTGCAGCCCGTCTTTTTGTCATTCCTCTTCCGTTACATTTGCAAAGTCAAATGCAAAGTTGAAACGAGTCCCTCTATTGTAAAACAAATATGATGAAACAATAGATGTTTGGAGCTTTGAATTCAAAGCTGGATCATGTGATATGGTGCAAAGGGAGCGGGAAGGCTGTCTTTTTTGAGACACTTGCAAATTAGCCCTTTAGAGAAACAAAAGAAAAGGCAGAGAAGCATAAACTAGAAGTTAAAATAAATAAACATCAGTTCTAGGTAGGCTTATTTATGAACACAAAGCTATATCTAAGCCAATACATTTCTTTTTTATATAAAATAGCTAGAGCCACCAAGATGATAAGCATATTAATCATCTGATACAGGGTTAAACATGTCCTGGTCTAAACAATTTAACCTCTAGTTTTCTATCCTCTTTCATGACACTCCATGGACTAATTTTTATTATTTTAACATTTATTAAATTGACATGCTAATCCAAACACATCTGATTCTGAGTTCTTACAAACTATGTAACATATTATACATAATATTCATGCTATTTCATGCAATCAAATATATTTTACTTTTTCCCATTCACCTGATTGATTGAACATTTCATGGTGCTATTACAGTTTTCATTATTATCATTTTTTATTATGATATAAAATACAAAGAACTGAGTTGGCACAATGCTGGAAGGGTGACCAAATGCCAACAAACAGCTTGATAATCCAAAAGGTTCTGGACTGCGCAGAAATGGATGTACTTACCCAAAAACTAAAGGATGAGGTAGACTCAAATTATAGTACAGTTTGGGAAAAATGGTACAATTGGATTAAGGATAAAAACCAGGGAATAAAGAGATAAGGAATGGAAAAAATAAAGTGGTTAGATTAAGAGAATTTACCAGAAACAGGAAATGAATATTAGAAAAATTGTTTTTGAGAAAAGAACACACCGTCTAATTGATTAGAAATATATATGTTTATTTGATCTGTTTTTCATATTGATTTTGTTTGCAATGAAATGTCTTACATTATGCATTGTATATACTTTTTTAAATCTTTAATAAGGTTTATTTTTAAAATTTAAAAAAAAATACAAAGAAGAAAAGAAAAATTGAAATTAAGGGGGGGAAAGGAAACTGGGGAAAGGGAGTGTGGAAGGGCAAGAGAAAAAGAAAAAAAGTGGGACATTGACTTCCAGCTCTTCCTAGCACAGTACAAGATAAACACACTCCAACCTCAACTTTTTGCCTTTATACATTAATATATAACTAGCCATTTCTATAACACCAAATATTTCTAATCAACAAAACCAAGATCAAAGTTTCATTTTTTTTTCACAAGCACACATTCCAGAAGCGATGTCCAAATAAGAACATATTTTTCTCTTTAAATAAAGTAATCAAGTTAAACATTCCTGCTTTATCTTCCTTGCTAAGGAAATAACTGTAATGACCTACTACATATTGACTTTACAGAAGGTAATGTAGAAAAGGCACTACGAAACCTAAAACCATCCCTATCTATTGGCCCCGATGGATTATGCACATACTTCTTTAAAAAGCTGTCCTCTGCCATAGCAGAACCCCTAAGCATTATATATGAGATATCATTCAGACCAGCTCCTTACCAAACCTATGGTCCTTAGCTATGGTCATCCCTATTTTCAAAAAAGGTGACCCCAGCCTGGTTGAAAACTACAGACCAATCTCACTGTGTTGTGTCATGTGCAAGGTCATGGAATCAATCATTAACCAATTCATCACTCTCCACTTAGAGTCAA
This sequence comes from Naja naja, assembly GCA_009733165.1. Lineage (NCBI taxonomy): Eukaryota > Metazoa > Chordata > Lepidosauria > Squamata > Elapidae > Naja > Naja naja. Next base: position 115,681,868 of record CM019148.1, on the reverse strand, counting down.
ACAACCTACTCTCCAAAAACAATTTGGTTTCAGGAAAAAATTGTCCTGCAATCTACAACTCCTACACTGCAAAAACATAGACTTCTGCAAAGCCTTTGATTCAGTGGTACACAACAAACTACTGTTAAAACTAAACTTTAACGGCATTTCCAGATCCCTCCATAAGTGGATTACTGCATTCCTGTCAAACAGGCAACAAATAGTAAAAATAGGGAGCGCTATATCAAACCCTGCTCCAGTTAACAGCGGTGTCTCCCAAGGCAGCGTTCTAGGACCCACACTATTTGTACTCTATATAAATGACCTTTGCGATCACCTTATAAGCAACTGCATCCTCTTTGCAGATGATGTAAAACTATTCAACATCATTGACAATGCTACTATCCTTCAAAGCAACCTTGATTATGTGTCTGAATAGTCAAACACCTGGCAACTCCAAATCTCAACCAACAAATGCTCTGACCTACACATTGGTAAAATCAGTACACCAAATACAAACTAGGCGGATATGACCTCGATGATGATCCTCACTCTGTCAAGGACCTTGGAGTTCTCATATCAAATGACCTAATCGCCAGAGCTCACTGTAACAGCATTGCCAAAAAGGCATTAAGAGTTGTAAATCTAATCTTACGAAGCTTCTCCTCCAGAAATATCGAATTACTAACTACAGCATACAAAACTTTTGCCAGACCAATACTCGAATACAGCTCATCAGTCTGGAATCCGCACTGCATATCAGACATTAATACAATCGAGCGAGTCCAGAAGTATTTCACAAGAAGACTACAATACTCCTCTGCTCACAACAGAATACCCTATATCACCAGGCTTGAGATTTTGGGTTTGGACAACCTTGAACTACACGGCCTATGGTTAGACTTAAGCGTAGCACACAAAATTATCTGCTACAATGTCCTACCAGTCAATGACTACTTCAGCTTCAACCACAACAATACAAGAGCGCACAACAGATTCAAGCTCAATGTAAACTGCTTCAAACTTGATTGCAGAAAGTATGACTTCGGCAACAGAGTGGTCAATGCCTGGAATGCACTACCTGACTCTGTTGTTATATCCTCTAACCCCCACTCCTTTAACCTCAAATTAACCACTATGGACCTCACCGCATTCCTAAGAGGTCTGTAAGGGGCATGCATAAGTGTACCATCATGCCTACCATCCCTGTCCTATTGTCCCCATTTATTCATACCTATTTCTTGTATTCTTACTCATGCTTATACTTATATCTATTATCTTGTAAGCAATTGACAAATAAATAAATTCAGACTTGAGTCTAATTTAAATTTAAATCAAAGTCTAATTTAAATCAAAGCAGCTCCATTATATAACCATCTAGCTTCTACTTTCATGCAGCCAGTGAAGAGAAACCAACAAGTTCTCTGGATAATACGTTCCCCATCAAATTGTTATTTCTGTTTTTGCCCACATATATGTACATAGAAAAGGGGGAAGGGTAAAGTCTGCCTTCCTGTAACTTCAATTAATTATATTGTATCTTATATTGCATTACTGAGCAAGAATAGATCTTGACTTTCTTATATGCAAAATGTTTTTCAGGTACATAATGAAGAATACAATGCTATCTAGGGATGTTCTTCAACTGCATCTATTCTGGAAGATTTACAGTACTTCCTGAAAACCACTGAACTACTTCTATGAAAGCCAAATTGGCACATTCTGGAAGAATAAAGGATTTCTCCAGGGAACACAAGAATGTTCAACTTCAGTAATTTTGCACAAAATGTATTCTATACCCCTCAGTCTCATTTTGTCAAAGGTTAACATATCCGGTTCTTTCAATCTCTCTTCATCACTATCATTCCTTTTTTTTCCCAAAAAGTTTTTTATTTTTATCTTTTACAAACATCTCTTTTAGTGAACAGTGCAATTCCAGATTTTTACATTTCCATACAAACATGACCCTAATTACATATCTTACATATTCATTTTCTTATCATATCATGACATTTTCCATTTTCTATAAATTTTCACAAAAATTCTTATGTTTTTCACATTTATTTTATCCATTTTTAATTCATATCTTAACTTATTCTGTTTTTCTTTAATTATATTCTTATCTTCTTTTTATAATATCTTAAAATTCTTATTTCTTAATCTATTTTCATTATACTTGTATACTTTTACCTGTCATATTTTATCTGTCACATATTTTTTTCATTATTCAGTAATTTCCATCTTAATTTTAATAATTCAACATTTCCCCTTTAGTTGCCTGTTTGAGTGCACTACCCTTTTATCTTATACATCATTCAGTTTACTCCCCTTTAACTCATATTAAACATTACCATAATATAATCATTTTAGTTATCACCTAGGTACTCCATATCACATATACATTTTAGGTTAGATTCTACATGGTATTCTTTTCTTTATTCTAAGACATTTGTTTTTCTAGTACATTGATCTTTTCAGCTAATTGTAGAAACTGATATTTGTCTTTTTAATACAATTCTCATAGTTCATTTTAACTACATTTTAATTTCATTTAATGCAATTAACATTCTTATAATAGTCCAATCTCTACATGTATTGCAGTTAATTTAACAATAATTCTTAAAAAATAATCAAATAGAAAAAAACATCAGTTCAAAACATTCCATTTTTTACAACCTATATTTTTATACCACTTTATGCATTACCTTGTAGTAATTCTCTGATTACCCATTATCTCTAGGTCTTCTAGCTATACAGTTTCTTTTCATTTTTTGGGGCTTTCTATATCCCCTTTTTTTCCTGGTCCTTCCCTTATTAGTCTTTTCCTTTATTTTTCCCCTCCATTTCTGACTCTAGTTTTTATCCCCCTCCCTCTTTTGAACTTTCTCCTGTAATTTACTTTTCTGCTGTTTCCTTTTTCTTTGTTTGACTTTCCAAATAATTACTTCTTAATTGTCCCCACAAACCTCCAGATTTTATTTTCCATGCTTTTTTCCCCCTGCTTCAATGTTCGTTGTGTCATTTGTTCATTGAGGCTGGCCTCTTCTTTAATCAGCTCCTCCCCTTCTGGTTCTCCTTGTTCATCTTTGTTCTCCAATGATGCCATTTCTAGCATTCATATAGCAATACTGCACAATTCCACTTTTCTCCATATCATTTCTCTTATACTTCTTAAGTCCGATTTTATTTCCAAACAGTATTCTGTCAATTTTGTGCACCTCTTTTAATTTTTTTTACCTTTTTCTTCAGTATTTAAGTTCAGTCCAGTTGTCCAGTAGTTAGTTTAAACCAGCTTCTAATCATCCACTTCTGTTAAGTCCTGTTTCAATTTTCCAGGGTCAAAATAGTCCGATGGTCATGTATATTTTATTGTTAAGTTTCTTCTGTTAAGTTTTAATTTTTCCTAAAGTCACCTAGTATTCCCAGGGTCCAGGGTTCTTTCTTTTTCCTTTATAGCATGCTAGTTTCATTTATCAGGGTTTCTATCTTATTGTTTCAAGGCTCCTCTTACAAGTTCCAATTTGTAAAGAACCAAACACTTTTTAAAGAGAAATTTTTCTTTTACCATTAGGTGGCGCTCTCTGTTATGTCCATGTTCCACCTTTTCTTTTCACTTTCCTTTCCCTTTTAGGGCTTTTAAGTCTAAAAAATCCAATAAATCTAATTATTGTATTTTTTTTCTTTTTGGCACATTCAAGTTCAGCTTTTAGTATGCCTATTTAGTGCCAATTATATAATTTAGTGTAATCCAATTAACACAGATATCTTCTTCTAGTTTCCTTTTTCAATTTAATTCTTTTTACAGTTCAAAGCCACTTTCACTTATGTCCTAATTTTTTTTTTCACTCCCTCTGGTCACCACTTTTCTGATCCTTTTTTTTAAAAAGTCTCTTTAAAGTTTTAAATCCGGAGTAGTTTATGTTCAGATTTTGCACTTGATTTGCCTGGTCTCCACACTGTCCATTTCTTCACGGCTCCTGCATGGTCTTTGTCCCGGATAGCTCTCCTTTTTCAGGGTGGCCATATTTTGCCATCGTTGCAGCCTGTCTTTGGGGGGAGTTTGCCCAGCCAAGGAGGGGAGATGAGGCTTCCCTCGACCCAACAGGTAGTCTCCCCTTTCTTCCCCACTCCTCCAAGGTGGTTCTAGCCACGTTTGGAGCCCTCTAACAGGAACAACACAGATCAAAGCCACACACGATCACGGTATTTGGTCCGTCCTCAAAGGGAATGCTACCGGATGTCCCATCACTATCATTCTTGTTGCCATTCTCTGAACCTTTTCCAGTTTGTCTAACAACTCTAAAAGCATGATGCCTATAGTTGTGCAGTATGTGATAAAATTGATCTAATACTTCCTGTGATACTGAATCAGCCTAAAATTGTAGATTTTCCACATCACATTGTGCCTCATAATCAGTTTGCTAGCAACTTTTATTGCAAGAACTATTTCACAAATCTATTACTAAACAAGGTATCCCCCATCCTCCATCCAGTACTTTAATTTCTATTTCCTGAACAGAGATTTCAAGAACCCTTTGAATTTTATTTTTGCATACAGGATATTTTGCTATCCTACCCAATTTGCATTATGTGCTAATTTCCTTATTCCACAACATTCATACAAATGTTGAAGAATATAAATCTTAAGTTATAAGGACCAAATCTGGCCATGGTATGAACCAGGGATTCCCAAGATAGAGATTATTACTACATATGATATCTCAGCTGCTCATAACTATCAAGTGAACCATCAAGTATTGCTTAACATAGAAAGATAGGACAAAAAAGTCAAAAATTAACCTTTAGAGCGGAGACATATGAGTGGTCTGCAATGAGCCATCAGCTTCATTCTTGTTTCCAATAAATATCTTAATCCAGCCAAGTCCTGTCTAAGAATTGTCTGTCAAGAACTGAATAAAAGTGAAATATTTAGACAGTTATGATTCATTGCCAAGTCCTGGTATGAAGCCATGCACAAGTTATCTTTTGTGGTGTCTCCCTGTCATAGTCTAATGTGGTTCTTTTTGAACTGGAGTGTGTTTTGCTTTGCAAGGTTGGCAGTTGTTTAGGAAACAAGAGAGTAGAGGCTTGTATGGTTTTTTTTTCACTATTTACAATGAATTTATTTTCTACAAGTATTTGCAAAACACAGCCCCAGTGTTCACCCTGTATCATGCTTCCTCCTACATCTCCCAGAGACTAACCCTCTCTATCTCTCTTGCTTGCTTTGTCTCTATCGCTTTCCTTTCTGGGTTTATGAGGTGAAAATGAAAAAAAGGAATAGGATGGATTCTGTGTGGTGGCACAGTGATTAGAATGCAGTACTGCAGGCTAACTCACTGCTCACTCCAGGAGTTTGATCCTGACCGGCTCAAGGTTGACTCAGTCTTGCATCCTTCTCAGGTTAGTAAAATGAAAATCTGGGTTGTTGGAGGCAATATATAAATTGCTTAGAGAGGGCTGCAAAGCATTATGAAGTGGTACATAAGCCTAAGTGCTATTACTATTTACTGTAGTGTGCTCAGATGGCTTGACTTTCTCTTGTATCTGCTCAGCCTTCTGCTTCATCATCAGGCAAAAAACCTCAGTGTATTCCATCTAATCCATTCTTATCTACAAGTAGTTGGCTAACCATGAGGTACTCGGTCAAACACTTTGATAATGAAAATACATTATGCCATTTCCTCAGTCTATAATAAAATGAATCAGTAGAAGAGAAGGAGAAACAGAAAGCAACAGAGACAGAGAGTCAAGCAAGACTTCTTCCTGATAAATCCATGGTAGTGTCCCATAATCACCATATTGTTTCAAGGTAGTGCCTATCTGCAACCTATTGTTAATTTTCTAATTTTAGAATGTGTCTGTATCAGTATCAGTTTGATTGGTATGTAATTGATCTTCTTCTCTTTTGCCAAATTTCAGGTTTTTATTTTACTAGGATTTCTCATGGATAACACATAAAGCTCAGCCAGATGACCAGCAGATTCCTTTATTACTCTAGAAAAGCAACTCATCTCATGCTGAAGATTTAAATTCCTTGACAATTATAAAATATATATATTACCTGACTATGTTACTCTCAATCTCAAGATCCAGTTGTACCTCTGTTCTTCACAGCTATCTAATGAATATACAGGTATGCCCTCTAGTTAAATGAAACTGAGGCAAATAACAAATGAGTAGCTCTACTTTTTCATTGTTACATTTTGCTGTATTTATAGAGCAATTAGTATAATGATTCTTTTCTCTTTCCTTTCCTTTCAACATTCCTAAGAAAACCTTTTCTATATTTGTTTTGTTACATTCCTCACCAACTGCACCTCATTTCAAACCTTAGCTTATTCCTAACCTGTCCTTTATACTTCTTGCATGTGTCCTTTTTTGTCTTCATTAAGATTTTTTGTGAATCCATCTTTTTTTTCTCAGCTGGAATTCTGAGCGAATGTGTTTTTAGAATCTTCTTTATTGGGTTTCCCATCCATCTTGAACACCTTTTCCCATTAGCTTCCCCTGCCATGGAATCCTACTTTATCTTTGGATCTAACTTTATTAAAAATTATTTTTGGAGACTACACTGCTCATATGGCTACTGTCAGTTTTAGTTTCCCTTAACATTAATACAACCAGCTGTATCTCCTCACTTCCCCCAAAAATTGTGTCTCTGTGTTTGTGTGTTCAGTGTTCAGTATGAAGCTAAAATTGTGCTTCTATCTCTGCTCAACACAAATTTGGAAGTGGTGAATATGATTTTTGAAAGACTCCTTTGTTTAGTGTTACTGAGCATGCATGATGCTTTTACATCCATGAGAAGAATTTTGACTAATCTGATAATAAGGTCTTTGATCTTTTGTTTTCTTTTAAAGGGTGAAGGGTGGCAGCAACAGAGTTTGAATTGGAAGCTTCCTTTCTATTTTCTTACAATGATCCCTTAGATAAACAATTCAGTCTCCACCATTCTGTAATTCCTAGAGGATCAGATTACTTGGCTTTGGTTTTTAAAATATGTTTATATTAATTTAAATGCTTCTAAATTGTTACTGAATTCCAAAAACTAGAATTCACTGAGTTATTTTTGGTTGGCCCATATTCATTCAAAATGATGATGATAGTCATCATCATCATTCATCACCATGACCACTACCATCAATATTACCACCACCATCATCATCAATCATCATAATCAACTATTCCTTCAAATATTTATGTTCATGCCTACTGAGAACATTGTTCTCAATGATTTCCACAGATATAGACACTTTTTCTATATGTGCAGACTTCTTCCTGCATATCCAGCAGTTTTTTTCATTTGTATCCATTAGTCCTGTGGTCCATTAGTCTTCATTGCTTTCTTATCTATCAGGAAAAAAGAGTAGATTACCTCATTACTGTTCAAACATTATCTGTATCTTCAATTAATGTTCTTAAAATAATTACATCTGTTGTGTTCAAGTTCTAATTAAAACAAATTACAAAAACTAGAAATCAAACAACATACACTTGTGATAGATTTCTGGGTGAGAACAACATGATATGTTTCCATTAATGCTAAGCAATCAAAGCATTGGTGATGGAGATCTGTAAGAATGTGTGAGATTTACAAACATACTGTATTTACTAGTGTAATTTTATAGTCTAAGCTTCCACACATCACTATATGAAAGGCTATTATATATTTGGCACATACTAATAATGAAAGTGGTAAAGATACAAAATTGGGTGGAATAGCAAAATCTAGCCAGGAGAGAAATACTTCAAAGAGACTGCAAGAGATTAGAAGCACTGTCAAGGAATAGCCAAGAAATTCAACTTCAAAGAAATACACAGGAATATTAAATCTGTCCATGGGAGGGAAGAATGTGTTCAGAGCTATTTAGATAATTGGCATTTTTTATAGACAGACTAAATAGTAAATTATGATTTGATTTTTCAGACATGCCAGGGATTTGGCAATGTCTAAAATTTCAGGTTAATTGAGAAACAAATCTTGCATTTAACTTCGAGATAGGGTGTTTCCTGCTAGCCAAGTCCTCTGAAAATAAATACCTGACAACAATATAAATATCATGTGGCTACAGGATATTCTGACATACAGTGGTTACAACTTGAGTGAAAAATCCTCTATTCTCTCCTTCCTGTTTTCACTACCACCAATAAATATTAAGATTACTTAATTTGATTCATAGATATCCAATTCACAGACCACTACTCCAATGTTCGATATTGTCATGACCCTGAATATTACTATGGAAAAAAATTGTTTTTTAAAAAAATAACAGTAGTAAAAACAACTTTAATATTGTTACACTGGTAAATAATTCCATGAAATTTGTAGCAGTCATAGCTGCTATAGTGGGAAATGTGTCTGTCAAATATCAGACAGAAAGACTAAGGGTGCTCCAAATGAGAGGACATGTCCATAAGGCAAGATTATGCCTCCCCCTGACTAAACAAAGTTGGTTCTTGGGCTTTGAGGCAAAAAGTATAAGGGATTAACTTCATATAATAAATTGGAAGCTAGCAAATGTCACTAATTTATTCATGGGCTAACTAACAACATTCACAAACACATTCACACTGCCACTTAAAAGAAGGGACATAGGAACAGTAGAATGAACGGTAAAAATATGTACCATAAGCCAAATCCATGACCAGTTTCCAAGTCACTATAACCAAAACAATCAGTTGCAATCATTCTAAAGGTTACTGTGATCTGGAAACAGATCCGCTGAAGCTTGCATCTGATGCTACTCTATTGTCACTTCTTCTGTACGGTGCTTCAGTTTAGTTTGTTCTTTTGTTGTGTTTTCCCATCTCCCTGCCTCAGTTGTCTTACTACTATTATTTACATTATAACAAAATCCCAGACAAAGGTTGGGTGTGTTCACTCTCAACATACTTGCTGTTGGAATGCAACAGGCTCAAGTCTGCCTATTCTACACTGGGTAAATTAACATATGCTCCAAATCACCTTGGGCTGCCTTATGCTCTGGCTTTGATCAAATCTGATGGACCTTCCAGTATTAATGAGAATGCATACCTGACATTGCACACAGCATCTTAGCCTCATTAGGTTCCTCCACAGTCCCAAGTCTAAGTAACTCATGATAAAGTGACAATGACATCTTTCATAACCTTTCTTAGATCATTATTTTTTTCCTTCATTCTGACCTGACAAGGAATCAAGCCAAATAGGAGCTAAGTCACAAGGCAGCTCTGACTGATGCGCTGAATTGAGAAGAAGTATATACAAGTTGCTCAAAGGCAAATATAATGCAAGATTGTTGTCAGCATGTTCCTGTCCAGGTTTTGTTTTTTTTTTAAATTTCTTTTCTTTGTAACTTTGGAGAGGATTTTCTTAGCAGATAATGAACCAGAAGGATTGGGTTCCATTTTCCTTTCTCCACCTGCCTTTTAAAAGGAGAGCTGATGTTGATGACATGAATGCTGTGATGTGACTTTTTAAGGTGCTGGATCAGGACTTGGAAATCTTGGAGAGTCACTTCATCCCCCACCATGTATCTGAAGAAAATGGGTTTCTAGCCAGCAACAATTCTTTAATTTCAAGAATTTTAATATGTTCAATATGAAAAGAAGGATTGGTGATTGGTGAAAAGTATGACTTTCCTATGAACATGGAATATGGGTCGGTGTACATTCACTCCATCGTACTGTATTTGTTAGGAAGACAGTATTCTAGGCTTAAATTTTGGAAAGGATTAAAAATAAGACTTCCATTAAGTAACCACATTATATGGCATTAGGTAGAATATTTTAGGGGTACATTTGAAGTGAAAACCATTCATTGAAGAATGAATTGGTTCATTGACAGCACTGGAGGCAAAGGCAGGCTTCCAGAAGGATGGGATTATAATTCTTCTTTATAAACATATAAAAATTGAGCTTTGGTGGCTCAGGCTGTTAAATGCCTGCTCTTAAGATCCAGCTGTCTACAATTACTGTAGGCTCGAATCCCACCAGGCTCAAGGTTGACTCAGCCTTCCATCCTCTCGGGGTAGGTAAATTGAGGACCCAAGATTGTTGGGGGCAATTAGCTGACCTTGTAAAAATGCCGCTTAGGAATAAGCAGGCATATACAATGGAATGAAGGCTATTGCTGAGCGCATTGGGTTGTGCTCCAAAAATTGTAAGCCACCCTGAGTCTTCGGAGAAGGGCGGCATATAAATGTAATTTAAAAAAAAATTACAGCATACATGTGATTATATGCAGCAACCACATATTTCAATAGAGATGGAGGAGGAGGGGAGGAGGAGGAGGAGGAGGAGGAGGAGGAGGAGGAGGAGGAGGAAGAAGAAGAAGAAGAAGAAGAAGAAGAAGAAGAAGAAGAAGAAGAAGAAGAAGAAGAAGATTTAAACTTATTTCCTGCCCAACTCCCAATGACTCTGGGTAGCTGAAAATAATGAAATTAAAATACAAAAATGGAAAGAATGAAGTGTGTCTTATTTTCTCTCCCTCACCTGGGTGCAGAACTAGGTGTCTAGCACTCTTTTGAATAACAGCAGAATGGAGGCCATCCAGATCTCAATGAAAACCTAATTCTAGAGGGGAAGCCCTACTAGAGAAAAAGCATACTTCTGGGATGCTGATAGATGACATTTTTAATCAAAGGAATACAGAGTATGTCAGTACTATAAGACTAAAGTGGTCAGGCAGGTACTATGAGATACAGATCTGTAGAAATAGAAATAGATATATGTGCCTAGTGCCTGGTGAAATGTGCCTAGTGAAATCAGTGGAACCATTAGTTCAGAGGGAATAGGGGAGGACTGAAAATACAATGGAGTTTTGAAAAAACAAACAAGTAGTTATTCCATGTACATCTGGGTTTTTCCCCCTGTTTTACTTTCTTTTGCTAGCCTTACAGGTAAACCTTGAGTTACAATGGCAATTGGGACCAGGAATTCCATCATTAAGCAATGTGCTTGTAAGTTGAAAAATCAGATAACCATGTCATTTAGTGCCACTTAGTGATGGCAGTTCCAGCAGCTTCCATTGCTGTTGTTAATGAGGGCCATGCGGGTTATTAAACAAGGACCTCAAGGGATTATAATTTCCAAGTTCCTTTTGACTTTCTCAATGACTTTGCTTGCAGAAGGCCAGCAGGAAACATTAGAAATCACAATTATGTGTCTGCAACTCACTGCAAGTCATACTCACAAGCCAGGCATAGAGTATCTAGATTACTAATGTGTGATTGAAGGATGTTACAACAGCCAGAATTCCAAGGAGTCCCTATAAGTCCCCTTATTCAGTATCTTTGTAACTTTGAAAAGTCACTGGACAAAGGGTTGTAACATGAGCATTATCTTTAATAGCCTTCTTAGACCTTCTGAATATCCTCTGGCTAAGCTTACAGTACAGTTTTCCTAAGAAAGTGTTTTTGTAACAGGGTAGTTGCCTTTGGTACTGAATACCTGAACATGGGCTTTGTTTTCTCTGGGAGTAGGGGCCATAAGTAGGGCCCACAAAATCTCCTAGAAAATTCATTGCTGTTTCTGGCACAGAAAGTTTTTGTACCCAATTTCTCCAATATACAGCATTTTAAATGTAAATCTCCCCAAAATTCCTTTTCAGTGTACATTTCCTGATGTTCTCCCACTTTGATGGGCTGCCCCCAAATGTTGTCAGATTGTACCTTTAAATGGATGATATAAGTGCACTCTTGCTTAGATATTTCATCACATGCTCCTCATTTGCTGTATGTCAGATGGCAAGATTGAGAAAGAGGAAAAGAGAGCCAAAGTAATGGATAGCATTCTCTAGTACATTTTTCTGGAAATATGGATTTTGATTAAAAAGAAAAGGAAGGATAGCCTTTTCACCTCCTAAGGCATAATTTCTGCTTAAATGAATAGAGCAAATGGAACTTTATCTCTAGAAGAAATCTCATTATATCATAGAGTGAATTTTCAGCAGAACCTAATCAGGAATTACATCCATGAAGTCAAAATGATAGATTAAAAGAGAGCTAGGGAATTATATTTGATACTTTCTATAACACAGTTTTTCAGGGAAAAAAGCCTATAAAAATAAATTAAACATAAAGTTTTCCTTAAGTTGAGCCAATTGCCACATCCATATTGTTTTCTTGGCAAATCAGGAATAATTATTGACTGACTTTTGTTCCCCACCAACCACCCCAAATTTCCAATTTAGTTCACAGCCATGAAATTTTCTGGTGATTGCCAATTTCAGCATTAATTATCTTAGCTGATCTAAGCTGAAGCTAAGTTGGTTTGGTTTGGTACAGCTGTCTCAATGCCACACAATAGTGGATAACTAGAAAGCAATCTGAAAAGCCAAATAAACTGAATTTTGGAGAAGAGCAGACACAGATGGTCCATGGTCTACTCATAAATCTATTTGAAAGGTCAGCTGGCTTTCTTTTCCTTCGAATTGCCTTAGAAAAAAAGTACCAATGCTAGATGACTAGAATTCTACATGTTTATTGGAACATTTTGTCTAAACACTCCCTGTCATTAGATTTAAGTAAAGTTCAGAAGTTTTGTTTTCATTCAGATGGCAAGTGAAAAGATGCAGGATAGTTACTAGGAACTTATGTACATTTTGCAAAATATTATACAGGTAGTCCTGACCATAATTGAGCACGCAATTTCAGTCATAAATTGTGATGGTGACAAAGTAGATCCCAATGTGACTATGCCCAATTTTATGACTTTTTTTGAGAATGGTTGTAAAGTGAGCACTGTGGTCATTAAGCAAATCCATTGTTCACTATGGGAAAATTTTTCTGGAAACCAGGAGTTAAAGCCACTTTTGGTCAAAAATATTATAAATCACTGTCATGTGAAGACAGGGCACTGCAAATTATCATAAATATTGGCCAGTTGCTGAGCACCCAAAATATAGTCACATGACCAAGTTGGAGAGACGGGAGGGTCAGGATGTCAGACTTTCAAAACCAGGTTGTAAGTTCCAGTTTCAGGGTTCTGTCATAACTTCAAACAGTCACTAAGCAACCAGTGATAAGTTGAGGACTAGGGGTAAGTTTGTCCTAGAAAAAAAAAATCTTAAGTAGAACATTTCATCCAGTTTAGCAGTCTCTTACAATACAAGAGGATCCACACGATCAAATACACCTATACCTTAAAAATAACTCTACACATAGAACTTTAATAATCTCCAAGACCTACATTTTTATTACTCTCAGGTCAATCAACACATTTTAGCATTTTTCTTATTATTATTCCAATTGCTGTTGTTGCTGCTGATGGTGCTATTAAAAGGTTAATTAGCAAATAGGAACAAAGTTACAAACACAGCAGTTCTTCTGAGAGAACAAGGGCTGACCAACTAGAAAGGTATCTTCTTGGGATTTTGTATAAGGGCAAATTATAATGAGATGGAACTGTTGCTTTAGATCTTCATAGATTTCGCAGACTAATTTTACAAGCCGATCACAAAAATTGTGTTGTGCCAAAAGCCACGCATTTTTCTCCATCAATGAGATGGACAAGGAGGAAGAGCAAAAGAAGGAAACACTGATGATTGATTAATTGATTTGCAGCCCACTTTTCATTGAAGAATTTAAGGTTGGTACACAGAACATTCTCCTCTTATCTTTCTCTACAACAGAAATCGTATGAGGAAGGCTGGCATCAGAGAGAGCAGTTGCCCCGAAGTCACCCAGTGAACTTCTGTAGCTGAAAGTGGACTAGAATTTGGATTCCTCACTGCTGGTCCATCACATCTGGTCCATCACATCAACCACTCCATCATTAACCACACTGACTCTCAGTTATGAAGATATTGTCCCACCAACATTTGGCTCTGTCTCACTACTATTATTGTACACAATCACTAAAAGATTCACTCCCATGAGAATGTATCCTTCAACAGAAAAAAAGTGTTTTACAATCTTATGGAGAATGTGTACTGGGTGTGTGTGCATGTACACCCTTGTACTGAAGGATTTCTTCATTTTATTTTGTGATAACTAAACAATTGGTTGTAACCATGCTAAATGAATTTATACAGGACAATACATGGACTTAAACATATGGTGTCAATCTTCTTTTAAAAAAAAACAGCAACCAGTTATTCCTGAGTTAATAGTGGTTCTTGGAAGCCTTGAGTACTTTTTGAAATCACTAAAGGAATAAATACTGAAACATTAGTTATATATTCCTTCAACACGCCAAAAGAGCAACTTTGCTAAAAGCATTCCATGGTTAGATGAAAGAACATATGGGTCTCTTTAAATACATTATGCTTCATTATCATATGTATGTTCTTATTCTGTTGTCTCACTGTTTTTGCATTTTTATACACACACACATGCACACTCATACAAACTACATCTGTTTTTACATATAACAGGACTATTTTGCACTCCATCCTTAAGCTGCTAGACCAGGGTTGTCAATCTGGCAGCCCATGGGCCAGATGCATCACGCGCAGGCCACACCCACCTCAGCTCTGCAAATGGAAAAAATGTCACGAAACGTCACATGTTGGCAATGTGGCACAGCGCTAAACTGTCTTGTTTAAACTGGTTAAGGGTAAATTAGTAAAATCCATTTCCCAATTTTAACACTGTTCTTTATTTTAGCTAAAATGATGAACCCAATGTTCTGTTTGGAGTGCATTCACCACAGATTTTGGTGAATTTCATTCTACTGTATTTTATCACCACAGGTATTGACTTACAACCACAACTTAGCCCAAAATTTCCATTGCTAATCAAGACAGGTAAGTGAATTTTGCCCCATTTTATGACTTTTCTTGCCATAGCTGCTAAGGGAATCACTGCAGTAGTTCAGTTAGTAGCATGGTGAATCTAGCTTCCCCATTGCCTTTGCTTGTCAGAAGGTCACAAAAGGTGATCACATGACCTTGGAATGCTACAACCATCATAAATACTTGCCTGTTGCTAAGCATACAAATTCTGATCACATGATCATGGGAATGTTGCAACTACCATAAGTGTGAAAAACAATCATAAGTCATCTTTTTCAGTGCCATTGTTACCTCAAATGGTCACTAAATGAATGGTGGTAAGTGTCAGCATTCCAGAAAACCTCAACTCCAACAAATAACTCTGAGACAGACATCCTCTCCAATATTCCTTTTATTGAGTAGTAAACTAGCACATCTGGGAAATCCTGAATCTGAAAGTTTCAGGTTTCCTTGCAATAAGTAAAAAATTACAAATCTGCCCCCTACATCCCTCATGGCATCACATGCCTCAATCACCATCTGTCCCAACTTGAGATGT
This sequence comes from Naja naja, assembly GCA_009733165.1. Taxonomy (NCBI): domain Eukaryota; kingdom Metazoa; phylum Chordata; class Lepidosauria; order Squamata; family Elapidae; genus Naja; species Naja naja. The sequence continues at coordinate 115,666,632 of CM019148.1, read as the reverse complement.
CCCCTCAAACAGGTGCAGAAATAGCATGATCTTGATTTAGAAGAAGAATGCTATTATGTCTAACCACATACACTGCAAGAAATTCCCCCCTCCCATTTTCCCAGGCTCAAGAATGTGGCATTTTGGAAGTGTCTGGTGGCAATCTGGCTTCCAAAGCTGACAGTAAGTTGAGGACTACTGTAATGGGGCAGGTTAAAAGATACAGAAAATAGCACAGCTGTTTTTCCCTTCACTTGTTTGTTGAAAAAATGACCCATGCTCATATTGAAGGAAGCTGGCACCCACTCAGCTCTTAGCTTCAAATGTGCTTTTGACACACATCTTGTATCCAATTTTCCCTAATCAGTTCAGTTTCCTATTTTTCTTCCTACTTTTTATTTTCTTCACTTTCTATTTTTTCTTTTTCTCTTTTCTAGTTTGTATTAGTTTTTATTGTTCCAATTGTAATTTTCAATAAAACTATTTAATAAAAAACATAGTGATCAGTCCTGAACCTGCTATTTCAGGTCTTTCCACTGCAGAAATTGAATCTATATATATATCATTCATTGAAGGAAAAAATTATATAAGTAATTGATGAAACTCCATTTTAACAAGGTGCAAGCCAATTATAAGCTAACTGGATTTATAATGTATTATTTCTCTGTAACATTTTCTGAGGGAACCCAGTTGGCAGTGAAGAAATACACTTTTTTGTTATATCGGTTCATTTCAGTAAAGCCTTTTTCCTCGGCCGTGTACCAAGCATATCTACTTCCATCTTTCCTTGCCAAATTGTCCAAAGGCAACTTCAATTTCTGTAACTTCATAAGCTTGTCTTCCATAAAAAGACTTTGCTGTGTTGTTTTCTTACACAGAAAGTAATTGTCTGAAATGATAAACCCTGGAGGTTATATGTTGTTTGTTTATTCATTTTTCATCTAGAGCAAAAAGGAAGAAAAGGAAAAAATGGAGTAATAGCTACCAGGCAGTTGCTATTGAAAACAAAAGGCATTGGAAATTGTTAAAAGGATAAAATGAGTAGAACAGATAATGGTAAAGGAAAAGTGGTGCGGTATTGTAATGAATGTCAAGCTTAACTTGTTGTATCACATCACATATTTTGGAGGAGTTATATAATCTTCACTACTTTATTGTTATTTATTCATTCATTACACTTTTTCTCCAGGCAGTTAAAGTGGTGTTGTATGCTCAGCCCACCATTCCTTGCTTTGTTCTCTTGCTTTTCATTCATTCATCTGATGTGAAAGTCTATGTTTATTGCAGATTTTCAATATAGCAGTAATGATGCTCAGGAAGATTATGGGTCATAAGTTTAGAGTTAGAAGCTTGCAAACAACCTCATATTCATTTTTTAAAATAAACTTTATTAGTCTTTTGAATATTTTAAAAATAAAACAAAATAAATATCATGACGTTAACAGGTTTGTGACATCCATCTCGTACATGTCTATCTTTTGTGCATATTTACAAATATATACAATTTTGTGTGAATATATACATTTGATCTATAAGTTGCTTATCTTTAATTCCTTCATTTTCTATCTGTCTTAATTCAATCCAATTATACCATTTCCCCCAAATTCTATAGTATTGAGACTCCTCTTTCTCTTGTACCATTAAAGTCAATTTGTACACTTCAGCACATGCCATTATTTTTTGAATAATCAATTCATCCGATGGTATACAGTTGTGCTTCCAGCATTGAGCATAAGCTATTCTAGCAGCCATTAAGATGTATATTTTTTCCACATTTCTTTTTGAATATCCCTAACAGAAATAGTTCTGGTTCCAATTCTACTTGTTCCTTAAGAATTTCTTGCAGCCATTGTTTAATTTTAAGCCAATATTTCTGAGCTTCTGAATAAGGCCACAACCTCATATTCAAATGGCAAGCAGGGACCACACATGCTGTAGATTAAAATTTCTCACTGACCACTTTAGACAATGTAGAGTTTACATCCCCTACAGGTGAAACTCGAAAAATTAGAATATCGTGCAAAAGTTCATTTATTTCAGTAATGCAACTTAAAAGGTGAAACTAATATATGAAATAGACTCATTACATGCAAAGCAAGATAATTCAAGCAGTGATTTGTCATATTTGTGATGATTATGGCTTACAGCTCATGAAAACCCCAAATCCACAATCTCAGAAAATTAGAATATTGTGAAATGACCTGTAAGCAATAATCATCACAATTATGACAAATCACAGCTTGAATTATCTTGCTTTGTATGCAATGAGTCTATCTCATATATTAATTTCACCTTTTAAGTTGCATTACTGAAATAAATGAACTTTTGCACGATATTATAATTTTTCGAGTTTCATCTGTACTGGCCTGCTTGCCTGGGACTTCCACTTCTTCTCACTTACAACTAGTGGTTTGATTCAGACAGATTGCACCAGTTCAGGAGAACCAGTTGGTTGTTGGAAGAACTCATTAGAGCAGAGAACCGGTTGTTAAATTATTTGAACCCTACCATTGCTTACAACCTACATGGTTCTGGCATTATAATGGCAACTGGGATTGTAGGATTGTTGTTACTAAGTGAAGCAGTCGTATGACATTGTGCTTCATGACAGCATAATTTAGGCAAAGAAAATTCAAATCCTAATTGTCACCATAACCTGAGGGCTAACTATAATGAGTATGCTGAACTGACCCTTGAAAGCAACTGGTAACCACTGTAGGTAACACAGAATGATATATCATAATCTCTTCTTCCCGGCATTATTCCTGTGCTATGGCAGGCTCCATGTTGGGGTGACTAGATGGAGCTGAGCATTTACTGATTGGATACCCTTCCTGACACCAGATGGAGTTCACAGCAGATATTTTTTCTTTGCACTCTAGGTATATCATAATCTAAAACATATTGTTAGCTATCTTCTGTCATGGTTCTTGTTAAGTTTGCATGAAGAGTCAGACGCGAAGAGCTTCAGTGAAGAGTTTATTAAGTGACTACAGCTCGAATGGACCCGACTTGGCTGGGCTACGGCTGCTACTTATAGCCAGCAGCCGTAGTTGCCAGCCAATCAGAGTGCAGGGTTTTCCCACACTTTTTAAACCAATCATATTTGACAATTTACAAGAACAATTCAAACTAAACCAATAACATTCAAACCTACATACATAACACCCCTCCCACTAGGTTCAGTCCATACCAAACCCCAACCTATCTAATGTATTCTTTTAAATAGGTGGGGCTCTTGCGTGTACGTTGAGACCTTTGTGGTTCAGAAGTTTTAACATTCTCACCCAGTGAGAGGGGAAATGTGTCTGCTGACATTTCCCCACTGGGACTTCCTGTGCAAGAAGACCCTGTTTGCTTGTTAGAATCTGGTCTCTCCTCCCAACCCATCTCCAGCCCAATGTCAGCACCCAAGTCAGGTAGTGATGTACAATCTTCCACTTCTAGGGATGGATTTTGGCATTGTGACAGGTTTTGGAATGGTTCCTGGCTCGTCTGATTTTCCTCCTGTTCCATTCCCCTAGAATTGACATCAGGTGAGGGAACTAGAGAGGAACAAGTGTGTTCCTGAGAGAACCTGGATCTAAGTTGATCAATGTGCTCCAGAGGAGTCCATCCTCTGTTTGCTGTATGATTTGAGTTGGTTCACCCACATTTCACCCATAAGAATCACACAGAATGAATGTGCAAACTTTGGAAGTGGAATCTAGTGGTGCGTTGGGTGTAAGTGGGATGAAGGCGGTCAAGGGAAGACCTAAGTTTCCTACCCATCAACAACTCTGCTGGGGATAAGTTATTAGATGGGTTAGGAGTGATGTGCTGAACATTAAGAAGTTTTTCAACTTTCTCAGTGATGTCCCCAGGACCCAGTTGCTGAAGCTTCTCCTTGGTAAAACGTACCATGTTCAGCCCGGCCATTAGCCGAAGGGTGCCCAGGGGCAGTAAGGGCATGTCTGATACCCTGTTGTGCTAAATAGGATTCAAAGAGGTTGGATATAAATTGAGGGCCATTGTCACAGACAAGAACATCTGGTAACCCGTGGGTTACAAAAAGGTTTTTGAGCTGTTTGATGACAGCATCAGTTGTGGTGGATGTCATGGGGATTACCTCTAGCCATTTGGAATATGCATCTACTATAATAAGAAAGGTGTGCCCTCTGGTAGGGCCAGCAAAATCAATGTGAATCCTGGACCACGGGCCCCTAGGACACTCCCATTCCTGTGGGGGCAAGTTGGGAACAAGATGCAACCCAGTTTTCAACCATTTTGTCAATACCTGGCCACCATACATAACTCCTGGCCAATCCCTTCATTCTGACAATACCTGGATGACCCTCATGTAACATTTCCAAAACCTCTTTTTGCAGTTTTGCAGGAATAACCACCCTGTTACCCCACAAAATACATCATCTTAATACAGATAATTCAGTTTGCCTGGACTTAAAAGGTTGAGCCAGGTGAGGTAGATCTTGAAGAGGCCAACCTTTCTTAATCCAGCCTATAACAGGAGCCAATAAAGTGTCTTTGGCAGTCTCTCTGGCAATTTCAGCAGCATGCATTGGAAGCTTGGCAACAGTTTCTAGGAAAAAGGTGTGTGTTTCAGGTTCAAAGTCCTCCTTGTGGCAAGGAAGTGGGCAACGACATGCATCAGCATGTCCAATGTCCGTGCCAGGCTTGTGGATAAGTTTGTATGAATAAGCAGCAAGAAATTCAGTCCACCTCAGCATTCTTGGTGACAGGATAGTAGGTGTAGGTTTGTCTCCTGCCACAATGCCTAACAAAGTTTTGTGATCTGTAACAATGGTAAATGTTCTCCCATACAGATATTCATGAAATTTCTTAATAGCTGCAACAATTGCCAATGCTTCCTTGTCCAATTGGCTGTAATTCCTCTCTGCTTTGGTCAAAGTGAGAGACTAAAATGCAATAGGGGCTTCTCTCCCACTGGGAAGCCTGTGGCTCAAAATCCCCCTCCCCCACTCCAAAAGGGGATGCATCACAAGTCAGTACAACAGGCAAATTCTCAGAGAGCTGTATCAGTACAGCATCAGACGTGATTAGTCTTTTAATACTGTTAAATGCTGATGGTTCCTTCCTCCCCCAGACCCAAACAGACTTCCTGTCAAGTAATCTGTGCAATGGTTCAGCAATGGTTGCCTTCTGAGGTAGGAACATGTGATAAAAGTTAATGGGTCCAAGGAAGGCTTGCAAATCTGTTTTGCATTTAGGTCTAGGGGCTTCTTTGATTGCTTGAACCTTGGCATCGGTAGGGTGGATGCCATGCTTGTCAATCATGTAGCCCAGGAACTCAACCTTGTCAGTTTTAAGAGTGCATTTTTCTTCCTTGACTTTTAACCCAGCTTTCCTGAATCTGGTAAGAACTTCTCTGAGTCTTTCTTGTAACTGAGTGTCATTTTCAGCAGAGATTAACACATCATCAAAGTACTACCCCTGGCAGTCCTTGGAGCATTCTTTCCATAAGACTTTGAAAGATGCCTGGTGCCGCACTTAATCCAAACTGTAACCTTTTACATTTGAAGGCACCTCTATGAGTCACAATGGTTTGGGCCTCTGCAGTGGCATCATCAACTGTTAGTTGTTGATATGCCTGGGCCAGATCCAATTTGGCAAAGACTGTACCCCTGCCAAGTGAATGTAACAGATGATGCACCACTGGAACTGGGTATGCGCTCTGCTGCAACGCATGGTTCAGTGTTCAGAATCCACAGATTCTTACTGACCCATCAGTCTTGACTGGTGTGACTATGGGTGTCTCCCATCTGGAGTGGTCAGTGGGCTCTAAAACCCCTTGAGCTATTAATTTGTCTAATTGTGCATCGATTTTTTCCTTTAAAGCAAATGGGACCCTTCTGGGCTTTAAATGAATTGGGGGCACCCTGGGCTCTAGGTTGAAAGTGATAGGGGTCCCCATATACTTGCCCAATCCTTCGCTGAAGACTTCTGGAAACTCAGACTTCAAGGCCTCCTCCCATTCAGAGTTGCTCACGTGATTGATGCCAGTCACCTCGATGCCTAGTGGCTTGAACCACTCAAGTCCCAGCAAGCTTGGGCGATCCTTGTCCACGATGGTCAGGGGCAAACGTTTGGTGTGACCTTTGAACTTCACGTTGAATTCTCTTGTTCCAACTACTGGAATCTTGTTCCCTTGGTAGTCTTTAAGAGTCAGTGCTTGCTTCTGGAAATGTTTCTTCTGAATGTTGGGAAGTAACCTGTGAATAGTGTCCCATGACACCATAGATAAATAGGAGCCTGAGTCCACTTCCATTTGGCAAGGCCTTCCTTCAATGAATACCTTCACATGTAGTTTTCTGCTTCTTAAGGGTGAAGAATGACCAATGGTGACTGTTTGATGAGTTTCATTCTTCCCATTTGCTTCTGAGTTGCGCCCCATTTTCTCACTGAAGTTGTTGGGCTTGAATTCTTTCTCAGGAAATTTCTTCCTACTAGGTGGAGTTCTGGATGATTTGCAGACTCTTGCTAGGTGACCTCTTTTCTCACAACGTAGGCAGATAGTGTCTAAAAACTTGCATTCAGTGCGGGGGTGCCCCCCACACAGCCTCTGCAATAAAAGTCTTGCCTCTTTCTTCCAAGGTCTTTCCTTTTCTTCTCCATTCTGAGTCTATAAATTCCTTCCTCCACCTCGCTACAGTCTGAATCAGAATCTATTTGCTCGCAATGGGTTGTTGTGGACTTTTCCACATCAGAATGGCTTGAGGCCTTGTTAATTTTCTTCATGGCTGCTGCTGAGGACTTAGTGGCTTCTGCTGAGGAGGCCTCTTCTATGGCCTCCTTCAACGTGATCTTAGGTTTTAATAACAATTTGCTCTGAAGCACCTTGTCTTTGAGGCCTAGGACAAACCGATCGTGCATGGCCTCCTCCAAGCTGTTAAACTCGCATGCACCCTCAATGTCTCTTAAGCTTGCCACAAAGTCGTTAACGTTTTCGCTTTCCCCTTGATCCCGACGGTAAAACTCATGTCTCTTAATGAGGCACGATACTTGTGGGACGTAATGGCTCTTAAAAACTTTTCTAAATCAGGCCATTCCATCACCTTCACGTCTGCAGCTCCCACCAATGTCGGCAAGGTCGTTTCCTTCCAAATACATTTGGAAGCGATCCGCATACGATTCCCAGTCTTCTGCCGCCGGATCGAACAGGGCTGGGGGGGTGTTCAGCACAGCCATCTCGCTCTTCTGCTTGTCTTCCGCATCATCTTCTCTTCAGGGGAATCCCATCCTCGTCGCCAGTGTTAAGTTTGCATGAAGAGTCAGACGCGAAGAGCTTCAGTGAAGAGTTTATTAAGTAACTACAGCTCGAATGGACCTGACTTGGCTGGGCTACAGCTGCTACTTATAGCCAGCAGCCATAATTTCCAGCCAATCAGAGTGCAGGGTTTTCCCACACTTTTTAAACCAATCCTATTTGACAATTTACAAGAACAATTCAAACTAAACAAATAACATTCAAACCTACATACATAACAGTTCTTGGTCAGTTTTATATTCTGGAGCAACTTCAAGAGTCATGTTCTATTTCCAAAGTTAATGTATAAGATATCCAATCCAAGAGGGCTGTGTGTGAATAAAAAATTGATAGAAAAGGGAAGATAGAAATTCATGGAACAAAGTTGCTAATCAGTTACAAAGATTAATAAATGAGATTGCTAGATATACAGTATATTAACTTTTCTCTCAGTGTTTAACCATTGCATCTGTAAATGCACACAGACATTTAATCATGCAGAAACAAACCAGAATCATTGGCCTTCTTCTTTTAGCCCTTAAACTGTTACACTGATGGCAGGATACTATCTGTGTTCAGTGGGACACAATACAGCTAGTCCCTCAACTTACAACAATAATTAAAATGTCAATTTTGGCTCACCATGTGAGTTTGATTGATTTTACAAACTTTTCTGTGGTGGTTATTAAACAAACACTTGTTGAGGGGCAAGTTTTGCCAGAAACACAAATTTTTAATAAATATGTAGTAAATTGTGGTCATGTGACCATAGGATGCAAACAGTTGTAAATGCAGGCCACTTGCCAAGCACCTGAGATTTGGTCACATGACCACAGGGGGAACTGGAGTTTTGAATCTGGGTCATAACTAGCTTTTTGCAAATCTGTCCGAACTTCAAACAGTCACTAATGTCATAAGCCAGGGACCCCCTATATGGGAATGGGAATCAGGCAGAAAATGAATTCCCCACAGTAATATGATTCTTTTTCTCACTATGCTAAGGAATAATTGTATTTTGATTAGAATCACATTTCCTATACTTACACTAGAAGAGTGAAAAAAAGATCTAGCTGAAAACATGTTTAATATTTAGTTCAATCCATAAACGTAAAGCATTGTTGACAGCAATAAGGTCAAGTGTGAAATTTTTCAGCTATAGTAATTTTGTTTCAATGTAGAACAGAACAGTTGATCACACACACTCACCAAGCATAAAATTCTCCTAACACCAATATATTGACTTAAGAAATATGTGCTATTATTAGAGGTGGTCATTTAAATAATTATAGATTGCTAAAAGAATTTAGTAATCTGAGAATACATTAATGTGTTTAATGTATTTGAACATCTGTATAAAATTATGTTTAATGTGGTGTCATGTTCCACCAGAATGATGCATAATTTGTCTTTCTATCTACTTGATCTCCAGAGGAAAAAAATCAAATCAGATAAATATAAATGTTGTAATATTATGCTTCCCATATTTTAGTGGAAATGTGACTATATTTTGTTAATTTACAATCTGGTGTGCCAGCATCTGATTGCATTTTTATAGGGCCATGAAAGCAAATATGATGGATTTTTTTAAATACATCCAAGTATTTAAACCCAACATGGATCCAGTTCCATGCTGTTTGCATTATCTATATCCACTTGCAACTAAATAGCCATTGACATAGCCAATAGGTTTCTTTAGTAATTCACACATCTTTGCTTTATGATCAAAAGACCTAAATCCCTGGCAAGTGTTAAGCATGTTTTGTCTTGCAGAAATTAATATACTAAGAACAGAGACACTTTTATAGACATAACAGCTGTTAACTTTTTTTAAAAATCCAGCACACATACACACAAGGATGTGAGATGGTTCTATAGGCACCTTTTATTTAAACCTTGATGAGAATTCCTTTCCTTTACTAATTTTCTTGATATAATTAGCATTTGGGAACAATTCTTATCCAGAATAAATATTATGCAAATGGATGCAGTGTCAGTTAATATTTTCTAAACAAGGGAGTTGCTGGAAATCCAACCCTCATAACAGATCTCTCTCTTCCTCTCCCTCTCCCTCTCTCCCTCTCTCTCTCCATGTTGTGTGTGTGAGAGAGAGTGTGTGTGTGTTGATGCTGACTTGAGAAAGGACAACTGATGGGTTATATGGTGCCCCTTTTCAATTATTTAAATGGAGGTTTACAAAGCTGAAAGTCAAGAACTAGTCTTTCTTGTTCAGAAGACCTTGGTCAGGAGAAAATATTAACCTTTGTAAAATGTATTATAATATTAAAATAGTAATTTTTGTGAAACAGGATTTTTTCCTTCTTCATTTCAGAGTTTCCAATGACTCAGTATAGAAGTTTCAAGAAGGATAGGTTTATTTACATACAAGTTATCATCTGTCATACCTTTAGGTTTGTAGTGCTAAACACGTGATCATCAAATGTCCTTTCATTTCTATAATAATTTAAAATTGTTTTATTATAAATAATGATACATTAATAATCAATTAAATCAACTGCTTAATTGATTCTTTATAAGGAGAACATATTAGTGAACACTTTAAGATTTAAGGAACTGGAAGGAAGATTCTGACTGAGTATTATAACATAAAGAGTCCCAAAGGTGCTTTTTCAAAAGGTAACTGGACTTTCTGGTTTTTCTTTGAAAATATTTCACTTCTCATCCAAGAAGCTTTTTCAGCTCTGTGCATAGCTAAATGTCTATGGAGATTCTCAGTCATCCAGGTCATGGTTGTCCCAACATAACATAACTCTATGTTATAGAAACAGCCATATAACATATAGCAGTCACTATAAGATAGAGAGAATTCCTAACAGTTCAAACTAGCAGTAATTACTCAGAGAGTTGGATACATTCCAATTAAGCAGCCATCAGTGTGGAATGCTTTAGTTTGCATTTTTTGCACTAATGAAGAGGTTGGAACCAGTGTCTTAAACATCATGTTTTATCCCTATAATTCTTTGATTCTGAAATTTTATAGGGAAATCTGTTTCTTCCAATCTTCTATTCTCCATATAACATCAGGAAGTAGAGAAGAATGATACCACTTAACTTAGTCATATTAATCTATTCAAAATCCAACAAAGTAATTTTCAAAAACTAAAAGCTAATATAAAAAATAAAAAATGATATACTGAAACATATAACCTAATAAAATAAACATTGATAAAAATTATAAAAAGACTATAATAATTTATTGTTGGTTTATGGCCCAGTGGTGGGATTCAAATTTTCTTACTACTGGTTCTGTGGGCATGGCTTGGTGCACGTGGCGGGGAAGGATACTGTAAAATCTTCAGTCAGAGGTGGTATTTGCTAGTTCTCCGAACTAGTACTTGCGGGAATGTCTCCTGCCGGCATCACACTCCGATCGCCCTGTACACTCCCACAGGCAGAGCCTCCTTGGGGTACCATCAACCAGACATTGTTGGCTGGCGGTGCCCAGGGGTAGGGTCTTCTCTGTGGGAGCACCCACCCTGTGGAACCAGCTCCCCTTGGGTCTTCGCTTGAGCCCTGATCTCCGCTCCCTCTGCCGGGACCTGAAGACCTGGCTATTTCAGCAGGCTGGCCTGGACTGAACCAAGGGGGGGCGTTCTTTTTAAAGTAATTTTAATTAGTTTTAGTGTATTATTGGGCTTGTATTGTTTAATTATTTTTAAAGTAAATTATTGTATTGCATTTTTATCTTGTGAGACAACCTGAGTCCTTAGAGAGAGAGGGCGGCATACAAGTCTAATAAATAATAATAATAATAATTATCATCATCATCATCATCATCATCATCATTATTATTATTAATATTATTATTATTATTCAAAATTCCCGCTACCGGTTCTCCAGAGCTGGTCAGGACCTGCTGAATACCACCTCTGCTATGAACGTAATAAAGATTTGATTTGATGTGATCTGATCTTGGGAAAAATAAAGAGATATCAATCTTTCCAGGTGAAACCCTAAATAGTAATAGTGTCATTTTAAGAATTTGGATGACTTAAATACATATTAAAATACTTAATATTGTAAAGAGGAGTAAATGAATGAGCCTCCACCTCTAAGGGCAACATTTCACAATCTGGGTTTCATGAAGGAAAAGAACCTTTCCCTCATTACCACACTTCATACTATGAGGTCAAATTCAAACACCCCAAAATCAATGTTCTTAAAGCTTCAGATACATTGATTTATGTACTAAGATCCCCTGCAGAGGTCTATTGATTAGGAGCCAATACTGGTAAGAAAGAGCTGGTGTATTATCTTCATTTGGTCCAATTTTAAACATTTCCACCTTTTTATTCAGTATTCGAAAAACAGAGCTATGAAGGGCTTTGAAGCCATGCTTTTCTTCAATGAGAGTTTGAGAAAAGCATTCTTTCCGATTTACTTTGCAAAGTAGTTTGGATCCCATACTTCTTCTTTTAAAAAAAAATACAAATCTCTATTCACATTAACAGTGTTCGTGTCGTTATTAATACATACCTCTCCTTTTATACATAAACATCAGCTCTTATTTCTATCCTCCACCCATTTGTACCACCTATCCCAAACCGCATAATAATCCGAATCATCTTTGCTTCTTAATTCCATTGTGAGCTTATCCAGTTCCACACAATCCACTATTTTTTGTGTCAAGTCTTCTTCAGATGGTATCTTTTCCTTCTTCCATCCCTGTGCAAAGGCTATTCTCGCTGCAGTTATGATATGTATAATGATGTATCAGATGACCTTGCTCAAGTTTCCCTTAATTATTCCTAATAAGAATATTTCTGGTTCGAGTTCTAATTTGTGCTCTGTAATTTCTAATAACCATCTTTGTACCCTCATCCAATATTTTTAACCTCTGGACACTGCCACCATATATGGAAGAATGTTCCTTCTTTGTGTTTACACTTCCAACATTCTGCTTTTGTGTTTGGATACATTTTGGCCAGTCTTGTTGGGGCTAGGTGCCACCTACAAAACATTTTATATGGATCCCATACTTCTAAAGGTAAAGAAAAGTGACAATGTTACTTTGTTGTCTTCTGCTTCATCTGTTCAATTGTTCTACCGCAATCTCTGCACATTTTTGCAAGTGTTCGAAGATTGCTAAGAGGTAAACATCAGGCAATGCTATCCAACACAATTTCTTCTCTGAATCGACTATCTTTTATGAAAGTTATAATAACCTTCTGCATTTGTTCTTCACCTACACAAAAGACTTTATCTAAGTCATGGAGGAGGCAAGAGGCTGCCCCTTAAATTAAAGAGAGTAACGGTAGCTGATGTTTGGAAAACTTGAAACAATGGCCTCCATTGTGCGTTTAGTCTAAAGTTGAGTAAGAAAACTCAAACCATCCCTGCTGACCTTTTTCTTTAGTTAATCTTGGCAGCAAAGACTGAAACTATCTGAACAAAGAACCTGATTAAACAGAACTACTAGGCCTAACTGGGAAATGTCAAGGAAAGAAAGGGATAAGTAGCCGTGATCCATGACATTGGAAGTCAGAGCCTGTTAAAGGCTATAACTTCTAAGATATGGAGGGACAATAGTCAAAATGTCATATGACCTGGGGCATCAAGGAGAAATGTTCAATTTGTATACCCTTTCATTACCTAATTAATATTCTTTTATGCACCCTTTACCTGTCCAGAATTTCTGCCACTCATTTTCTATCAAATATGAAGATGAGTTAATATCTTATAGGAAGAAAATAGAAATAATTTCCCCTATGTATACAGTATTTATTACAATAAATTAAATGTGGCAAAAAGGGGGAGAAGGCTTATCTTAAAATTAACTTTTTTATTTAGACTAATAATACTCTCAGTTTTAGTCATTATCTTTAATCAGTCATTTTAGTTTTCTCAGTTTTAGAATATCAATATTTTTCAAAAAATAAATAACAGACTCATATCTTGAATCCATTCCTCAAAATACAGAGAATAAGTGGCTTTCTGTTTATGTCAAATTATCCTCTTTGCTATGCCCCAGGCTCAATACAAAATTCTTCTTGGGTAATAAATTCTATATTTTAGGAGTATAGTTCCATAACCCATTAAAATTTTAACTAGCTGAAAAAGGCCAGATAATATGAGTTTTAAAACCTTGATAACATGAGTTTTGAATATTTTATAACACTACTAAAAACGTATCTAATGTTCAGCCCCTTTAAAAAAATTAAGCATTGTTTAAGGGGCACTAAAACACTTTTTTATTTTCCAATGAATTAATGTAATTTTTAAATTTTAAATCATCAGTATTTTTTTAGATTTCTTAATAACTGGCCACATCATTCTCCAAAATTCAATAGCTCAGTTTCTTTTTATATAGCTATAGTCCTATCTAACAAGCTTTTATTCTTTTTGTTAATTCTTTATAAAATTGGATGACTTGTTTCTATTCAAACACTGCATCTCTTACAGACTCTAAATTTTCAAATGCAAATTTTCAAAATTCAAATTTTCAAAAGCATTGAGGACCATGATGTTTGATTGCAACATGTTTCAGTTGTATTATAGTGGCAAGTGAATGTCACGGGTAAGTCATTTTTTAAAAAGCTTTCTTTAAAATAACCAGTAGTAACTGATTCCTTATTTGGCCTAAGCATTCCAATCAACTATCTGCCCTGTTATTTTCCAATTTACATTAATCTCAATGAATATTCATTTTAATAACATTAATCTTACTCCATATGCTTAATGGAAATTTTAATCATTGTGTTATACCTACTGAAATTACATCTGCTCATTTACATATATTTAATTCAACATACTGTGATATAGTGTGATATAGTGAAACATTCATGACATTTTTTGCAACACAGCTCCATCAGAATTAAAAAAAATGTTTCAAAATATAATAGACATACTAGCTAATACCTTGAATCTTTGATGCAAGATGAAATATTTAAGAGAAGACCATTTTTGTTTTCTTGGCTTTGATATTGTGAAATTTCACATGTGATATCAATGCAGAAGTGTAGAACTCCAGAATTATGCCTTTTGATTAAATAGAGATGATAAACCAAAGAAGTAAACACAATACACATTTATCTGGACCTGAATTGGTGAAGATCTGCCAGCCATGGAATGCAATCTGGTAGTAGCCATCATTCTCCATTCATGGATTTGTTTAGATACACAATTTTCAATAACCTTACAAAGAACTGGAAAAGTGCACTATGTAAAAAGTGGGAGGAAAAAGCTTATCAGAGAGCTCACATGGAATTCTTCTTGTAAGAGAAGGCTTTTTGACAACTTTAAGTAGTTGGAGAAAATGCAAATGATGATGAACACAAATTGATTGAATGTTCCACTCTATGGATATTTGAGGTGGCCATGCTTTGCCTGGATGGAGTGATTCTGAGCTGAGAGGACATGCCCTAAGACTTGATGAACCAAAGGAGGTCACCAGAGTGGTTGTTCTACTGTTTTGCTTTAATTTTAGAATTGGGTGTGTGTGTGTGTTGCAACCAACTTTTGAAGAGTGATTCACATAATCATTTGTCAAACCAAAGCAATGCCTCAGAGCTTTTAGAGACCTGATATATACACCATTAACATTTTGCCCAAATCTAAGTAGCAGAAGCAATAGCAAGCAGCATGTTCTTAATGTTATGTCAATATTTTGTTTAAATTATTTCTCAGACTGGAACCCTTTGCCCAATCTTCTGCATAACAGGAATACATCAATATCTGCAATTGTTTTATACCTAAATGTAATATCATGCAGATGTGAAGTCTCAAAGCTATAGACAATAGAAGAGAGAACTGGTCTCCATTGTAATAATGTAAATTTTCCTGGATGTCTTCCACTGTTTAATTGTCTTTAAAATGGACATTATTTCTTCAATTTATCTAAAATTGACAGATATAGTGTTAGGGAATGGCCTAATTACTTCAAATTTAATTGCATGTGGATATAAGATCTCAAGGATGTGGATGGAAGTATACCTTGTGGTCTCCCATTGAAAATAATGATATCTGGAAAAATGCTAGAAATCCAAACAAAAGAAAACAAAATTAAAACAAATGAACCAATTCATTTGCTAAATGCAAATAAAGGTTTTTTTAAGTAAAATAACAAGCATAATTTTAAACAGAACAAAGAAGGAAGAGCACATTTTATTTTGTGTACATTTAGAATTGCTACTCATTCAGGTCTTCACTACAAGTCATGACTTTGACTGGTCTTTATACTTATGATCATTGCAGCATGCCCGGGGTTATGTGATCAAATTACATGCATAGATACAGCATGTATTATTTATTGTTGTTGTTATTATTATTATTATTATTATTATTATTATTATTATTATTGAGATTTATATGCTGCCCTATCTCCCTGAGGACTCAGGGTGGCTTACAATATTAAAACAGTACAATATAAATATTAAAAAATTAATTAAACCAGGAATCTCATAAATCGATTAAAAATTTAAAAAACAACCACTAAAACCACTAAAAAAAACCCTCCCCTCCTCCTTCAGTCCGGGTAGGCTAGTTGGAACAGTCAAGTTTTTAGACCACGGTGGAAGGATCGGAAGTCAGGGGCCACCCGGAGCTCCAGGGGTAGTTGGTTCCAAAGGGTGGGTGCCCCCACAGAGAAGGCCCTACCCCTGGGACCCGCCAGCCAGCATTGCCTGGCTGATGGCACCCTGAGCAGGCCCTGCCAGTGGGAGCGCACGGGTCATCGGGAAGCTGTTATCAGCATCAGGGTTTCCTGCAAATTTATGATGACAGTTGCTGCATTCCACAGTCACACAATCTCCATTTGCAACCTTCCCAGCTGGTTTCTCACACGCAAAATCAATGGGAAAAACTTAATGACTGTTACACTTATTGCAGTTAACATACAGTTTGTAACCACACACATAAATACTGCGCCAATATATTCTTGATGTGTATAGAGGCTAACACTAGCCAAAGATCAGGCACTGTGATTTTGCATTGTTTTGCATATAAAATGTACAAATGTAAGATGGGAAGAATTATTTATTAGAAACCTTATTACGGTTCTCAGAATTCTGTAGTAGCTGCTAATATACATTAGTATCTAATAACACTTAGATATAGAAGTCATTTTTTTCTCCAAACAATGCCTATATCATGAAATCATGTTCTTCAAATGTGGATACAAACAGCTGTGCTTCCTGGCATTCCTGGCATTCCTGGCACTGATTGCAGTAAGTTTCCAGGTTTTTAGTTTTGACTTATAAAGCCCTCCATGGCTTGGCACTTGGATATCTGCAGAACCATCTACTTCAATCTAGTCAATTATTGTAGACCAACTAAGGAGAAACCATGGAGAAACCCCACATCTTCAAGAGATATAAGGGGCTGAGATAAAAAGGCATTGCTTTTCACTTTTGCCTTTTTGATTGGTTGCTGCTTTTATTGTTGCTATTTGTGAAATTCTTATTGTCTTATATGCTATCATGGACATTTCAAATTATCATTTTATATTGTACTGTACATAACCAACTAAGAATCTTGTTAACTGTGGCAAAATATGCTTATTAGGAAAAGTTACATACATGAATGAAGGCAATTATACATGCCCCATAATAATATTGCAAGATCCAACCTAGGTTTACTTTTCCTCTGGTGCCAGTGGCTGACCCAGATTGGATCTTGCAAAGTTACATACAATTATTTCTTTCTTCTTCATTTTGAGATCTTCAGAATTAATCTGATTCCTGGTACTTTTAAAAGGTATATATTTTTAAAAGCATGGTACAAAATAAATAAAAAAATAAAAAAAATTAAGAAATCACTGTAGAGGATGGACCTTTGAATGTGAAACTAGTAGGATTCATCATATGTAAGAGTAATAAATCCATCAATATGTTTTGCACAAATATGTCTCTTTTCATCACAAGATTCTGATTTCTAGATACTCAATAAAAGGGACAACAAAATTATATTTACCACTTTCTAAATTATGCTGATCAAAACAAACAAAACATTTTGGCTACTCGCTTTCATACTAAACAAATTCGTGGCTCTAATTTTTTGGGGGGGATGTTAATATTTGATATTTAATAAAACAAATTTGACGACAGTTTTTCTTTTCTGGCACTGCCCTTTTTTTAATAATCATTATGAAGCATGGTAAAATTCCATACACACATTTTTTAAAATATTGCTATGAAATAGCAAATAGTTTTACTAAATAGATCTAGGGAAACAACAATGGTTAATATAGTCTGTGGCTATAAGACGCATCTGCAGAATAAATGTTACTCAAATTAGTGAAGGTAGATTAGATTCGGAGAGAGAGAGAGAGAAAGGGAGAGGGAGAGATTTGTCATGCACAGACTGAAACCAATTTCTTTTGTTATGGCTGATTCATCATTGGCTATGCCAATGATGTTTATTGCTTGTCACTATCAAGAAGTCTCAAATACTGCAGAAATCTCACTAGAGAATATGGGGACAGAATTATGAATGTTATAAAGGCAAAGGAATTTTCTAAAGGCAATGGAAGGAAGGAAGGAAGGAAGGAAGGAAGGAAGGAAGGAAGGAAGGAAGGAAGATAGGAAAGAAGGATTTATTTCAGAAATATATATTTTAATGTATGTGTCAAACTGAAATTTCAAATTACTGCCACAATCTTATCAGAAAAAAATGCACTGGGTTATATAACAGATAATTCATCTTACCTTACTTATTTTTCTTTCTTTTTTAATATTAAAATAGCTCAGGATCACAACAAAGCTGAAAGTCAAGCTTCCCAGACTTTGCAAACCCTAATGATGACTAATTTGGCTTGTTATTTCACTTGTGCTCAAAGCAGCCATGTTTTATCAGGAAAGGGTCAACCTGAAATGGCAATTTTCACTTTCATCTGTCAATGTCATGTATTCTAACCAGAGCTGAATGACATTTAAGCTTGGCTCATTCACCTGTGAAGTGAAAGTCAAGCCTGCTTCTGTGTCTCCTCTTAAAAACAAAAGAGACTTAAAGGAAAATCCGATTCCACACAACAGGACTTTAAAAGAATAACAACAATCAAGCATCTTGTTTTCTAATAAAATCTCCATCATTATAAAGTCCTGTGCCACTTAAAGATGTTCATTTAGAGTACTCCTCTCATAAAATGCAGGCAAATAGCACACATAACTTCAATTGTTTGGAGTCTATTGTCAAACAATCTGGATGTCCCCTAGTAGCTACAGAGAGCTATATCACACCTGTGTTTATTTCTTACAAGATCATATATGCGAGTTTAACATTTGACGGGCCAGAACTTGGATCCAGTGGAAATAAGGTTGGCAAGCTGATGCAACAAAGCATATGAATCTGATACTCTGGAAAAAAGCATCGTTTACATGTGTGGATGATTTTTGATAGGACCTTATGAGGCAATTTTGAGTGAGAAGGACATGGCTCAATGATGGGAGAAGGTCTACTAATGCGTGACCAAGAAATATACATTGAAAGAATTGTAACACAGTATAAGTTGTTGAACTGAGAGCAGAATATCCAATTAATAAACCATAGTTGCTGTTATGGAACTGCTGCAGTGATAACATGAAGAAAGAAAGGCAAGGTATATGCAATATTTAATAAAGTATTAAGCTTTAATAACTTGCCATATGTATCACACATGATTTCTCAGGGGAAAGCATACAGAATTTGGATTAAAGGTTTGATGAAAAGAGCAATTTAGAACTTTCTCTAAAACCATCTACATCATACAGCTTTTTTTATCGAGAAAAACACTTGCTGAGGATCAGGGCAATATGTGAAACCACCCCCTCAGCTAAAATACTAAAATTACATTTTTGTTCAAATACAACAAGGAAAGAATTATGTTTCCTGATTGAATACAGAAAATGACACAAGCAAACATTTTTCCCCATTGGTTTCCTCATCATTTTTCACTCAGAATTCATTGAAAAATGTTCTGTCTTATTGTGTTGACTGCCATTACTCACAAATGTATCAAGACATTTCAGAAGCCAGTTAAAAAAAAAAGAAGAGGGAAAGCCAAAACAATATCTTGACATGGTGACAATATTCATCACAAAAGAGACTCTCCATTTTTTTAATAGTTTGGGTGTAATTTTAAAGCCAATCCTAGACTATCCTTAAATGGAATCAATTGCTTTTGGTAAGAATTTTCTGATTTAGAAAAAAATTATTATTTGAAAAAATTATATTATGTATACCTTTCAACAATCCAATTTCCTCATTGTCAGTTAATTTCTTATTCAGAGGAACTCCATAGCAATTCATAAGGCAATTATGCTTATACAAAATGCTGTCAAATATATGAAAGATTCTACTTACTCAAATTTTGAATTAATATACCACTGAGATGCAATGCTCAAATAATGGCCAAGTAGAAGCAAAATAAACCATTTAGTTATTTAAAAAGACGGAGAAACTGAACTATACTATTAAAGTATTAATAGTCCTCAAAGGTGGAATCTTTACTTAATTATGAGCATTTTATGGGCTATAAAAGGAAATTTAGACCAGAACCAATACAAATGACAAGCAGCACAATACATTGCAACAGTGACAGAAAATTGGACTGTCTCTTCAGTGAGGAGAATCTAACTGACTATTAATTCTGCCTTTAGTTTTTATAAGTGGACATTAACCAAAATCTCAGCTGTTCATAATTTCAGCTGAATGCTTTATAATCAACAGTTTATCTGATACTAATGTTATACTAATGGGGAGGGGTAGGTTCTGACCCTGATTTTCTAATAGAGAATGATAGTTTTCTGTTTAAAACAGAGCTGTCAAACTCCTGGCCCATGGACCGGATGCATCACTCACTGGCCACGCCCATGCCCGGTTTAGCAAAAGAGAAAAAAGTCCCAATATGTTACATGGTGAGGTCATGACAATGTGAGTTTGACACCCCTAGTTTAAAAGAATGCCTAAGAGTCAACATAGTTTACTGGTTGAAATCAGGCTGATTGACTTTTTTTTCCCCATTCAGTCCAATCTACATGACAAAGTTGCTATTTTAAAAATTAAATTAAGGGAGATCCTCACTGAGTTCTCAGAGCAAATGTATCAGAAAATGGATGCATGCATGGATGGATGGATGGATGGATGGATGGACAGACAGATACAGATCTGATAGATAGAGACTACTCCAAAATAAGGTTGTCTATTCTCAGAGAATTTCCGATTATGTTCAAGCATACTGCTCTATAACTAGTATAATCCTTCCAATGCATGTCCACTCAAACCTCTAAGAAGCTATTCCCAACTCAGCAAATCTTGTAAATGATTCTTTTTTTATTCTTGAAACCAACAGGCAGCTCTATCATGAATGACATTCAGGATCTAGGACATGTTGAACGCATTGATTTAAACAACAATAAAGTTTTTGATAGCATTACCCTGAATTCAACTCTTAAGTTTTTGGATATTCAAGAAAATAAATTACTCCCTCCATTGGATTAATTTGGAGCAATGGAATAATTTATTTCCTTGAATATTCAAAAACTTGAGAGTTGAACTCAGGGTAAGGCTATCAAATTCTCAAGGGAGATAGTTCAGCAAGGTATGCTTCCTTCCAACTATCTACAAGACTGGGTTGTAGAAGTTCCTGAGTGAAGCTTTTCTATTCAGAAATTTCATCATCCTGGCTCAAAGAGAACCAAACAGAGTTGGCTGTGATTGTCTTCATGAATAAATATTGGGGAGACAGTTTATAGAAGAAGAAGTGCTTTTTATGAGCTTCTATATGATCCTGCTTGGTATTGTGGGAGATATTAGAGAGTCTGTGGAAAGTGTCCTTGTTGAAAGCAAACATTAAAGTAGTAACTGAAATAGGATGGGAAGCTGCAACCTGGACTTTTTGACCCAGGATAGGCTTGTTACTGTTATCCCTTTCTGTCAGGTTGAAAACTAAACAGGGAGTCTAAGTAACTGAGAGAGAGCGAGAGAGCACATCCTCCAACCTAAAACTGTCATTTTTAATGCCACAACCATTGAAAACATCAATAATCTATTTCATCCTGGATGGTAGTGCTGACCTGTCATGAAAAAGGAATAGAGAGTTTATCAGGATATTCTGTGATACACAAGAGTAGGGTCTGAAAGTAGAAAGGTGCTGTAGTTAAAATCTATCAGAATCCCCTCTCTCTGATCAAAAGACCCATCTGACTGTCTCATCTGACTGTCTGCCAATATCTAATGTTTACTGTGCTACATGGGTGGCTGGTATGGTGTAGGAATTATTATAATACTGTTCACCTCACTGTACAACAGTCTCTCAGCCTATTAAGACCAAATTGGGGTTGGGGGCCGGCGGGGCCCCGGGGTGCGAGGTGCGGACCGCGATTGCCAGGGTGGTTGGGATTGGCAGGAGATGTCAAGGCATAGGGCCATATCATGTTTTGGGAGCGCGTACCCGCCATCTTTGTGCAGTGGCACGCTCCGACCCTATGGCCTCTTCCCTAGGGGGCACGGGAACTGGGACCCCTGGGCTTAGGTTGGTGTATTTTAATGCCATGTCCGTGGCTAACAAGTCCTCACTCCTCTGTGAGATCATTGAGGAGGAGGCTGCGGACCTGGCCTGTATCACCGAAACCTGGTTGGGCCGGAGGAGGTGTCCCTCTGGTTGATCTGTGCCCTCCAGGTTTCCGGGTTCTGCACTGGCCACGGGCCCAGGGAAGGGGTGGTGGGGTGGCCGTGGTTATTCGGGAGACCCTGTTTCCAAGGGAGGTTGCAGTTCCAGAGATAGGTGGGAGTGAGACCCTCCTCTTGAGGTGGGGGCCTAACGGTCGGTTGGGCTTGCTGCTTGCATACCTTTCCCCCAGCTGTGTGACAGCAGCCCTGCCTGGGCTTCTCGATCTCCTCTCGGGGTTGGCGGTGGAGTTCCCGGGCCTTATAGTCCTGGGGGACTTCAATCTGCCCTCCCTGGGGGGGGGCGTTGGGTTTGGCCCAGGAATTCATGGCTTCTATGGAAGCCATGGGCCTGACCCAACTGATTCAAGGCCTGACTCATGAGGCGGGAAACACCCTTGACCTAGTTTTTGTCTCTGAACAGTGGCATAGTGACAGAGGGCAAGCCACTTTTACGGCGTTGCCCGTTCCATGGTCTGATCACTATCTCCTACGGCTGGTCTTCCAACAGGCCGCCCCCCACTGCTGGGGTGAGGAGCCACTTAGATGGTTCCGCCCCAGACGCCTGATGGACCCTGAGGGGTTCCAGGCGGAACTGGGGTCTTTTCCCTCTTCCCTTGCCCACAGCTCTGCTGAGGATCTGGCGGCCGGTTGGCAACAGGCTGAGTCGGATGCCCTCGACAGGGTTGTCCCCATGCGTCCCCTCACACGCTGCGGATCCCGGATGGCTCCTTGGTATACCGAGGAGCTTCGGGAGATGAAGCATCGTCGGAGGGGTTTAGAGAGCAGGTGGAGGTCCACCTGCTCCCAATCCGATCGAGCCCAGCTAAGAGCCCATATTAGGACTTACCTGGTAGCTATGAGAGCGGCAAGAAGGTCTTATCTCTTCGCCCTCATAGCATCCGCAGATAACTGCCCAGCCACCCTGTTTCGGGCTACCCGCTCTCTCCTTCGTACAGGGCGTGGGGCGGACCCATTGCGGGGAAGAGCTGAGGAGTTTGGTCAATATCTGTCGGATAAGATTGCTCGGATTCGGAGCAGGTTGTCCTCTGATTTGCGGTGGTCTGGGGAACGAGATACAAGCAGTCCGGCCGGTGTGATCTGGGCTGAGTTCGATCCTGTTTCCGAGGATGAAGTGGACAGGATTGTGCGGCGGCTGAGTTCCACCACATGTTTGTTGGACCCATGTCCCTCCTGGTTGGCTTATGCCGCCAGGGAGGCCACCTGCGGTTGGTTCTGGGCAGTTGTCAATGCTTCGTTAAGAGAGGGTGTTTTTCCCTCCACCTTGAAGGAGGCAGTGGTGAGACCCCTCCTGAAGAAGCCTGCCCTGGACCTGACCGTGTTAGACAACTTTCATCCAGTCTCCAACCTTTGCTTTTTGGCGAAGGTTGTTGAGAGTGTGGTGGCTCAGCCGTTTCCACTTTTCCTGGATGAAGCGGACTACCTGGATCCATATCAATCGGGCTTCCGACCCGGTTACAGCACGGAGACGGCATTGGTCGCGCTGATGGATGATCTCTGGAGGGCTCGGGACAGGGTTTTTTCCTCTGTCCTGGTCCTATTAGATCTCTCAGCGGCTTTCGATACCATCGACCATGGTATCCTTTTGCGACGCCTTGGGGGGTTGGGAGTGGGAGGCACTGTTCTTTGGTGGTTC
This sequence comes from Naja naja, assembly GCA_009733165.1. Classification (NCBI taxonomy): domain Eukaryota; kingdom Metazoa; phylum Chordata; class Lepidosauria; order Squamata; family Elapidae; genus Naja; species Naja naja. The sequence continues at coordinate 115,643,134 of CM019148.1, read as the reverse complement.
ACCTCCTACCTCTCGGGGCAGTCGCAATCGGTGTTGGCGGGGGGGTCGAGGGACTCAGTGCTTTCTTGTGGGGTCCCTCAGGGGTCGGTCCTCTCCCCTCTTCTATTTAACATCTACATGAAGCCGCTGGGTGAGATCATGCGTGGTTTTGGGGTGAGATTCCATCAGTACACAGATGACACCCACTGTACATCTCCACCCAAAACCAGATCAGTGATTGCCTCTCCCTGATGACCCGGTGTTTGGATGCAGTCAGTTTGGATGGCGGGAACATGCTTCGACTCAACCCGGCCAAGACTGAGTGGCTGTGCATACCGGCATCTCGGCCCAGTCAGGAATATCCATCTCTGGCCATAGGGGGCGAGGTGTTGCCCCCTGTGGATAGGGCGCGGAATCTGGAGTCCTCCTGGTTGTACGGCTCTGGTTGGAGGAGCAGGTGGGGGCCGTTGCCAGGGGGGCCTTTGCCCAGCTCCGCCTTGTTCATCAGCTTCACCCATTTCTGGACCAAGATGCCCTGCGCACAGTCACTCATGCCCTTGTTACCTCTAGACTCGACTACTGCAATGCTCTCTATTTAGGACTGCCCTTGCATACCATCCGGAGATTGCAACTGGTGCAAAATGCGGTGGCCCGGGTGGTGATGGGAGTTCCCCGATTCTCCCATGTTACCCCCCTCCTGCGCTGCCTGCATTGGTTGCCGGTTGCACTCTGGGTGAGATTCAAGGTTCTGGTTTTAACATACAAAGTCCTTCACGACATGGGTCCTCAATATTTCAGGGAGCGTCTTCTGCTGATATCGAGTGCCAACCGCCCTGTGCGAGCACATAGGCAAGGACTCCTCGGGGTCCCGTCGGCAAGCCAATGTCGGCTGGCAGTCCCCTGGCGACGAGCCTATTCTGTCGCAGCCCCTGACCTCTGGAACCAACTGCCCCTGGGGCTCCGCCTGGCCCCTGACCTCTGCACCTTCCGCCATGATTTGAAGACCTGGTTGTTCGACCAATCCGGGCTGTGACCCCTCCTTGGGGTGGGGGATGGGTTTCTTAATTATTTTAACCACTGTAAATTTTAGTTTTTGTATTTTGGGGCTTGTGAAATTAGTTTAATTTCTTTTAAAGGTATTTATTGTTGTTGTTTTTAGTTGTGCGGAGATGGGGCGGCATACAAGTCCAAAAAATAAATAAATAAATAAATTTTACATACTATAGTGCAGTCACCTATGACAAAATTATCTGGAAAAGGTTAGAAAGGTTAGGCAAGAGGAAGATTTTGTTTCCCTTCACACATCTCACCAAGAAAGCTCTTAACATCCTACAGTGAACCCAATCAATTCTCTAAATCTATCCAAATCCAGTTATTGATAGTGTTGAATCAGATGAGATACTAATATAAGTCAGATTTACCTTGATTGAAATATTATCCCCTCTTTCTCCCAGGTAGTAGATGTTTAACTAAACAGTCCACTGTTGCATTCAGTATAGAAAAATATAAACCTAAACATTTATCAAAGATACACACAGGTTTTATTTTTTCAGTTTAAAGGCCTGTTAAAGTAATATATGGTTTCAATTAATAAACTTTTCTAATTTTGGAAACACATCTGAAATGATAGTGTTATCTGATGCTACCACTAAACAGGACAATGGAAGAATTATAACCATTTTTAAAGAGTTCAGCCTCCTTAAATTGAACCTATTCTTATCAAAACACTAAACAATGTATTTGTCTGCCCAGCAGTAAGCTCTATAAAGATCAGTATGACTTTCTCCTAAGGAAGTAAAAGGATAAGCCTGTTGTTTTACAGATGCAATGCCTCTATACATAAAATAACAAAAACCAAACTTCCCTCTCTCTGTGTGTGTATTGCTTTGTTTCAGCAGAAATAAGCTAAAAGGGGATTACTTTTTGTGAAGTATTGTTCAGGATTGTCCCAATAGAAAGAAAGTGGGTTTTCTCAGAAGAGCAGTTCTGCCTGAGAAAGTAATACTTTCAGTCTGAGTTGGTTTTGCACTCAGTGAAAACTGGGGGAGTAATGGAGGAAGTTATTTCACTGTCCCAAGAGAACAAGATTTACTCTATTAGAAAGAGTGGTTCTATTGCACCAAAAAGAACCACATGGTTCTCAAGATGTTTTTCACTTATTTAATTATAGTGTTTTCTCCTTGATTTATATTATTTTTTCACTGTTGTTATAATGAAACTGAAGAAGAGTGCAGTGTAAAAGCATGGTGCCAAACCTGAGGTTCTGCAAAGAACATTCTCCTATAATTGATTCAGCCCACACATTTCTATTAAAATCTTCATTAGGAACACCATAAAAGTGATGTCTTAAACAAGTTTTGTGATAGAGCATGTGGAAAATGCAGAACTCTTTGTTCTATAGAGCCCCAGATAACGATTTTACCTTAATCGAAATGCTTTGGGCTGAATAAATTACAGTTTACTTCACCTTAGATAATCTTTCTCCTTGCAGCACTGCCAGAGCATTGAAAGAATGGTACTGCACAGGAAAGAAAAAGGGTAAGTAGTGTGGGGAAAAAAGTGGTTCCACATCTAAAATAAAGATGGCTGAAGATTAAAGCCAATGCTAACTGGGGGAAATGAATATAGCCATAACAGATGACAGATGAAATTACAGAATAATTGGGTTGAAAGGGGTCCTTGTAGAATTTAGTCCAACAAATTAACTGGTGAAGGAATCATCAGACCATTCCAGACAGATGCCTGTCCAACTTTTGTTTGTAAACTTCAAGTTATGGCCCATCCAAAGTGCAGCCACTACTTACAATCACGAAATGTTTTCTTATTTTAACTTTGGAGCTTCCTCAATGACTCCCTAGTGCTCAACACCTATTCAACACTACCTGGGCAAGCTACTGTATATAAAAAAAGAGCAAACTGCACCTCCATTTTTGCATGAAGATGTTACCCAATCTGGTAATTAAATATCTGCAAGCAAAAAACCAAGGTCAGGGAGCACCATGGGCTCCACAGTTCAACCCCCGAGTTATATATTGTTATGTATGTAGGTTTGAATGTCATTGATTTAGTTTGAATTGTTCTTGTAAAATGTCAAATAGGATTGGTTTAAAAAGTGCGGGAAAACCCTGCACTCTGATTGGCTGGCAACTACGGCTGCTGGCTATAAGTAGCAGCCGTAGCCCAGCCAAGTTGGGTCCATTCGAGCTGTAGTCACTAAATAAACTCTTCTCTGAAGCTCTTCGCGTCTGACTCTTCATGCAAACTTAACACTGGCGACGAGGATGGGATTCCCCTGAAGAGAAGATGACGCGGAAGACAAGCAGAAGAGCGAGATGGCTGCACTGATCACCCCCCTCCAGCCCCGTTCAATCCAGTGGCAGAAGACTGGGAATCGTATGCGGATCACTTCCAAATGTATTTGGAAGGAAACGACCTCACCAACATCTCCGAGAAGTGGAAGAGGGCGGTCTTCCTTACGCACTGCAGTCCGGCAGTCTTCAAGATGGCGAAGGCATTGGCGGGAGCTGCAGACATGAAGGTAATGGAATGGCCTGATTTAGAAAAGCTTTTAAGAGCCCATTACACCCCACAAGTATCGTGCCTCATTAAGAGACATGAGTTTTACCATCAGGATCAAGGGGAAAGCAAAAACGTTAACGACTTCGTGGCAAGCTTAAGAGACATTGGGGGTGCATGCGAGTTTAACAGCTTGGAGGAGGCCATGCGCGATCGGTTTGTTCTAGGCCTCAAAGACAAGGTGCTTCAGAGCAAATTATTATTAAAACCTAAGATCACGTTAAAGGAGGCCATAGAAGAGGCCTCCTCAGCAGAAGCCACTAAGTCCTCAGTGGCAGCCATGAAGAAAATTAACAAGGCCTCAAGCCATCCTGATGTGGAAAAGTCCACAACAACTCATTGCGAGCAGATAGATCCTGAATCAGACTGTAGTGAGGTGGAGGAAGGAATTTATAGACTCAGAATGGAAAAGGAAAAGAAAGACCTGGGAAGAAAAAGGCAAGACTTTTATTGCAGAGGTTGTGGGGGGGGCACCCCCTCACTGAATGCAAGTTTCTTGATACCATCTGCCTTCGTTGTGAAAAAAGAGGTCATCTAGCAAGAGTCTGCAAATCATCCAGAACTCCTCCACACAGAAGAAAGTTTCCTGACAAAGATTTCAAGCATAACAACTTCAGTGAGAAAATGGGGCGCAACTCAGAAGCAAATGGGAAGAATGAAACTCATCAAACAGTCACCATTGGTCATTCTTCAACCTTGAGAAGCAGAAAAGTACATGTGAAGGTACTCATTGAAGGAAGACCTTGCCAAAAGGAAGTGGACTCAGGCTCCTATTTATCTATGGTGTCATGGGACACTATTCACAGGCTACTTCCCAACATTCAGAAGAAACATTTCCAGAAGCAAGCACTGACTCTTAAAGACTACCAAGGGAACAAAATTCCAGTAGTTGGAACAAGAGAATTCGACGTGAAGTTTAAAGGCCACACCAAACATTTGCCCCTGACCATCGTGGACAAGGATCGCCCAAGCTTGCTGGGACTTGAGTGGTTCAATCCACTAGGCATCGAGGTGACTGGCATCAATCACGTGAGCAACTCTGAATGAGAGGAGGCCTTGAAGTCTGAGTTTCCAGAGGTCTTCAGCGAAGGATTGGGCAAGTATATGGGGACCCCTATCACTTTCAACCTAGAGCCCAGGGTGCCCCCAATTCGTTTAAAGCCCAGAAGAGTCCCATTTGCTTTAAAGGAAAAAATCGATGCACAATTAGACAAATTAATAGCTCAAGGGGTTTTAGAGCCCACTGACCACTCCAGATGGGAGACACCCATAGTCACACCAGTCAAGACTGATGGGTCAGTAAGAATCTGTGGAGACTATAAGGGGACACTGAACCATGAGCTGCAGCAGAGCGCATACCCAGTTCCAGTGGTGCATCATCTTTTACATTCACTTGGCAGGGGTACAGTCTTTGCCAAATTGGATCTGGCCCAGGCATATCAACAACTAACAATTGATGATGCCACTGCAGAGGCCCAAACCATTGTGACTCATAGAGGTGCCTTCAAATGTAAAAGGTTACAATTTGGAGTAAGCGTGGCACCAGGCATCTTCCAAAGCCTTATGGAAAGAATGCTCCAAGGACTGCCAGTGGCAGTGCCTTACTTTGATGATGTGTTAATCTCTGCTGAAAATGACACTCAGTTACAAGAAAGACTCAGAGAAGTCCTCACCAGATTCAGGAAAGCAGGGTTAAAAGTCAAGGAAGAAAAATGCACTCTTAAAACTGACAAGGTTGAGTTCCTGGGCTACATGATTGACAAGCATGGCATGTTCCTACCTCAGAAGGCAACCATTGCTAAACCATTGCACAGATTATTTGATAAAAAGTCTGTCTGGGTCTGGGGAAGGAAGGAACCATCAGCATTTAACAGTATTAAAAGACTAATCACATCTGATGCTGTATTGATACAGTTCTCTGAGAATTTGCCTGTTGTACTGACTTGTGATGCATCCCCTTTTGGAGTGGGGTTTTTTTTTGAGCCACAGGCTTCCCAGTGGGAGAGAAGCCCCTATTGCATTTTACTCTCACACTTTGACCAAAGCAGAGAGGAATTACAGCCAATTGGACAAGGAGGCATTGGCAATTGTTGCAGCTGTTAAGAAATTTCATGAATATCTGTATGGGAGAACATTTACCATTGTTACAGATCACAAACCTTTGTTAGGCATTGTGGCAGGAGACAAACCTACACCTACTATCCTGTCACCAAGAATGCTGAGATGGACTGAATTTCTTGCTGCTTATTCATACAAACTTATCCACAAGCCTGGCAAGGACATTGGACATGTGGATGCCTTGAGTCGTTGCCCACTTCCTTGCCACAAGGAGGACTTTGAACCTGAAACACACACCTTTTTCCTAGAAACTGTTGCCAAGCTTCCAGTGCATGCTGCTGAAATTGCCAGAGAGACTGCCAAAGACACTTTATTGGCTCCTATTATAGGCTGGATTAAGAAAGGTTGGCCTCTTCAAGATCTACCTCACCTGGCTCAACCTTTTAAGTCCAGGCAAACTGAATTATCTGTATTAAGAGGATGTATTTTGTGGGGTAACAGGGTGGTTATTCCTGAAAACTGCAAAAGAGGTTTTGGAAATGTTACATGAGGGTCATCCAGGTATTGTCAGAATGAAGGGATTGGCCAGGAGTTATGTATGGTGGCCAGGTATTGACAAAATGGTTGAAAACTGGGTTGCATCTTGTTCCAACTGTCAGGTAGTCAGGCCTGCCCCACCTCTCGCCCCCACACAGGAATGGGAATGTCCTAGGGGCCCTTGGTCCAGGATTCACATTGATTTTGCTGGCCCTACCAGAGGGCACACCTTTCTTATTATAGTAGATGCATATTCCAAATGCCTATAGGTAATTCCCATGGTATCCACCACAACTGATGCTGTCATCAAACAGCTCAAAAAACTTTTTGTAACCCACAGGTTACCAGATGTTCTTGTCTCTGACAATGGCCCTCAATTTACATCCAACCTTTTTGAATCCTATTTAGCACAACAGGGTATCAGACATGCCCTTACTGCCGCTGGGCACCCTTCGGCTAACGGCCGGGCTGAATGCATGGTACATTTTACCAAGGAGAAACTTCAGCAACTGGGTCCTGGGGACATCACTGAGAAAGTTGAAAAACTTCTTAGTGTTCAGGACATCACTCCTAACCCATCTAATAACTTATCCCCAGCAGAGTTGTTGATGGGTAGGAAACTTAGGTCTTCCCTTGACCGCCTTCATCCCACTTACGCACCCTACGCACCACTAGATTCCACTTCCAAAGTTTGCACATTCAGTGTGGGTGATTCTGTTTATGCTAAGAACCTTATAGGTGAACCTTTGTGGATTCCTGCTGAGATAACTCAAATCACAGGCCCTCGTTCTTACAGGGTGCAAACAGAGGATGGACTCCTCTGGAGCAGGCACATTGATCAACTTAGATCCAGGTTCTCTCAGGAACATCGCACTTGTTCCTCTCTAGTTCCCTCACCTGATGTCAATTCTAGGGGGGAAGGGGAGGAACAGGAGGAAAATCAGCAAGCAAGAATCCAGCACATGTGTAACAAGCCATTATGACAGGAACCATTCCAAAACCTGTCACAATGCCAAATTCCATCCTTAGAAGTGGAAGATTGTACATCACTACCTGACTTGGGTGCTGACATTGGGCTGGAGATGGGTTGGGAGGAGAGACCAGATTCTAACAATCAAACAGGGTCTTCTTTCACAGGAAGTCCCAGTGGGGAAATGTCAGCAGACACATTTCCTCTCTCACTGGGTGAGAATGTTAAAACTTCTGAACCACGAAGGTCTCAACGTACACACAAGAGCCCCACCTATTTAAAAGAATACATTAGATAGGTTGGGGCTTGGTATGGACTGAACCTAGTGGGGAGGGGTGTTATGTATGTAGGTTTGAATGTCATTGGTTTAGTTTGAATTGTTCTTGTAAAATGTCAAATAGGATTGGTTTAAAAAGTGCGGGAAAATCCTGCACTCTGATTGGCTGGCAACTATGGCTGCTGGCTATAAGTAGCAGCCGTAGCCCAGCCAAGTTGGGTCCATTCAAGCTGTAGTCACTAAATAAACTCTTCTCTGAAGCTCTTCGCGTCTGACTCTTCATGCAAACTTAACATATATATTATCTTATATTGATCTCCCTCTCTGTAAAGATTCCATCCAATGGTTCCTGCCTTATTCTCAGGCACTGGGGAGAATGAATTCACACCCACTTCCCTATGGCAGTCTTTCAAGAAGCATGTCTCCCTTTAGCATTCTGATCTTCAATTCACTGAGATACATGGACATTTTATCTCTGTTGATGTAACATGTGATTGCACTGGCTTTTTTGGGAGCTATAGCACACTGCTGGCTCAAGCTTAATCTGTGGTCTATCAGGGTATAGAGGTACTATTGCCTAGCCAGGTATCTCCTGTCTTGGACTATCTATTTTTTTCCTACCTACATGCAGAACTTTGCACCATTAAATAGCACTGTGTTGGATGGAGCCTGACATTCAAGTCTATTATGATCATCTTGAAATGTCAGCCTGTCTTCTGATGTGCTAGCAATCCCTTTTATATTTATGTTACCTGAAAATGTGCTTCTATCCCCTCAATCATAAAAATGTTATAAATTATGCACTTGGCTTTCGGAGAAATTCAGAGATTTAAGTGTCAGAGAAATAGTTATGAACTGATTCCAGAAAAATGCATTTCTGAATCTGGGATGACCCATTTCAAAAATGAAAAGAAAATGGTAATTTGCTCCATTAGTATTTAGTTCAGTCGATCTAACATAACCTCCCATTTGTGGAGGGGGGGGTGAAAAAGGAGTCTTCCTTTCAGATGGATTGATAGATAGGTAGATCTAAACAGGTGAAATAGAGTTGTTTCTAATTGAGGCAACATAGTGAGATACTTAGCTAGTTATTTAGTTAGATGGGAACAGAGATATTAAGATAGCTAGTTGGATAGAAATTGTATCAATACAAAAAAAGAATAGACTTTCACATAGACTGAATAGTTCAAATTGGAAGCTCTTTGGACAGGAGAAAGACTTCTGTTGGATTGTTGCTATAAAGCAGGAAGTGAACCCCACCAACACAACAGCTGAAAATCTTTGACATGGTTTTCATTTGATATGGGAAACACATAAACAGGTTTGCTAGATTGTAAAAATGAAAACAAAATCCCAGAGGAATAAAACCCTGTGATGATAGAGTTCTGTCTTTCATAATTATCCCTCGTTCTTCCATCTCATACTTCAAAAACAACAACAATGTAAGGATGACCAATCACCACAAGATTGCTCATTTTTTATTTCAACTCTAAGGATGGCAAATCAGATCATATTTAACTCACTTTTCATTCAACCATGAGTCCTTTCTACCCCATTTCTGTGCCTTTTGTTTTTTAAACTGAGAGACAAGAAAATCACATTTACTTATGCATTTAAATCCAAATTAATAGAGTTGTGCATGTCACCTCAGATTTAGTAAAACAGCTTTACCATTAACATGATCCCTCAATGGAAATTGATCAGGCCCTCTAACTTGAGGTCCATTTCCCACAGTGAGTGGAACTAATACTAGTCTGATCTATAATAGTCCAAAAAGTTTATTCCGAGGTTGCCTTTGTTGAAACAACAATTGAGACTTGTTTCAATTTCAGTCATGCATGCAGCTGTCAACTTTCAATATTTGATCTGGACTGAGCTCAATCATATCCTTCCTACATAGCAGAAAACCTGCTGTTTTTTGAAGTCATCAACTGGAGCAGAACAAATCTTTCATACAGGAAAAAATTATTGGCTGTTAACCTATTTTATTGTCTATATTTATAGCAGCAGTATTGCCACACACAACCCAAAATGTTGGGAATAACTCTCATTAATACTTATTATTTTTATTTTCTTCTGTTACACATTTTTAAAACCCTTTTGTCAAAAAAAATGTTTTATAATCAGCACAAAAAGCAATGTCATTCAAGGTAGCACATCTTTCCAAATCTCAAAGTAAAACAAAAAAAAAGTTTAAAAAAAACACCTTTCAGGTATTACACTGCAATATTCTAGTGATAGCTCAGCTGTTTGCATCTCATGTTTGAGGCCCATTGAACAATACCGAGCTTTCTAGTAGAACGTAATTACATGAACACCTGGACTAAAATAGTTTTGTCTTGATCACTGTGAAAATGGGCAATGTTCAACAGCCCTGAAAATTTCTCATTTCTTACCTGTGGAGAGGTGCATTTTTGGCACTCTGGACATTGATCCAAGACTCATCTAAAAATAGCTGTTCTCAATATATAAGGTTATATCTTGTCCATAGGGTTATTTTCCCTCCTATTTTGTTCCTTATTAGAAGCACTAGCCTATTATAGAGGTAGGGTGAGACTTACCTTTGACATTCAAAGCAAAAAAGAAGTATATCAGGGGATTTTCATGCTTAAAAGGAAAATATTAATGGTTAACAAGAATTTTATGCCTATATATGAAAGGTTCTCTTAGAGTCCTAAGAATTGGAATCACTTAAGCCAGGGGTCTCCAACCTTGGCCACTTTAAGCCTGGCAGACTTCAATTTTTTTTTTATTTTTTTATTATTTTTTTTTAATTACATTTATATGCCGCCCTTCTCCGAAGACTCAGGGCGGCTTACAATTTTTGGAGCACAATCCAATGTGCTCAGCAATTGAAGTTGAATAGCTTGCTCTATAGTCTCATGTACATTGTGTTCCTTTTTTAAAAAAAATCAGCTAATTATTAACCAATAGTAACCATATTACAACCTTGTCCTAATAGAAAACAGCACAGACACCTATTTCAGAAGCTCACAATTATTTCTTTCCTTCTCCCAAAGTTTAATTCAAGAAAATTTGTAGAGGATATCAAGGGTAGAATGATCAGTGAGGAAAGGGGGCAATTTTTGTTTAACTTATATCCAACTTTGAAGCTGAAGGATCAGGAATTCAAGGTATATCCAAATAGGTTTTCAGTTTTCTCCAAGCTGCGGAGCCAGGTAAGATAGCCAGTAAACACTAAACTATATTGCAAGTAGCTATTTTTGGAAAAGCAATAATTTATTCTCAAATATTCATAAACAAGTTGAAACATGTTGTGCCATTCTAACCTTGATTATGCAAGCAATTCCCCCAACAAATTCCAAAGCTAGATTGTGGGTCAGAGAAAGAGGTACATTTCTAGGCACATCAAATAAGGAAAGAGGAAAACTGGAGGCTGCTTTGGAAGTAAACTTCAAATTTGTAACTATTTATAATATTTCTTCTCAGGGTGAACATTGCAACATGGAGATTTTTAGGATAGTCACTATTTCACTGTATCATATGCCAAAATGTCATTAGAAGAGGAACTATGGCAAGGTATCTAAATCAATTCACTGCATTGACCACAATTAAGTCATATAATACATTTAGCCAAGCCATTTGTTTTGTCATCTGAGGAAAGAAATGTCCAGTACTTTTCTCTCTTCACCAATTGTGAAAGTGGGCTAATCTTAATTAGGTTGGATCCTCTTTGAGAGCAGAGAACCACTAAAACTAATAGGTATGAAGTCAACCATGATTTTATTGCACTTAGATTCAAATTAATGAATTCTGCCTTTTAATAATATCAAAATTTGTTGCCTGAGGTAACCTCTTCACACTTCGTAATGTAGGAATGGCCTTAATATGAAGAGTTATGCAGATTAGCTTGAACCTATTAAAGAATAAGAGACAATAGAATAGAATAGAATTCTTTATTGGCCAAGTGTGATTGGACACACCAGAAAGTTGTCTTTGGTGTATATGCTCTCAGTGTACATAAGAAAAAAATAAAATACATTCATCAAGAATCATAAGATACAACACTTAGTGATAGTCATAGGTTACTATAAGCAATCAAATCATACATAGGTTACTAATACTCAATCAAAATATATTAGGAAAACAAATAATATAAATTGTAAAGATACAAGCTACATGGTTATAGTCATAAGTAAATAAATTTATTGTACATAATTTATTTAATAATATATTATAAATTTATAATAAATATAATATAATAATATATTATACATTTATAACAATATAAATTTATTGTACAATAAATTTGTAAATGTATAATAAATAGAATGAGATTATTCTATAGATTTTTATGAAAAATTTGATGTCCCTGTAAACTTATCATTCACATAATTTTTATATATGCAAATTCCTTCATATATTGCAATGTATACTGGAAGGAATGGGAAAAAAATCAGTGATGAATCCTCTGATATTCTGTATTTTCAAGAAGTAGCTTCTATGTGATGTTTCACTTAAAATCCCATCACAGCCTTCCTCTGTGTAAGGGTAGATTTGCATTGATCTCACCCAAGATTTAATCTTATCCAATTGCTTATAGTTTCCTGCTATTTCTTTGGTTGTTTGCTAAACATACATTACTTGTATTAATTATAAACGGAAATAATTAACAGCCAAATTGAAAAGTTATTGTTAAAGATCTTTGAGATTTTTTTAAAAAATATTCAGCATGGCAGTAATAATGAAGATGATTTCAATGAGCTGGGATGATTTTTCTAGAAGCAATATTTTCTCAAGTAATTTACTTTAGACCTAAGCCAAAGATAATAACCATCACTTCACATTTTACCTGGAAATAAATTAGCTACTATGCAGACTTTTGGCATAGATATAACATTTGTCCAGACAGTACAAACTGATTCCAGGCAAGTAAAGGTAGCATTATGTAGAATATGTTATATTAGCTGAGTGATTCAACATAGCGTTAAAAAAACACATTTTCCCAGGAAGACATTATTTGCATAAAAATATTTCAATAGGAAACAAGGAGATTCTAGGAGCATCCAACAGGTGTGCATTTGCTTCCTTCTGGACACTGTGGCCCTATTCAGAATGGTGAGATCGACTTCTCCTATTTTTTCCACAAAACATCTCCATGAGGTGGGATGAGCAGAGAGAGAATGACTGGCCCAAAGTCATCCAACTGGCTTTCATGCCTAAGGGAGTCCTAAAAGTAATGTCTCCTGCTTTACTGATAACAGGGAATCAGAGTTGGAAGGGACCTTATAGGTCATCTAGTCCAAGCCCCCCCCCCACTCAAGCAGGAGACCCTACACCATTTCTGACAAATGGCAGTTCTATCTCACTTTCTAGCCCAACACCTTCCCGACTGTAGAAAACTGACTCTAAAGAAATTGAAAGAAAATTGGACATTCAATTCTAGAACAGATCACAGAACAGGGGTCACCAACCTTTTGGACCTCAAGGACCACCAAACTCATAATTTTAAATTCCAGGGACCACTAATATGAATTTTGACTGATGGTGGCTTGCTGATGTTGGTGGGAGAAAGAGAGAGAGAGATCTGACCTAACCTCTCTCTCTCTCTCATACACACACACACATACAAACACACAGAGGCAGGGGTGGGATTCAAATTTCTTAACAACCAGTTCTTGGGCATGGCCTAATTTGTGGGTGTGGCTTGGTAGTCATGTGACTGGCTGGGCATGGCTTGTATGTAAATATTATAAATATTTATGTAAATATTGAATTTTTTATAAAAAAAGAGCAACTTTTACCCAAAATCAGGCAAAGCAGGCAGGCAGATTGAGTTGCTCACAGAATCACAGATTCAGAGATCTATCTTTCTGCCACCGGCTACCTGAGTCTGTCACATAAAATTTGCTTGCAAGCAAACTCATAAAATTTGCTAACAAACTCACAAAATTAACTCACAACACACCATGTATGTAAATATTGAATTTTTTTTATTTAAAAAAGAGCAACTTTTACCCCAAAGCAGGCAAATCAGGCAGGCAGATTGAGTTGCTCACAGAATCACAGATTCACTTAGAGATCTGTGTTTCTGCCATCAGCTATCTAAGCCTGCAACTGAATAATAGAAGCTTCAGTCCTAAGGGAGATTCGGCTCTGCTTAAAATCCAATGATTTCCTGCTTTCTAGCTAATCTAAATCTCCTGGCACAGCAGAACAGCTGATAGTCAGGAAAAAAGGAAAAATAGCAGCTTAGCAGGCAAGTTTGCCAGGTAAGGAGTGAGTGGATGGGGAGGGTTTCCACAGGCCATGTGGGTGGTGCAGCCTTGTGTTCTCATGCAGCCTGGATTAATTGCTTTGGGGGGTGCTCTGGGAGTGACATTTCTCTGCGGACCACCAGTGGGCCATGGCCCACCAGTTGGCGACCACTGATCTAGAAGGATACTATGGTCATTGACATCCAAAACCACTTCCCAATGCAGAAGGCTAGAGTTTGTCCAATAATTGTCTAGCTTCACAGAATCTAATGAAGGCTTTTAAATAAATGCCTTCTTTAAGCAAGCAAACAGCTTGTCCTTCCTCAAAGAGGCATTTATGATATTAGTTAAAGTATCTCTAATAACAACTAGCTAGAAGATAATAAGCAACACTGGGCCTGGATCCAAAAGAGAAGTCGAGGAACATATTGCTTCAAGCAGCATGTTTCTTTTCTCAGGTATCACAAATTGAAACTGATTCACTCTAGTCACAACATATGAGTTAACATACTCTCTCTTGATAGGCTCTTCTTTTCCTATTTCTTTCACTTACACACTTCCATTATATGAACCTTCTTTACTCCTTAAACCTTCATTTTCTGGACTGTAAATATTTTTCTCTTGAAAATTCTAACATTTGAAGTGTCACAAAGCTAACAAACATTTGGGGTTACATCCCATATTGCAAAAACAATTCATCCAATGCAATAGTTCCTTTCATATCTCCACCTCCACACCTCTCTGTTCTGAAGTGTTCCTGAACCATCCAGAGTTTTGAGGAGATCTGAGACAGAATTGAATTAATTTCTTGGTGACTCAAAGGTCAACCAGAGTGTCAAGTTTTTCTATCACATACTCAGTACAAAGGATTGTATGGAAAAACACCACTATAAAGCAAATACTTGAGTCTGAAACAATTTTTTCCCAGTGGAGAATAATACTATACTGCTATTTCTGAAGTACCCCCTACTTAAAAGAAATTTAAACTTCCTATATTTTCATTCCTATTGAGAAATACTGGTCAACCCTGAAGCTGGCCTGACTGGGGCCATTTTGAGACCTCAGTGACAATGCTGTTACAATTAGCAAGACAGGGAAATTGTTTATCTAAAATAACACTTAGGTATCAACCTTTCTTTTAATATCTGTTAAGGAAGCTCAGAACAATGTCAATTATGTAAAAACAAAGTGTTCTTTAATATTATATCATATATTATATCTCCTAGTAACAAGCTAGGAAAAAATGAACAAAGCAAATTTAAAAAGAAAACATGTAATCATACTAACAGATAACAAATAAATGACTTTAGTTTACATTTGTAGACAATAACTTTATGAATCTATGGAAACACATGGATATCCACAAAACACAGCATTTTTTCCACATATAAATTAATGAGAAAGCACAATGGGACATTCCTATAATTAGTGGAGTAATTGCATGTTAAATAATCTATTCTATAATTTGTATTAGAACTCTATTTGGCAAAGGTGAGAAGGTATTGATAGTAACATGTTGTTTAAATAATAAACACTGGGCTTATGATTCACTTCCTAATTTGAAGAGGGATTGTTTCAACATTTCTCAAAAGGTCATTGGTTCTGATATTTTCACAGCTTATGGTTTATGGCAAAATATTTTATAGGTTCTTCAGTTAATAAGACTGCTCAAATACTCCATTTCCTCAATTTCCCTGAAGAATCTTCCTCCTTTAAAAATAGAGAGAAATTTTATGTCTCTTTTTTTCAGGTGGGGGGAGTTTCTCCAAAAACTTTGGGAGGGAATTGCCATTTGTTGCACATATTCGTTTTAAGGTTCCTTCTCCTTTTTTAAAACAAACTGGCTTCCAGATGTTATTTATGGTTTTCACCTTTAAGGCCCTTCATGGGTTCTGGATTATCTAAAGGAGCACCTTTTCTCATATCCACCTGCCCATCCAACCATATGGAACAGTTAATTGCTGCCAGGCTCCATATCTCCAAAAATGCTGTTTATCTGGACCTAGGAGAAAGGCATATTCAACTGCTCTCCCCATGCTCAGAATTTCCCTTGGCGATTCAGCCCAAGAAACCTTTCCTTTCCTGAGTTTGAGGAGACAAGTTAAGACTTGATTTGTCCATCTAGCTTGGAATATGGCATGTTTCGAAGGTTGGGATGCATTGATGGACAGATGACTTTATATATTTTTTTTATCCATTACAATGTTTTTTGAGATTTTTATGATTCTTATTTTGAAGGTGGGTTTATTTTTAATGAGATTTTTTTAAATATGATTTTTCTCTTATTGTTAGCCACTGGAATTTTTGAGAATGAAGAGCATACAGCTATTCCATACAAATAAATAAATAAAGATTTAGATTTTTTTATTTATTAGATAGATAGATAGATAGATAGATAGATAGATAGATAGATAGATATGGATGATATAGATATAGATATATATTGCACATCCATCAGACTGTAAGCTATTTACAACTAGTATAGTAAAATAAATATAACAAAACATCATTATAGCTATACAATATATACTATAGATATATAAAGGAGATAGAGATAGAGGTGTAACAAAGAAGCCCCCAAATTAAGCATTTTGTCCTGATAGTATTGTGAATCCATATCAAAGATCAATATGAATTGCAAGGTATGAATTACAAGAGAAAAGCAATATTCAGTGGGGGGAAAAAAACCAAATGGTGTGCTGAGTTATCATGCAAGCAATATATCACAGCTAAGGATATATCAATACTGCACATCCATACATACCATATTGATTTTTCTTTCCTTTTCTTTAGAAACTCAACCAATATATCATGGCTGATTATATAGTGATAAAATATTCAGTACTGCCATTATTTCAATACAGTATTTTTTTTTTCTTCTCCTTTGTTTTCAGCCTGCAAGCCATGATCTTGCCAATTACTTCTATTCTTAGGCAGAAACTTTGCATTCACAGTTGCATGAGTGTGAATTACATTGGATACAAACTGAACTCCCCCCCCCCCGTATTTTAGAGGGAACAAGAGGGTAAAAGATTGGTAAGTTAAGACAAAAGGAATAATTCTAATGTGTGGAACATGTTATGTTGTTCATAGTGAAGAAGTGAGTCTAAAGGGCCTTTTTTCACCCATGTTCTCAATGAAATCAGTAAAAAGGCTTCTACTACAGACTTTTCAAAGAGATCCACAGACATTTCTGGGAAGCAGTGCATTTTATGGAGGAGAAAACAAGGAAGAAAAAATAAATAGTGGCTTGAACCTATAAAAATGTCCTTAAAGTTATAATTTTAATTTAACTGTCCTACATTACTGCCTTTCATTGGACTTTTACAGATCCAAGAAGGTTCTGGAGCTATGGATTATAATTCATACAATTATGTTCTAACATTATTTTTTATACAGTCAGATATTTCCTGGCGGTGTTTTCCACTGTGTCTCATTGGTTCTCAGCTTACTTGGCAGCTCTACTTTTAAATGAATGGGTGGTGATAAATACAAGCATTAAGATCATGCTGTTAGCTCAGATTTACTCTTAGTGCAAATGCTCCATTTATGCACTCTCTATTGATTTATTAGAGTGAGATGTCAGTACATTGCTATGATGCATAAGTGCCATAAATTACCATTTCCAAGTGTGTGGATCTACCAAGTAATTATAAAAGAACAATCCTTTCTAAATAACAGGATAAAAAAGATCCAAGGTAATTCATGAGCTGCTTATATCATGACATAATACATTTGTTTAATTCATCTAAAGTAACTTGCTTTTTACTTGTTTCATGTTCACAATCACTAGCATGGGTTAGAATAAAATTATAGGAAATTTTTAAAAAACTAAACAAAACACCTTTCAAAACTTAATTTATTGCATCGGGAGAAATAGAATAAAAATAATGACTATCTGTCCTCACTTGTTAGTTTGTTGCTGAAATGAATTAAGAATCATATTTTTAAAAAATCTGTTTTATAAAATCAATGCCAAGCTGAGAAGCTGAATTATTTCTTTCTTTATTAAATGTATATGCCACCCATTTCACTGTCCAAAGTGACCTTTGTACTCTGCTTTTCTTACAGAGGCTCACAGTTGTTAATTACACAAGAAAAAAGGTAATAACTGAAGTAAGATATCGTCTATTATGGCACTTTCATGTCATTCAATATATGTTTAGTTCAGAGTTCCTTCTAAGAATTGTCAAATCTATCCCTTTCCCTCTTTGGTCTATATTTGAGTTTTTTTTCACTCTCCAAGTTTTTTCCAGTCCCTTTTAAGATGAAATAAATGGATGTTGATATATTGTTACCAATGGTGGATTAAGCAAAAATGACACCCAGCAATGCAAATCAAAAATGATTGGCACAGAAATCTATATTTTCACTAATCCACCTGGCGTACCTTACCCATAAGCACCATAAAATAGAAATGCCTGCTGCCCAGTGTTGTGTTGGAAAATGTGTTTCTTCTCATTTTCTATCACAACAGGCTATATCTGAGTTTCAAAACAAAGAAAATGACAAAAACAATGACGAGAAGGCACAATCTCAACTACAGAGCTAACAGCTCCTGTGATATATGATATAGTTTGCTATAATTATTCCTGCAAGGATAAACTATACAGACTCCATATTTAGCCTTAGAATGAACTAATATAGCATTACCAGAATGTTAAAAATAGTCTCTATTTTCATGAAAACAAGTTTGTTTTTAGTGTTGCAAGAACATAGCCTTGCAGGTCACATAAGATGGATTAAAGGCATGCTTTTAATTCTTAATACTAATAGTACTTTAATACATGTAGTCCTTGACTTAAGACTACAATTGAGCCCAAAATTTCTGTTGTTAAGTGAGACATTTGTTAAGTGAGTTTTGCCCCATTTTAGAATATTTCTTGCCTCGGTTGTTAAATGAATTACTGTAGTTGATAAGTTAGTAACCCGATTGTTAAATGAATCTGTCTTTCCCATTGATTTTGCTTGTCAGAAGGTAGATGAATTTTGGAATCTTCAGGTTGATCGCCACAGAAAAATGCAGTCTTATTTGCTATTTTTTTTATTTAAAAAATCCTGTTAGTATATAGGTGACTCTCCTATCAATAGTTTAAATGATAAGATCATTGTGAACTTTTAGACATAGTTCAAAATCTTAGAGATATGAAAATATCTATTTATGTCAGATTTATTGTATACCTGGAACTGATTTCCATTTTAAAAAATGCCTAAGGTGGGTCAAACTGCAGGAATGAATCATAGTAGAGATCAAACTCTAAAGAACTGTTATGACAAGTTAGCAACTTTCAATCTCTGTAACTGGTAGGCATCTGCAGTTGGCCCATGATCATGATCTGTGTTGTTCTGCATAGTAACACTCTTCCTGAACAGAGTGAGTAACACAAATGCATTTCAGGCAGACTAACTAGATAAAAATTGCCAAGTTACCTGCAGAAACAACTCCCACTATGCTTGTCAGCAAATACAAATTGGGCTACATCTTTGCAACCTTAGTAAGTTTGTCTGTGTAACTCTTATTTACTAAATTATACTAATAAAGTGTATTTGCCTTTTCTACATTAAAAATGAGTATGAGGAATGTAACTTGGAAAGCCAGAAAATTAGAACCTAGAAATGTGGATATTTAATTTCAATGGTGCCTATATGGTTAATTTTTGTTCTTCTATGAACAAAAGGGATCTTAAAGGAGTGCATTATCAATCATCTATCTGTCACGTCTACACCAAGAAAAGAAAACATATCATAATTTCTATTCTTGCCTACATTCCTTTCCAACCCTTAAAAGGATTTGTAAGCAGGATCATATAAATATTTAACTGAACCAGTAGTAAAAAAAAACCTCAAACGATCAGCTGAGAGGAGAAAGAGAAAAGTGCATGATCAGCTCTCCCTGCTCCTGTGCTTTTCTGTTCTTTATCCTCTCAGCTGATTGGCGCAGCAGAGCCTCAGCAGCAAAGGTGGTATTCAGCAGGTTCTGACCAGTTCTGGAGAACTGGTAGCGGAAATTTTGAGGAGTTTGGAGAACCAGCAAATGCCACCTCTGTCTGGCCCTGCCCCCATCTGATCTCTGCCTCCCGAGTCCCAGCTGATCATCTTTTGTTGCCCTGCACAGGAAAATGGAGCTGGAAAGCAGGTTAGTGGGGTGGGGAGGAAATGGAGATTTTACAGTATCCTTCCCCTGTCATGCCAACCAAGCCACGCCCACCAAACCATGCCATGCACACCAAGCCACGCCCACAGAACTGGTAGTAAAATTTTTGAATCCCACCACTGCTCAGCTGGTGTTTGAAAAGCTGCGCGTGCATGCGCACGCATGAAGTGCACAATCACTGAACCAGTAGGGTAATTGGTAGAATCCCACCACTGATCCAATAGTTCTTTTCTTGCCTTCTAGCACTTTGGAAAATAGTTTGCCTCCTTCATCTTTATGGCAGCCGCTCAAATACTGGAACACTGCTATCATATCTCCTCTATGCTTCAATATTTATATGATTTGCTGAGAAAATAAAACAGCAGTTTTCAAAATTAGAGAGACTAACTGCTTAATCTACTCAGAAACTAAAAGTATGCAGCTTTTTGCACAGAAATGGGATCATGTTATTATAATTAGCTGATGCTTTTCTGTAGTTTTGCAGACTTAATTTTAAAAACTATTTTTTCCTTTTGTAGGTGCAATAAACCACACTATTACAGCAATTATATCTTGGACTGGACACAAAAATACAGGAATACCACCAATTTATTATCCTCTTCCTTGAAAGAAGGAAGAGACGTGTACTTAGATATGTACTTGAGGGGAATAGAAAAAGAGGTATCATTATTGGCTGGCAAGTAAGTGCTAATTGGTTGATTTTCTGTGCCCCAAAAATGCAAGTGCTGATTGATCGACAGATGGCTCCTTGTCAGCTCTCGACTCACAAATTGACAACATGCCTATACTAATAGCAACCTGATGTCAAAACATGATTGGTGATTGCTCAAAGTTCTCAACAGTGGGTAACTACAAAAATGTTTCAAATAAATAAATAAATAAATAAATGCAACAGCTCAAATCAAAAATGGCTCTGCTTTTAATGAGATACAAAACTGATTGTCTGGAAAGAGCTCAAATAAATTACTGAAAATTTATCTGAGGTTGGAAATTTCTATACTTCTGAGGGTTTTTTTAAGTAAGAGTCCTTTTAGTTTCAGTAAGTTAAGATACTTCCTATAGGATTCTTACACAGAGCCATTTATCTTAAAGTTACATTTAAACCACTTATTTATCCTTTTTCTCTAGATTACCTGCTTGCTCAATCCTGTCTTAACAACAAAAAACAAAGACAATTTGCTGTTTGTGTTCCTCAGAACACAAATATTTTCCACAGAACACAAATATTCCTCAGAACACAAATAGTGGCATTTAAAGGGCCATTCTTAGAGTTTTTAGATCAAACTTTTTTTTTTTGTTTGTTTGTTTTTTTACAAAAATAATTATTTTTGTTTCTTGGCATGAAGTTTCTTAAATGGAGGCTTATAAGTACATAATTGTGTTTGTCTTAGAAGCTTTACAAATTTGGCCCAGTAATATATCTAATTAAGCTATAACCTGCAGATATCAATTTAACATTTCAAATGCATTTTGTAGAGTAGCTTTTAAGGCTTTGCATATATTTCTTTGCTACTTTCCACTTGATGGTGACACAGCTATTTTTAAAAGAGAAGCTAATCATTTTTGTCTTAGCTAAGGTCAGATTTTTTGGAAATGTTGAAGTAAGGGAAAGGTCTCATTAACTGCTGTTTTAAATTAACCTTGGTTATACTAATTTTATCTATCCAGATAAATCCTAATTTTAAACTTATGTGATTACAAAATCCTATCTATGTTGAATAGATTCAGCTATTGACCCTGTACCAGCACACACACACAAACACTCAAGGGGCGGGGAGAGAGGGAGAAACAGAGAGAGAGAGAGAGAGAGAGAGAGAGAGAGAGAGAGAGAGAGAGAGTACTGTAGTGTAATTGCATGGATTGTTTTTTTCTTTGATCATTATTTTGTTTGAGGACTTTTTTCTTTCTTTATCTCTTCCAACATCATAGAAGTGAGCATATTTCCTTGAAATACATTAATTTAAGTGAATAACAGTCAAGAAAATCTCATTCACACATGTCAGGTAGATATATATGAGCCTCAGTGGCACAGTAGTTAGAGTGCAGTACTGAAAGCTACTCCTACTGCAATTTGGCAGATCAAATCCCATCAGGCTCAAGGTTGACTTAGCCTTCCATCATTCCAAGGTGGGTAAAATGAGGACCCAAATTGTTGGGAGCAATATACTGACTCTGTAAACCGCTTTGAGGGGGCTGTAAAGCACTATAAAGCGGTATGTAAGTCTAAGTGCTATTGCTATATCTCTGCTCTTGCAAAAATTTGATGAACGTAGAAAGGAGTATAATGCAGGCCAGGATATCAAACTGTAGATATCGTGTATCAGATTGTCTATGACAAATGAACCAAACTAGCTTTAGTAAAACTATCTAGTGGAGATGTGCCGATGAAGCATGTTTTCTGAGAGAAGTCAGAAGAGATGTCAGTTGTGATTACAAGTTTGCTATTGACACTTTTCATTGAAATACATAGCAGTTTGAACTGGGATCTAAGGAGAATTGGCTGGAGACCAGATTTTAGTACTGTCTCAAGCTGAAGCCATCTGCTCTCAAACAGATCAATAAAACCAAATACACTGTTAACCAAAGAGCAACTTTAATGGCAAGGAGCAACTATGACATGATATGCCTAGTTGTGCTCAGCAGGTTAATTTTAATAAGCCATTTAACTACATGCAAAACTTTCTTTGAACAGTAAGGGCAATTTCAGCATCACAACGTTGATGCATTGATGTGGCTAAAGGGATGCAGAAGCTGAGAAGAATAACATATCAAATGTATATCCATTCAACTTCAGTAAGAAGTTGCCTTTGCTTCCCAGTCACTGGTTTTCCATTTTCATTTTAACTCAGATACTATGTTTATATCTATAAATCTATATCTATACATTTATAAATGGGCACCATGTAGAAAAGTCTCCCCTTGTGCTGGCTTAGCTGTTAATGGCGTTTCAAAGTCCTAATCTTTGTGGAACAGAGGGATTGTCACAATGAAGAGAGATTTCAGAAAAGTCTGTGCATGTAATGAAATGGAAAAATAACAGTAATCCTATAGCAAACCACCCAGGTTCACTCAAACCCCCCAAAGCAGAAAGGATAAATGAAAAGTATCATAACTGCAGTTGTCAACTTGCCTCATAAAAGAAAGTGGAATAACCTGAGCATTAAATAAACAAATCTGACAGCCTAAGGCATGTTGTTTAAGACAAATCATTTATCTTTAAAGCTTATAACTTTATTTCCCATACTTTTTCTCCATGCCATAACAGGGCTAAACATACCATCAATCAGAAAATCAACACAGTGAGACCTCAGGGAAATCACTTTATTGAAGTGACCATTGATGTGACAGATTCATTAACATTAGCACCTGCTATTGCCATGAGAATCTCAAATATATATATATATATACACACACACACACACACACAAAAAGAGGTTTCACACAACTTGAAGAAGAGGCAATTATGTTATCATACAATTATCTTTTATAAAGAAATATAGAGGTTCTGCACTGTTGTTTGGTTTTTGATGTTCCCCTTTTCCCCCCTTTAATTACATTTCAGTGCAGAACAAGCTACCCATTATTAGTTAATACTTTTGGGATATAAGATCTATTCACATATCCCTTTAAATAATAGATTAATAATTTATTTATTGTATTTATTTATAATTTATTGACTTTTTTTGCTTTTTATTATCTAGATTTTTTTCATGGTGGAATACAAGATAGCATATCTATGGTTTACTTGTGGCTCTTCTTCCAAGCATCAATCAAGGCCAGGAGGTCTCCTTTAGCCTGTACAAGAGTTATGTATCACTTAACATCGGGTCATCTTTTACCTGTTTTGGAAAGTAGTAGTGGTTGGTGGTTCACAAAGTTTAAGGAGACAATTTCTTACTCTGGTGCTCAAAATTAAATATTGGCAAAGGGTGCATATAGAAAAGTAGGTCGATGAAAGCAAGCCTGAACAAGTATAATTGCAATTATTTTACAGTAACATTGTCAATGTACTTAAGCTTACATGGAATAGTGAAAAAGTAACATGGTTTGCTGCCAGGCAAAATTACTGATAGTATTACTGATGGTAGTATTATATAGGTTCCCACTGAAGTTATAATTAAGCAAATTAGACAGGGATTAATGTGTACTAATGTACTGAAGCATAAGTGGAACATCAGCCCCGATCTCCCCTTTTTGGATTAACTCCATTTTCTGATAATTGAGAATATACATCTGCTTGATTTATGAAGTAACTACTAGGACATCTGAATTAAATTTTAAAAAAGTAAAAAAATAAATTAAATCACAAAGTTAGCAAAGCAGACAATTGGCACTGGAGCCTTGTAATTTAGATTGCAAAGTTTATATTAAAGACTATAACAAAAGTAAGCAAGTATTTCTTTAAAAATCATGTCAGAGGGAAATGACATCTGCTGAACTTGTCTTTTGATCTATCTAGAAAAGAAATAAAATTCCCTTTATAAGAATAAAAGCATTCTGATGATTGGAGTTTTTCAGAAAGCAGTTGAATGTTTTTGATAAATACAATCATTATTGTGTTTCATAAAATAGAAACTAAAACTTCCTGCTGTAAATAACACATGGGTTTTGAGAAACTAAAAAATACTTTTGAAAAAAAAACTGCTTAGATTGAGCAACATTTTGGAATACATCCACAGACTTGTAAGTACATATTATGACATTTGCACCTCAAGCATTAAGCTAATTTGAAACTGATTTGTTTTCTATAAATCAGAAATTTGTCATCCCATTCAAAAGATTCATGTTAAATAAACTAAAAAGAAATGAACTGGTATGAATGCAGAAATAAAGGAGCATGAACTGAGATCATTATGGTTGTGCATGTTTGGAAATGAAGTATGAGTACAGAACCTTTCCATTCTTCATTAAAGCAATTGTCTACTTCAGGCTCTATAGAACCCTAAAAGTAGTTGCTGCTGCTTTGAAATACAGACTTCTTAAAACAAGTAAAGGAATTTCTTTTTAGTCTTACACAGAAGCCTGGGGTAAAAAAAAAAGATGAGGATGAATTAATGAACAGTGAGGAGGAAATGCAGTTGCAGGCAGTCTGACTACCTCTTCTTCAAAATTTTCAAAGCAGATACAGCTCTAGTAATGACATGCAAAATTGGATTAACACTGGGAATTGGATTAAATAGTAAATCAACATGCTAAGACCTGCAAGAGCAAAAATTGGACAATCTTTCTAAGGATAATAATGGGAACAAACTCAATCTGTCCCAAAGCCAGCCTGATAGATATACATGCCCTGTGAAGAACAGAAAGATCTTCTAGGGTCCCAGTCTCCAGAAATCTAAGTATAATAGGCAGTTCAAGCCCAAAAGTGCTTTTTCCCTTCCAACTACAAAGTACCAAAATGGCTGGCTACATGGCTCTTTCTTTTTGTCTTCTTGCATCCAGTTTCATCTATCTGTGCATATTCCTGATGGTTATTTAATCTCTTATTGTCCTACTTACCATGGATAACAGACAATGTTCCAAAATAACAGAGAAAATATTATTGCCAGACAACATTTTTTAAAAAAATGAAACTCTCTATCTGTTTGTTGGAGAGAATGATCAATAATGTTGAAAAAAGAGTTGCTTCAAATCTTATCCATCTGAATCTTGGGTGTGTTTTCCAGTTGATGCTGCTACTTTTTCTGGCTAAGCAACATAAATTGCCTTCTCCTCCAGAACCTCCCAGATTGAGCTATTCTAGGTTGACATCCACTAGATGTGTTAGGAAATCAGCTCTCAGAATTTTCAGAAAAATGAGCAGCTGAAGAAGTACTCAGACTGTTAAGTTTGCATGAAGCGACAGACGCGGAGTGCTTCAAGCTCTTTGTTTATTAGTGACTACAGCTCAGAACGGACCCACTTTGGCGGGCTGCAGCTGCTACTTATAGCCAGCAGCCGCAGTTGCCAGCCAATCAGAGTGCAGGGTTTTCCCACACTTTTTAAACCAATCATTTCTTACATTTTACAAGAATAGTTCAAACTAAACCAATGACTTTAAACCTGCATACATAACACCCCTCCCCACTAGGTTCAGTCCATACTCAAACCCCAGCCTATCTAATGTATTCTTTTAAATAGGTGGGGCTCTTACGTGTACATTGAGACCTACGTGGTTCAGATGTTTTTAGGTTCTCACTTTGTGAGGGAGGAAATGTGTCTGCTGACATTTCTTTACTAGGACTTGTAGTAATGGTAGAACCTGTTTGGTTACTACAACTTGATCTCTCCTCCCAATCCATCTCCAACCCAATGTCAGCACCTAAATCAGGTAATGATGTGCAATCTTCCATTTGTGAAAATGGTTGTTGGTATTGTGACAGGTTTTGGGATGGTTCCTGTTGTGTTAGCTCATTACACATGGGGTTGATTCTTGCTTGTTCATTACACTCATGATTCTCCCCTTCCCCCCTAGAAGTGGCAGTAGGTATGGGAACCAGAGAGGAGCAAAAGCGATGCTCCTGAGGCAATCTGGATCTTAACTGATCAATGTGGCTGATCCAGAGAACACCTTCCTCCGTTTGTACCCTGTAAGACCTGGGGCCTGTGATTTGGGTTATCTCAGCAGGAATCCATAATGGTTCACCCATAAGGTTCTTAGCATAAACAGAATCACCCACAGTGAATGTGCGAATTTTGCTAGTGGAATCTAGTGGTGCGTTGGGTGCGTAAGTGGGATGAAGGCGATCAAGGGGAGACCTGAGTTTCCTACCCATCAACAATTCAGCTGGGGACAAATTAGTTGAGGGGTTGGGAGTGATATGCTGAACACGGAGAAGTTTTTCAACTCTCTCAGTGATATCCCCTGGACCCAATTGCTGAAGTTTTTCCTTGGTAAATCGTACCATACGTTCAGCCCGGCCGTTAGCCGAAGGATGCCCAGGGGCTGTCAGGGCATGTCTGATACCCTGTTGTGCTAGATATGATTCAAAAAGGTTGGATGTAAATTGAGGGCCATTGTCAGAAACAAGCACATCAGGTAACCCGTGAGTTACAAAAGCTTTTAAGCTGTTTGATGACAGCATCAGTTGTGGTGAATGCCATAGGGATAACCTCTAGCCATTTGGAATATGCATCAACTATAATGAGGAAAGTGTGCCCTCTGGTAGGGCCAGCAAAATCAATGTGAATCCTGGACCATGGGCCCCTAGGACATTCCCATTCCTGTGTGGGGGCAAGAGGTGGGGCAGGCCTGACTACCTGACAGTTGGAACAAGATGCAACCCAGTTTTCAACCATTTTGTCCATACCTGGCCACCATACATAACTCCTGGCCAATCCCTTCATTCTGACAATTCCCGGATGACCCTCATGTAACATTTCCAAAACCTCTTTTTGTAGTTTTGCAGGAATAACCACCCTGTTACCCCACAAAATACATCCTCTTAATACAGATAATTCAGTTTGCCTGGATTTGAAAGGTTCAGCGAGTTGAAGTAGGTCTTGAAGTGGCCAACCCTTCTTAATCCAGCCTATAACAGGAGCCAATAAAGTGTCTTTGGCAGTCTCTCTGGCAATTTGAGCAGCATGTACTGGAAGCTTGGCAACAGTTTCTAGAAAAAAAGTGTGAGTCTCAGGAACAGGGTCCTCAATGTGTGAAGGAAGTGGGCAGCGACTCAAAGCATCTGCATGCCCAATGTCTTTGTCAGGCCTGTGGATGAGTTTGTATGAATAAGCATCAAGAAATTCAGTCCACCTCAGCATTCTTGGTGACAGGATAGTGGGCATAGGTTTGTCTCCTGCCACAATGCCTAACAGAGGTTTGTGATCTGTGACAATGGTAAATGTTTTCCTATATAAATACTCATGGAATTTCTTGACAGCTGCAACACTTGCCAAGGCTTCCTTGTCCAGTTGGCTGTAGTTCCTCTCTGCTTTGGTCAAGGTGCGAGAGTAAAATGCAATAGGAGCTTCCCTCCCGCTGGGAAGCCTGTGGCTCAAAATCCCCCACTCCAAAAGGAGATGCATCACAAGTCAGTACAACAGGCAAATTCTCAGAGAACTGTATCAGTACAGCATCAGACGTGATTAGTCTTTTAATATTGTTAAATGCAGATTGCTCTTTTCTGCCCCAGACCCACGCAGACTTTTTGTCTAATAATCTGTGCAGTGGTTCTGCAATGGTTGCCTTCTGAGGTAGGAACATGTGATAAAAGTTAATGAGTCCAAGGAAGGCTTGCAAATCTGTTTTACATTTTGGTCTAGGGGCTTCTTTGATTGCCTGAACCTTGGCATCTGTGGGGTGGATACCATGCTTGTCAATCTTATAGCCCAAGAACTCAACCTTGTCAGTTCTAAGAGTGCATTTTTCTTCCTTGACTTTTAACCCCGCTTTTTTGAATCTGGTAAGGACTTCTCTGAGTCTCTCTTGTAACTGAGTGTCATTTTCAGCAGAGATTAACACATCATCAAAAGGTACTACCCTGGCAGTCCTTGGAGCATCCTTTCCATAAGGCTTTGGAAGATGCCTGGTGCCACGTTTACTCCAAACTGTAACCTTTTACATTTGAAAGAACCTCTATGAGTCACAATGGTTTGGGCCTCTGCAGTGGCATCATCAACTGTTAATGGTTGATATGCCTGGGCCAGATCCAATTTGGCAAAGACTGTACCCCTGCCAAGTGAATGTAGTAAATGATGCACCACTGGAACTGGATATGTGCTCTGTTGAAGCGCATGGTTCAATGTCCCCTTATAGTCTCCACAGATTCTCACTGACCCATCAGTCTTGACTGGTGTGACTATGGGTGTCTCCCACCTGGAGTGGTCAGTGGGCTCTAAAACTCCTTGAGCTATTAATTTGTCTAATTGTGCATCAATTTTTTTTCCTTTAAGGCAAATGGGACCCTTCTGGGCTTTAAGCGAATTGGTGGCACCTTGGGATCTAGATTGAAAGTGATAGGGGTCCCCATATATTTGCCTAATCCATCGCTGAAGACCTCTGAAAACTCAGACTTCAAGGCCTCCTCCAATTCAGAGTTGCTCATGTGATTGATGCCAGTCACCTCGATGCCTAGTGGATTGAACCACTCAAGTCCCAGCAAGCTTGGGCGATCCTTGTCCACAATGGTCAGGGGCAAACGTTTGGTGTGGCCTTTGAACTTCATGTTGAATTCTCTTGTTTCAACTACTGGAATCTTGTTCCCTTGGTAGTCTTTAAGAGTCAGTGCTTGCTTCTTGAAATGCTTCTTCTGAATGTTTGGGAGTAGTCTGTGAATATTGTCCCATGATCTGTGCAGTGATAAATATGAGCCTGAGTCCACTTCCATTTGGCAAGGCCTTCCTTCAATTAGTACCTTGACATGCACTTTTCTGTTATTGATAGAAGAAGAATGACCAATAGCTACTGTCTGATGAGTTTCATTCTTCCCCTTTGCTTCTGTGCTGTACCCCATTTTCTCACTGAGGTTGTTGGGCTTGAATTCTTTGTCAGGAAACTTCCTTCTGTTGGGTGGAGTTCTGGATGATTTGCAGACTCTTGCTAGGTGTCCTCTTTTTTCACAATGGAGGCAGATGGTATCTAGGAACTTGCATTCAGTGCGGGGGTGGCTTCCCCACAACCTCTGCAGTAGAAATTTTGCCTCTTTCTTCCCAGGTCTTTCTTTTTCCGCTCCATTCTGTGTCTATAAATTCCTTCCTCCACCTCACTACATTCTGACTCAGAATCTATTTGCTGACAATGAGTTGTTGTGGACTTTTCCACATCAGGATGGCTTGTGGCCTTGTTAATTTTCTTCATGGCTGCTGCTGAGGACTTGGTAGCTTCTGCTGAAGAGGCCTCTTCTATTGCTTCCTTCAGTGTGATCTTAGGTCTCATTAATAACTTGCTCTGTAACACCCTGTCTTTAAGGCCCAGAACAAATCGATCACGCATGGCCTCTTCTAAATTGCTAAATTCACATGCACCCCCAATGTCTCTTAAACTTGCCATGAAGTCGTTTACATTTTCGCTTTCCTCTTGATCCCGACGGTAAAACTCATGTCTCTTAATGAGGCACGATACTTGTGGGGCGTAATGGCCTCTTAACAACTTTTCTAAGTCGGGCCATTCCATTACCTTCACGTCTGCAGCTCCTGCCAATGCCTTCGCCATCTTGAAAACTGCCGGACCGCAGTGGGTGAGAAAGACCGCCCTCTTCCGCTTCTCAGAAATGTCGGCAAGATCGTTTCCTTCCAAATACATTTGGAAATGATCTGCATACGTCTCCCAGTCTTCTGCCATCAGATCGAACGGGGCTGGGGGGGTGTTCAGCGCAGCCATCTCGCTCTCCTTCTGTTCCGCATTGCCTTCTTCTTCAGGGAGATCCCACCTTTGTCGCCAGTGTTAAGTTTGCATGAAGAGACAGACGTGGAGTGCTTCAAGCTCTTTGTTTATTAGTGACTACAGCTCAGAACAGAGCCACTTTGGCTGGGCTGCGGCTGCTACTTATAGCCAGCAGCCGCAGTTGCCAGCCAATCAGAATGCAGGGTTTTCCCACACTTTTTAAACCAATCATTTCTTACATTTTACAAGAACAGTTCAAACTAAACCAATGACTTTAAACCTGCATACATAACACAGACTATTAATCATGTTATTGTACTTTTTTTTTCATTTCCATCTTGTTAAGAACTCACTTAAGACCAGATTGTTTTCTAATCTAAGTAATTTCCAGACTGAACTTTTATAATTGTCCACAATGTTTATTGTGACTGGGGAGTTAAAGTTCAGATACTTAAAAGTTGCCCACTTTGAATAGGTTTTCAGACAGATTTCTGGTTTTGTGTTCAAATAGAGACCAGTTTGTTCTTCATTTCACTATTCAACCAATCACAGGTTTCTTCCTAAGAAGAACTTCCCAGAAACTATTCCCCCCCTCTCCTCCCTCCCTCCCTCTTTTCTGGATTTATCAAGAGAGAGTCAAAAGAAAGGCCCACGCTGGAATTCACTGTAGTGTGCTCTTCTGGATCTGCTCAGCCAGTCACCTACCTCTTCTCCATTAAGGGAAGAACTTTCTTCAGGGTCTTCTGCCCAAATCTTCTCCATAGAACTTCCCCCTAGGGTCTTAAGTGAAGCTACCACCAGCTAGCCAGACCCTTAGGTCTCACATGGAGCTCTCACCCTTCTAGGCCTTACCTTCTACCAGTGGCCTTCCCAGGCCTTTTTTTTCTTCCTTCTTGACTAGGAACTGACAACTACTCTGCACACTTAACTCTCTCCAACTTTTCTCTCCAATCACTGCATTCACTCTGTGAATTTTCCTCTCTCCTTCTTTCCTTTCCTCCTATCTTGCCCCCATTTTTAGACAGCAATAGCACTTAGACTTATACACCACTTTACAGTGCTGCTATCTTAGCATCTTCCCACATCAGGCCTAGTTGAAACCAATCAACTCATCAGCCTTATCACAGCACACATGGCCTTCAAGGCCAAATTAGAGCTTCTTTTTTCTCCTTTTACTCATTGCAATGGCTAGCTCATGCCATCAGAAATAGCAATAGCACTTAGACTTATATACAGCTTCACAGTGCTTTATAGCCCTGTCTAAGCAGTTTACAGAGTCAGCATATTGCCCCCAACAAACTGGGTCCTCATTTTACCGACCTCAGAAGGATGGAAGGCTGAGTAAACCTTGAGGCTGGTGAGAATTGAACTGCCAAATTGCAGGTAACTGGCCGTCAGCAGAAGTAGCCTGCAATGCTGCACTCTAACCACTGCACACCATTTATAATTTATTTATTTATTTATAATTGGACTTATATGCCGCCCCCTCTCTGCAAGGACTCGGGGCGGCTCACAATTAAAAACACAGTACTTCAATCAATAAATATTTAAAACAAAATTAGATCAATAAGCCCAATCACTAAAACCCATTAAAATGCCTAAAAACCCTGGGAGGTCAGTCCAGCCCGGCCTGTTTAAACACCCAGGTCTTCAGATCACGGCGGAAGGAGCGAAGATCAGGAGCCAACCAGAGCTCCAGAGGGAGTTGGTTCCACAGGGTGGGGGCCGCAACAGAATAGGCCCTTCCCCAGGGCACCGCTAGCCAACATTGTCTAGCTGACGGTACCCCGAGGAGTCCCCGTCTGTGCACACGCACAGGGCAATCGGTGTTTGATGTTGGCAGGAGATGCTCCCGCAAGTACCCCGGACCCATATCGTAAAGGACTTTGAATGTTAACACCAACACCTTGAATCTCACCCGGAGGGCAACCAGTAACCAATGCAGCTCGTGCAGGAGGGGTATAACATGGGAGTATCAGGAAACTCCCATCACAACACACGCAGTTGCATTCTGCACCAGCTGGAGCCTCCAGATGGTATGCAAGGGCAGTCCTAAATAGAGAGCATTGCAGTAGTCGAGTCGGGACGTCACAAGTGCATGAGTGATCGTGCGAAGGGCATCTCAGTCCAGATACGGGCAAAACTGGTGAACCAGTCGGACCTGGGCAAAAGCCCCCCTGGTCACGGCCCCCACCTGCTCCTCCAAACTAAGCCGTGAATCCAGGAGGACTCCCGGTTTCCGATCCCTGTCCACAGGGGGCAACACCTCTCCCCCTATGACCAAAGATGGAATCAACTGACTGGGCCAAGATGCCTGTACGCACAACCACTCAGTCTTAGCCGGGTTGAGCTGTAGTCCGTTCCTGCCCATCCAGGTCCATACTGCATCCAGACAACGGGTCATCACAGAGAGGGCATCACTGATTTGGCTTGGGGTGGAGATATATAACTGGGTATCATCAGCATACTGATGATACCTCACCCCAAAACCATGGATGATCTCACCCAGCGGCTTCATATAGATGTTGAACAGGAGGGGAGAGAAGACCGACCCCTGAGGGACCCCACATGTGAGTGCCCTCCGGGTCGACCTCTGCCCCCCTGCCAACATCGATTGCGTACGCCCGAGAGGTAAGAGGAGAACCACTGCAGAACAGTGCCCCCACCCCCAATCCCCCGGGGTGCCTCAATAGGATATTATTATTTATTTATTATTATTTTATTGGACTTATATGCCGCCCCATCTCCGAAGACTCGGGGCGGCTCACAGATTAAAACATATAAATACAATAAATAATTAAAAAGAAATTAAATCACTAAAGCCCAATAAAACCCAAATTAAAATTTAAATTTAATTAAAAATTTAAAACTATCCCATACACCCCGGCAAGGTGATCACAGCCCGACTTGGTCAAATAGCCAGGTCTTCAAATCGCGGCGGAAGGTGCGGAGGTCAGGGGCCAGGTGGAGGTCCAGAGGCAGTTGATTCCATAAGTCGGGGGCCGCCACAGAGTAGGCGCGCTGCCAGGGGACCGCCAGCTGACATTGGCTTGCCGATGGGACCCCGAGGTGCCCCTGCCTGTGTGCCCATACAGGGCGGTTGGTTCTCGATATCGGTAGGAGGCGCTCCCTTAAATATTGTGGACCCATGTCGTGTAGGACTTTGAATGTTAAAGCCAAAACCTTGAACCTCACCCGGAGTGCAACCGGCAACCAATGCAAGCTGTGCAGGAGGGGGGTAATATGGGAGAACCGGGTAACTCCCATCACAACCCACGCGGCAGCATTCTGCACCAGCTGCAACCTCCGGATGGTGTGCAAGGGCAGTCCTAAATAGAGGGCATTGCAGTAGTCGAGTCGCGAGGTAACAAGGGCATGCGTGACTGTACGCAGGGCATCTCGGTCCAGGAACGGGCGAAGCTGGCGAACCAGCCGGACCTGGGCAAAGACCCCCCTGGCAACGGCCCCCACCAGTTCCTCCAACTGGAGCCGCACGTCCAGGAGGACCCCCAGGTTCTGTGCCCTATCCACAGGGGGCAACACCACTCCCCCTATGGTCAAGGATGGACAATCTTGACTGGACCGAGATGCCGGTATGTACAGCCACTCAGTCTTGGCCAGGTTGAGCCGAAGCATGTTTCCGTCCATCCAGATCCGTACCGCATCCAGACAGCGAGTCATCACAGAGAGGGCATCATTGATTTGGTTTGGGGTGGAGATGTATAACTGGGTATCATCAGCATACTGGTGATACCTCACCCCAAAACCACAAATGATCTCACCCAGCGGTTTCATGTAGATATTAAATAGAAGGGGAGAGGACCGACCCTGAGGAACCCCACAAGTGAGCCCTCGGGGCCGACCTCTGTCCCCCTGTCAGCACCGATTGCGACTGCCCTGAGAGGTAGGAGGAGAGCCACTGAAGCACCATGCCCCCCACTCCCAACCCCCTGAGGCGCAAAGGATACCATGGTCGATGGTATCGAAAGCCGCTGAGAGGTCTAATAGGACCAGGACAGAGGAGAAACCCCTGTCCCGGGCCCTCCAGAGATCATCCATCAGTGCAACCAATGCTGTCTCCCTGCTGTACCCGGGCCGGAAGCCCGACTGATACGGATCTAGATAGTCCACTTCCTCCAGGAAAAGCGGAAACTGCTGAGCCACCACACTCTCAACAACCTTCGCCAAAAAACGAAGGTTGGAGACTGGACGAAAGTTGTTTAAAACGGCTGGGTCCAGAGCAGGCTTCTTCAGGAGGGGTCTCACCACCGCCTCTTTCAATGCGGCAGGAAAGAACCCCTCCCTCAGTGAGACGTTAACAACTGCCTGGAGCCAGCCACACGTGGTCTCCCTGGAGGCATATACTATCCAGGAAGACACGGGTCCAATAAACAGGTGGTGGAGCTCAGTCATCGCATAATCCTGTCCACTTCATCCTTGGAAACAGGATCAAACTCAGCCCAGATGACATTGGCCAGACTCTCTGTAACTCCCTCCTCAGACCACTGCAAATTAGAGTTCAACCCCTCCCGGATCTGAGTGATCTTATCTGACAGATATTGTCCAAATTCCTCAGTCCTACCCTGCAAAGGGTCCACCTCCGGCTCCCGATGTAAGAGGGAGTATGTGACCCTGAACAGGGCGGCCGGGCGATTATCTGCAGATGCTACGAGGGCAGAGAGGTAAGCCCTCCTCGCCATCTTCAAAGCTCCCAGGTAAGTCCTAATATGGGCTCTCTACTGGGTTTGGTTGGATTCGGAATGGGTCGATCTCCACCTGCTCTCTAAACCCCTCCTACGTTGCTTCATCTCCTGGAGCTCCTCCGTAAACCAAGGAGCCACCCGGGATCTGCGGCGGGTGAGGGGATGTAAGGGGACAACCCAGTCGAGGGCCTCTGAGGCAGCTTGTTGCCATGCAGCTGCCAGCACCTCGGCCGAGCTGTGGATAAGGGAGACAGGCAGAAACCCCAGCTCTGCCTGGAACCTTTCAGGGTCCATCAGGCGTCTGGAGCAGAACCATCTCAGCGGTTCCTCATCCCAGCAGCGTGGGGCAGCCTGTTGGAAGACCAGCCGTAGGAGATAGTGATCTGACCATGCAACGGGTTGGGCATTAACACTGCCCACCCCAGATCACTATGCCACTGCTCTGAGACAAAAACAAGGTCGAGCATGTTGCCCTATGGCTCAGTGATGATGAGACTGGCAGCATGTCTTCCAGCAACTGAGAAGGTGAGCAGCCCCTAGGGCTCTGTTCCCCAACACCTATAGACTAGGCTAGAGAAATGGGACTGCTATCTCAGCATCTTCACACATCAGGCCTAGTTAGAACCAACCAGCTCATCAGCCTTGTCACAGCACACCTGCCCTTCAAGGCCGAATTAGAGCTTCTTTTTTTCTCCTTTTACTCATTGCAATGGCTAGCTCTTGCAATCAGAAATAGCAATAGCAATAGCACCAGGGTTGGGATTGTACCAGTTGTGCCCACCTCTGTAGAACCAGTAGCTCTGAAGAGCAGCAGACAGAGAGCATACGTAGAACCGGTTCTATGTCTGCTGCTGTTTTGGCCCACCCACCCACTCGGGCTCTTACCTGACCTTTATTTCCTGCTTTTTCAACCACAGCTGCTTTGAGCGACACAGCTGAGGTTGAAAAAGCAGGAAAAAGTGTTTTTTCAACTGCTGCGCACCCGCGCGCAGCGCTGCTCAGCTGTCCAGGCAGCTAGCTGATGACAATATACACGCGCGCGCAGCAAAACATAAAATCACCGAACCGGTAGTTACAGCGGTCGGATCCCACCTCTGAATAGCACTTAGGTATACTGCTTCACAGTGCTTTACAGCCTTCTCTATGCAGTTTACAGAGTCAGGATAGATTGCTGACTGTGATTGTTGACCCCAACAATCTGGGTCCCCATATGAGGTCCCTAAAACCCATGTGCCACAGCTTGCCACAGCTATTGATCGCAAAATAAAAATCATCAATAGTTATCTTAGCAGGTACCAACATTTTAAGCATAGGAATCATTCAATAGTGTCACAAATGCAGCAGAATTATAGTAAACATCCATTAAATAAAATATGGTTGGAGCAATGATATTCATAAATGTGAAGATTATATTTAGATTACACTGTAGGGAATATGTAACACTGGCTTTTGTTTCTTTCTTTTCTAATGCTGAAAGGGGAAAAAAGAGACATAATATATGCCTACCAATCTGTTTTGCCTTAGCATTGGCATTTTAAAAAATAGTTTATTAATGTATTTTCCATATAGTATCACATAAACATTTTCATGGGTGGGTTGATAGATGAATAGCTGAGCTGAGCATTCAGCCGGGGTTTGCAATTTTGAGAAATGTGAATTCAAAAAATGCAAATTAAAAGATTTTTATTTTGCTCAGGCTCTTGACAATAAGGAATACCCCTCCTCTAGCTACAAAAATGAATTTCACATGGAAGATAAGACTCATAGGTATATAATCTAAACTAAAAATACTCAGCAGACCAAGAATGGCATGGAGAAGTATTATATACACTCTAAATGCCTGCTCATACTGAAGCAGTATTCAGTTCATTCTGAATAACATTCTGATAGAATTTTATTTCTAGGAGCTAAGAAGACAGGTTGACACTCAGTCCTGAAAAGTGTGCATAATATATTTACCCTTCTCTTTAAATAGTATCTTTACTATGTTATGTCGAATTAGCTTGGTTGATAATAATGCTATATACAGTTGGGCTGTACATGTATAATAAGAGGTCCAAAGAGGGATAAAAATGCTTTTATAAGATAATTTCAAATCATCTGAGTTCATTGCAATTGTAAGATTTTGATTTTTTTTATATGACTCATATAAACATCAGCATATTTGTGGCATGTCTGAGCCTGTTCAGACATTCAAAAGAAAAAACTATTTAACTTGACTGCTTTGAAAAGGATTCCAAGAAAGAGCTTCAGATCTTACAGCCGAGTAAGCATAGCATATAATTGCTAGTAGTTAAAGCACCCTATTTTTTGAAAGCTTTGTATGAGCCTCAAAGAAAAAAAAAGCCTGTTTTAAAAAGTGGATTATTGAGTTGAATCCTTCAAGGAGCAGTATTTTTTTTAAGCTTGCATGGAAATCTGAAGAAAAAAAAGATGAGTGGTTTTAATGAA
This sequence comes from Naja naja, assembly GCA_009733165.1. Classification (NCBI taxonomy): domain Eukaryota; kingdom Metazoa; phylum Chordata; class Lepidosauria; order Squamata; family Elapidae; genus Naja; species Naja naja. The sequence goes on along the minus strand of CM019148.1, from coordinate 115,605,908 downwards.
TGACAGCAATGTGCAGTGCCATTCAAAGCACTTCAATATCCAGTACGTTTTACTAAATCATTGACTAATTCAAAACATACGAAGAGAAAAAGAAAATGAAGAGAAAAATGAAGACCATCCTGAAACAGCAAATAAAAGTGTAACAAAAAGTACTGTTTATAAAATTAATAATGGGCAGGATGCAAACACTTCTCTGTAACAGGGTTTCATTGGTGAATTTAATTGCAAATGTACAGTATATCATTTAAGAGGTTTAGCTGAAAATCTCTCATACTGAGATAAGTAAACTTAGAGCCCATGCAATTTATGATTGGCCTGCTCCGGGCATTGCAGTGAGGGGGTGGGGGGAGTTTGAAATCCATTTATATAGAGAGACAGAATTTTCCAAATTTCCAGGAAAAAAAAGTATATAAACTCATAGAATCATAGGTCTGGAGGTCTTTTAGTCCTATCCCCTGCCCATCCAGGACAAATGGTTTCCTATAAAGCCATTATGGGAAGCTGTTTCATTGCTTAATTCTTCTCACTGTCAGGAAATTCCTCTTTATTTCCAAGTTGAATCTTTCTCTGGCGAGCTTCCATCCATTGCTTCTTATCCTGCCTTCAGGTGCTATGGAGAGTAAACTGACATTCTGTTCCCTGTAAGTATTGGAAAATTGTTGTCATGTCTCCCCTAAATCTTCTTTGTTAAGCTAAACATGTCTAGTTCCCTTAGCCATTCATTATATGATTTAGTCTCCAGACCCCTTACCATCTTTGTTCTTCTCTGCACTATTTCTAGAGCTTCTGCATCTTTTTTTGGATCGTGGTGATCAGAACTGGATGCAATATTCCAAGTGTGGCTTCACTAGAGCAGTATAGAACAGTACTATCACTTCCCTTGATCTTCCAATAATATATCAAATTATACATTAGAAATATAATCCATAAATGCAATATCTTTAACCTAGCTTTCCACCCAGCAGCATTCTAAAAAAGCAGTGTCAGAAATTTGCCTGAGTTAGTGCATCTTCTGAGAAACAGTTGGTGAAAGATCTGACATTCTATAGTTTTCAACAGAACTGGAAGGGGTGCTTTGAGTGATTTCAATCATCCTGTCAGGATTCCGGCAGTTACCCCAATTAAATCATGAGTCTCAAGCCAAACTTCCAAAACTTCAAAAGGATTTATTGGGAATTAACATGTCTGGTACTGCCTGGGTGTAGTCGAGTCTGACACACATAATTCATTGTCACCCTTGACCTTGGTTTTCCCCCACCCCCTGGATGTATCATAATTCATATTCTCCAATGAGACACATTCATAGCCAAGAGTCATCAGTCTTGTTCTTCAGTTAGAATTTTGCATGGCAGAAACTTCAGTCACCTAGTTACTATCTTTGAAAACTATTTATGGAATGCACTTTCAATTTCCAAGCTGCCGCACTACTCTTTCAAACCCCTTTCTCCCTCCCTTTCTGTTGGCAACTCTAAAAAGACCATAAAAATATTTTACGAGTTGACACATCCTATCACAGCAGCAGTAAATAAAGTTCAGGATTGTTAAGGTTCACCCTGCCATATGGTAAATTTGGGCCTTTTGGTGAGTCAGAATTCAGCTTTGAAGATTTCAGAAGTCTCATATTATTTGTTTGTAATAAGCTAGCAGCAGAGCTCATAACTCAGTGAGTGTCGTAAAGTGGGTATTATTAGCTATGAGCTACATTATAGGAGTTATATTGGCCAAATGCAACTTCCTGTATAAAATAATTGCTGTTTTATAATTTTGTAAACTGCCCAGAGTCACAAGGTAATCAGATGAATGACATAACAATTCAATACATAACTACTTCCTATGCAGTACATCATGATCTTGAACTCTGAAGAGCAGAGATGCTGGCTTGCTTGAGCAGAGATAATACTGAAATGGTGGCTTGCACCTCCAGCATAGATTCTTGATTTAAGATCATCCAATCTGATGTTGAATGACTGATCCAAAGGCAGCCTCTGCTGCTGAGTTCATACAGATGCATGCCACAGGATGAATATAAATCTATCTCTGGGAGCTACCTCCACGAAGGGATTCCCAAGGTTCTTCTGTTAAAATCGTCAGGAATTCTTCCCTTCCTCTTGCAAGTTTTTAATTGAGCAAGAGGATCCATGTGGCTTCCTGTATCTCCTTGGGGCTTCCTGTAGAACTCAGATATCTGTGTGGCTGAATCTCTAAGTAGAGCAAAATGTTTCTCCCTACAAATGGGCTGTATTAATCATTCTTGCTGTTCAGCTGCATGTTACATGATAGACTGTCTATTATCTGCTCCCTTGCATTCTTGGCTTAGGCTATTATGTCTCCTCTCTTTATAGACTGAAGAGCTTAATTCATCCACTTGATATACTGGATAATTTAATGCAGAGCCACTTTGCTATTAGCTAGTGCTAAAGTTTTAAATGTCCCAATAGAACTCACACCAGATGTTAGTGTGCTTTTAACTACATTGAGTTTGTACAAGATTTCTTTCCCAAATGAGTGACATGGGAGCATCCCTTCCTTTATCTGTTCACCAAGATTCAGTTTAAATGAGTCTGACCTTGGAGATGGCTGATTGCAATGACTTCTCCTCTGCTAAGTGTCAATTTTATGAGCCCGTATACTTTTCCAAATGCCAGTCACTCCCTCCAATGAGGACAGCAAATGGAAAACACTAGTGTCCTTGAAAACCCTGACTGAAATATTTTGAAACCTCCTTAAGAAGTCATAATTTTCATGAGCATTAGTGATGGAACTATACACTTAAGGGTAAGCAGAGCTCTGAGTGACTTCAATGCCCTATGTGGTTTGGCAGCCATTTGACCTTTATTAGATACTGTAATTCATGGGGATGCAGTTGCTCAGCAGTTTAAGACACTGAGAAAACATTAACAGCACTGAGTTTGAGACCTGAGGGCTATGTAATGGGATGAGTTCCTGTTCCTTTCCCCAGCTCCTTTCCACCTAGCAGTTTGAAAGCATACAAATGCAAATAGATAAATAGGTACACTTCGGTGGGAAGGTAACAGCATTCTGCATGCCTCGGCATATAGTCATGCTGGCCACATGACAACAGAAATGTCTTCAAACAAAGCTGGCTCCCTCATCTAAGAAACAGAGATGAGCAGTGCTCCCTAGAGCTGGAAAAAACTGGACAGGGAAAACTTTTACCTTTAGACATTGTAATGCATTGGACAATGCAGTAGCAGAGTGAGGCACTGGATAATGGCTGTTTTACTGTTCCAGGTACTGTGTTCCAAATTGTTGCCAGTAATCAATAGTATGATTCTGTTGGGCAGACAAATACATGAATTATTGCTGCCAAGAACAAACTATATCTTTAACTCAGAGATACAGGGTGCATTGGTATCAATGTTATTTTCCCAGGCTAGCCTTCCAGGGTTTACTGTTATAGCAACCTGGTACATTTCCCTTAAATATTTTTCTTCCAACTTCAGCATATGCTTCTCCAACAGGTATTTCAGCTAATTTATATGATTATTACTGTCAGTAATTGATCTTGAATGGATATAATTGTGCATATAATGTGCTCTCTTTTTCTGCACTAGATTCAAAAGCAAGTTTTAGGTCACTCTGTTTCCCCAGTCTTTCATTGTCCCCTCAAGCAATGCCAGTTCTTTACTTTCCCAGTCAAGCATTGCACATTTCACAGCAGTGTGAAAGTAGATATTCAATGACTCATTGTGTTGTTTGAGGTCTTAAGTATCCTTTGGTGTCTTGGAATTCTTCCTTCAATATTTCTTGGATGTACTCCTACTTCTGCATTTCCACTTTATTTTAGTCTTGCTCTTTTCCAAACTTGCTGTTAATCAGTGGTGGGATTCAAATAATTTAACAACTGGTTCTCTGCCTTAATGATTTCTTCCAACAATCAGTTCACCAAAACTGCTCAGAAACTTAACAACTGTTTCTCCCAAAGTGGTGCAAACTGGCTGAATCCCACTGCTGTTAATGTTCCTCATCGTATCACTCCAGCTGACTTTTGTTTCCTGGTCAGAGAAGAAATGAGAGACATGAATGAAACCAAAGTAATAATAAAATTAAGAACATGTTTTTCAAAAGAAAAGAAAAACTCAGATCACTTCTCTATATGGCTGTCTCATTGCTGTTTTGAATCTTTCTTCTAGAAACATTTCTTCTAGATAAGGAGTGTCAAACTCGTGGCCAGATGCATCACGTGCTGACCACGTCCACCTCAGTTTAGCAAAGTGGAAAATGTCACAAAACATCATGTGATGACAATGTGACGCTATGAGTTTGATACCCCTGTTCTAGATCATATCTGAAGCATGTGCAGAATTTCTCTGACAAGCATTACATTAAGCCTCATTCCTCACCCATGTTGTTCAAATGAAGTCATTCCCATGTCAGCTATTAATGTTTTCTTTAAAAAAATATTCTAAGACCAAGATCCCCTGGCTTTCTATTGCTGAACTTGCGTTGTACCTCTAGACATCTTAGGAGAAATGAGGTTGTTTGGGCAATATCAGGAAATAAATACTCACTGAGATTGCTCATGTGACACATGGGGCCAGTTCAGAAGCTGTATAAACACATGAGCTATTAGTAAAGCTTTCTTATAAGTTGCATTGGTCTTTCTCAGGACAGAAAAAGAGGGGGTTTACCCCAGTGACATTTCACCATTTAATTAATTAGCTGATTGGTTAATTGGACAATTTTTATGCTATTTTTTGGCTTTTGCAATATGTAGCATCAGCATGTAATATATCTACATTTATTTGGATATTACCCCCATGCAAAATTTACCCATCACACCATGTTTTAATAATGGTGTGTTAAACAAACCAGGAACAAACCAAAATTAAATTTTGCAATAAAGCAAAATCATTGTTGCTTGTCTGGTCAGTTTCTCTTTTGTTCTCTTTTAGTTTCTCTTGGCTTTCTACAAAAGGTAGTTAACAACTTGAACAAATAAAAAAAGCAACATTGTAATCCAGGAAAATATTATTACATTATTACTAAGTGATAGTAACAGAAAATAAATCAATTATTATCTTGTATTTCTTATTGAATCAAGGACAAATACACCATATTGTGGGTTAAATACAATCTATTAATATCTGTATAAGATGTAAAAAATTAGAAACTCTAATAATATAGCTAGTAATATTTCTTAAAGCTAGTTTAAATCAAGTGAAATATTTTATAGATTATAAAATATAAAAGGTCTATGCTATGAGGTTATGATAATATTAGAAAATTCACATTTCTAAATAATTATATTATAAAAGAAGGCATTAGAAAAGCATCCTTTCTTTTTGTTTGTTTTTGAAATCAGTAAACCTTTTTTGAAATAGGTATCTTCAGTATATAGAAGCAACAAATTAAACAGCAGAATATTTAATCAAACAACCAACCATTTAATCAACTGATATGGAAAAAATTCAACATAACAAGACATTAAATACAGTAGTTAACTAAAATAATAATAGCATTAAAAAGACATTGTCAAACTATCAATTGTGTATATACATATGTATGTAATATGAAATATGACTATTCTTCATTGAAATGATTGTGTGTATATAGACACATATATTTTTATTAATTGAATACAATAAAGTGAAAAATAATACATGTTGTTGTAAAGAAAAATACCAGCAAATAAAACTAGAAAAACAAAAATACAGATAATATATTCATAAATATATTAAAATCCATATTTCATTATAAAAAGCTAATCTGCACTGATACATTATCAGTATGTTGCTAATAACATCAAGTTTGTAAACTGTTGAGTAACAAAGGTTATATATTAATTCTTTACAATGTTGAAGAAAAATATTTTCAGGTGTTCGTGATGTATAAGAGAATTCCACCACTTCCTTGCCACATGCCAATTTCTATGTACAATAATAACAATATAGTTCAAGAGAGTATGAATATCTGAGAATATTACATCTTGTCTCACAGTTGAGTTAATACATGTAATAATTTGTTCATGAAAAGTAACAGCTAGAAGATATTATGAAAAGTATGTTTAAAAGAAGCATTAATCTGATTGCATCTCTATCAGCATAATTTATCCAAGGACTTTCTATATAAGTACAGAATGCTCCAATTTAGTCAGGTTTTTTTTTGGGGGGGGGGGGGTTGAATAAGGCACTAAGATGTTTTTGAATTTAGATATTGATGTGCAAAATGGGAACCTCTAATTCTTTATTCTGGTTAAACATTAAAGTTTACATATCAAATAGATTTATCATTAACAGAATTTCATGAAAAGTGATTATAGGCTTTTTTATGTCACAGATTTTAATAATAACTTGTAATGGATTAGATGTTTCTAGTTGAAAATGCTGCAGATCCAAATTGGGATGTTAATATATGCTGTAATTATAAATACTGCCACTAAGCCCTACTAGGTAGGTAATACTTGTCCTCTAGAATGAAAAATTGCTTCTTCTTTTTTTAATCTACTAAATAATCCAATCTACATTTTCCAGATGATTACTTTTTTGGGAGAGGGGTTTGTTTTTTAATTTTGAAATCTGGATTACCACATAGACGAAAGAGGACAAATGTCATTTCAACAAATACTATACCACAATAGCAATAGCAATAGCAATAACACTTGGACTTAAATACCATTTCATAGTGCTCTCTAAGCAGTTTACAGAGTCAGCATATTTCTCACAACAATCTAGGTCCTCATTTTACTGACCTCAGAAGGATGCAAAGTTGAGTCAACCTTGAGCCAGTGAGACCTAGACTGCCAAACTGCTGGCAGCCAATGATCAGCACAAGTAGCCTGCAGTACTGCATTCTAACCACTGTGCCAGTGTGGCTCAATAAAGCAAGGTAATAGTGAGAAAAACTATTTTAAAACTTGCTTTGTTTTGATCCCAAGAAAGTTCAAATAACTTAAAGTGTAATCTAAGATTATTGTAGAAGAGGCCAAGAAGGAGTATTTGTACTGAGAGTCATTAAAAATGGTATTAGGCAATAGATATGAAAAATAGTATGAGTCAAAATTTAGAAAACTATATTTCCCCTCTTTAATAGATACTACTCTATTTTTTAAAGATGTATTTGGAATTACAGAATCTCATCCCAATAAAAAAATGAAGGCACATATTTTGAAAATATTTTGAAGGCATATAATAGGAATTCCACATAAAATGTATAATATTCTATAATATTTTTAGTATTATTAAAAAAAAATCTTGCCCCAAAGAATAAGATTCAAAGATTGTCATTTATCAAGATCCAGAGAGATCCCATTAATATTTTAGTGACCTTTAAAATGATTAAGGAAAGTTTACCTTGATAAAATTGCCAAAATCTTGATTGGTCCTGGATATTGTATTTTTTAACGCTTGCCTTTCAGACAAGTAATTCACATGTAATCAACTTTGGACACTTTGCAATCTTTCCAACATTGAAAGGGATAAAAAAAACACCCTTTTCCAAACAGTGCTATGAATCTAATTTGACTTGCCAGTTTAGTTTTGCAATGAAAATACAAATTTTCCTCTTCAGAATTGATTCATGCTAGAATTGCTAAGCAAACTGAGAAAGGATTCATTTAAAGCAACATCAGAAATGGAAAGGAGGTTATTAAGCCAACGATTTGATAAGACAGAGAAAATGAACAAGGAAACAAATGAAGCTTTTTTAATGAAAAGTTAAAACCTTTTTCCTCCCCCCCTTTTTTTTCCCTTTAAAGTAGAAACTTGAGCTGGCTTCCTATCTTATCTAAAAGCTGTAAACCTTGGACTCTTAAGGAGTGAAGTAATTCCAATTTATTTGAGAAAAGAAATAGGAGCAATTAAATAGATATTTTCTGGAGAGTAGAAACATTAAACATCCTACTATTTTTCTCCTATAGGGTTGGTTGAAGACATTTTAGAATTAGGTATAAACTAAATAAGCTACAATTTAGGGTCTCACAAAATTTCAGAATATCAATTTTCTGATTTTATGAAGGAGTTTATTCTTAGTTATATTAATAAAAAGTGATGCTGATTACTTATTTTTACAGCATTTTGTATATATATATTAATGTAAGTTAATACGTTTAAAATTATTTTAAAAATCACATTTCAGTATTGTTTCCAGGGTATACTAGGTTGTAATCTATGAGAGATATGAAGCCAATGAAATGATAACTATATAATCAATAAGTGCATTCATTTGAAAAGAATGTGTATTTTTCTACTCTAAATACTTGGTATGGATTAATTAAAAGGTGTATATGTGTGTGTTTCCATATGTGTATGTTTTCCATATGTACCCAAATTCCTATTTTTGTACACTCATTAGTGAGACCTTCTGGTATAACTTTTCAATGGGGGAGCACCAAACTTTATATAGCTTAAGGCCTCACCAAGTCTCAGTCCTCTGCCTTCACAGTTTTATTCAAGCCCCATTGTACTGCAAGTTATGAAATATTTGGAAAAATATGTAGAAATTTAAGGAAGGAAACAGGATGACATGGAATTAAAATGGTCAAAAAGGCCATTTTAGACCACTAAACACCTTTATTTTTATCCTGCCTTTTTTCATAAATAACTCAAGGTGGGGGATTAATATTCCTTGTTCTTCTACTTTTCTCACAGTAATAATCCTGTGAGGTCCATTGGACTGAGAGACAGCCCAAAGTCATTCAGATAATACACATAGTATGAAAAATGCCAGTACAAATGCAGACAGCCACAGCACGATATACAAAATATATATTTAAAAAAAAACTTTTAAAAAACAGGCTCACCTACTACAATTTTTTTACTTAGTCCATGATAGAATGAATATATGATTTCTGTCAAATCTTATATGTAGTACTACTTAAAATTGGAAAGTACAAAGGAACCTAAAAAATTAACACACACACGCTGAAAAAAAATATTCCACACATCTGCACAAGTTTTCATCTTGTGATATAGGTACAGGTATAATTGCAGCTATCAGTTAATTGAAAATCAGTGCACTCAGCTAGAGAAATATACTGAATCTCACTTTGATTTTTTTGCTTTATCGAGCCTAATTGATGTCTGAGGGGAAAACGGGAGAATAAACAAGCATCCTTAAAATAACAATTTCTCAAGGATTTTTCAATGTTTGTTTATGAAACTGGGGATGATTTATTATTGTGACAAAATCTCATATTCTCAGTACTTCCTGGGTCACCATTAATTGTGTGTTTACTGTTTTCCCTCTATTGGGACTAGCATTGGGCAGAAATCCATCCAGCTGGTACTTTCCGGACTTAGAGTAAACAACATTTGCCAGTTTGATTTTGAACTGCAACAATATGTCCTCACTACCCGGATACCAACACTGTGTTTTGTTTTGTTTTGTTTTTCATTTTTTGTTTTTTACATTCTCTAACAAAAAATGTTACTTTACTTTTTTAAACAGAGACATAAGAAGAATGCTTAAATTTTATCATAGTATAACAAATAATATTTATGAGAACAAAAGGGAAGAAATATACCGGTTATCATAAGTATAAGGTTGTTTATATTATAAGCTTCTGGTTTTCACCTATAAATGCTAAATATTATTAAACCCCACTGAAGTCATTATGGAGATCATGCTCAGGCACGATATGGCTGATTTGGGTTTAGCACACTGTCCGCACCTAGCCTAGCCATTACAGTATAAATCTTTTATGCTCTATGGTGATTAATGAACTTAAGCAACAATGGACAGATTTCTTTATTCATTTTACAATATATGTGTACCATACAGTCATGTTTTCTGCCTGAGCAGGGAGTTGGAATAGAAGACTTTTAAAGTCCCTTCCAACTATTCTATTCCATTCCATTCCATTTGATTTTCTGTCAATAGATACTGATTAAAACAAATCTCCCTTTAGTATGATATAACTGAAAACCACAGATTATTGCAAAACATGGCAAGGAGAGGTGTGTGATAGGCATCCATTTCCCTCTGTGCCCTCATGTGTCAAATCTCTTTTTAGGATTTTTTTTTTCAGTCAAAGCAATTTTACCTTCACATCTAACTTTAATAGGGGAAATTGACATGATAAAAGCCTACATTGGGAAAAATTATGTGACAAAGAAATGCATCAAGGTCATTAGTATTTTTAATATAAGGGTTTCTCAAGGAAATTCCATTGTCAACTATACACTTAAGTGAAAATTGTGTGTGAAGTTATATATATTAAGGGAAGAGTTGATAGTTAATAAATGCAGAGTTTTTGACACATTTTAACCTATGAATCATTAGTAATAGGGATAGCACTTTACAAACATGGGAAGTAAAATGTATTGGATTAATACTTAATTGCACGTATCAACTTCCAAGGAGTATGGTGGACTGAAGGCAACTTTGCAAATAAGCAGACTTGACATTTGCAGACATTAATAAGGAGCTGATCAGTAGATTGGCTCCTATGACCATTTCTGGACAAAAGGGAGGATAGGAGATTGTCCAAGCAGTTTCTCATGATGGTTGCTCCTCATAAGCAACTACAAAACAGCAGTTTCTGGACCAGTGGAAAGTAGTCTCCTGATGGAGGAATTTGCCATGATTGTTGCAGCTGTAAATGGAGCCTTTTTTTAAGATATTACATTTATATGCCGCCCTTCTCCGAAGACTCAGGGTGGCTTACAATTTTTGGGATACAACCCAATGTGCTCAGCAATAGCCTTCATTTCATTGTATATGCCTACATATACAATGTATATTACTAAGCGGCATTTTTACAAAGTCAGCTTATTGTCCCCAACAATCTTCGGCCCTCAATTTACCTACCCCGAGAGGATGGAAGGCTGAGTCAACCTTGAGCCTGGTGGGATTCGACCTGCAGTAATTACAGGCAGCTGGAACTTAAGTGCTAGGCATTTAGCAGCCTGCACCATCAAGGCCCTTTTCAAATGACTATGGAGATTCTCAGTTATTCAGGTCATAGTTGTCCCAAAGGACAGGTTTTTCAAAAGGCAACTGGTTTTTTTAGGAGGAGGAGGAGGGAAAGAAAGAAAGAAAGAAAGAAAGACAGAAAGAAAGGAGAGGAGAGGAGAGGAGGGGGAGGAAGAGGAAGAGGAAGAGGAGGAAGAGAAGGAGGAAGAGGAAGAGGAAGAAGGAGAAGAAATTTCACTTTTCATCCAAGAACCTTCATCAGTTGGGGGGATGGAAGGATAGATATTGATACCCACCATGACAACTGATGAAGATTCTTGGGTGAGAAGCAAAATGTCTTCTTCTTCCTCAAAAACAAAAGCCTTTTGAAAAAAACTCCTTTGAGAGACTTTTCAAAGGACATTAAGTTTGCACACTTCCCTTGTTAGCCACTTTCAGAAATAACTGCTTCTAAGAAATTATTTACCTTCTAAGGGGAAGACTAGAAATGTGTAGTTATGTGCAGTTAGCCTGAATTATCTTTATAATTTTTAAGAATTTACAATTAAAAAAAGACAAGGTTTTGGCTACGAAAGTTTCAACTGGATTAAGGACGCAGAAAATGTTGAATATTGGATTTTGAATATTAAGACATTTATACTACTTTTCTGTGAATAAATGCATGTCTGTGGGACAGGAAAAGAGTTTTTGATATTGGAGAAATAGTAACGGTGTTTAGAGATATCTTTGAGGAGCCCCACCTGGAATTGTGTGGGGACTTTTAATCAATTTTATCAGCTATGTTGGGTGTTCTTGGGAACAAATTCCATCAAACAATTCCATCAGAATTGCCATCGGATATAAATAGAAAATTGGATGGGGCTTTTAAAAATAGAAAGGAAAAAAATTGTAGGGCAATTGGAACAATACCCTTTGGCTGGATTCATGAAAGGGGTTGCTTAAAATATTGAAGAAAATTTGAACAAGAATCAATTACTATTGAATGGATACGTATAATACAAAGTTGGTTTATTTGACCAAGGTTAAAATGAGATATGTTATCATTCTGGGTGTGTTTTTCTGGATTTACTGATATCTTGAAAGAAAAAAAAGTACCATACTGATTTGCTTATATGGTTTTTTACTCTATAGTAACCTTAGACTGTCTACTATTGACCTCACCCCTTTCCTAAGAGATCTGCAGCGGGCATGCATAAGTGCACCAATGTGCCTACCGTTCCTGTCCTATTGTTTCTTTTATTTTTTTTATATGTATTCATTTCATGTATTCACAACTATGTTTATCCTTGTAAGCGATTGACAAAATAAATAAATAAATAAATAAATAAATAAATAAATAAATAAATAAAGCTATTGCCTGTATTCTAATTTTTTCATTTCTAGATGCCCTGCATTTAATGGGCTTTTTTTAAATTTAAGTAAGGAAGAATTTGTTTTTTTAAGGAGAAAGTATTTCTTTTTTGCCATGTAAAACTCTAGTCTTTTCTGCACATTAGAATGCCGAAATTAATCATGTTATTTGAATGTTGATATTTGTAATGGGAGAAATGTATATTAGAACTCGTCTTTTATAAAGAAGAAATGTTCTCCTTTCGTCATGTTAAATTTTAGTTTTTCTTTGTTTATATAATGATATCAGGACCTTTTTATGTCTTTTAAATGGGATTTTGCTTATAGTTGGGAGTTGAGAAATGGAATGTTGAGTTTTATATATGTTAACTAATGATACTGTTTTAGATCTCATTTTGGCTTTTTGCTGATAATTTGGTAAGAAAATTTATTTATTTATTTATTTATTTATATTTGAACTTGTATGCCGCCCCATCTCCGAAGACTCGGGGCGGCTCACAACTAAAAACATAGAACAATAAATATTTAAAAAGACATTAAACTAACAAGCCCAAATATAAGACATAACAAGACAATAAAATATATTAAAAAAACCCATCCCTCCCCCCAAAGGAGGGTCACAGCCCGGGTTGGTCAAACAGCCAAGTTTTTAATTCGCGGAGGAAGGTGCGAAGATCAGGGGCCAGACGGAGTTCCAGAGGCAGTTGATTCCAGAGGTCGGGGGCCGCAACAGAGAAGGCTCGTCATCGGGGAAGTACCAACTGGCATTGGACCGCCGATGGAACCCCGAGGAGTCCTTGCCTATGAGCCCGCACAGGGCGGCCGGAGCTAGCTATTGGAAGAAGACGCTCCCTCAGATATTGGGGACCCATGCCGTGTAGGACTTTGAATGTTAAAACTAAAACCTTGAATCTCACCCGGAGCGCAATCGGCAGCCAATGCAGGCCACACAGGAGGGAGGTAACATGGGAGAACCGGGTAACTCCCATCACCACCCGCGCCGCATTCTGCACCAACTGCAATCTCCGGATGGTATGCAAGGGCAGTCCTAGATAGAGAGCGTTGCAGTAGTCGAGTCTCGAGGTGACAAGGGCATGAGTAACCGTGCATAGGGTGTCTCGATCCAGAAAAGGGTGAAGTTGTCGAACAAGACGGAGCTGGGCAAAGGCCCCTGGCGACGGCCCCCACCTGCTCCTCCAACCGGCCGTACATCCAAGGAGGACCCTTCCGTGTATCCACATAACACCTCCCCCTATGGCCAAGGATAAACAATGGCTGGGTCGCCACGGCCACTTGCCGGGTTGAGTCGGAGCAGCATGTTCCTACTCATCCAGGTCCGCACGCATCCAAGCACCGGGACATCAGGGAGAGGGCATCGCTGATCTGGCCAGGGTGGAAAAGTACAGCTGAGTATCATCAGCGTACTGATGGAATTTCACCCCAAAGCCACGGATGATCTCACCCAGCGGTTTCATGTAGATATTAAATAAGAGAGGGAAAGGACCGACCCCTGGGACCCCACAAGAGAGAGCCCGACCCCCTCCCACTAACACCGATTGCGATCGCCTGAGAGGTAGGAGGAGAACCACTGAAGAACAGTGCCCCCACTCCCAACCCCGGAGGCGACGCAAAGGATACCATGGTCGATGGTATCGAAAGCCGCTGAGAGGTCCATAGGACCAGGACAGAGGAAAAACCCCTGTCCCGGCCCTCCAAAGATCATCCATCAGCGCGACCAATGCCGTCTCCGTGCTGTAACCGGGTCGGAAGCCCGATTGGTACGGATCCAGGTAGTCCGCTTCATCCAGGAAAAGCGGAACCTGCTGAGCCACCACACTCTCAACAACCTTCGCCAAAAAGCGAAGGTTGGAGACCGGACGGAAGTTGTCTAACACGGTCGGGTCCAAGGCAGGCTTCTTCAGGAGGGGTCTCACCACCGCCTCCTTCAAGGCGGAGGGAAAGACACCCTCCCTCAATGAAGCATTGACAACTGCCCGGAGCCAACCGCAGGTGGCCTCCCTGGCGGCATAAGTCAGCCAGGAGGGACATGGGTCCAACAAACATGTGGTGGAACTCAGTCGCCGCATAATCCTGTCCACTTCATCCTCGGAAACAGGATCAAACCCATCCCAGATAACAGTGGCCAGATTACCCACAACTCGTTCCTCCGACCACTGCAAATCAGAGGACAACCCATCCCGAATGCGAGCGATCTTATCCGCTAGATATTGACCAAACTCCTCAGCCCTGCCCCGCAGTGGGTCCGCCCCCCCCCTCAAGCCGAAGGAGGGAACGGGTAACCCGAAACAGGGCGGCTGTTCATTATTTGGCTATTACTGAGAAAAATTATGGGATGAAGAGTTTTTTTATTTATTAATTAAGAAGAGTTGAATAGATTATGAAACTGTTTATAACTGTGATGAGGGTGGGAAGTCATTTTCCAATGGGGTGAGTCTTTTCATACATTTGCTTTCTTTCAGTCTTTTTTTCTTTTCTTTTTTAAAATCTGCATTATCTTTTTTTCTAAAAATTCTAATAAAATTGCACATCTCTAATTACTAACTATTTTTATACTAACACAGTTTGTGCCTTGAACCCTTCAGAATGCTCTGACTTGTCAAGTTCTATTAAATTGCTGTCAAAATTACTTATATAATACATAGCTAGAGAAAAGAAATACTCCCATATAGATTCCATTCAAAATGGAGGCTGTTTTAAGACTGCTGCATTCCCTCCAATTGTTTACTTTTTAATTCCATCCAATTAGAAGTTAATCTTAAATTTGCTGCAGGCTGGTAAATGTTGCATTTCAGTGCAAACCAGTGGGGCATTTTCATCTCTTGTAATTACAAGACATAATTACTTTGACGCTTTCTTAAAACTTGGTGTTATTAAGGAATCTGTTAAAATACACAGCGTTTTCTTTTTCACAAAGTGAGCATTATTTTAATGTTCAAATAAAAGTTAGCTCCTAACAGCAAAGTAAATGGACCAGAGTCTCAAAAGTTTTTGTAGTATTTTTTTAATGAAAGGCTTTTGTAATAATGTGATTATATAATGTTACACAATGTACATTTTTGTAACAGTAAGGATATTCGTAAGAAATCAGTGTGTTCAGATTATTTTTAATAAACTTCTACATAGATCAAAAGTATGACCTAGTGTATGCTGATACATGTTAAGCTCTGGAATAGCTTTACTTTTGAACACATAATAACACTTTCCAACGACACAGAAAGACATCTAACCCTCTAAATGTACTCAGAAATTTTCCAGAGCAAGTATGTCTATATCATCATGTTTGTAATCTATTATGCACATTTCTCATGTGCTAAATGATGCCTGTGTCAAGTGCCAGGCAAATCAGGAGATTCAGGCAGTTCAAATGAGTATAAAGATGTATTGCAAGCTGAAGTTCTCTACAAGAATCTGAGCTACTAATGGTCAAGGGAATTTAGTGGGACTTAAGAAGAAATTCAAGGTGGGCTGCACTTAGATCTCTTGTGTGCATGCAGGGACTCAACACTGATGATGTGTTTGACCACTCCCTCGGGCCCAGCCTGGTCATCTCCTACATCCTGCTATGTATAGATTTCAACATAATTATGAGTATCTTTGATAATCTTTCTCACATCAAAGAAACTTGCTTACTTATAGAAACAATGAAAAAATGAATAATGTTTATACCCCTTATGGTATAATATATTAAAGATAATTATAGATGAAGGGCAACCAACATAAAAGAAGTAGGATAATTATTTGTTGGTGGACCTGGAGAATATTGAGGGAAGGAGGGAAGGAGGGACGGAGAGACAGAGAATGAAAATGGCTGGGATGAATTCAACAATTCAGTATCATCCTTCTGTTGTTTCTGCAAATCTGGTTACATGGGTAATGCCCACCAAGCTCTATTGAAAGTCATAAATGCTCAACAGGAGAACTAGGAATTTATAACCAGTAGAAATTAGTAAGGCATCAATTGTAGTATCCATATTCTTTGTGACCTCCTCTAGTAAAAATAAAGAGTCATCTTGCACTAAGTTACCACTTCATTGCAGATCTTTCTTTCCATATATTGTACATTCTCAGGAATCACCACTAGAATAGTCTATTTGTCCAAGCAATATCACAAGTGAGATGTGAACACATGTGTGATTCTAACTATTGATCCCTAAAAAGGCAAGTTGGAATGGATTCATATAATCTTTAGAATACACAATTCTTCTGAATTTAGCCTATAACAATTCTGTTTTACTACTGGCATTTCCTCAGACTCATATAACATTTATATTGGGCACAGGGTTGTTTTTCTCCATCATGCAGATATAATAGGCACCCCAACAAGTAGGTTGATAGCAGAAGAAATAACAACTAGAGTTTGACAATATTTGAACAAACTGCAAATATAGTATGCAAAATTTCTTCCTGGACAGACTGGTTTCTCAGTTGATTGTACAAATTATTAGCAGCTTGATATTTTCATTATTAAAAAATTATATAAGGATATCTTGAAATTGTTGTGCAAATGGTACAGCAAAAATTAAGATGTCATGGAAATTAATGGAAGATGACATCTGGCATTATGTGCAACGGCTCTTTCATTGTTCTGTAAGGACCATTATGTAAGCAATATCTGTGTGCCTCATACATGATAAATAATATTTCTGTGTTTTTATAAAACAATTGGGTAATGGATTTTAAGAGACTTCTTTTTTAGAAAAATTTCAACATATCCTTTTGCTAAAGTGAATGAAACAGAAAGATGAAGGAGAAAAAAATGTATAAGTATATAAATATATAATGTGTCGTGCTGGAAAAAATACGTAAGTTGGTATATTGGAAAAAGTGTATGGTGATGTTTGACATTTTCATAAGGCATTTGCAGTGAAAGAAATGCATAGGAGTGAAACACAGATTTATAATCTTACATTTTTCCATCTATCTTAGAGAACTGATCATACTTTTCTCTTCTTTGCCTGCTCACCCACTCAGCCAGCCACATCTCCACTGAGGAAAACTCTGAGAGAAGTTACTTAACATTTTATGCATGGAAAGATTAAGCATATTTGAAATTGATCGAACTGATACAGTTTTGTCTGTTTGCAAAACATGCGCTTAGCATCTATATTTGAATGTAAATTTGGTGAACAAAATGGCAGTGTAGCATCCTGATGACATTTCCACATGCCTTCTATTCACTCTATAGAGCTGCTTTGAGAGTGGGTGGGGGAGAAAAAAGAGAGAGAGATTAAATATATAAGGAAAAATAAGAGGGAGAAAGAGGGAGAGAATTGGAAGAGAAATAGTATTTTGCAGATTGTGATTACTGCTAAAGTTATTCCCTGGAATGTACTTGGCTTCAATAACCCTGGTTTCACGGGTCTTTGACCATATAATAAAGATGAATGAATCAATCAATGACTAATCCTGGCTCTTTAAAGGTAGACTCCAATGCTGTCAAATAAACAGTTCAAATAAATACCATTAAGTGTTGCTTATGTACTCACAGATTTTAGGACACTAAGAAGATAGATTGCTTGGAGAGGGAGAAAAGCACTTGATTAAGAATCATTTATGCCTACATTATGTTTGCAATGCATTTCTCTTAGTTTGAGCCAGAGTACTCATTTAATACAGATGCTTTTCTCTCCCTATAAAGCTGAACAGAAGACATATGGTGGAGTGGTTCAGAAATTGGTCTTGGGGCTGGAAATGGGCTGCAGAACCTGGTATAGCCACTAACTGGCAACAAAGGGATCCAGGAATCTTTAAATTTCTTCAACTACTCATAGATTTTACCAATCCATTTATGGTCTCTCCCTTTTCTCTGCTCCCTGCTCTACTATTCAAATCACTTTCTTTGATATTATAGTTGCACTGACTGAAAAGTGATCCAAAGAGATTAGTACAGGGGAGTAAGGTTAAGAGGGTACTGACAGCATTTTTATTTTTTATATGCTCAACTTTAGTCTCTAACTATAATGCCTATTCTCAATGCATTCTGCCAGTCCATTTATCAGCAAATCAGCATGTATGTGAATTGATTTTTTTGCATATATACAGGGAGAGACAGAACAGAGAACTCCAAGAACACAGCAGTTCAACTCTGAGTTACATTTCTTGGTATACCAACACAAACATACAAAAATGCTACAGAATTTCAGGAAACTTGGCGTTTTGGCAAATCACACATCAACAGATCAATATAGATAAACACCCTCTATGGCATTTCAAATATTCAACCAAAAATGAAGGAGGAAAACAAATAGCCCTTAGAACATGTTTCCTAGCAGCCAACTTCTAGATTGACATGAAATAGCACCAGATCAAGACCTTAATTGGAATAGCATCAAAGTAAAAACTACAGCCCAGCTAAAACTGGCTGGACAAACTATTATATATAAACAGCCAGCAAACTCCACTTCCCCGTGCATTGAAGTTACCTAGAATAATAAAATGTTTACAGGAAAACTCAACTGCAAATACACACAAGACTTTATGCAATCAACTATTAAAAATGAGACTATTCTGAAAGCACATTTGTAATTGGACTTTGATGAAGTGGGATAAAAGGAAGAAGGACTCTAAAGAACACTGTTGACAGCCAATAAGAAAAAGAAAAAAAGATCATTACACAATCAACTCTGAGTTCTCACTGGTGGCATAAATGACCAGGCTCAAATTATCCTACTTCAGATACATTACGCAAAAACACAGTTTTCTAGAGAAAGTTCAAATGCTGGGAAAAGTGGAAGGAAATAGGAGAACAATTAGGCAGGTAGACTCAGTTACAGAGGTGAATGCTCCACCACTGGAAGATTTGAAACATCAGGTTAGATCACCATGGAAAAAAATCTGTGTTGTCACTGAATTGATCCCAATGGGAAAGAACAAATGGATCTTAAATATTTCCTGCAATCAAAGAAAAACCAGAAAGTCCAGTTGCCTCTTGAAAAAAAGCACCTTTGGGATTTCCTGCAATTTTGTGAAAAGACACTGGAAAAATACAGGAATACCATGTCTTTGTTAGAGATTCAAATGTATTTTTTAGGCCCCTCTAAGAACCATTTTTATCAGAATTGGGAGATATCTTTTTTAGCAGAGGCAGAGAGATGTTATTCCATTCAGCACTTCTGCCCATGCTACAGCAAAACTTATTTCATGAATTTCATAAATCCACTTCCACAGGAATCCATGATGACCCTGAAAAGAGATAAGAGTCTCTATTTTTTTCTACTTTTGTGTCTAACTGCAGTATCTGGGTGCAGTTTTCTCCCCTTAATATAAAATCATACATTATCCTTGCCATTTATTTAAATATATTCTTTCTTATAAGTCTGTAAAAGTGATAAAATAAGGTCTGAATATTTTTCTACACAGAAGAGAGGAGTGAATAGGAAATCAATTTTATTTTCTTTTTTAAAAGAGTATTTAAACTGACTAAGAATATAGAAAACTATGTGTTAAATAAATGTAGTCATGTTGTATTGCCTAATTAGTCTTCTAAAACAAGGAAAAAATAGAGATGAATTTACATGCATTTTCAAATTAAGCCAAATAACACTTTCCATTAGTAAATCTTCCATATTGCATGTAATTGCCTACATAAATGAAAATGTATACTTTAAATTAACTTTCTGAAGCTGATGGGTTTTTTTTGATAGAATTTATCAGCTAATTAAAGGAAAAATAAAAATAGGACAAGGCTAGCATTACAGGCACACATCTCATGAATTAATAATTAACTTTGTTTTTATGCCAGCAAAAATGAACTTTTTTGATACTTTAAATTGTCATTCAGTAACACTTCAGTAAACCCAAGGATTATAATTTTATCCTCAGCATTCAAGTTTTCTTATCACTTTAACATAATAAACTAGACAAATCAGAATTATAAAATTAATCATTGAGGGTTAATTTCATTACGTAGACATTTCATTGCAAAACATGTCAACAGTCATATTTTTGTTTAACAATAAAGTCAATGAAGCATTCTGGCATAATTTTAATATTGTCCGATATAATTATATCAGGTATTTTGTTATATATTTAATATTAAGTCCCCCATAGGACACAAGATTTAAGAAGGTGCTTAATCTAGAAGGTCTACAGATGTTTTAAAATTTTATATTTGCATTTTTTTAAATGAGGAATAGTTGCTGAATTAACCCAAATGGACTATTATAGACTCTGTAAGTACCCGTTGAAGCTCAAAAATACTTGTAGAGGTTATGATGCTGAAACCAAAATATACAAGTAGTGCTCAACTTACAACAGTTTAGTGATGATTTTTGACCTTACAACAGCATTGAAAAATGTGACTTATGATAGTTTTTCACAACCATTGCAGCATCCCCATGGTCACGTGATCAAAAGTCAGCTGTGTGTGTTTGTGTGTGAAACCTTAATTTCCTTACCATTTTTAATTCAAATGAAAATATTGTATTCTGATTATTTCATAGTATGCTTTACAAATAATATGTTCCACGGTTGCACTATGGTGAAATTGTCAAAATGTCTGTCTCTTTATTGTTTGGTATTTTAGGAGACCTCTGGGGGTTACTTGTCTTTTTATGAAATTTTACCAAAAAGTTGTAAAGGCTGCACTTGCCACTTCCTTCACCCCCTTTGGGAGGTAGTTGTAAGCATTATCTCCATTGCTACCAAGGAGAAAGTCATCTCTGTAATATATTTAGCTCTGTGGCCATTTGAAGAAAAGAAAAATGGATTCAAAACAGTTGCACCAGATTGAGGCTGCTAACATTTGTAAGACTACTAGATGGTAACATATGGCTTCCTATGTGTCATTGCTGCCACCTAGAGGTCCTCTTAGTGTTTGCATTTTCAGTCTAATACAGGCAGTCATCAAGTTACAATCACAATTGAGCCCAAAATTTATGTTGCTCAGTGAGAAATTTGCTAAGTGAGTTTTGATCCATTTTACAACTTTTCTTGCCACGGTTGTTAAGTGAATCACTGCTGTTGTTAAGTGAATGTGGCTTTCCCATTAATTTTGCTTGTCAGAAGGTCGCAAAAAGGGATCACATGAGCCCCCACACACCGGGCACTGTAACTGTCACAAATATGAACCTCTTGTCAGGTATTTGAATGAGGATGCTGCAATGGTCATAAGTGTGAGGAATGGTCATAAGTCCCTTTTTTCAGTGCCATTGTAACTTAGAAAGGTCACTAAATGAACTGTTGTTAGTCAAGGACTGCCTGTAGCCCTAATAAAGCCATTATTTTCTCTTTGTATTAAAAAGCTCTTGATTGCAGGCTAGCAATTTTGCATCCAGGCATTCTGGATACTGGAATGAAAAAGGAAGTTGTATTCTAAACAGTACTAACATAGGCATTTTGCACACTGAAATACAGGAAATATATTTCTTCAAAGACAGAAATGGCCATAAAGCATCAAAAACGTCTTTCCACGTACGAGGGAAATAGGTGCAATAGATGAAATACACATTCAGGAGCCACTCACTGGATGAAATATCCAAAGACTAATCTGGTAGTTTTCAGCCAGCAGCTCACTGAAAAGAGAAGAGGAACTAACAGAATATTTCTCAATTTCAACACAAGAGACTTTGATTTAGCTACTGACCTGAGCAACAATTGGATCTACAAAAAGTTAAAATAGTTTAGGTTAAAATAGTTTAGGTTAGTTTAGGTTAAGCCCAAAATAATTTGGGCTTGCTGTGAAGTAGCATTTCATAAAACTATCGGGCCACCTTTCCTCTTTAAAGACCTGTGAGCAGAATGCTATGTCAATTTTTTTTAAATTACATTTATATGCCGCCCTTCTCCGGAGACTCAGGGTGGCTTACAATTTTTGGGATACAACCCAGTGTGCTTAGCAATAGCCTTCATTCCATTGTATATGCTTGCTTATTACTAAGCGGCATTTTTACAAGGTCAGCTAATTGCCCCCAACAATCTTGGGTCCTCAATTTACCTACCCCAAGAGGATGGAAGGCTGAGTCAACCTTGAGCCTGGTAGGATTCGAGTCTACAGCAGTTGTAGGCAGCTGGAACTTAAGTGCAGGCAATTAACAGCCTGAGCCACCAAGGCCCTTGAAGCTCATGAGCTGATATGTAGGATGAAGGACATGACTTTTGTAAATGAAAACAACCTGTCATGCCCCTGTCGGAGTTTGAAGCTGAGGAGGAAACTGAACAGCTAACAGGGAGTGGGAGTGTGGCTCCATTGGCTGTGAAGGAAACTGGGGAAGGGCAAAGTCTGGCTGGGCAGAGCAGGAAAGAGGTTGAACAAGGGAGAGGGAATGCATGGCTTTATGGGGGAGGAAAGGACCCTGATTCCCTTCATTAGCTGCAGCTGGGAACACATTTTATAAAAAAGGCAAGCTGCGTGCGGCAGGCTGTTGGGAGCAAACATGACTTTATCTTGAATTGTCGTGGCATATCTGTTTCTGGCTTCTTCACAACCATGTGAGTTTTGCCATGCTTTCAAGTCTGAAATTCTTGCTCCTGCCCTGCTACACCAATTACTTCAGTTTGGCTTGTTTGGACTTTAAGTTACAGTTTGTGCTTACCATGTTTTACACTGAATTTTCTGCAGTCAAAGGCTGTTCCTGGGAGAGTGTTTCTCCAGCCAGAAGGTAACCTGGACATTGGGAGCAAAGCTGGAGTTAATAAAGGGACTCTTATTGATTATCTGACTGTGTTGCCTTTGTGCCATGCCCCAGGTCATCACACAATCACAACAGACTAGCCTTAAGCCCTGCCTCATAATTGCTAAAGGAAATATCAATTTTCCTCTTAGTATTATGTCTGGGTAATGTACCTCATTTGAAAATTAGATGGATCAACTCCCAAATATAGATAATAGTGTGGGAACACCCAGCTCCAGAATTATTAAAAGACTTTGTGTGGAGATGCCCCTGCCTGGAAAAAAACTCCTACTGAAAGCAATAGTTGTTACTTCTTAAGAAATTCAGGAGTTCACTGTAAATAAGGGCAATCCCACATGGCAACCATGTGCTGCCAGTTAAGGTGACTTAATGAAATCCAGTTTTATTGCAGCAGCCCCTCAATGGTGTTGTGGTACGCTGGCAACTTGTGAAGATGGCAGCAGAATTGGACAGTGGGGAAGAACAGGAACCAGTCCGAGAGTCTGGGGAGGACTCGGATGAGGGTCCTGTATCTGATGCAGAGATGGGGTCAGGGCCATCTGGGAGTTGTGTGCTGACTCTGGAGCCTCCAGAATCTGACAGCAGTGAGGCAGAGGAACAAGGGGAGCCTGTTCCCAGTGCATGTGTGTGCAGAGCTGCCAGAAGGCAAG
This sequence comes from Naja naja, assembly GCA_009733165.1. Lineage (NCBI taxonomy): Eukaryota > Metazoa > Chordata > Lepidosauria > Squamata > Elapidae > Naja > Naja naja. The sequence continues at coordinate 115,582,381 of CM019148.1, read as the reverse complement.
AGCAGTTAAGACAAAAGGGGGACTTGGGAGTAAGGCTTGGAGGTGATTGCCCCACCCATAAGATATAAAGGAAGTGCAAAAGGACAGGAACCTTTACAGGAAGCAATGTTGTTTGCTCTGGTCAGTTTGGAACCTGAAAGCTCCGTGGTAAATTTGTGGTCTGTTTGGTTTTGAAAGACTAATTAATACTTTAGTCGTTGGCAGCACTTCAAGAAAGATAAAGGTGCATTCTTATCAGACTTCTTCCAAAGGACTTTGGCAGACTTCCATGGGACTATTTATAACTGGTTGAGACTCATTATGGGCTGTGAATGACAATAATTTACAGCCGTTGAACTAAAATAAAAGGATTTTGGATTTAATGTATGTTTGTTGGTGTCTCAGGAAGCCTTGGTCAGAACTAATGGGGCCAGCTGGTGTTCAGTCTGAATTATGGCCATTGCAGGCCCTTCTTGATCATTCTCATGATTCTTGCCTTTCCCTTCCAGACATATAGTGGGGTGAATCTATCTGTGCTTTTCCTTTTAGGAACCAGTCTTTCCTTATTAATCCATATTCCTTTTTCTTTGCTTTCCTAATATTTTCCCCTTTCCAGGTTCTCTTGTTTGACACTAATACAGACCTTTTCTTTTCTCCACTGCTTCCTCACTGCTTCAATTTTACAACAATTGGTGCAAAATTGAGACAAAGCATTGTATGATTGCCTTCAACTGTGATGTTCATTCAACTACTCAGCCTAGTTTTGACCCCTGGAACTCTCTGGATGTCTTCCATTCAAGTCCTATCTAGATGTAGCTCTGTTTTGAATAGGATACTCTAAACTGAGGCTGTGAAAAGCATTGGAAAGAGGTCCTTCACAAATTATTAGCATCAGCAGATCTTCTCCTTGAAAGATTAAAGCCTCATATCCTTTGGAGAATTTGTGCAGGTACTTTAATGGTTTGCCCAGGTGTCTGCAGGTGTATATAACAGTGGTGGTATTCAAAAAATTTTATTACCAGTTCTGTAGGCATGGATTGGTGGGTGTGGTGTGGCTTGGTGGGTGTGGCATGGATTGGTGGGTGTGGCTTGATGGCATGGCGGGGGAAGGATACTGAAAAATCTCCATTCCCACCCCACTCCTGGGGGAAGGTTACTGCAAAATCGCATTCCCTCCCCATCCCACTAACCTGCTTTCCAGCTCTGTTTTCCTGTGTAGGGCAGCAAAAGAAGACCCAACTGATCATCTGGGACTCAGGAGGCAGAGAATAGATGGGGGCAGGGTCAAACCAGATCAGTGATGCCCTCTCCCTGATGACCCGTTGTCTGGAGGCGGTACAGATTTGGATGAATGGAAACATGCTTCGACTCAACCCGGCCAAGACTGAGTGGCTGTGCACACCAGCATCTCAGCCCAGTCAGGAATGTCCATCTTTGGCCAAAGGGGGAGAGGTGTTGCCCCCTGTGGATAGGGCGTGGAATCTGGGGGTCCTCCTGGATGCACGGCTCCGGTTGGAGGAGCAGGTGGGGGGCATCACCAGGGAGGCCTTTGCCCAACTCCACCTTGTTCATCAGCTTCGCCCATTTCTGGACCGAGATGCCCTGTGCGCAGTCACTCATGCTCTTGTTACCTCCAGACTTGACTACTGCAACACTCTCTATCTAGGACTGCCCTTGCATACCATCCGGAGGTTGCAGCTGATGCAGAATGCGGCCGCGCGAGTGGTGATGGGAGTCTCCTGATTCTCCCATATTACCCCCCTCTTGCGCTACTTGCATTGGTTGCCGGTTGCACTCAAGGTTTTAGTTTTAACATTCAAAGTCCTACACGACATGGGTCCACAATATTTAAGGGAGCGACTCCTGCCGATATCGAGTGCCAACCGCCCTGTGCGAGCACACAGGCAAGGACTTCTTGGGGTCCCATCGGCAACCCAATGTCAGCTGGCGGTTCCCCGTCAATGAGCCTATTCTGTGGCGGTCCCTGACTTTTGGAACCAGCTACCCCTGGGGCTCCATCTGGCCCCTGACCATCGCACCTTCCGCCACGATTTGAAGACCTGGTTGTTCGACCAATCCGGGCTATGACTCCTCCCTAGGAGGGGGAGGGGAAATGGTTCTTAAATTATTTTAAATTTTAATTTTGTTTAGCTATTATTGGGTTTGTGATTGGTTTAATTCTCTTTTAATTATTTATTGTTGTTATTGTTTTAGTTGTGAGCTGCCCCGAGTCTTTGGAGATGGGGTGGCATACAAGTCCAAATAATAAATAAAACCAGAAGCGGTATTTACTGGTTCTCTGAACTACTCAAAATTTCTACTACCAGTTTTACAGAACCTGTCAGAACTGGCTGAACACCACCATACAAATCATATTCTTTGCTGGCAGCAATAGAATCTTCCAAAAGATATTCTTCCCTTCAAACATCAAGGACAGATGTTTCATTCATACTCGCATACTTTGCAAAGCATTTTATCTTTACTATACTTGTATTTTTGCACTTGCCACAGATATTTTTTAAAATACAGATTGGCATTTCTGAAAGAGAATTACTTGGGTCAGCATAGGAATCATTTCTTCCTTTCTAATTTTATGAAAATATTTTTTCCTATAATTTGTTTTCCCCATGCTTATTTCTGGTATCCCCCAAACATTTAAAAAAAATCCAAAAGGAGATGGGAAAAGTTCATCTTATTTTAACTAACTTCCCCTTGCCCCTAAATGTCTCTTCATAAATAACACTTCATAGTAGGACCAGGATATTTAGGAGGTTTTAAGCCCCACTAATTTGTTTCAGGTTTCATTCATCCCTTGCCTTGAAAGCACTGTTGTCTGTGTAACTAGGTTTCCCAGGAGGTTTGAATATACTGAGAATAGAAACCATTTTGTTGTAATTTGCAAGGGAGGGGAATGCCTTTTCTGGACAATAGCATAAATCAAATGTCTAGGCAGAAAGCCCAGGCTGCCACTTATGAAGTATACCATTAGGCAAATGTTGTTTTGCTTGATAAATCACTCTTTGCTATTTTTCATTATATATTCTTGTACCACATTATACCTTTCCAAGCCCAGAAACTGCCAAATTTAATACGCATCTGGAGGACCCATATCCAATGAGTTATTGATATTGTTTTCCCCTCACAGGTATGAACATCAAATGCCCATTTTACCATATGCATTAACATGAGGTACTGCCCTCTTTGAAAACAACTAGAAAAATATCCTATGAATCAAAATCTGAGCCAGACATATCTGGAAATGTTAACAAACATTTAGGTGGGAATTACCCTGTCAAATTGCTAATGACCTCAAAGGAAGAGGTGTTTAGGGTCTCCAGCCCATATTTACAGAAACAGATATAGATATTGACCCCAGATTTACAGTATAAATGTCACTTAAAAAAAAGAAATTGAAAGAAAAAGTAAGAGGAGAGAAGAGAAGAGGAGGGGAGGGGAGGGGAAGGGACGAGAAAAGAAAAGAAATGCTTTTAATTTAAAAAAGTTTCTGAACACTTACATGGACTAGAATAAGGCAATTATTAAACTTTTCTTCAAGCTCTCTATCTATCTCTCTATCTATATCTATCTCTCTATCTATCTCTCTCTATCTATCTATCTATATCTATCTATCTCTCTATCTATCCCTATACCTCTCTATCTCTATCTATCTATCTCTATATCTATCTATCTATCTATCTATCTATCTATCTATCTATCTATCTATCTATTGTCTGTAGGTCTGTGGGTCTGTGTCTGTGTGGATGTCTTTTTATATTGCAGCCTAGCCCAGCGGTTGCCAACCGGTGGGCCGCAAGAAAATTTTGGTGGGCCGCAGAGAAATCTCACCCCCAGAGCATCCCCTCAAAACTATTAATCCAGGCTGTGCAGAAACACAAGGCTGTGCCACCCACATGGTCTGCGGGAACCCTCCCCGCCCACTCACTCCTTACCCGGCAAATTTACCTGCTAAATTGCTATTTTTCCTTTTTCTGACCATCAGCTTCTGCTGTGTTCTGCTCTGCTGTGCCGGGAGATTTAGATTAGCTAGGAAACAGGAAATGGTTGGATTTCTTGCTTTCTAGCTAGTCTTTAGATCCTCGGCTCTGCTTTTAAGCACAGCCAAACCTCCCTTAGGACTGAAGGTTCTATTATTCAGTGCAGACTCAAGGCAAGCAAATTTTATGTGGCAGACTGAGCTAGCTGATGGCAGATAGATAGATCACTGAATGAATCTGTGATCAACTCAATCTGCCTGCCTGCTTTCCCTGATTTTGGGTAAAAGTTGCTCTTTTTTTAATAAAAAATTCAATATTTATATAAATGGTGTGTTGTGAGTTAATTTTGTGAGTTTGCTTGCTAGCAAATTTTATGTGACAGACTGAGCTAGCCGATGGCAGATAGATTGATCACTGAATTAATCTGTGATTCTGTGAGTAACTCAATCTACCTGCCTGCTTTGCCTGATTTTGGATAAAAGTTGCTCTTTTTTAAATAAAAAAATCAATATTTATATAAATATTTGTAATATTTACATACAAGCCATGCCCAACCAGTCACATGACCACCAAGCCATACCCACAAATTAGGCCACACCCACAGAACTGGTTAGTGGTCCCTGGGATTTAAAATTATGAGTTTGGTGGTCTCTGAGGTCCAAAAGGTTGGCGACCCCTCGTCTAGCCCATAGTCCTGAGATTTCCTTGTAGTTTCCCATTGATGGCCTAACTATTTCTGAACTGAACCTGTTTAACTTTTAAATGCCAGCCAAGGCCACTTAGATGCTGTTGTATAACTGTGTTGTCCCAGTCTGCTATATTCTTCCTCAAGATGACTATATCAGAAGCTATCAGTCTTACAAGTTTTCTGAAGACTTGCTAGAATCCTTTGGCTTATCAGGAGAAAGGAACTTCCTCATCTGATCTCTGCAAAACTGGAGGCCATGCTAGTTTGCCCTGAAAAGGGAATTATTTGGGCCCACCAACTTGCTACAAATTTCTCTCCCACTCTTTCTTCTCCTTATTTTGCCTAGTCCAAATTGTGTCTTTCTATTCTCAATCAAAGGAGCATAAATGACAGTCATTCTGTTGCATGTTAATAATCTGGGCATACTAAATTAGTTGAGTAATTATTTGAGAAACACTAATGAAATGCAGATCACTGACTGTTGAAGACTAAATTCAGTCTTTTCTCACAACCTTCCAGAAAGAAAGAAAAGTTTCCATTTCTTGCATCAAAATGTTCTTTTACATTTTCTTTGATGCAGTACAATCCCTGGTCTCTAAAATCAGCCAAATAACAAATCTCTGTTGATAGTTTGTGGGGAAAAGATACGCTGGAAATAATATGTTCAAATGTAAACAAATGTAGCCATTCCTTATTTCCAATGGCTCCCACTCCGCACTTGCTTTCCACACAATTCACACTCATTGCCCTTTGTCAACCTGCTCTCGCAAATACAAAATAACATGTCCAACCTAAAAATCTCCAGGTTAACTTTGTGGCATGCAGAAAATGCCTCAGATTAGACTATGCCCTGGATCACTGCCAGTTTCTCCTGCCCCTGTCCTTCTTCAGCTTATGTCTCATTATCTGTAATTGGCTCTGGTTTGTTATACAATAGAGGTGCAGAGCCTACTGTAACACACATCTCTACTGCTGAATTTTTCTACATTAAAAGTACACTTAACAATGCCCATGGAGATCTAGTCAAGGGTCAAGGAATGTATAACATCTGATACAGAAAAGCAGGGTGGGGTACCCTTCTTGGTAAAATTTGTATTATTTCCTTTATTTATTTATTTTTTCTTTCTGAAACCCTTCTATCAGAAAAGTGGAATGTTTGCCTGGTTTCATCCTTGTAGTTCTTTGAGCTAAATAACAACAACAGCAAAACCCCCGAAGGCAACCAAAACATAGCACCGTGTATACATATATACATATATACAGTATGTTGAGTGTGTGTGTGTGTATGTGTGTATCATTATATCATTTACATCTAATCTATATACTGTGTATGTGTATGCATGCACAAACACACACATACCATATGCACAATAATACAATTGATAAACTAGGCTTATTTATGCACAGCATATTATATAAACGTGGTATTTGTATTGTTGTGGTATTTGTTAAGTACACTTAGCACTTAGGATTGGTGCAAGTACAGCCAAGTGCTATTCACAATGAAGCAGACCTCTTTATAAGCTACATTCTCTTCTTTGGTTTAGGTATGTCATGAGAAGTTGGAAGGCTGTGTGTGAGAAATGTGATTATATCTTACACTGCAGATACTACTGATTTAAATTGTTGTTCAAAATTAAGACCAGAACAGAAATAAAGGAATACAAATAGAGAAAAATATAAAGTAGACACTTTACAAAACTAGGCGGTTCTGTTCAGAGACCATAAAATGCCAACCATAAGTAAAGACCCTGAACTAAACAGAACATAAACTATAAAGAATCCATCCTCAATCAGAAGTCAACTGGGTTGCTTTAGGCAAATTGTGTTCAGTCCTACCTGTACTATGTACCAACCCATATTAAAAAAGAATGGAACTTGTATTGCCATGCTCTTTCCCCCATCTTGCAAAATAATTTTTCCCCTTCAGATGTTCCTATTTCTATATTGGAAAGGAAGGAAGGAAGGAAGGAAGGAAGGAAGGAAGGAAGGAAGGAAGGAAGGAAGGAAGGAAGGAAGGAAGGAAGGAAGGAAGGAAGGAAGGAAGTTCTAAAATAGAAAGATGGATTCTTTAATGAATTTAGCTTCTGCTTCACACTTGTCCAGTAATTCTTCCAGTCCTGCAGACTGCAGTTAAAATAGAGATGTAACTATGGGCACTTCCTATCTATGTAAGTTTCACTTTGATGAAAAGTGAAAAGGGCTTATATTATTTTTTAATAAGGCAACTTATACGGGAATACAGTAGATATTTGTTCACATTTTCTTTATGTGGTCAAATATTGTTTTTAAAAGACTACCTTTGGTTCAAACTGAGAAGCATTCATGTATCAAAACATTATACACAATATGAATTAAACTATCTTAACTTGGAGGGGAAAGCAGGCATAGATATTTCTTGGCAAAATGGTACCTTAAAATAGTTCACAAATGATTCACTTTCTATTGCCATTAATAAGGTACCAACAGGCAATAATCCATTAAGAAAGAGATGCTATCACATGAATGGCCATCAGACAAAATTATCCCATCTACAGAAGTCATCTGGAAGAGAAGAAATAAGAGACTTTGCTGTGAGGCATGATTACTGAGATAGATTTTCTTTTTTCTTTTCCTTTTTAAGTATAAACGCATTAGCATTAAATCAGATTCAAATTTCAATTCTTTTTGTTTTCTGGTTCTTTAGTCTTCTTAAATGCTGAAAATGTATGTCAGATGAACACGCAGAAGTGAAAAAGAAGATCACTGACAGATTATAATAGAGAGTTTTCTCCTCTTGTATTGTGGAGGCTAAGAAATGAAAGAAAAGTAATTCTAGTTAAATAATATATGCTCATTTCTAAATGAAAAAAGCAGAACAACATGCTGACCAAGGAAGTTACTTAGGAACTGCAGAAGAGAAAATAGTTCCTAACTCAAATGTTGTGGAAAGGAAACGGAAAGAGAATATATTAGTTGTTATTATCAATGAAACATACAAGGAAGTGGTGCTGTCTGAACTTGGTGCTCTCAGAGATTGCTTGTTTTTTTGCAATTAACGAAGTTCTATCTGCTATGTTCCACATTAGGTGGATGAAGTGCAATTGCCTTATATATGTTCACTGAGAAAACCCATTGATTCCAGGAGCAATGATCCCCGTGTAAGTGTGAGATCCTAAAATATTTTTACAGCTTAAAAAAAAGTAGGCACATCTTATATTTTATCTTTATGACAGTAGACAATTTCCTGGTCATATGTTTCATGTTTGTATGCACATCACCAATTGCAGAATAGTTCAGATGATATTGCTTATCTTGACCTCCCATCTGTGACAGATTAAACAAGGGGATCACAGAATCTTTGGCAGGCCACAGTGGAAAACTTGTGGTATAGCTGATTTATAACATTGAGCAGACTGGTGTGAAGAATGTAAGAAAACATTTCAGCAAATACTAATAGGCTGTGAAAGAGTTTGAAGGAAGAGTATGGATGCTGTTTAGCACATGATATTTATATTTTTCAGTGGCGAGAAAAGTAGCAAAGTATTTATTTTCCAGCAGCCAATAAATTAACCCAACTATTTCCTACCCATTCCCTCTACCCCCAATGTAATCTACTGTATGTCCATTACATTATATTTTTCCACGTTCAGTAATCACAATAACTATTCACATTACATTCCAATTCAGCAATAAATAATGTGCAATGTGCACTTTTCTATTGAGTGGTTTTGTCTAGTGAAATTAACAGAGCTGAACCTCCATGTGAATTCCTTAACATACCTGCATCTCCAAGGCAGGACTCTCCAAGTGTGCACATATCTCTCTTTCTGTCTCTCTCTCTTCTCTCATATCTATCTATCTATCTATCTATCTATCTATCTATCTATCCATCCATCCATCCATCCATCTATCTATCTACCTACCTACCTATCATCTATCTATCTATCTATCTATCTATCTATCTATCTATCTATCTCTATCTCTACATCTACATCTACATCTATATCTATCTATCATCTGCCTATTATGTATCTATCATTTCTCTCTCCCCCCCATGCATCATTTCTATCTAGAATTTTCCCACAAAGAGAAGAACTCTGCAATGCAGAGATTGAATCTTCCATTCTCTTGTTTCTGAATAAACGACTGATATAAGCAACATCACGTGCTAGTTCAAGTGGAAATTATTGCTTACTGCACCTGTTCTGTTTGTAAACACAGGTTGTCAACTCTCTGATGCATATGCCACCTTTGGTTTTTTTTTTTAATTGTATGGCATATCATGGCTGAGTCTTATGCACAACAATCCAAATTTGTAATTTGTTAGATTGCACTTGATATCCCATAGATATCAAGTGTACCCATTTTTCTGAATCACTGTACATCAGCATTGATGGAATTGGGAGAAAGAGGTTTCAAATCTCAGCTTAAACATAATGCTTACTGAGTGTTATCATTACCAAGTGGCTTGTAGTTATCTGAAGAAGTTTTGTTGTGAAGAAAAAATGAAGGTGGGACCCATGAGCACTTCCTGAGCTCATTAAAGGAAGGATGAGATAAAATTAAACAAATACATATTAATAGAAAATATTAATATGAAAAAGTAGCCACCAAGGCAAAATTCTTCCATATGCTAACAACAGATATAAAGAGGATTATTCTTGCTAATTTTCCAGTTACCTCTGAGAACTCCTGCACTGAAATTAAATGCAATTAACAGCAAGTTATTCCTGCACACCTCCTTTGAGAAAGGCAATAATAAGATATGTTACAAATTTAGCTTTAGAAGAACATAAAAGAAAACACAAGAAGCAAGCTTTCTCATTCATAGGTCAACAAGAGGCAATGACTATAAAGTTATTATAATATCCTGTTCTTCTATCATCATATCTCTATTGTATGAGGCATAATAGCTACTAGTATAGAGTGCAAGGTTTAAAAACCATGGGGTCCTTGGTACTCTCTGAGCTTGGCTGTTTGCTTGTAGATGTAGAATAGAATAAAAGAGTTGGAAGGGACCTTGAAGGTCTTCTTGTCCTACCCCCATCTAGGCAGGAAACCCTACACCACTTCAAACAAATGGTTATCTAATCTCTTCTTAAAAACTTCCAGTGTTGGAGCATTCACATTTTTTGGAGGCAAGTTGTTCCACTGATTAATTGTTCTAACTGTCAGGAAATTTCTCCTTAGTTCTAAGTTGCTTCTCTTCTTGAATAGTTTCCACCCATTGCTTCTTGTTCTGCCCTCAGGTGCTTTGGAGAATAGCTTGACTCCAGGGGTGGGATTCTATCTGGTCACACTGGTTCTATAGAAACAGTTGTTATAATTCTGCACAGTTCGGAGAACCGGCAAATTGCACCATTGGCTGGCCCCTCCACTCCCCACCCAGTCACTCCTTACCTGGCATGCATACCATCCAAAGTGCCTGCTAAGTTGCTGTTTTTCCTTTTTTTTCCTGACCATCAGCTGTTCTGACTAGATTAGCTAGAAAGCAGGAAATCATTGGATTTCTTGCTTTCTAGATAATCTAAAAGCAGAGCTGAACCTTCCTAGCTTCTATTTTTAGTGCAGATTCAGGCAATTGATTGCAGAATGGTAGATCTCTGAATGAATCTGTGATTCTGTGAGCAACTCAATCTGCCTGCCTGCTTTGCCTGATTTTGGGTACAAGTTGTTCTTTTTTATAAAAAATTCAATATTTACATACATAGTGTGTTGTGAGTTAATTTTGTGAGTTGGCTTGCTAGCAAATTTTATGAGATTGCTTGCAAGCAAATTTTATGTGACAGACTCAAGCAATGGATTGCAGAATGGTAGATCTCTGAATGAATTCATGATTCTGTGAGCAACTCAATCTGCCTACCTGCTTTGCCTGATTTTGGGTAAAAGTTGCTTTTTTAAAATAAAAAATTCAATATTTACATAAATATTTACAATATTTACATATAAGCCATGCCTAGCCAGTCACATGACCACCAAGCCACACCCACAAATTAGGCCACACCTATAGAACCGGTTGTTAAGAAATTTGAATCCCACCCCTGCTTGACTCCCACTTCTTTGTGGCAGATAATGAAATATTTCATTAACCAAGTAGGTAACATTAACAGTGCAAATAAAGGTGGGGTTTGCTCCCTGTTTCTATACAATAGCTTGTCCTGTCTATACTGGTGAGGATGTAGTTAAGAAGCCTGCCTTGGACCCAACCATTTTGAACAACTTTTGTCCTATCTCCAACCTTCGCTTTGTAGCGAAGGTTGTTGACAGCGTGGTGGCCCATCAGCTTCCGGGGTTCCTGGAGGAAGCTGATTACCTAGATCCGTACCAATCGGGCTTCCGGGTACAGCACGGAGATGGCATTGGTTGCGCTGATGGATGATCTCTGGAGGGCTCGGGACCGGGGATTTTCCTCTGTCCTAGTCCTATTACATCTCTCAGCAGCCTGCAATACCATCAACCATGGTATCCTATTGTGACACCTCGGGGGGTTGGGGGTGGGAGGCACAATTTTATGGTGGTTCTCCTCCTACCTCTCAGGTCATTCGCAATCAGTGTTGGCAGGGGGCAGAGGTCGAGTTCGAGGCCCCTAGCTTGTGGGGTGCCTCAGGCCTCAGGCCTCTCTCCCCTCCTGTTCAACATCTACATGAAGCCACTGGGAGAGATCATCCGTGGGCTCCGGGTGAGGTATCATCAATATGCAGATGATACCCAGTTGTTCATCTCCACCCCGAACCACATCAGTGATGCTCTCCCCGTGATGTCCCATTGTCTGGATGTGGTACGGATCTGGATGGGAAGGAACAGGCTCCGACTCAACCCGTCCAAGACTGAGTAGCTGTGTGTACCAGCATCTCAGATAATCCAGGATGTTCCATCATTGGCCATGGGGGAAGAGGTGTTTCCCCCTGTGGATAGGGATCACAATTTGGGTGTCCTCCTGGATTCACAGCTCAGTTTGGAGGAGCAGGTGGGAGCTGTGACCAGGGGGGCATTTGCCCAGATTTGTCTGGTGTGCCAATTGCATCCCTATCTGGACCGAGATGCCCTACGGACGGTCACTCATGCACTCGTAACTTCCCAAATCGACTACTGTAATGCTCTTTACATGGGACTGCCCTTGCGGACCACCTGGAGGCTTCAACTGGTGCAGAATGCGGCTGCGTGGGTTGTGATGGGAGTATCCCGATACTCCCATGTTACACCCCTCCTGCGTGACCTGCATTGGCTGCTGGTTGCCCTCTGGGTGAGCTTCAAGGTGTTAGTGATAACATACAAAGTCCCACATGGCTTGGGTCCAGGGTACTTGTGGGAGCGTCTCCTGCCAGCGTCGACTTCCAATCGCCCTGTGTACTCCCACAGACAGGGCCTCCTTGGGGTGCCATCAGCCAGACAATGTCAGCTGGCAGTTCCCAGGGGTAGGGCCTTCTCTATGGGAGCACCCACCCTGTGGAATCGACTCCCCTTGGAGCTCTGGTTGGCTCCCCACCTCCGTTTCTTTCACTGCGACCTAAAGACCTAGTTGTTTCAGCAGTCCGGTCTGGACTGAATGGTAAGGGGTGGGGTTTTATTCTTATTTGAACTTTTATTGGGTTTTAATCTTATTGGGCTTAGTTAGTTTAATGTATTTTTAATTAATTGTATTGATATTTTTTATTGTAAACCGCCCTGAGTCCCTAGGGAGAGAGGGCGACATATAAGTCCAATAAATGTAATGTAATGTAATGTAATGTAATGTAATGTAATGTAATGTAATGTAATGTAGTTAAAAAAATATTTTAAAAATATGCTCAGAAGAGGAAAGATTTGACATCAGCAATGGATAAATGGTTGGTGATAGAACTTGCAGAAATGGCAAAATTAACTTCTTTAATTAGAGAAAATATAATATATACATTTATGGCTGACTGGAAACTCCTCATAAGCATTTTTCATGAAGCATTAAAAATACAATAATGATATGTGGTTTCAACATAAAAAAATAATAATAGAAAAAATAATAATAGAAAAAATAATAAATAATAGAATAATAGAAACCAATAATAGAAAAAACGTGATATCTCTCTTTTTTGTAGTCATAGAAGGTTCCCTTGGCTAAGAAAAAGAGATGAGCACCATCCCCTAGAGTCAGACATGATTGGACAGGAAAACCTTTCCCTTTACCATCCTTTGAAATTAGGAGGAGCATAGCCTTTGGCTGAGAAAGAAGCCTTTTCTCATTTAAAGTTATTAAAAGAGACTCTGCCAGATCTAAAAAACTGATTGAACCATGAGCAGCATCTAAGAAGCTGAGGAGATGGGTCAGCTGGATAGTTACAAGCCAGAAGAATGATCCTTGGGGTATCCCTGAGAAGTAAAATGTGAGTGAGTCCAAGTGGTGATATACTGGCAGAGTGATAAGCAAATAATGGGTGGAACTGAAGATACAAATGCTGCAGACGTGCTGGCTTTTCAATAACTGGTTTAAAATCCAGGCAGAAGAATAAAATTTTATTATAATTATTTTGCTTCTTTTATCCCCTATACCCTTGCTTTGGCCTTGAAAGAAAACAAAGAGTTCTGAAGAAAGGTCTAATATAGTAGAAAGGGAAGGGGGGGAGAACTTTAGGAGAATGATGATTCCCTCAGCAGCTTCATTTACTCAATTTCAATTGAATCAGCACTCGTAGTAGACCTATAAGCAACCACGTCCTTTGCCAAAAATCTAGCCTTTTAAAGACATGAGTACAACATGTCACCTCAGAAATATTTCAGGGTAGCTAGACTGCTTTCAGATACTGATACTGATCCTATTTGAAGAAATCTATGCTATCTTTGGCTAATTTGAGTAACCTGAAGAAACATGGATTCTAACTTTAAGAATCGTTAGAAATCTGGAGGATATTCAGGTTGCAGAATACCCATCCTTACTATCATTTACTTAACCTCTAATCAAATATAGTGCTAAGAAAGATTTTATATATATATATATATATATATATATATATATATATATATATATATATATATATATGTAGGTCTTGGTGTATTCGGGTCTTGTCCCGTGTAAGACTGAGAGTATCTTGGCAATGTTTCGATGAAATCTCATCTGTCATCTTCAGGCTGGTGTCTTCAGCTTCATTCTTCTGGGAGAAGTATGTGATAGTGGCTGTTTTCCCCTTTTAAACTCCAGAGTTGGCTGTGTTGTTACTTCTTGATTGGTTGATGGAGTTGATGTATGCAGATTGGTTGGCTTTTTCATAAGACCCTGTGTGGCTGAGGTACTGGCTGTGTGTCTCTTAGCTTTTTGTGTTGTAACGACCTGGGTAATGGGCTGTGTGATGACCTTCTGAGTTCTATTGTTGTGACATCCTGGGTGTGGTGCTGTAGTCTCCTGGGTCGTTGTCTGTGTTGCAACCTCCTGATGTTTTGTGTTGTAATCTCCTGAGTTCTGTGATGTAGTATCCTGGGTGGAAGGCTGTGATGTGACATTCTGGGCCTTGGTTTGGCTCCGAGTTTGAGGTCTGGCTATGTGTTTATAGCGTGTGTCAGTTTGCTTAGTTTGGGGGTCGGAGGAGGTGTAGCAGCTGGTGTTGCAGCCATGGTCTGGTTTCTGGACGGTGGTTGCCTTTCGTCTGTGGGGTGGGCTTGAGTTTGAGTTTGGTGAAGGAGATTGGTGGTGGCATCATGTGTTATTTTGGGTCCGGTGTTGGTTTTCGTGGCTGGGACTCATTTGTTGATTAGGGCTAGTTTCCAGATGTCTGGTAGGCGGGAAGTATCATCCTGTTTATTCATGTTATGGGGGTGTTTCTCTATTTTGATGGCTTCCCTAATTATTCTCTTGTTGAAGTGTTCAGTATTGGAGATAAGTTTGGATCCCTCAAAATCAATTTCATGTCCTGTGGCTTTAAGGTGCTGGAAAAGGGAGGAAGTTTTTTCTTCTTTTCTGACTGTGTTCTTGTGTTCTGCAATGCGTGCATTTATTCTCCTGTTGGTTTGTCCAATGTATGTGGCTGGGCAAATTTTGCACGGTATTTCATAAACTCCTTGGTTTTCTAGCTGGATCTTGTCTTTGGGGTTTCTTAAGATGTTGGCTATTTTTTGGTCAGTGCCAAAGGCTGTCTTGATATTGTGTTTGTGGAGAATTTTGCTGATTTTATCTGTGGTGCCTTTGATGTAAGGGAGGAGGGCGATGCCATTGTCCTGTTCTGTGTCTTGGTTTTTGGGGGGAGTCTCTCTTAGGATTAGGTTGGTGACTGTGTTTCTTTGGAATCTGTTGGACATTAATATGTTAGTGAGGGTGTGTAATTCTGTTCTCAAGTGGTCTTTGTCAGCTAGGTGTTTGGTTCTAGAGATGAGGGTCTTGGCTACGGAGTTGATCTGTGCAGGGTGGTGATGGGATTGTGCATTTAAGTAGTGGTTGATGTGTGTCTTCTTCTGGTAGATGGTGTGTCCCAGGGAGCCATTGGGTTTTTTGTAAATTAGGACATCCAGGAACAGAAGTTGGTTGTTGGTTGTTGGTTTCTGTTTCCATGGTAAATTGTATTTTGGGGTGTAGGCTGTTGAGATGTGTGAGGAAGTTGTCCAGTTTTTCTTTCCCGTGTGGCCAAATTATGAAAGTGTCATCTACATATCTAAGCCAGAGTTTGGGTTTGTATTCGGATTTGTCTAGAGCATTGGTTTCAAAATGTTCCATGTATAGGTTAGCGATGACGGGTGAGAGGGGTGATCCCATAGGTGCTCCTTCTATCTGTTTATATCTTTGTCCATTGTGGATGAAGTATGTGTTGGAAAGGCAATGGTTGGTCAAATCTAGGATGTGCTTAAGGGAGGGTTGTATTTGTTTTGGATAGCTGTCAAGGCTTCTTTAATAGGTACTTGGGTGAAGAGGGATATGACATCGAAGCTCACAAGTAGGTCGCTGGGTTGTAGGTTTTGTTTCTTTATTTTTTCTATGAAGTGGAAAGAGTTTTGTACGTGTGAGGTGATGGATTCTGTGTAGGGTTGGAGTTGTTTGGCGAGAAATTTGACAAGGTTCTGTATATATGTATATGTATATTTCTCAAGTTTTCGCGGGTATTTATATGTATGGTATTCAGCTTTGTTCACACGTCCTTATAGTTGTGCTTTTAAAGTTGTAGTGACGTTTCAGCAGAATCTCATCTGCCATCATCAGGCTTGTGTATTGGGTTCGTCTGTGTGTCAGGCTTTCATAGCTGTTTCTGTTTTAAATTTGGTGCTAGCTTCGTGCTTTGTTAGAATGGTTTTTTCTTCATCCTGATTGGTTGGGAGTCTTGGTCTGTGTTTATTGGTCTTGGAGTTTGCTGTGTTCTGCTTGATTGGTGTTTCTAATATCTTCTGTCTGTTTTGTAGTGTTTTTTTGTCTTGATTGGCTGGCAACATTGTGTTTCGTGTATTGGGGGCTTTTAGCGTGGCTTGGCTTTGGGTGAATGGCTGGCTATCGTTCATTAGGAAGCTAGGTTTCATCTGGATGGATGGATGGGGTGTGTTTGGGCTGAAGGTATCGGGGGGGTCTGTTTGTGCCCAGGTGTGTGTGTTTGGCTTGTGGTGTGGATATTTTTTTTTTGTTTCTGAGTGCAGGCTTCCAGATAATTGACAGTCTGGTGGAGTCATCTCTTTTATTCATGCTTTCAGGATATTTTTCAATCTCTATGGCTTCTCTGATAATTCTGTAGCTGGGGTTTTCTATAGTGGCTAGGGTTTTAGTGCCATTGAAGTCAATGCTATGACCTGTGGCTTTCATGTGTTGGACTAGTGAGGAAGTGTGTTCCAGCTTTTTTACTGCATTTTTGTGTTCATCAAAGTGGGTAGAAGAATAAGTATATATATATATATATATATATATATATATATATATATAAGCTTCCTACCAAAAGACAGTAACCTACTAAAACATTTAGGCATGAAGCAGTTACTTTATTTTTCGGCCTCAGAATGCATATGAGAAAGTCTACTCCATACACTTTTTGTGCTGAACAGTCATTTATACAGAAAAGCAAATTAATATGAACAACAACATAATGCAACATTCTGCTTTATTATTGATGTCTTTTAATATCATGTTGCCTAGTTTGAGTGTTAACTCATGCTTCTTCTTTTTTTCTTTTCTTTTCTTTCCTTTTTTTTTTGGCTTTCAACACCAGTACTACTGCATCAACATGCCACCTAAATAACTGTAATTAAGCATTTTCTGTACTTGCTGATTACAGTATGCTGATGAAGATTCCCACTGGATTTTAACAGCCTCTTTCATAATAACTACAATAATCAACTCATATTATGGCCCATGTGCTTCTAAAAAAAATCCTTAAATAATCTAAAATTTAAATTGTACCGACTGTTGATTATTACAATCTAAAGTTCAACAGGAGCTTAAACAAAAAGACTTTCAAGTATAACATTGCTGACATCTATCAAACAATATGCATTCTGGAAAATAAATATTAAAGCTATTTATTCTTTTAATCAAATTCTATACCATTCTTCTTTTAATGCCTAGACTTTCTTCCTTATTTAGGCTAGCAAATGACATTTTAATTTCACTTTCTTTCAATTAATACTTCATTTTCTAGAGTTGTTAAAATAAAGTTCACAATGCTTTCATCTTCATTTAACAAAATAATCTAGTGACAATAAATAGCAATTGGAAAAGCGAAAGAGTGAAGAAAAAACCCTTTAATATAAATATTTGAAGTGCATTCAAGTATAAATGTAATTGTGTGATTTTCAAGAAAGTAAATTGATGGGGAGAGAGGGAAGAGAGAAAGCTTAAGAATACTACACAGTGACTTATACATAACTATCTCCTGCAACAGGTTTTATTTTTAACATGTCCAAATATTCGACAATCTTATTTTCCTAAAGTAGTATTTTTCATCAATCTATCATGTTAGCCTTCATCAGGCATTAATCATTCTAATGTATGAACATGCTCTCTGGTCCCAGTCTCTCAATCTCAAATTCCTTACATTAATGAATAATGTCTGTAATGGGTTTTAGACATTTTAAAAACTATAATAATGGCCACCATGAAAACTGTTAAGTTTGCATGAAGAGTCAGACGCGAAGAACTTCAGTGAAGAGTTTATTAAGTGACTACAGCTCGAATGGACCCGACTTGGCTGGGCTACGGCTGCTTCTTATAGCCAGCAGCCGTAGTTGCCAGCCAATCAGAGTGCAGGTTTTCTTCCCGCACTATTTAAACCAATACCATTTGACATTTTACAAGAACAGTTCAAATAAACCAATAACATTCAAACCTACATACATAACATCCCTCCCCACTAGGTTCAGTCCATACCAAACCCCAACCTATCTAATGTATTCTTTTAAATAGGTGGGGCTCTTGCGTGTACGTTGAGACCTTCGTGGTCAGAAGTTTTAACGTTCTCACCCAGTGAGAGAGCAAATGTGTCTGCTGACATTTCCCTGCTGGGACTTCCTGTGAAAGGAGACCCTGTTAGACTGTTAGAATCTGGTCTCTCCTCCCAACCCATCTCCATTCCAATGTCAGCACCCAAGTCAGGTAGTGATGTGCAATCTTCCACTTCTAACGATGGATCTTGGCATTGTGACAGGTTTTGGGATGGTTCCTGTCGTAATGGCTGGTTACACATGGGGTTGATTCTTACTTGCTGAATTTCCTCCTGTTCCTCCCCTTCCCCCCTAGAATTGACATCAGTGAGGGAACTAGAGAGAGACAAGGGCGATGTTCCTGAGGGAACTTGGATCTAAGTTGATCAATGTGCCTGCTCCAGAGGAGGCCATCCTCTGTTTGTACCCTGTAAGAACGAGGGCCTGTGATCTGAGTTATCGCAGTAGGAATCCACAAAGGTTCACCTATAAGGTTCTTAACATACACAGAATCACCCACACTGAATGTACAAACTTTGGAAGTGGAATCCAGTGGTGCGTTGGGTGCGTAAGTGGGATGAAGGCGGTCAAGGGAAGACCTAAGTTTCCTACCCATCAACAACTCTGCTGGGGATAAGTTATTCGATGGGCTAGGAGTGATGTGCTGGATACTAAGAAGTTTTTCAACCTTCTCAGTGATGTCCCCAGGACCCAGTTGCTGGAGCTTCTCTTTGGTAAAACGTACTATGCGTTCAGCCAGGCCATTAGCCAAAGGGTGCCCAGGGGCAGTAAGGGCATGTCTGATACCCCGTTGTGCTAGATAGGATTCAAAAATGTTAGATGTAAATTGAGGGGCACTGTCAGAGACAAGAACATCAGTTAACCCATGGGTTACAAACAATTTTCTGAGCTGCTTGATGACAGCATCAGTTGTGGTGGATGCCATGGGAAACACCTCTAGCCATTTGGAATATGCATCTACTATAATAAGAAAAGTGTGCCCTCTAGTAGGACCTGCGAAATCAATGTGGATCCTAGACCACGGGCCCCTAGGACATTCCCATTCCTGTGTGGGGGCGTGAGGTGGGGCAGGCCTGACTACCTGGCAATTGGGACAAGATGCAACCCAGTTTTCAACCATTTTGTCAATACCTGGCCACCATACATAACTCCTGGCCAATCCCTTCATCCTTACAATACCAGGATGACCCTCATGTAACATTTCCATAACCTCTCTTTGCAGTTTTGCAGGAATAACCACCCTGTTACCCCACAAAATACATCCTCTTAATACGGATAATTCAGTTTGCCTGGACTTAAAAGGTTGGGCAAGGTGAGGTAGATCTTGAAGAGGCCAACCTTTCTTAATCCAGCTTATAACAGGAGCCAACACAGTGTCTTTGGCAGTCTCTCTGGCGATTTCAGCAGCATGAACTGGAAGCTTGGCAACAGTTTCTAGGAAAAAGGTGTGTGTTTCAGGTTCAAAGTCCTCCTTGTGGCAAGGCAGTGGGCAACGACTCAGTGCATCAGCATGTCCAATGTCCTTGCCAGGCCTGTGAATCCGTTTGTATGAATAAGCTGCAAGAAATTCAGTCCACCTCAGCATTCTTGGTGACAGGATAGTAGGTGTAGGTTTGTCTCCTGCCACAATGCCTAACAAAGGTTTGTGGTCTGTAACAATGGTAAATGTCCTGCCATACAGACATTCATGAAATTTCTTAACAACTGCAACAACTGCCAATGCCTATTTATCTAGTTGGCTATAATTCCTCTCTGCTTTGGTCAAGGTGCGAGAGTAAAATGCAATAGGGGCTTCTCTCCCACTGGGAAGTCTGTGGCTCAAACCCCCCACACTCCAAAAGGGGATGCATCACAAGTCAGTACAACAGGCAAGTTCTCAGAGAACTGTATCAGTACAGCATCAGATGTGATTAGTCTCCTAATACTGTTAAATGCTGATTGTTCCTTCCTCCCCCAGATCCAAACAGACTTCTTATCAAGTAATCTGTGCAAAGGTTCAGCAATGGTTGCCTTTTGAGGTAGAAACATGTGATAGAAGTTAATAAGTCCAAGGAAAGCTTGCAAATCTGTTTTGCATTTAGGTTTAGGGGCTTCTTTGATTGCTTTAACCTTGGCATTAGTAGTGTGGATGCCATGCTTGTCAATCATGTAGCCCAGGAACTCAACCCTGTCTGTCTTAAGTGTGCATTTGTCTTCCTTGACTTTTAACCCCGCTTTCCTGAATCTGGTGAGGACTTCTCTGAGTCTTTCTTGAAGCTGAGTGTCATTTTCAGCAGAGATTAACACATCATCAAAGTAAGGCACTACCCTGGCAGTCCTTGCAGCATTCTTTCCATAAGGCTTTGAAAAATGCCTGGTGCCACGCTGACTCCAAATTGTAACCTTTTACATTTGAAGGCACCTCTATGAGTCACAATGGTTTGGGCCTCTGCAGTGGCATCATCAACTGTTAGTTGTTGATATGCCTGGGCCAAATCCAATTTGGCAAAGACTGTACCCCTGTCAAGTGAATGTAACAGATGATGCACAACTGGTACTGGGTATGCGCTCTGCTGCAGCGCATGGTTCAGTGTCCCCTTATAGTCTCCACAGATTCTTACTGACCCATCAGCCTTGACTGGTGTGACTATGGGTGTTTCCCATCTGGAGTGATCAGTGGGCTCTTAAACTCCTTGAGCTATTAATTTGTCTAATTGTGCATCAATTTTTTCCTTTAAAGCAAATGGAACCCTCCTGGGCTTTAAACGAATTGGGGGCACCTTGGGATCTAGGTTGAAAGTGATAGGGGTCCCCATATACTTATTTATTTATTTATTTATTTATTTATTTATTTATTTATTAATGAGACTTGTATGCGCCCCATCTCCGAGACTCGGGCGCTCACAAATAAAACAAGGAGACAATAAATAATTAAAAAAGAATTAAACTAACAAGCCCCATTAAGATACAATTACACAAATACACAATAAAACTATAATAAAAGTCATCCCCAAAGGGTCACAGCCCGGCTTGGTTAAATAACCAGGTCTTCAATTCACGGCGGAAGGCGCGGAGGTCAGGGGCCAGACGAGCCCGGGGAAGCTGATTCCAGAGGTCAGGGCCGCAATAGAATAGGCTCGTCGTCAGGGGACCGCCAACCGGCATTGGCCGGCCGACGGACCCCAAGGAGTCCTTGCCATGTGATCGCACAGGGCGGTTAGTACTTGATGTCGGCAGGAGTCGCTCCCTTAAATATTGGACCCATGTCATGGAGGACTTTGTATGTTATGTTAACACCTTGAATCTCACCCGGAGCACAACCGGCAGCCAATGCAGACAGCGCGGAGGGGGGTAACATGGGAGAACGGGAAACTCCCATCACCACCGCGCGCCGCATTTTGCACCAGCTGCAATCTCCGGATAGTATGCAAGGGTAGTCCTAAATAGAGAGCGTTGCAGTAGTCGAGTCTGGAGATAACAAGGGCATGAGTAACCGTGCGCAGGGCATCGCGGTCCAGAAAAGGCGTAGTTGGGAACCAAACGGAGCGCTGGGCAAGCCCCTGGCGACGGCCCCCACCTGCTCCTCCAATCGGAAGGTGCATCCAGGAGGACCCCCAGATTCAGCCCTATCCACAGGGGGCACACACTCCCTATGGTTAACGATGGATAATCCTGACTGGGCCGATGCCGATGTACGCCAGCCACTCAGTCTTGGCCGGGTTGAGACGAAGCATGTTTCCGTCCATCCAGATCCGTACCGCATCCAAGCACTGGGTCATCAGGGAGAGGGCATCACCGATCTGGTTCGGGGTAGAAATATACAGCTGAGTATCATCTGCATATTGATGAAGACTCACCCCGAAACCACGGATGATCTCACCCAGCGGCTTCCTATAGATGTTAAATAGCAGGGGGAGAGGACTGACCCTGAGGGACCCCACAAGAGAGCACCCTCGAGGTGGACCTCTGTCCCCCCTCCAGTACCGACTGCGACCGCCCCGAGAGGTAGGAGGTGAACCACTGAAGTACAGTGCCCCCTATACCCAACCCCCTGAGGCGTCGCAGAAGGATACCATGTCGATGGTATCAAAAGCGCTGAGAGGTCTAATAGGACCAGGACAGAGGAAAAACCCCTGTCCCGGGCCCTCCAGAGATCATCCATCAGTGCGACCAATGCCGTCTCCGTGCTGTAACCAGGACGGAAGCCCGATTGATACGGATCCAGGTAGTCCGCTTCATCAGGAAAAGTGGAAACTGCCGAGCCACCACACTCCAACAACCCGCTAAAAAG